>CP139503.1:189852428-190479144 GCA_021014915.2 Artemisia tridentata subsp. tridentata | reverse complement strand
GATATCCCGTCTTCTGCTTTTACAGAGCCAGATGATGCACACCATAGTGAGGATGAAGGATCAGATGATTCTGATGATGGACTTCCACCACTTGAACGGAATTTAAACCATATTACTCTGGAAGGAAGTGATGACGAAAGTGAGTAGTTTCATATCATAGATTACTAAATAGCTATCTCTTAGCCCTTGGTTTAAAGAAAGATGGATAGAACAGTTATATGTTGGTTACGAGTATATGTCTGCAAGTTTTGGTATAATTTTTCTTGATAATTATGTTGTTTTATGTTTAACTGGTTTTACCATTTTATTAAGCGGGTTCAGTTAGGTGTCAACTAGTAATTTTAATGATAGGTATTTCTCACTTCACAAGAAATAAGTTTGGATTCACTCTTCTTCCATGGATTTGTTGGTACTGCTAATAAAGCACAGGTCGGTGTTTTCAGCTTTATATTTTTAAGCAATTTGTTGTGTTACTAGAAACGGTAGCACTAGCCATGATGAAAGTCCAACTATCTCAACTGGCAAATCCAAGTATGACTTTTAATGGCGTGTGCAAGTAAGACGTGTGAATCTTTTGAATATTGCAACTACGTTGGTCGGAAGAGTTCAGTTGAACCCAACAAATTACGACTCGTTTTGTGCATGCCATCCATAATTTTACGATACGCCACGTTTGTTTGAAGATGAATTATCAGCTTTACCAAATAAAACAGTTTTCACAAGTCTATTTAGGGTCCGTTTGGTTTGCTATCCGGAATAAGTATCGGTATGGATTTCATAAAAGGGTAGAATGGAAATGGATATGAGTTAAGGTATCAATTTTGATATTGTTGTTTACGGCCCGTTTGGTTTGGGACTTTTGATTTGAGGGAATGGTGTCATTTCTAAATTATGTTGTTGTGTGTGCTACTTATATTCTTTAGAATGAAACAAAACCCATAAACCCATTCCTCACAAATTTGGTATCTTTCGAAATTTTCATGTCAGTGTTTATGCATGTATGACAGCACTTTATCTTTTCTTTAAATATGGACCACACTTTAAATCTTATTTTTTTATTTTACATTATTTTATTATTTTTATGAAATAAAATTAATTAATATATGAAACATAATATTCATTTTTAATTAAAATAAAATAATATTTTATACTATCATTTATTTTCTCACTCCTACTTTTCTTTCAAACTATTCTCAAATCCAAATCAAATTCTAAACCCACTTACAAACCAAACGGGCCCTCAGCTTAATAACTTTAAGAGTTAACTACATTTTTGGTCCTTGTGGTTTACCGGGTATAATAGTTTTGGTCCAATAGTTTAAAAAGTAACGGATCCTATTCAGAATCCGACGACCCGTAACAGGTTTGGTCCAATTTTTTGTTGACCGTTAATTTGATCAATTAAGACACATGAAATGACTAAAATACCCTCATCTTAATGGACTAAAAGTGTTACATTTAGCAAACCATAAGGACCAAAAATGTTTAACTCATAAATTTATAAAACTAAAAAAGTAAACTTTTAACAGCTAAAAACTTTTATAGAAATTAAAAACTATCTAAAAAATTCAAAATAAATTATGAAAATTTTATCACAGCTAAACTTAAGTAAGAACTAATTTTATTTTTAGAAAGAAAGTGAATTTTAAAACTTACGAAAATATTTTTAACGATTTAGTAACTAAAACTGCTTTCTAATCTATATACAATACTAATGAAATACTAAAATTTTAATAAAATTTACAATACTTATAAAAACTGCTTATAAGTTGATAGAAATTTGAGAACTAATTTTCTTTAAAAAAATTCTCTTTTCTAATTGCTTTTAAAATTTATACACGTTTTTATATACGTTTTTATATAGGTTTTTATGCACGTTTTTATTTACATTTTTATACACACATTTTATACACGTTTTTATATACGTTTTTATATACATTTTTATCTACGTTTTTATATGCGTTTTATCTACATTTTTATCTACGTTTTAATCTACATTTTTATCTAAGCTTTTATATACGTTTTTATGTACATTTTATATACGTTTTTATCTACGTTTTTAAAAACGTAATAAAAACGTAGAACGTAGATAAAAACGTATATAAAAACTTAGATAAAAACGTAGATAAAAACGTATATAAAAACGTAGATAAAAATGTATATAAAACGTATACAAAAGCGTAGATAAAAACATATATAAAAATATATATAACAGCGTTGATAAAAACGTAGATATATAAAATAATATATATATATATATATATATATATATATATATATATATATATATATATATATATATATATATATATATATATATATATATATATATATAGACACACACACACACACAAAAACGTATAATAAAAGGTAGATAAAAACGTATATAAAAGCGTAAATAAAAACATAGATTAAAACGTAGATAAAAACGTATATCAAAACATATTTAAAAACGTATATAAAAACGTAGAACGTAGATAAAAACGTATATAAAATGTAGATAAAAACGTATATAAAAACGTAGATAAAAACGTATATAAAAACGTATATAAAAGCGTAGATAAAAACGTATATAAAAATGTATATAACAGCGTTGATAAAAACGTAGATATATAAAAAAAATATATATATACAAAAACGTATAATAAAAGGTAGATAAAAACGTAAATAAAAACATAGATTAAAACGTAGATAAAAACGTATATAAAAACATATATAAAAACGTAGATAAAAACGTATAACGTAGATAAAAACGTATATAAAACGTAGATAAAAACGTATATAAAAACGTAGATATATAAAAAAAATGTATACAAAAACGTATAATAAAAGGTAGATAAAAACGTATATAAAAGTGTAAATAAAAACATAGATTAAAACGTAGATAAAAACATATTTAAAAATGTGTATAAAAACGTGTATAAAAATATGTATATAAAAATGTGCCTAAAAACTTATATAAAAACGTAGATAAAAACGTGTATAAAAATGTATATAAAAGTGTTGATAAAAACGTAGATATATAAAAACGTATATAAAAGCCTAAATAAAAACATAGATTAAAACGTGGATAAAAACATAAGTAAAAATGTATATAAACATGTGTATAAAAACTATTGGACTAAAAGTGAAACACTCGACAAACCACAAGGACCAAAAGTAATGTAGTTAACTCTTTATTCAACAATATAAAAAGACAAAAATGCCCTCACATTTAACAGTCAAAATTGGTCAAACTAACGGTGGACCAAAATCGTTATACCCGGTAAACCACAAGGACCAAAAATGTAATTAACTCTAACTTTAATTAGCAAGATTTGGGAATCATGATTTTGATTATCCCATGTCATCATCTTCAATAGGATAAGCTATTTTTAATTTTTATTAATCACTTCAGTTACATTTGCATCTACACCAAAACAAAAAACCCATCTTAAATCTAAGTTGCATGTAAATCTCAAAAAATAAAATAAAAATGTTTATCATCTTTCCATTGTTGGTGTATAAGAAAGAATTATCTAAAGGAAGCTAGCGGCAGGACAAATTATTAAGGGATAGATTATTCATAAAAGTACTTTGATATTATAGTGACAACTGACAACGGGTGACTAAAACGTGTTGATCCCAGTTATGTACTTGATTGAATCCTTTAGCTTGTAAATGTTAAGTTATCTTAGATAAATCTAAAACAACTATGTAAAAACTGTCTTTGAGTATATTAAAATCTATGCGGAATCTAGACTTTAATCTTAAAAAGAACTTGTAATATAACAGTAAACAGTTATGAACACAAGATTAATAAACAAAACACCTTCAATATTATTGATGAATAATACGAATACTCTCCTAGTATTAGGGTTTATAACCTTGAAGCTATATGAAAAACGTATCTAACTCAATGCCCTAGAACCTCCTTTTATAGACTAAGGAGTCCTAGTCGGCTTACAATAACTTTCTATACAAGATAAATCTTTAATGAATCTTTTCTATAATTATCTAACCGACTATACAAGTTTATCTCACTAACAGTATTAACTAAGAGTCTAGCAGTCTTAACTCTAACTATAGCAGCAGTAATCCTTCAGCAGTTGTAATTCTGAATCAGCAGCATTAACTTTTAGTCTGGCAGCACTAACTCCTTAGTGTGTTTTCTTGAAACTCTTCAGCATCACCAGCAGTAGTAAAATACATCAGCAGTATTAAAACTTGTATTAGCAGCATTAATGACTTGGAGCATTTTCTTTGTAATACCTGAGCAGTTGTACTTCTTTAGAGTAGCCTTAACCATCTTGAGCAGCATTAATACCTTGGAAGCTTTAATTCCCAACAATCCTCCCCTAAACTTGATATTTTCTCCCAAAATTATCAAGTTTCAATCAAAGCTTGAACAATCACCAGGAGGATGCTTCCAAACACTTTACTTATTCTTCTTCTTCTCTTTGGGATTAAGTATATACTCCATCTTCTTGAGGAGCTGATAAGTCATCTCATCCCATCTTTCTACTTGAAGTCTAACCTTAGATGTATCCAGCATCTGAGTAACTATGGCAGGACTCAGAGGATAGTCTTTTTCAACCAACATATATACTTGAAGTCCACTCATAGCCACTGGATGAACTCCACAAGATTGATACAGCTTCCAACTTACAACTCTATTCTGAAACTGATCATGCCAAACTCTATCTTCATGATGAGATTCAAACATAACTTTCAAGTCACCCCAAAGAACCCTATCGAAGATACCCTCAGGCATTGTATATCCATACTTGTCTTTGACCAGCTTCCATAAAGTCTCCAGATCATCTCTATCAAAATTTCTCAGCATCTGGCTAAAGGTAATAAACCTTTGAGATTTTCCTCCAACTCTCACTATATCATACCAAGAAGTTTTTCCATGATAGCCACACTTCCAATCAACGATAGGAAATTTTGTCTTTAAATGAACAACATCAATTATCTCCTCTTCATGATCAGAAGCAATCGCTATCAATTCTTGCATTTGAGCTCTGTCTTGGTCATCATCTTCTTGGTCATTCTCAGTTTGTTCATCTGCTTTCTGCTCATCATTCACACTCTACTCATCCATCTTCTGTTTCTTACTGCTCTTAGCTTCTAACAATGCTCCAGTTCTTTTAGAACCACTTTCATCTGCATTCTTTGCTTTCTTAGAAACCCCCCCCCCCCACCACCACCACCTCATCTTCATTCATAGCAATAAAGGTGTTCACCCTTCTAAAAACTATGTCAAATTCTTCTTTAATTCTGTTATAGCTCATACCCTTAAACTGAGCAGACTTCCATCCACCCATATTTTTCAGATAGGTCATCATAATTTGTTTTTGTTGTGCCATAGTAGGTGGTTTGTTCCTCTTAGCTTCAACCCTCTTTTGTGCAAATAATTTATTCTGCTTAGCTAAGAATTCCATGAAGAGCTTAGATTTTTCTTCTAAGGATAGCTCTTCCTGTTCATCTTGCCACATCCTCTGGGCTAACATGTGATCTGCTTCACATTTTGCATGTATGTCATCCCAGGAATTAATCTCAGCAAGACTTGCTTCTTCTTCTTTTTGATCTTGCTCTCTTCTTGCCTTTTTTCTTCAGCAATAAGCTCAGCTTGCACCTGTCTAGCTAGCTCTTCATCATCTATAAGCTGTTGTTGTCTAGCCTTCATTGACAAAGGCTTTTCTTTAGGTTCCTCAATCAGAATTCCTTTGCCTTTATTAGTTGATGTTGTTGTAGTGTTTGTTGGTTTTGGTGTTGATGTTGGTTCTCTGATCACAACTCCTTTTACTGGTGGTCTTGAACTCCTTAACTCCTTAAGAGCTTGAGTAATGGTGATCTCTTCTTCTTCTGATGTTGTAGCAGCACTAACTTTGTCTACAACACTAGCAGCATTAACTTCTAGCCCAACAGTATTAAGTGTAGTAGCATCAACCAACACCTTAGCCACTTCAACCATCTTCTTAGTATCAACACCAGCAGTTGTAACAGACTTAGCAGCATCATCTATAACAACTTCATTTCCTTGTTGATCTTGAACCACAAACTTGTTTTCTGCCTCAATCTCCATATCAAATCCAGCACCAAGCCCAATTTCAGTATCCTCCCCTGCAGCTTTGCTTTCATTCCTCTCCTGTTTGGAGGCATCTTCCCCCTATCAACAGAAGATTCAACCCTGTAGACAGTACCAACCTTGTGAAATCTTTTTAGCTTTTGTGCTCTTGACCTATGTCTTCCCTCTAGATATCTGACCCTTCTATTCAATTTTTTAATTTCATCACCCTGAGAAGTTGTAGTCTGTTGGAGATCAAGAATAGCTTTTGACAATTTTGTACATGTAGCAATCAATTCAGTTAATAGTTCCATACTACCCTCACCACTTCGGATTGTGTTACCTATCCCGAGAGGTGGATCACTGGGAATGTTAGACACAGTCTCATCCCTAGAATGAGCACTTGTGCCCCCTTGGTTTCTTGGCACCTGGGGATTCCATCCTCTGAGTCAGTTCCATGGGAACTTGATTTAGTAGATGTTGCCTTAGATTGGGTCTTATGGATGTTACCACTGACTTGCTCTGCTTTTAAGCTAGAAGCAGTAGTGACAGCCCTTTCTAAACTACCTCCCCTTTCCTCATGGGTAGCCTCATCTGCATCCATACCAGCACTAGCCTGAGGAAGCTCAGTGCCCTTTTTGTGTGATTTCCTATGGGTATAGGTCGTTTTAGGTTGAGATGAGGATGGTAAAACAGTGGGTGTGTGATGGGTTGCAGTTGGGATTACTGAACCTTCACCTTGATTTTGACTTAGTTCCAACATTGTTTGAAACAATGGTGTGACTATGCCTGAAAAATCTTTACCCTCCTTTTTCATGTTTGCAAAAATCTTTCTAGTATGAAAGGGAGCCTCATAAATCTTTTTATGAGTTTTCTTTGCAGAAAACTGTTTGTCCATAAGAAGTTATATAAACTTTGGATATAAGAATTTTTTTTTGATGAACTATCCAAGCCCTTAACCACACTATCAAAAATTAATTTTGAAAAATTGAATCTTTGATTTTTAGCCAAGGAGATTATAGCAGAAGCCATATTGTTGCTAAATTCATTCCAACCAGTTGTCTTTGGACTAAGACACTGCAAGATAGTGTGGATTAAGAATTTCCACTGTGGGGAGAAGTGGGATTTGAAAATTTTTAAAGAATCATTTTTCCTAACATACCCCATCAGTGCAAGGTTTTCAAAAATTATAGAATTAGGAAGATTCTCAATTCCATTAGCATCTGCTAGTTTAAGAACTTGCCTAACAGATGTCTCAGTAATGAGAATTTCCTGCCCATCTACAAAGGCATGAATCTGTTCTTCCCTATCAATAATTTTGATCTTAGCAGTAGACCAAAACTGTTTAATTTGGGAATTATATATAGTAGGGTTGACTGTTAATGCATACCTTATATGGGCAGCATTAAGAAAATCAATGATTTCAGTAAACCCTTCAGACTCTTTAGGTTTTGCAAGAATGCAATCATGTTATGTGAGTCGGCAAAATAAAGTGTCGACATTGTGTATTTTTGAAAAATCGTGTAGGATTTTGCTGGGTTTTACAATTAAATGATAAAATTATGTTAGGGTTTCATTTGAGAGAGGTTTTGATCGGATATAAACACTTGTGTGAATGATTGAAGGATATAAACACTTAATCGATTGAAATTATAAAACAGTACCCTGCACTCTCAAACTTAGCAGCAGAAACCTAGCAGCATTAAGTTAAGCTTGGCAGCATCAACTTATGCCTAGCAGCATTAACCCAGTTTCCATTCCAATAAGCTTATTTATCAGCACTCCAACACTTTGCTTAGCTTATCCTGCAAAAGATTAGACCAAAAACACCAAAACACAAACATAACACAATTCACAATAATCACATCATCAATTATACTCAGCAGTTCTAAGTATAACTGGCAACAGTAACACAACAGTTCTAAATACAACTAGCAACACTAATGACACTTAGCAGCAGAAACAATTTATTGACTTAAATAACAGTACTAATCCATACAAAACTTTACAAAAACACAAAGAGATAAGAAATTTTAAAGATTTAACATTCCAATACTGGCAATCAAAAATTGAAATCTACCCACATCAAAAGCTTTTGTTAGCAAATCTGCAACATTATTATCAGTGTGGATTTTAACCATTTGAATTAACTTCTTTTTCATGAAAATCTCTAATAAAATGGTGTCTTATCTCAATATGTTTTGTTTTTTAGTGATAAACAGGATTTTTAATTATGCACATAGTACTGCTATTATCAATAAATATTTTGGTATGCATAAAATTGTACCCATAATCCAGCAACTGATTCTGAATCCAGAGCACTTGTCCACAGCAACTTGAAGCAGCCACATATTCAGCTTCTGTTGTGGAGTTTGCAACCACAGTTTGTTTCTTGCACTGCCATGAGATCAATCTACACCCAAGAAATTGACATCCACCTGTTGTAGATTTCCTATCCAAGTTTGCTCCAGCATAATCACTATCAGTGTATGCTACCAAATCAAAAGGTGAATCTTTTGGATACCAAAGGCCCAATTTAGGTTGACCCTTTAAGTACCTAAAAATTCTTTTCACAGCATGAAGATGTGAAACTTTAGGACTGACTTGGTATCTAGCACAAGCACACACTGCAAACATGATGTCAGGTCTTGAAGAAGTAAGGTACATCAATAAACCAATCTGTAGAAAACTAGAAGGGGGTTGAATAGTTTTACCGATTAAAAACACTTATTAAAACTTATAGATCGACTTATGTCAATCTAGTTTTAACGTATTGGATATTGATAGAAATAAAAGCATATAAAATAAACTAGGAGATAGAGTTAGAGAGACACAACCACAACACAAGTATTTATAGTGGTTCGGCTACAAGGACACCTTCCTTGCCCTACTCCACTCCCCGAGTCACCTACTCGAGAGTTCGTTATCACTTCACAACACAAACTCCTTTCACATGGCGGAGAAGCCTTCACAACGTTGCTTACACTTTATCCGGTACAAAGCTAGATACCGAGTCTTTCACACAAGGTAGACCAAACATTCTTCGCCTACACTTTATCCGGTACAAGGCTAGATACTGGGTCCTTAGCATGGCGGATCAAACCAACACACCCAATACAACTCGACTAAAAGATCCAACGTCCTTTTACACTTATCGACTCAACACATCTACAACACCCTTTGAGAAGAAAGAAAGAACAAGAATCACTTCTGTGATCTTGGAAGAGAAGAATCAAAGCAACCCATATCACGAGCTTGCACATCTTCGAGAGGTTGTGATCTCGCCTTATGGAAGGAACCTAGAGAATCACAAAGAGAAACTAGATAGAAAGATCCTTAGATCTGAGGTTAGAGAGTTTAGAGTATAGAGAGAAGTAAACTCTAAAAGGGGTGAGAGATAAGAGAGAAATGGCTCACTATTTATAGACAAAACTGCCTACTGTTCACCCAGTTCCACCGGATCCCTTCCCAGAGGGATCCGGCTAGTGTAAACCGAGGGATCCGGGTAACTTGGTAAACCAGTCCGAATTTTGGGTTACAAACTGGGTTATGGGTTATGATCCATGGATAGATGATGTCATGCCTGATGTCAAATACATCTTGGATCATGGGTCATGGACTTTGGGTTATGGGTTATGGACTTTGGGTCATGGGTCATGGGTTTTACCCATTATGGATGTCATGCATGATGTCATGCAATGGGTCATGGGTTATGGGTCAAGCTCCATGGTTTATGGTTTATGGACTTGGTTTTAAGCCATGGATAGTCCAAGTGTTTACAAGCTTTTTCTTAACATGTATTTTATAAAATGTAAGTAACAAATGTTACTTAAGTGTTTTTATAAAATAGTTTTGGTTTCATGTAAACTTGTTAACTAGATATGTTTAAGGTTTACTTGTTTAATGAAATGAGTTAGTAAACTATTGGCTCAAAGCATTACGTAATTTATTTATCTCGTTAAAATGATTTTACGTTTGTTATCGACAAAACATTGAAAGATCATAAAATATAAATAAACGTTTTGAAGGTTTGTTTGTATTAACAATTTCCCCCTTTTTGTTGATGACAAAACATATTTTAAGTAAAAAAATAAAATTCGTGAAGTTTTGAATTGTAGTTTTTACTCTTTCTCCCCCTTTTTGTCGAAACAAAAAGAGCGTCGAAAGGAAACTAACCCGAATGCAAGTTTTAAGAAAAGTAAGTGAAGAAAAGGTGTAAAAAGGAATAAGGAGAGTAAGAAGTTCTTAGTTGCTCCCCCTCGACGGTTGCTCCCCTTTGTTGAGGGCGTCAAGTAATTAGGGAGACTAAGACGTGATCATTGCAAGTTTTTGCAATGGTTTTGCTTGGACGAGAGCTCCCCCTTAATTAGGGCGTTAAGTACTCCATGTGTATTTTTGAAAATCTACAAAACAAATGTTAGAAAACAAGTATATTGTGTCCTTTTCCTAAAATTGGAGCTGCATAAAATTTTGGTTAGTATTATGTTTGCCCGGATCCGCCGGTTCCCTTGAAAAAGGGATCCGGTTAGTACAAAGTAATGGATCCGGCTTACCTGCAGTTTGTTAGCAGCAGTGCACAATAGAAAAGATATGAAGACAAGTAATAATCACACCAATCATGCTCACATAGACAAGAAGCACATAATCAAGTAGATTCATTTAATAAAACAAGAGAAATATTACACACATTGATCAAATCTCTAAAACTAAGTAAATGATCTAAAAATGAAAAATCCTAACAAAGTCTATGCCTAATACTAGAATAGTGAGACCACTTGTGCTTGCACTTCAAGGTTTTTCGGGTAGGTTTGGTTTGATGACGTCATCAAGACGTTCAAGAAGATGGTATAACATGAAACGTACTTCATCACGTAGTTCATGTACTAAGGTTTGAGTATGTTTACAATGATCACAAGTGTCATTGTGGCTTGGTTGTTGTGATGTTGGTTTTAAGAAAGAAGGTTGTGGAAGTAAGTTGGAGGTGGAAGTACCTATGTGGAAAGGTTGTGAATGTACCACAGGTGTTGGTGGAGAAGAGTGTGTGGGAGGAAATGTATCATTGTTTGGTAGAGGTGGTTGAGGTGATTGTGATGGTTGACATCTTCTCATTACCCAAAATGGGTTATTTGAGGGTGGTGGAGAGGAAGGTAAGTATGCTATGGGTGGTGGTATGTTGATGTCAACATCTAGGTGATGAGATGGTGGTTGTGTTGACATTCTCTCAATGGATGAGAATGTTGGTAATGGTGGTGGATTAGAAGGTCTAGGAGGTAAGTCCTCCAATGAGTTGAAGTAGAGGTGAGGTGATGAATGAGGTGTGGTGAAAGAAAGAAGTCTTGGTTCAAGAGGAGAAGGTTTTGTTGGTTGAGTGGATATAGGAGTGTTTGGTAATGTAGGTTCACTAGTAGGTGTAGGTTCAAGAGGAGTTGATTGTGGTGATGTTGTTTTGGTGGAAGCAAGTTGTGGTGATGATGGTTCAAGAGATGGAAGTTGTGGTGAGGTTGGTTTGTTTGAGGCTAATTGTGGTGGAGTTGGTTCATTAGATGGAGGAGTTTGGATGTAGTTTGGGAGAGGTGTTCTAGTAGAGGGTGCTTTGATGGGTGAGGTTTCGGTTGAGGATATTTCATACACTATTCGTGCGGTTTTTCTTGGAGGGCTCCTAGTGGATGATCTTGCACTTGGTGCCTTAGTCATGTTTTTGGGTAGGTTTAGAGTGTGAGTTTGCAGTAGAAGATGGTTTGTTTTGGTGTGGTTTGGAAGCACAAACACAAGTGGCTTAAATAGTGAAGGATCAAGCAAGTGAATTAAAGCCTAAACCACTAAAATTCTTTGAATTGCAATGATATGCATGCACCAAGGTCAATTACAGTGATACATTCTTCTAGGAGATATATTAAAGGCAGTGTGGAGTGCTTGAGTGGATAAACTTGAGTATTGGAAGGCTATAGGTGATAAAATATGTTTCTGTTTGCCCGATTCCAGCGGATCCTTCCCAAAAGGGATCCGGCTAGCTTTAACTGAGGGAACCGGCTAACAGATCAGATAAAGGTGAGAAATGATAGTCATCTAGCTATTGCAGCCCTATATTTCCTGATGTAATGAGTGTAAGATAGTGTTTTAGTGAAGGCAACTCTGAGTGTTATAAGACTAATGATGAGGGGTTGTCATAAATGATCTTTAGAGGTGAGAAAGAGGTCTAAGTAGGCCATTAAGTGGATATGGATTAAGATAATCATATCACTAAGTGTTAAATGTTTGTAGGTTTTAAGAAAAGGTGGTGTGAAAATTTTAAAAATTCTTTAAAAATCATAAGAATTAAAAGATTGTTTTTAGAGTATTTTGAGGTAGAGATTGTGGAAATAAATATGTTAAAAATTTATTTAAATTATAGGTAAGTGTAAAATGATCAGAGAGAGGTGATGCAAGAAGTGGAACTGAGAAATAGTGGTTATTGTGGAAATGATAAATCAAAAACACCTAGGATGATACTTAAGTCTTTCTTAAGAGTTCAACAAGACTACTAACCTCAAAGTCTGCTCAAATATGACTAATAGAGGATGACTAACTAGTGTACTAAGGTTATAATGGTTGAGTGTGAAGACAAGTGGTATAAAAGTATCCTCTGTATTACCGGTTCGTCTGGATCCTTTCTAAAGGGGATCCGGCCAGTTAAATTTAAGGGAACCGGCTTCTGAGACAAATAAGTTCACAGAGGACTTGTTAGAATTTTGCTCATATGTCGACTAAGAAATCTAACACCTCAGGCAACACTTATATATAGATATAAGTCAGATATAACAAGTAGAGCATGTAGGAAACACATATAGGTAATAAAGAGACTAAGCCTTTTATTCAAGAAATTTTAAAAGAAGTACAACAAGTATGTTTAAAGATGGATCATACTTCGTTAAAGGTTGATTCCTATCTTTTATCTAATTTTCGTTATTTTGCTCATTTTCTTCATTTGTTGGATCATCAAACGGTGCATAGTTGGAAGCAGATTATGGAATAAAGAAAGATGATATAAAGGCCTTATCTAAAGGCATCATCACTTTATTGACGAGAGAATATTGTGGCCTTTGAAAGTGTGGATGAAAGTTCATGAAGTGATTATAGAGACGAGTTAGGAACATCCCATAAGGTATAAGTTTGTTCTTATTCCCATTGAGATTTACAATTCGCTTAGCGAAGAAGTAGGCGAGATTGTATGGTTGTTGAGTTAGAAGACAGTAGATCATATGAGCACAACAAGTCAAAAGTTGCTCACGATTTCCCTTAAGACTCCAAACATTTTCATGTAAGATAACCGCCATAGTTTTCAGCTCATAGCGAATCTCAAGTGTGTCGATTATGTCTGGATGAATAAAGTCGAAACGATAAGGAGTACGAATAAGATGGGTTAGTTCTTGTGGAGAAGGTATGTAAGAGCAGTATGGACTATTTTCTTCACGATAGTTGAAGAGGGATTTAAGAGACCGATCTACGGTGTAGGCACATTGACCATATCCTAGGATTCGAAGGATGTTAGCAAATTGCTGAAGAGTTAGAACAACCTTATGGTTTTTGATTGAAAACCAAAGTAAGAAAGAACGATCCTCATTACGAACGAGTTCGACTTGACGGAAGAATTCCAACACAAACCGTGGACAGATTGGTTCTTTAATGGTGAGAAGACAATCAAAGCCTATGGTGCGGAAACATGTGTTGATGTCTCTGTCGAAGATGAGGGAAGAGTCAACCACACGACCTTCGTGAATGAAGCGGGTTTCAAGATTATTAAACCTACGAACATGGTTTCCTGGAATGTCTGGTACATGAGAGATGTCTGGGATGTAAACGCTGGTGTCTTGAAAATTGAAGTCATATTCGTGAAACATATTGAGATCTATGCAAGTGGTTTAAGAGAAACAACTTTTTGTAAAAATAATATCCATATCTTTGAAGAGTTTAGTATAAATATTTTTTACTTCAATTATGAGTAGAGATGACTACGAGGATTAAACTTATCAAATTGCCTTTTTTTTGTATTAACAATGTAGAGCTGTGAATGTCATATACGATAATACGAAAGAGAGTTTTTGAAAATATGAGATGTTGAGAAAGGCTTTTGTTTGTACAAGATTTGATAAGTATATATGTATATGTGTAGATATGAGATCCCATTAGTTTGAGTGTTTGTGTTTTATGTTATATAACCCTTATGTGATGAAAATTACCCTTGTAAAATGATAAAGAGCTAAACCCTTTTAAGAGAAAGTTTAATAAGATGTAATTATACAAAAAGGGATGGTTTTAGGATTCTGAAATTAAGGGAGATGAGATCCTATACTAAGAAAATGTTTATTGGGTTGTTTGAAAAAAGAGACAAATAATGTGAGAAGATAAACTTATGTCTGTTAAGCCGGTTCTTCCGGATCCATTCTAAAATGGATTCGGCCCGTTATAATACGGGGATCCAAGGAAAAATGCAGATACAGAGGTGTATGATTTAAGGATGCATGGTATTGGATTCTAAGAAACTAGAGGAAGAATTTGAGAAATTTGAGTAAAAGAATATTTTTGTTCCAAATAAATGAAAAGGATGAATAGACGAGAAGTAGAAAAATGAGAAGTTGTCGTGAGGATGAATATCATAAATTTGATAGATGTGAAAGATTTTTCTAGTGATGATTTTAACCTTTTAAATAAAGAAGTATGTAAAAGGTTTTGACTAAAAATAGAAAGAAATACTATTTCCAATCATTAGAAACTACACGAGCGTTTGTGAAAAGATGTTTTTAGAAAAAGTGTGATTAGGTGTATTACACACGATTCATGAAGATATGACACAAAGATGATACACACCAAACTTTATAATTAATAGAGATGTCTTATAAAGAAAGTATGTATATGTTATCATATTTTTAGAAAGGAAAAACATGTATGAATCCACCTTTTAACCATAATCAATTAGCACATTTTAGAGAATTAATTTTAACTAAGAAAGCATACCTTTTGGTATGGTTTTGAAACCGTAGATGAGAAGTACTTCAGAAGCCTCTTTTAAGCTATCTTTACCTTTGTTAGCAAAGGAGTCAAGCGACACTTATGGATTCTTCTTTAGTGTGTAAACTTCATTTTTCCTTTAAGATGATGAAGTTTTCGAAGATACCTAAACCGAATACTTCTCAAAAAGATTTGTTAGAAACAAAGATGAAATATCAATATCAAAGAGATAGAAGTTTTGATCTTTTTGTAAAAATGAGTTAGATGTCAACTTTTACAAAAGGTTTTTCCTTCGTTGGAGTTTTCAAAACATACACGGATCGTATCAAGCTTTTAAAGTACAATATACTCTAAGAAACTTGGTAACGAAGCTTTGATGCCAATTGTAGAAAACTAGAAGGGGGTTGAATAGTTTTACCGATTAAAAACACTTATTAAAACTTATAGATCGACTTATGTCAATCTAGTTTTGACGTGTTGGATATTGATAGAAATAAAAGCATATAAACTAAACTAGGAGATAGAGTTAGAGAGACACAACCACAACACAAGTATTTATAGTGGTTCGGCTACAAGGACATCTTCCTTGCCCTAATCCACTCCCCGTGTCACCTACTCGAGAGTTCGTTATCACTTCACAATACAAACTCCTTTCACATGGCGTAGAAGCCTTCACAACGTCGCTTACACTTTATCCGGTATAAAGCTAGATACCGAGTCTTTCACACAAGGTAGACCAAACCTTCGTCGCCTACACTTTATCCGGTACAAGGCTAGATACTGGGTCCTTAGCACGGCAGACCAAACCAACACACCCAATACAACTCGACTAAAGGATCCAACGTCCTTTTACACCTATCGACTCAACACATCTACAACACCCTTTGAGAAGAAAGAAAGAACAAGAATCACTTCTGTAATCTTGGAAGAGAAGAATCAAAGCAACCCATATCACGAGCTTGCACGTCTTCGAGAGGTTGTGATCTCGCCTTATGGAAGGAACCTAGAGAATCACAAAGAGAAACTACATAGAAAGATCCTTGGATATGAGGTTAGAGAGTTTAGAGTATAGAGAGAAGTAAACTCTAAAAGGAGTGAGAGATAAGAGAAAAATGGCTCACTATTTATAGGCAAAACTGCCTACTATTCACCCGGTTCCACCGGATCCCTTCCCAGAGGGATCTGCTAGTGTAAACCGAGGGATCCAGGTAACTGGGTAAACCAGTCCGGATTTTGGGTTACAAACCGGGTTATGGGTTATGATCCATGGATAGATGATGTCATGCCTGATGTCAAAGACATCTTGGGTCATGGGTCATGTACTTTGGGTTATGGGTTATGGACTTTGGGTCATGGGTCTAACCCATTATGGATGTCATGCATGATGTCATGCAATGGGTCATGGGTTATGGGTCAAGCTTCATGGTTTATGGTTTATGGACTTGGTTTTGGGCCATGGATAGTCCAAGTGTTTACAAGCTTTTTCTTAACATGTATTTTATAAAATGTAAGTAACAAATGTTACTTAAGTGTTTTTATAAAATAGTTTTGGTTTCATGTAAACTTGTTAACTAGATATTTTTAAGGTTTACTTGTTTAATGAAATGAGTTAGTAAACTATTGGCTCAAAGCATTACGTAATTTATTTATCTCGTTAAAATGATTTTACGTTTGTTATCGACAAAACATTGAAAGATCATAAAATATAAATAAACGTTTTGAAGGTTTATTTGTATTAACACAATCATTGATCTATACAAATGAACATCCACTTCTTCACCATCTTCATCCTTGAGTAAAGGCTTATCAGTGACCATTGGTGTGCTTGCTGCCTTGACATCTATATACCCAAACTTCTTTAAGATCTCAGCTACATACTTATCTTGATTGATAAATATGCCATTTTCCCTCTGCTTCACTTGCAATCCCAAAAAGAAAGTATGTTCTCCCATAGAACTCATCTGAAACCTTTCATGCATCAATTTTTCAAACTCAATGCATAATTCCTTCTTTGTGGAACCAAAAATAATATCATCCACATAAACTTGGACTAGAAGGATATCATCTTTTTATCTTCTAATAAACAAAGTTTTGTCAATCTTGCCTCTGTGAAATCCATTGTCCAACAGGTATGTTGACAATGTTTCATACCAAGCTCTAAGAGCTTGATGTAAACCATAAAGTTATTTTTCCACCTTGTATACTTTGTCAGGAAAGTTAGGATCTTCAAACCTTGGTGGTTGACAAACATACACTTCTTCTTCAATTGTCCCATAACGAAAAGCACTCTTCACATCCATCTGATACACCAAAAAGTCATTATATGAAGCATAAGCTAGAAACAGTCTTATAGCTTCAATTCTTGCAACAGGAGCAAAAACTTCATCATAATCAATCCCTTCTTCTTGTGTGTATCCCTGAGCAACTAATCTTGCTTTATTCCTTACCACAATACCTCTTTCATCTTTCTTACATCTGAAAACCCATTTAGTACCAATTGCCCTTTTTCCATTAGGCAAATCCACCAAAGTCCAAACTTCTTGTAACTTGAATTGTAAAAGCTCTTCCTGCATAGCTTCTACCCAGCTTGGATCATTCAGTGCTTGAATTGTCTTCTTGGGTTCTACTTGTGATAAGAAACAAGCAAACAAACAATTTTGAAGGTCTTTGTGACTGTTTCTTTGTTTAAGAGATCTAGCAAAGAAACCTTGGTCCTTCAAATCCTTTGTCATTCTTCTTGTTTGAACAGCAGACTTCACATCTCCAATGATTTGTTCTTGAGGATGATCTTTGTGAATTCTGGTAGTTGGAATATGACTGACAGAAATAGTATCATCCATGTTGTTTATGTCAGCCTCTGCACCAACTCCTTCATCATCATTGTTAGGACTTTTAGTGCTGTTAGCAACACTAGCAACATTAATATCATTAGGACTATTAATATTGTGACCCTTCACTTGATCATCATCCTGTTTTTCTTCATCACTTAAAAACTTAACACCATCTTCTTTATCATCTTTTGGATTTTCATGTTAATCATCTTCTTGTGAACTCTTTGGAACTTGGGTTGAGATAAGTGGATCAGCAGTCCATACAGGTAGCAAGACATAATCTTTTCCAGGTCCTGTCTCCTTATTAGCTTGACATGTACTTTCACTTGTGTTTGTACCTACAAAATCATTAGACTGTGTACCTACAACAACTAGATCATAATTCATGGTTTTGGTTAGGGCATCAATATCAAACAGCTAGTTTGGTCTACTCCCTGCAACATTAGGTGTATTCTCACTAAACCTAACATGTAAGTTCTCTTCAACTATCCTGTTCTACTATTGAATACTCTAAAGGCTTTACTATTCATTGAGTATCCAACAAAGAATCCTTCATCAGCCTTTCCATCAAACTTGCCTAAGTGATCTATGGTATTGAGGATAGTAACATGACACCCAAATGGTCTTAAAAAGTCTAACATTGGTGCTCTACCATGTAAAAGTTCATAAGGGGTCTTGTTATGAGGCTTAACTACTAAACTTCTATTTTGCACATAGCAAGCAGTATTAACTGCTTCAGCCCAAAAAGTAGTAGGTAACTTAGAATCAGCTAACATTGTTCTAGCAGCCTCAATTAGTGTCCTATTTCTCCTCTCAGCAACACCATTTTGTTGAGGAGTTCTAACTACACTATACTGTCTCATAATACCTTTCATCTCACAGAACTGATTCATATCTCTATTCTTAAACTCAGTTCCATTGTCACATCTTATCACTTTAACCTTATGATTAACTAGCTTTTCTATCCTGGTTATGAAAGACTTAAGGATTCCACTGGTTTCATCCTTAGTAGCTAAAAAGAAAACCCAAGTAAACCTACTATAATCATCTGTGACAACTAGGCAATACATCTTTTTCATTAAACTTTTCACAAATGTTGGTCCAAATAAATCCATGTGCAACATATGTAAAGGCTGACTTATAGAGTTCACTGTTTTGGTCTTACAAGAGGCTCTGTGTTGCTTTCCCTTCTGACAAGCAACACAGGTTTCATCATTTTCAATCACCAATTTGTTCATTGTTTTAAAATTCAGGTGACCTAGCCTTCTATGCTAAAGCTTAGATTCATCAGATGTGGCCTTTGCAAAGAGACAAGTCAAACCTCCTTTGGGAACCATGTTCTCTAAATCAACACTGTATATATTGTCTTTTCTAGGAACCTTAAGCAAAACATGACTTTCATCAGTTAACTTAAAGTCAGGAGACAAGACAAAACATTCAGTGTCAGTAAAAAGAACACTGTTCTTTTTGTCACACATTTGTGAGACACTAAAGAGATTAAACTTTAGCTCCTTGACAAAGTACACATTCTCAAAATCTAATTTACCAGTTTTTATTGTACCTTTGCCTGTGATTTTCACTCCTTTAGAGTTACCTCCAAAGGCAACATATCCTCCATCAATTGGCTCAAAATCTGTAAGATAGGACATGTTTCCAGTCATGTGCCTTGAGCATCCACTGTCAATAACTCCTTGGTCTTGTAACTCCACTTGTGGATTGCCCTGCACATAAAGTAAGAAAATCAGTTTCTTTTGGGGACCCAAGCCATTACTGACTTGGATCTGCCTTGTGCATCAATATAATCAAATTCTTTAAAACTATTGATGCACTATCATGTTTGGAAACCTGGTCTAAAACTTTTATTTTTGATTTCCAAACCCAACAAGCTGAGGCCTTAACAACATAAAAATAATCACCCCAAACAGTATCAATCACTGCTTTTGGCTTAATAGTATTAACTACTGCTTTTGCCTTAGTAGTATTAATAATTGTGTTTCTTTGAATGGGCCTTTTTGCAATTGAATGTGCTATTTTTGAAAAATTGGTCATTGAATTAGCACCATTCATTGTTCTTTTTGTGTTAGTAGCACTAACTGGTCTAGCAGTATTAGTCACTACTGCTTGTTTTGAAATATTTTGCTTGGCAGTATTAACTGATACTACACCAGACCTCATTTGTACTGCTCTTGGAACTATGTTTCTTTTAGCATAGGGGTGTGTATTTTTAGAAAAACTTTGGTGATTCACCCTCTGAGCATAGTTTCACACAGGTTTTTGATAGTAATGACAATCATATTGCAAATGTTCAAAACTACCACAAAAATAACAAGCCTTGTTAAACATCTCAAAGTTACTTCCTAACCTATGAGACATCATGTCATTCCAATTTCTTTGGTTCCCTCTAGGCCTGTTAGTGTGCACTCTAGGTTGCTCAACAGTTCTCATAGCATTTTGATCTTGTGAATTAGGTTTAACAAAATTTGTCTTTTCAACACTAGGTTTAACTGTTTTTCTTTCAACCTTAGGTGTTGATTCAACCTTATCCTCATCATCAGACTCCCAATCTTCAATAATTGGTACATCAGAATACTTCCTATCATATGTAGACTTTTTCTCATTAGACTTAGCATTACTACTCTCACCTACAGACTGATTAGCAGACTCAACTAAACAAGACAATTCTTTCATAGGAGGCACAAATTTCCCTGTAATGGGAGGGGGAACTTCATTATATCCTATGCCACTACCTTTCTTTATAAGTTGATAGTCTATTATCTTGTTCACACTCTCAGATGCATGTTCAAGCCTATTCACTTTAAATTGAATGCTTTCTTTTTCTTGTTGAACTACATCTTTTTCTTTCTGAGCTACTTCAATCCTTCTTCTAAGTTCTGTAATAAGCTCATCTCTAACATAAATTTCACTCTTTAAAACATTAATCTTTTCTACTAACTCAGTCTCATTTGTTTTAAAGAATTCAAGTCTTTTCTCTACTGACTCTTGTCCTAACTTATAACCTAAACACATTAACTCAGACTTTCTTAAATCTTCTATCAGTTGATTATTTTGAGCTTTAAGTGACTCAACAGTATCTAAGCAAGATTTATAAGAACAACCAGATTCATTAGATACCTTAGAGTCAGATCTTGAAGAGGAAGATGAATAAGCCACGAGTGCAAAGTTTGGTCCTTCTGCAGCTTGGTCACTCCAATCATATCCACCCAAACCATCACAAGACACCAAAGCGGTGGAATTAGTTGCTTCCACAGGCATAATTTTCCTTGAGCTTTCTCCATTCTTGTAGTCTTGGCTCCTTAGTGCCCTGCATTCTCTAGCAAAATGACCCTTCCTGTGACAATTGTAGCATTCTACCTTGGACTTGTCAAAGCTAATGTTATCATTCCCATTGACTGTCAGCTTTCTTCCAGAATCTCCTAGCTCTCATTGTCAACATAGCCATCTGCCATCTTAAATCCATCTCTTCTACATCATCTGGATGAATTTGTTCCAAGTCCTCATTCATTAGTTGAGGACTATTAGGTTGACTGGCCAAGAAAGCATAAACCACAACATCACTCAAGTTGTCAACATTTGTTGAATTAGCAGCAGTAACTTGAGTGCTAGCAGTAGTAACTCCATGAGCAGTAGTAACTGCTTCATTGGCACTGCTAGTGTTGTTTGAGGAGGACACAAAAGCCATGTTTTGTGTATTTGTACTGGAGCTAGATGATCCTTTGACCTCTGGTTCATAAACTTTGAGGTTGTTGTAAAGATCATCCAGGCTCATTGTGTTAAGTTCATATTTGTTTTTCCACACAACAACATGTGTGTTCCATTCAGAGGATAAGCTTCTCAAAAACTTTTGATTCATATCTTCCTGAGAGATCTGCTCACCCAAGATCTCTATTTGACTTATAAGCTTTTGAAGTCAATCAAAGATTTGATCCAGCACCTCAAAACCTTAAGCAGAGAAGTTTTCATACTGCTGTTTCAAAAGATTCTTCTTTGTCTTCTTTGTAGCAGCATTACCTCCAAACCTCTTTTCAATAGCTTCCATTAGAGACTTAGCATCTTTAATGGAGTTGAACTTCAACTGATGCTCATTAGGAATGGCCATCATCAACATGCTTCTTGCCTTGATTTCAAGTCTTCTTTGAGCTTTTTCCTCAGCAGTTGTAAGAGACACAATTGTAGTAACTCCTTCTACATATTTTGTTGCTTTTGGTTTTTCGTTTCCATTCTCAATGATATCCCAGAGTTGGAAATCAATCATCTGAATGTACTGCTCAATTCGTAATCTCCAGATCTCATACTCATTAGCCTTGAGCATTGGAACCTTTGATGCAGTAACCATATGTGTAGAGTCTGAATCCATGTCTTCAGTAAGATCAAACAATATTGAGTTTAAACAGGTTCTTCTTTGAGTAGATCACAGCTTCTAGAACCACAAGCTCTGATACCACTTGTTGATCCCAGTTATGTACTTGATTGAATCCCTTAGCTTGTAAAGGTTAAGTTATCTTAGATAAATCTAAAACAACTATGTAGAAACTGTCTTTGAGTATATTAAAATCTATGCGGAATCTAGACTTTAATCTTAAGAAGAACTTGTAATATAACAGTAAACAGTTATGAACACAAGATTAATAAACAAAACACCTTCAATATTATTGATGAATAATACGAATACTCTCCTAGTATTAGGGTTTATAACCTTGAAGCTATATGAAAAACGTATCTAACTCAATGCCCTAGAACCTCCTTTTATAGACTAAGGAGTCCTAGTCGGCTTACAACAACTTTTTATACAAGATAAATCTTTAGTGAATCTTTTTTATAATTATCTAACCGACTATACAAGTTTATCTCACTAACAACATTAACTAAGAGTCTAGCAGTCTTAACTCTAACTCTAGCAGCAATAATCCTTTAGCAGTTGTAATTCTGAATCAGCAGTATCAACTTTTAGTCTGGCAGCACTAACTACTTAGTGTGTTTTCTTGAAACTCTTCAGCATTACCAGCAGTAGTAAAATAAACCAGCAGTATTAAAACTTGTATTAGCAGCATTAATGACTTGGAGCATTTTCTTTGTAATACATGAGCAGTTGTAATTCTTTAGAGCAGCCTTAACCATCTTGAGCAGCATTAATACCTTGGAAGCTTTAATTCCCAACAAAACGACAAAGGACACTCACTTTGAGAAGCAAGAACTACATTATTTTGTTCACTCAATTATCCGAATAAATATAAGCTATGTTTTGATTTTTATTTGTTTGAATATTTTAGTTGGAAATAAGACCGCTATTGGGAATGAGCTTCGGTGACGAGCCAGCCTCGTGCGCCACCTTTGCTGACATATCCATTCCTCACGCGTAAGGGATGAGAATTTTGGAGACGAATGGTGAGGAGCTCACCGTATATGAAGTTGTGCAAGTGTGGGCCTCCCATTTTTATATAACGGCTAATTATTAAAAAAAAATCACTACCTATTTCACTTATTATTGGGAGCAGCCAAGGAAAAATAAGAATGGATTTTAATGTTGGTGTTAGCCGCAAACGAAAGAGAAATAAGGGTGGTTATGTTTGTAGAGATGAGGTGTGGTTTATATAAGATTAATTAGGCCAAAGTGGCTTTTTATATGCAAGAATTTAAGGTTATTAAAAATAGGTGTCACACCCCAAAAATGGCGCAGCGGAATTACATTTACGGGGTATGACTTATTAGTTAAGAACACAAGGTGTCACAATAGAGAAACTCTAAATGCATAACATACAATAGATAATAGTCTCACACTCCCACAACCGGGATAAGTACAAAGATCTAAGATAAACATAAGTCTCAAAGTTAAACAACATTTCTAGAGAATAACAACATGCAACTTCACGGGATATAACCCGGAAGGGTCTTGTCTTAAGTCTTGCTAAGCCAGGCCAGTACTCAACCTCCTAGTGTAACTTCAGTCTTAGCACCTGAAAATGGATACTCGAAAATGTCAACATAAAGTTGGTGAGCTCGTAGGTTTGAAGTTAAACCACGAAGCTGTGAATAATAGCGTAGGACAATAGTGCACATGAATACCAATTACAAGCACGTTATCCAAACAGTAATAGTGTCGCGCCAACTGAACCTATAATGTCCATCATACTCATAACCAATATCACGTGGGGAGCTACCCCGATAGATCTATCAAACACGTAGGCTCTCAACAAAGAGTTAACAGTTACACAAACTGAACCTATAACACGTAGGCTCTCAACAGAGAGTTAACAGTGGCGCAGTCAAGTAATCACAAAACAAACACGTCACAGCATATAATTGCATCATCACACATAATGTCCAAAAACATGAAAACAGTATAATCACAGCATGAAAACAGTTAAAATATCATTTGAGTACCATTTTCCCCCAAGGAAAAACATAATAAAAAAAGGGGCTACGAGAACTCACCTCGTCAAGTAGTAGTTAAATCACAAGCAGTTCAAATGGAGTGCGGCACCGACATGCGACCTATATTAGTAAGGTTTGTTTTAGTTCAAGGTTCAAGTTCAATATTTTCAATTGTTTTAAAGAGTTATGTTGATGTTGCTGGTGTGGCAGCATTTAGATGAAAACCAAGTTTTTAACGTTAGTAGTTGTTGGCTCAACGGAGTGTACGGACGTACAAAAGAGTAGGAATAGTGACTCTTTGAATCGACAAAGGTTGGAAAGATACGCACGAAGGATAACGACTACGGAATATCAATGTGAACGATATGTAGAATGGTTGGCGTTTAGATAGTTGTACATGTGTATATATTTATATCTTCTTAATTCTATTTGAAAATAATATCTTAATTCTAGTTCTCCATAATTTACAACTTTCAATCTATTTGAAATGAATGTTAACAAATAATATCTTAATTCTAACCATCTGATATGGTATTAATCAAATACGTTACAAATCTGTAGTGTATATACTATACATATATGAAAATAATCTCTTAATTCTAGTTCTCCATAATTTACAACAGTAGACATAAAGATGGAACGATAATATTCTAAAAGCTTTCTTACAACAGATTAATACCACATCGACGGAGAGTACGGGTGTATATATATATTTTTAAAGTGTTTCGCAAAACATGTGTTAATTGTCCAATTTTATATTTCGCTAATTAGTTAGCCGTCGTGTGTTAAATAGATTACAAGTTTTATATTAATCAAGTGTCGAGTATATTTTTAAGTGACCGTGAATTATTGACGTGTTATATTAAGGAAGTGGGTTATGAGGAGGGGGCTTGGGCTGTGGCCCGAGCGAGAAAACAGGCCACGGCCTGTTGGGCCTTGAAATGATAAGCGACAAAAGAAAACCAATAGCTCATGGTCCCTTTTTGGTTTGGCGTAAACTGAGCAAGACCACAGGGCTATTAATGGGCTGTGGCCCATTCTTACTACATACATGTGTGAGCCCAGCGTAGTTTATTGATAACAAATTACATAGAAAGGATATTGGTTCCAGTAGGCGAAGATGGGAAAGAAAATGAAACCCAGGTGTAATATTTGAAACTGGACTATGAACTTTGTATTTTATCAATGGCGTGTGATTTTTTTTTTTTGTAAAGTGACAAGGGTTTGAAAAATGGTTTAAGTCACTTGAGTAACCGAGACTTAGTCTCGAACTCACTGTGAGGTTTACACACTCACAACTGGTAAGGAAACAAGGCCAGAATGGTGGCTCGCGAGTGTCGACCAACTCATGTTGGAGTTAGTTCTCGGCTGGGACTAGTAGTCCTAGGCCACGACATGTTTGACCTCGAGTGGTTAGAAGGTTCTTGAGTCGAGTACCACTCGACTCAACCCTGAACACGACCACAAACACGGTCCAAATGTCTAACTCCTTAGTCTTAACCCACAGCACCTAGCTAAAGTTTCTGTTGCAATTTGTTATACCCATTTTGACACAACCAAGAGGATTACGACTCAAACACCTTCGACTCCAATATGTCGCTTGTGTTTAATTTATAGTGCCCAAGAGAAAAAAAGGCAAGGAAACATTTCGTAAACAAGACACAAGTGATTTTTAATTTATAGAGTTGCGGCTAGATTACCAACACAAACACACCCATTGTGGGCGGATTGGCCTTGAGCCAAAATAACGACAACCGATCACCCTTGGGGTTCGTCGGTATCAATTGAGGACCACGAGAAGGACTATTCCCAAATGGGGTTCGACCAACACAGAGCCAAAATTTGACACACATTTATATCCATACTACCCATTAATCACAGCCTAATATAGATTGACACAACGATGAAACGACACGAGTGTTGAGCCAGCAACGATTTAACCAAACGGACCCAAATCCAAAATACTTCCAAATCCTAACCATTTTAATTCGACCATGACATGAAATCAGTTCAAAAATTTGTTTCGCCACACCACATCCAACAATAATTCGACCAATTATACAATCGATACAACAAAACAAATATCATACTACAAGACATTCGACAGAAAACAAGCTACATATTTCTCATATCATTCAACAATAAAAAGGAAAATTTACAAGAACAAAGATTAACCTTACAAAGAGATGAAAGAAATCGACAGGTGGAAGGTTGAACGAATCAAAGGAGAACCCAAATCCAAGCAAACAAACCCAACTCCAAGTTACCCACTTCTTTATCTTCACCAATCTTGAAATTGTTTTGATAATTATCTTTTGAGGGTAAGTGGGTTTGATTGTGGATCGAGTGGGATTTTAAAATAGAAATCAAGGAAAACTTGGATGCCTTCTCCTCTCCTCCCAGACGCTCCATAGCCAAAATAAGAAATGATTTCGTCACTCCTTTGTTGTTTGCGTTGACTTGAACTCGACAGAAGGAGGGCAGTAGGGGTGGAGACAACTGTTTCTTGTTTGATTATACATCACCTTTGTTTTGATTTGATACTATCGTTGAAGACAAGAATGGTGATGAAATGGTAGCAGTGTTGAAGAGATGAGGAGCAGAGATTTTTAGAGAGTGGTGGGGAAGGAGAGAGAGAGGGGTGTGGGGCGTTAGTTTATATTTTTATTTATTTATTTTTTTTTTTGTTATAATTAAAAGTGAAATGTGTAAATTAAAAAAATAAGTGTTTGATTAATTTAAAAGGTTAAGGTAAAGCTTTTAAAATAAAAGTAAGTGTTAAACTAACAGGTTTAAGAAATTCCCGGGTTTCGCTGAGACTAAATTTGATAAGTACTTTCCGGGTTATCGTGAGCACGGAAGATATAGTTCAGGTGTCGTCTTTCTTCAGATTGACATAGAATAAAATCCATTGGCTCTGGAATGAAATCATAAGAGTTAATTTTTACTAATGTGTTATCGGTGCGCGTGTGGTATCGTTCTCTCGATTCGTGCAGTTTAGATACAAGTTATACGCAAGGGGAATATGTAACTTCTAAAATAAATTATGTTGAGTCTTAAATGTTAAGTAAAGACCTGAAAAATTTACGATTGTTACAATAGGCCTTGCAATAACAAATGAGATATTATTGAGATGTTTGTAGTTATATTGGACTTGTTGTAATCCGAAAATGGTTATTACAATTTGTAATGTTTACGTTTTTTATTCCGTATCTTTATGTTTTAACTATCTATGTAACGTAACGTTTTTATTAATTTAATGAATAATACTCTGTTCCCTACTATAAAACGGGAAGAAGAGAGACGGAGAGGGAAAAAAAGAGAAGTGAAGAGGAGAGGAATAGAAAATTATTATTTTTATCTTTGTGTTCCCGAGTTGGAAAGAAAAGAGAAGGATGTAACAAAAAAAAAAAAAAAAAAAAAAGCTTTAAAATAAACTTCACTCCATTTCATCCCAATTTGAGAAGAAAATTAGGAGAGTAATTTTGGTGTAATTTACTTTACTTTCCCCTCTCTCATAAAAAATCTCAGTAACACAAATTTTTTTTATTACCATCCCAAACCTTTCCCTTTCACTTCAGAAAATAAACTCGGGAACAAAGTGTAAAAGTTTTTGTTTTTAATAAATAAATTAAAAGGGTTGAAAGGAGAAGTGGTGTGATAATTGGGAGTGAAAAGTGAGAGGGAGTGAAGGGAGAGAGAAAACTAATGTGGCGCTGAGGTGTAAGGTGAAGTGGTATGACCATTGGGAGTACTCTAAGGGTCAAGGGAGTGGGCGGGAAAACAACGAGGGAAAAGAGCTTTCTCTAGCGGGTCCCTCAAAATTACCACACTTTGGTTAGGGGGAAAGAACAAAAAGAAGAACTTACGGGACTTGATTCCCGAGTGAAAATGCACACAAACTAAAAAAATGCAAAAGAGACTTTTGTTATTTTAAGAGAGAGAAAGTATTGTTTATTATGTTGTGAGTTAGTATTTGTGTTTTATGGTTATTTTTAAATAATAAAAGAGATGAAAAAAATAATGGAAGAGATAATGTGCTGCAATGGTTAAGAGAATTTAGGAGAGAGAGAAAAAACTAATGTGGCAAGGCAAACCCCTCACAACACCCTCCACACTAATAAAATGGTTTAAAATATCGGCCCAGGTATCATTCTTGGGTATGCATTGGCCTTTTTAATGGAATAAAGTACGAAGAATAATATTAAATTATATAAAATGTTAACCAAACACATTTATTAGGAATCAATTCATTCATTGATTCCGATTCTCATACATTTAAGGGTCTGTTTGGTATGGCACCTTGGATTGGGTTTGATGTTGAAAAGACATTAATTGCATATTTGGTTTTTTCTTTTGATTAAAGGAATGATTGTTGAATTCAAAAACTGATAGTAATCTATACTACCTTATAATGTATTTAGGACATCTATATTTAGAAGTCTTAAAATGTTTAAGACCAAAAACATTTCTTTAATAGGAAAGATGCATACACATATAATTAAAAGCCTAGAAATTTAAGTGTCATTAAAAAGTCTATGTTGTTACAAATATAGCTTTCAATGCTTGTAATCTTTTAAGACTTACAAGAAAAAAAACATAGTGTACACCACTTTAATACATATAATTTTCAGACTTACAAAATAAGAAGCATAATGTACACCACTTTAATGCACATATTAAAAAAAAAAAAAAAAAAAAAAAAACCACATTAATGCTTTTTAATGTAGTCAATTAATTAACTGGTCAATAAATACAATTAATACAGTTATTAAAACACCCCTTACATAAGAAATACAAATTATCAAGCATATTGTATAACCAACTTAAACACAATTCCTACATTAAATGTTACTAATACAAATAATAAAGCACATTATACAAATATTCAAGCACGAATGGGCAACAGGCCAAACGGGCTAGAGCCCGAACGGGCACGGGCCAAACGGGCTAGAACCCGAACGGACACGGGTCAAACGGGCACGGGCTAAACGGGCGCGGGCCAAACGGGCTAGAACCCGAACGGACACGGGCCAAACGGGCACGGGCTAAACGGGCACTGGCCAAACGGGCTCATGTTATACGAATGACTTTAAAAAAGACCCAAAAAGACGACATAAATTCCTTAATTAAAGAGTTGAAATACGTCACATGAAATTCTTGATATCCGTAAATTTATTATTAAAAAGAACACCATAAACTAAAAGGTTTGGGACTTGCTAAAAAAAGTAGTCTTAAAATTTGTAAGACAAAAAACATTTCTTTATTAATAAATAACAATCCATTTACTCATTTTTTTTTTGAACATTCCATTTACTCATTTAGTCAATAGCAATACGTGAAATAACAAATGGTCAATGCGTTAAAAGCCTGTACTAAAAAAAATGCTTTATGACCAAAAACATGACTTTATGGCTGTGGAAAAATAGACTTTATGATGTTATATAAAAGCCATGTAAATGTCAATAAAAGACTTTAATATCACCATTTCAAAAACTTGTAACAACCATTTTATATTAATAACGCCCATTTCAAAACTTGTAACAGCCCGTTTAAGATTTAACCGCCCAAACCTCCTAGATATAAAAACATATCACATACAGAAAAATAACATAAACTAACCTACCACAATCCTCTTTTCTCTAAAGAAACAAAAACACACAAACTCACCATCCCCTCCATCCTATTATTTTCTCTCTATATTTCAAAAACTCAAACACCAGTTGATTCGGACGTCACGACTCACGAGCACTACTAACATCGCCACCACCATCAACTACTTTCGCCCCCAACACCACCGGTTCTTGCTAAAACAAGTGGTGTTTGAGTTTGGTGGTTTAGTTGATGTTTTAGTGGTTCCGGTGGTGTTTTAGTGGTATCGGTGCAATTTTTGTGGCTTGGTCGTGTTTTGAGTCTTTATGTGTTCTATCTTTGACGATCTGTCCAGATCTAACCGGATGTTTCGGGATCTAACTGGTTTGGTGTGTTTAGTTTTGAGGTTTGGTGGTGTTTTCTGGTTCAGGATCTATTAAGATCGTATAAAGTTTCGCTGTGCTTTGTGGTTCAGGATCTTCAAGCCCTCCAGACCCTTTACACCCTAACAACCCTTTAGCACCTACCTGGGTTCGAAATACAACAAAGACGAAATCCAATTTCATGGTTCTTTAATCCGAAACCATCAACAACAACAAGATTCAAATGAGCTGTGATTTTTTCTTGGTTTAGCTTCGGTATAAAAAAAGTAATAAAAGGGTGATTTTGGCTTGTGTTTCGTTTGTAACGAAAGATAACAAGAAAAAGGATGTGATATGAATGTTGACTGCATTTGTGTGTAGGCGTGGTTTTTGTGTGAGTGATATTAGGGTAATAAGCCTTATATCTCCTTAGGTTAGAGTTTGAGGTTGTGGGCCAAGTTTGGTAATAAGCCTTGTATCTTTTGGATTAAGTTTACTTTTGGGCTCAATTTGATGATAATTTTTTTTTGTTAATTTCGGGCTAAATTATTTGTGTTTGTTCGATGTAACTGTACCACGTTTGTAGACAAGCGTGAATCGAAACCATACGTTCATGAATTTTAAGATTGAATTTTCTTTTCAAATATTCATCTTCAAATATACGTTCAATATTTTGTTTTTGATGATGTTTTAAATGAATAGCTTGCATTATACTCACAAATAAAAGTAACCCATTAAACTTGTAACCACCATTTTATTAATTAGCTAAAAAATTGAACATTGAACGGCTATTAACTTGTAACATTCGTGTATATTAATGATAGAAATTGAAAAACTATACATCCTGTTGCTATGCAAGTATGCCCTTTAGAGAAATGGTTCTTTGAAAAGGAGTCCTTAATGTTAACAAATACAATTTGTTCAAAGCAAATTATTTCCAAATCTTTTTAAAAAACTAGATACCGGTTGCCGCTAGGCTATTTGTATCTAACTACACACAAAGATATTTTATCTATCATGTTTCAAGATTATTTATCTCGATCAATCTTCCCTCTAAAATTATAAATAAGAGAAAAAAACTCTCACACGCAAATATTACACTAGGATTCATGATAAAGCGGCCCCTAACAAATATCATCGCAAGCAGAAAATTATAAATACCATAAACGATTGTCACTAGGCACATGTACTCGGCTATCTTACTCTTTTATAATGCATGAATAAAAAAAGTTTTTAAATTTTGAGATTACAATTATACATGCTATTTGTACAATAATGTTAAGCTAATATTAAAATTGTAATCATTTTTTTAAAAGTGTAGAAGAAAAACGTCAATGAATTAATATTAATTGTTTCTATCTTTTAAGTTATTTAATAAAAGATTTACAATAAGTAACTACGATTACAAACTTTTCTTAACTCTTTGTATCCCTTAGGTTCGTGGTTGTTGATTTAGGCTCGGGTTTCTATAAGGGCGTCTGAATGTTAAAAACCATAAGCTTGGTTTCGGTTTATTAATGATAGTTTTTTGTTGTTTCAGATTGAGCAGGTCGGCTCGATTTTTCTGTTTCACATATTTTTTGAACACCCCTATCCATAAAGCTTAACTTTATATAAATTATGTAGTCCTTTTTAACAACAAAAAAACGTTGATTACTAATGTTACAGTTAGAAAAAAAAAAAACATATAAATGAAAAATATTTGCTCGCCACAAATTTAGTCACAGGGTACCCGCCGCCGCATTGCGCGGGTACCCTGCTAGTTTATCTTCATTGGTTTTGACCGGGTTTTAGGGCCCATTTGGTATTCGGGTAGTGGGTGTGGGTTGAAAGAAACACCAAATAATTTGTTTGGTGCCATTTTATTTTTCTGACACCCCATTATGGATGATAGATTTGAATCCTACTTCACTTATTCCTTTTTGTGATACCAACCAATCAAAATTTACTTTTTATTTCTTTAAAATTTACAACCACATATTTATTTATTATTAGCGTTATTTTTTATTTTTTCTATTTCAACAATAGCTCAATTTATATATAAACAAATACATAATTTAAATGATTACTAATTTTCTTTCTAATTATTTTATTTCTTATCAAATCCAATCCAAATCTAAAACCATCTGCAAACCAAATGGGCCATTATTTTTTGTGGGCCCCTATTCTTTCCTCTCTCTATATATGTGAGACATCCGAACTATATATTATCACTTTTTTGTTTGGGTGTTGATATGCACATCAGTTTATTTGATAAATACACTATCCTGTACAAGTTATATAGCACACCGTACAATACTGTAATGCACAAAATGTAATGTATGCATCAAAAGGAGTGGTGTATGTATCAACCCATTTTTGTTTCTTTACTATCAAATAATATTTTTTAATTAAATTTTATTATAAAATATATTTAATCAAATATAATTACTCTCTCCGAAATCAAAATCATATACCAAATTCAACTCTACTTATAAACCAAATGGACCTTAACTTTGTAAAAAATGATAATTAATTAGTTGGTGTCCTCTCACTAAAACTTACCAAACTCCTCAACTATTATAATATAAATAAATGTCAATTAAATTAAATGCTCTGTCGGTTAAGGTTTCAAATGTGGTGCGTAAAACGATGAACCAGAAAGATATAAGTAAAAGGACATATTTTTATAAAATTCTAATAATTATGTAATTTTGCAAATCTTCTTTCTTTTTTCTCAAGATTGCAAAAATCGTAAATCGGTAGTTGGACGGTCGACCCTTTTGTAGCTTGTAATCGGTCTAGGCAGATTAATCGATGAATTGGATTGACATTTTCGGGATGTTTTGGTATTTTCGGCGAGTTTTGGATATTTTCAGTGAGTTTTAGGTATTTACGGGAAGATTTGCCTTATGCTAACAACTTGTATAAACAACGACTATAAGGGTGGAGGGAGTCATACTCTCCAACCCTCCCAAAATTTAACCAATCAAATTCCCCCACCTCATTTCAACCCTCCAACCCTCAATTCAACCTTTTTTACTGGCGACCATCACTCTCAACCCTCCAAAATCTTTTTTTAAATATTCATAATTTGTCCTTCAAATTTATAAATTTGGAACATTAACCCTTCCAATACTAAACAATTATATAAAAAAACAAACATTTTATTAATAACTGAAATTAAAAGTACAATTCATAAAATAAAAAGAAACTACATAACTAAATCTTCAACCGGCATTGGTTGAGCCTCCGGGTCATCGAGGTATGCTAAATCTTGAGACGCTACATGCTCCGTAAGATCAAATTGAAGACGATGATGGATTTGTTCATCTAGTAACTCCGGTAGTGCGTTGTCGTCATAAACGGGTTGCACCGGCGGATCCATTATATGAGTCGGTGATATTGCCCTCCCGTCATCTTTTATAACCATGTTGTGCAATATACAACACGCGTAAACGATGTTAGTGATCTTTTCGATGGTCGTTTGACGGATCTTGCGATTCAAAATACCCCATTTTCCCTTAAGAACACCAAAACATCGTTCGACATCTTTTCTTGCCGACTCTTGAACTTTCTTGAATTTCTTTTCCTTCGCTTCAGTCGGATACGGAAATGCTTTGACATGAGTTGAGTACCTAGGATAGATTCCGTCGGTAAGATAATATCCCCGTTTGTAGTTACGCCCGTTTACAACGAATGATGAGTTAGGAGCCGTTCTATTTCGCTCCCTAAGATACAAAGTCGATTGATACAAAACATTGACATCGTTAAGCGACCCGGGAGGACCAAAAAAAGCGTGCCAAATCCACAAATCTTGTGAAGCAACGGCTTCAAGCATAATTGTCGGGTATGGATACCTCCCACTCTTGTATTGGCCTTTCAAATGTTTAGGACAATTTCTCCAAACAAAATGTGTACAATCAAGGCTACCTAGCATTCCCGGAATCTTGTGTCTTCGTTGATGCGCCTCGTACAAGCGTGCAACGTCGTGACTAGTAGGCCTACGTAAGAACTCGCGCCCATATATCTCGATGACCGCGGTGCAAAAATGATCAAGGCATTCGCGTGACGTTCTCGCGGCCATGCATAAGTAGTCGTCAAAGTTATCCGGAGGGTTGCCCGTTCCGAGTTGTTTAATTCGCGTGACGTTCTCGCGGCCATGCATAAATAATACCTCTTGAAAATACTCGAACCTCTGCTCAATATCACCAACAATTTGTAAAAACAACCTTTTGGACATCCGAAACCTCTCACGAAACAAAGACGGGCCAAACTTCGGTTCGTCAACGAAATAGTCACGCATTAGAGTTTCTTGAGCTTCTTCCCGAAACCGCTCGATATAGGTTCGGGTTTCTTTCGTGCTTGCCGTGTCTTCTTCGAGCGACTCAACCACGGAGCACAAAAAAGGTATCGTACTACCCGTGGATAAGTCCGGTAAGATAGGCGGCATCGATAACTCGGACGAAAAGGAAGAAGATGATGATGATGATGATGACGACATTTTTTGATAAAAAGGTTGTGAAAATGAAATATGTGTGTTGTGATTAAAAGTGTGTAGTTTGTTCCTATATTTATACTCAAAAAAGGGACCAAATGTTTTTTTTTTCTTTGCTACGCTCCTCCAACGGTTCTTTTTATATTTCATTTTCACCCTTCAACGGTCATATGACCGTTTCTTCTTTACCATCACGCAGCGAGTAAATAACTCGCAAAATCAACCCGTTTGGCCAACCCGAATTACCGGCGGCGGTGTTCCCTCTCAACCCGCCCAACCCGCAGCTTAAACTGAGCTCCACTCCCTCCACCCTAAGGTTTTGACTAAAACAAGTTTTTAGCTTGTTTATGATATTTCCGACAAGATTTGCAGGTTTCCAATAAACTTGACCACCATTGACCATCGTTGACGATTTATTTGACCAATTTACACAAATCAAAAAAGTTGATGGCTAATTAGCACCTAAGCAGCGATTAATTGGCCTTGCAGACTTTTTTTCAATTTTTCTTTTTCTTTTTTTTTCGAAGAAGAAAAATATGTTAGAGGTAGAAAAAGAAAAATAAATAACCGGAGTACCATGCATTCCGTGCCGTCTATAGTCTTTGTTTCCATAAATAAAAATGAAAATAAAATCAGAAAATAAATAAACAAATAAAACCCTAATTTTTCACAGACGACCACATCTTCCGTCTTATCACCCTATTCTAATTCACCTCCGTTTACCAAACAGCCAACTTTTTTAATTTTTATAAAATCATCAAAAGCTTCTCTAAAACGTTTTATCGGATTCACAAAAACAAAAAAAATTCGTTTTTATGATTTTTATTCCTGTTTACTGTTACTAATTAATTTGTTTTTTATAAATTATCCTGATCCTTGTTTTTATGTTCTAGGGTTTCATTCAATTCAATTCAATTATTTGCACCTACCAATTTTAAAGTCAAGGATTCTTATTATCATCCACCATTGTAAGTACTATAATTAAGCTTCAGTTTATTTAATTATTAATTATAATTATAATAACTATGATAATTAGCATTATTTATTTATGTTAGTTTTTTTTACGGGTGTTTAGTGTATCTTCTAGGCGTACAGGCTTATCGAAATTTGGGAAAGCCGATAAACTCACTTTTAACAGCTTATGAGCTTATCGTATGGCTTTGAATAAGCCATAAGGTCAAGAGAAAATAAAGTTAAACAAAAGACCCCCATGAAAGTATCAAATTATTGTTGTTTTCGAAGTAAGCAGTTTGAGGGGGGTGTTTGGGATTGCTTATTCAGACCGCATATATGCTTATATTGAAGTGCTTATCTATTCTAAAAATAAGCATGTACTCAGCCTGATGAGCAATTATAAACGCCCTCTGAGATTGCTTCTTTTAAACTGATTACTCTTGGTTGGTTTAGAAAACTAAGTTTACGCTTAGGGTGAATTAAAAGCTGATTATCTATTTTTGCTTATTAGAATAAGATGTGTAAGTAAGCAATCCCAAACACTAATTTTCATTAAAACCGTCTTGGAAGGGAATATATTATTTTACTATTCTTCCCAACGTTTTTCTTTTTTTTAAATATAGAATAATATAGAATTCAAGTTGCTTTTAGTTGTGAATGATGTTGCCTTTGTAGACTCTAAGTTCTTTGTTGTCCTTGAAAGTATCTAACGTAATATTATGTTTATTTACGTATGCATTATCCGAGTGTTAGTAGTTTGTTGGGGCAAGTCTGGCTGGAAAATTTTCATAGCAAAATCTTTTAGCTATATACTTAATGGAAACGGTTTATATAAGACATTCCAAAATTATTCATAGACTGAAACTGAGACCACTATGGTGTTACGAAAGTTGAGGTTGATGTAACTTACTTGATTAAAGTCATATAATCTATGTTAAAGGACTCTTTTAAATGTGTGGCTCACATGTGTATGTAGGAATTTAAAGTTTGACAATGTGACAGGAGCTTCAGTTTCTTGTTAAAATGGACAGTGCTGATTGAAACTCCTTTTGTGTTTCAGTTTCTCAACCTATTTATCTCTTAAGTCTTCTTCTATCTTACTCAAATATATGGGAAGTAAATAGTTTTTGAATGCAGTCCAATTGTAGTTTTGTTTATTATTTACTATGGACTATGGTGGTCCAATAGTTAAACACAGTAATATAGCAACTTTCATTGATATATTTGTCTGTTTTTGAAGTTGGTGTTTTCTTCTTCTTTTTTTTTTTTTTTTTTTTAAATTTAAATATGATTATCTCGGGTTGAATATGGGTTACAACATCACTTATTCTGTACATTTTATTTTGCTAGGATCCTGGTTTGAAAAATGGGAGAAAAATCAGACAGTAAAAAGGTGTCTTCACCATACGTTGTCCTCGAAAACCGACCTCTTGATCAATGGAAGGTTACTGAGTTAAAAGAGGAACTTAAGAAACGAAAATTAATGACAAAGGGTTTGAAAGAAGAACTTGTTAAGAGGTTGGATGAAGCTGTGCGAACTGAGATGGATGAGGCTAGTAGAAATCTTGAAAATGACTTGGACAATGAGGCTGTACCTGAGGCTGAGGGTCAATCTGATGATGTTGAGAACACCACAGATGTCACGGATGACACCAGGGACAAAAATGTGAGTTTAGGGGAAGATAATGCAGATGTTGAGATGGGAATGGATATGGTCCATGCTGATGATGGTCTGCAGTCATTAGCTGAAAACTCGGTTACAGAAGGTGAAGGTAGTTTTGTTACTACTCGTGTGGAAACGGTTAAGGTAGTTGAAGAGGTTACTGTAGAGACCACTGTTGTGGCATCTGAGGGGCTGCAGTTGGTTGGAAATCAGACCACAGATGAGGGTCCAAACCAGGAGCCAGTGAACGGGGAGCCTAAGCCTGAATCACAGTCACCAGAAGAACGTGCCAACCAGGTAGATGAGGTCAGCAAAGTACAATCTGATACTATTTCTATTGATACTATCTCAAATACTGAAAAGAATGAACTAAAAGATAACATAATTGCTGATGATGTCAAATTAGAGATAGATGCTAAGCCTGAGATGGTCATAGACGATAGCAAATCAGAGTCAGTTGAAATTGATGATGTTAAGAAAGCTGAAAGTACTGATCTTTCTAACGAAAATGATAATGTAATTACTAATGATATCAAATTAGTTGGAGTTGATGAGCGGCATGAGGAAAAGGTTACTAATGAAGAGATATATGTCAACAATGATGAAAATGTTGATATTAAGAAAAATGATAGTGGAGATGCGGGTTCTTCTGAAAAACTTAATTTGGACAGAAGTTCTGGTGATGATTCAATGGAAGAGGATGCTTTAGATAGCAAGCAAATTGATTCAAAGTTTGGTTCTGATGAAGTGGATAAAAGTGAGAAAATTGAAGTGAAGGTAGATGATTCTGCTGATGTTATGGTTGAGGATGTGCCTGCTGAAGATAAAACTGGTCCTAGTGTGATATCCACCAAAAGAAAGCCTCATGGTAAGTATCATCTCAAATAAGCATCTCATATATGTTGAATTTGTGATTCTTCTGACATAGTTGATGGGTGGTTTAATGATGGTTTGGTCCTCAGAACTTTGATCCATTAGGCCGTGGTAAACCCTTGAATGTCAATGTTCTTATTTGTAACTTTTCCTTAGAGCAGCTTGTCGGTCATTTTTCTGACGAGTTGGCGTTTTTCTTTTTTCGTTTTCTGCTATCATTAGTTTTTCGATTAATATAAATCTTGTACATTTAAAAGTTTCTATATTTGAATAAAGTAAAAAGGTTAAACGATGGAAACAATGTAAAAAAGAGTCATGATAAAAAGCATTGCAAATAAGAGGTTTTATGGTTTAAACTGTCAAATGGGTAAACTTTTGAGGAATCGATCGTTATGAACCCTTATTTACTTTATGTTTAGTTCTCTTTACATTTCACGTACCATGATGTCATAAAAGTTCTAATCAGATTACTGTTAGCTTTACATGTTAGTGACCTAACAATTACAACTTCTTAAACTGCTGTCATGACAGACCAGGAAGCAGCAGAAAACAGTGAGATAATAAAAAGGCAGCGCAGGTGGAATTCAGAAGGTGTTAAGGTATCCGAGCAACAATCCACTAATCATTCTCCCTCTACTACACCTAAGGATGCATTTCAAACTTCTGCCAAACTTCCTTTTTCGAGATCCGAGTCTACACTTAGCCAAGAGTCACCCAAGGAACGTGTTGGTAAGCCATCATTCTATTACTTTATGCAATTTGGTATTGCAATGTACACTTTGACCCCTCAACTATTTCATTTGTTATAATTTCAGTCCCCCCTTCGACTAAGACTCCAACCACTTCTCTTCGGATTGATCATTTTGTACGCCCTTTCACTTTAAAGGCTGTGCAAGAACTTCTTGGGAAAACGGGTAAAGTTGTTAGCTTCTGGATGGATCAAATCAAAACCCACTGTTATGTTACCGTAAGTCCTAGTCTCTCTCACTTGAATTGTGTATATGTTCTCATGTTCATTCACTCATGCGTGTTAAGTTGTTTGTGGTCTGTTTTTGGACCAGAGGATATGAACATATAGATTTGGAATATATGTAAATGTAAATATATGTTGGGTGAAATTATTATGTAGATGTTTGCATGCATGACAGCGTATTTTTTTGTTTGTCCCGTTTTAGTCATTGTACTCTTTTTGTACATGAGTCCCTAAAAGATGGTTTTGTGTCCCACTTTTGGTTATTGTACCTATACAAGAATATCATTATATGTTGGGTAGGATCTGTCTACATTCTACCTCCCCCATCCCCCATACCCTGCCCCGGCGGGATTGGGTTTGTTGTTGTTGTTGTTGTGTGAAAGTCAAGTTTCAGTGGTTTATTGGTTACAAAATGTCTCAAACGTGTCACAAATCCATCTTGTAATGCCTGTGTCGACAAATATGTTTAAGCGTGTGAAGTGCTGTTTTTTTGTGTTTCATATGTGAATTATCAAACTATCCAGACAAATCATTTAACAGTATGCTTTTTGTTACAGTATGAATCAGTGGAAGAAGCAATAGAGACACGAAATGCTGTATGCAACCTACAATGGCCAGTGTACGGTGGGAAACTTCTGATGGCCGATTTTGTTGACCCACAAGAAGTCAAAAATCGGGTCGACCCACCTCCACCTACTCCGGTCACCGTCCAACCAACTACCACACAAGCACCACAACCATCCCCTCGGGTGAAACAACAACAGCTTCCTCCGCCGCCCTCCCTCCCGCCCCCACCACCGTTGGCCAACGTACCGCCGCCAGCAAGAAACCGTGCACCGGTTCCTGAGAAAATTGAGCCTCCAATTGTGACGTTGGATGATCTCTTTAGAAAGACTCGAGCAACTCCGCGAATCTACTACTTACCGCTTTCTGATGAACAAGTTGCAGCAAAAATAAATGCCGAGGGGAAAGCTGTGAAGTAGTAGATTAGATTAGATCAATGTAAGATGATAATGGTAGTAGTATGATATAATCATGTGTTTGCAGGTCTGCAGGTGTTGCTTTTTAGGAAGGCATGGTCTGAGCACTGGTGGGTCTGGGAGGAGCTGAGTTCGCTGATGAACATAAGTTTTTTTCCTGACCAAATTGAGTTTGGATCTGGAACTTCTTATGCTGAGTTTTTTTCAATTTAGTGTTTCATCGCTTATTTTCCTATGTTTTTATGAGCGTTGTCTCATGATGTTTACATTAGAATTTTTTATTTTATTTTTGTATTTTGTTACATGGATTTGATCTGCGATAGCATGGACTAATTTCTGTTGTCAATTGGATCTAGTTGTGTAATTGTCTTTTGGTTTGCAAAAATGGATAACTTGACGGTTAAATGCTGAAAACATGTAAACTTGTTCTAATAAATTAACATTTTCCGTGGAGTTATGATGTTTGAAATGATCATTTTAAATCTTATAAGAATGTGATTTTACGCAGCCTCGAAGATTTCACATGTGGCAAATGAAACCTGTAGTAGGACATAGACAACAGTTTTCTATGTATGGATATACCAGTAGTCAAAACATGTTTACACTTGAGGTAACTTATAATCTGGAAAAGCATTACATTGTATTATGTAATCAAAGAAACAACTACCACGGCACTAACGCAGCAAACAAGCAACATTAAGGTTTGAAAGCAGATTTATTCACTTTTGTAATTTTTAAGTACTTTATACTATTACTCGTAATAGTTTACGGCCTCAACTGCTCAACATCTTATAACAAGTTACACAAATGTACAAGCATGTGGTGAAACAAGTTACAGACATAGAAACTAACATTTCATAGCCTTCTTCAACAGATAATCCTTAACAAAAATAGGCATATGGTACATGATGGCCATTATTGTAGAAAACTGCCCCATAGAGAACCAAGAAGGAGGATCTTCCTTCAAGATCGCATCTACCGTCTTTTCAGCAAACTCTTCCGATGGAGTTGACTTTGGACCTTGTGAAAAGTAGGCTCGGTCTTTGATTGCAGATTCATATTTCTTGTACAATTTCCATTCTGGCATCTTATCGTAATTGGCTGCAGCCGAATTTCCAAGATTTGATCTTATGGCTCCAGGTACAACATTTATAACATTGATACCAAGTGGCTTCAGTTCCAACCTGTGCAATTCAAAAGTCAGTAAATTGTCTCCTAAAGAAGTAAATGCTCAACTGCTCATTCTTGCCCACAGAGGCACATAAGTCGGTCCAGTTAGACGTCAGTACATTTCAAGGATTATTGTCTCAGAATTTCAACCTATTTACTAATGATTTAGTACACTTTGGGTTATGTTTTAGTATATCATGTTAATAGGGAAAATATATATTTAAAAAAAAAAAAAAAAAAAAAAAAAAAAATCTTAAACAGAGAACTTGTCAACCTGGTTGAACTCGTTTAACAAATTAAAAGTAGCACACAGTGTTTTCCTAAAGCATACAATCAATTAACTTGTTTCAATTTTTAAAAAAGGCTGCTATTAGTACTTTAACTGGCAATAAAAGTCCAAGACAACGTGGGTCATTGCTTTGTAATCCTAAGGCAACGTTACAAAACGTAGCACTTGGTAAAGTGTCGCATAATACATAATGTAATACAACACTTTATTGGAGTTGCTTTAACTTCATTTTGTTGTAGTGGCGCCCGCCGCGTGGCGGCGGGTCTTTTTTGTGATGGAAGTTTACGTATTTGTTGATCCCTCATGTTGCGGCGGAGTGTTTTATGTATTTTTCTTGGGCTTTTGGCCGGGTTGCGACCGAGCTTTTTGTTTTTTGTTTGTGCTATTGTTGTGCGACGTAAGTTTATGTATTTGGACTTGTAATTTCATTATACAACTATTGTTTTTATAAGTATTATGAAAGTTATGTTTTGTTGTGTTTGTTATGATTTGTGATATGGAGTGATTGTTGGTATCCTTGTGCGAAATTATGTAAACCTTTGTATGAGCATTTTTATCTATATGATTGAATGAAAATTTTCTTGTTTTATTTGTTTGTTGGAATAAAACCAAGTTTTGATTAATTTGCTGATAAACACATTAAAGGATTTAAAGGCCGAAAGGATTTTATGTTTTTATTCCAAAACATTAGTCCACGAATTAGTATGGAACATGAAATGTGACAACCATCATGTTTGCTTATTATAATAAACTTGAAACGATTTCATCACGAGATTAGGCCGAAAGGACTCGTAAAAATAAACTAGATAAACAAAGTTTTCAAACAAATGGATTATAAAAGGAATTGTCATATTGGTTTCTATAGGCCGAAAGGGTTAGCCAATAGATAGAATTGTAAAAATGATTTTCATAATACAAACCATTGATTGTAAAATCATTTATATAAGATTTGTGCGTTGATGTGTGCTTAAACACACATCATTTTTGTACAAAAAAAGGCACTAAAACGTACTAATAACCATAAAAATGGGAAATTATATTGCAAATATGCTTGGTATGTGTTATTATGTCTTGCAGGTCCAAGGGTTTGAAAACAAAGCAAAAACGGTAATTACCCGAGCACTCAATTGGAAAGAGCACGAGATTTTGAGTCCAATGGCACGAGGTGAAATTATTGGAGCAAATGTGGAGCAAATGGTGATTAATTTGAAGATTATAAGAAATTAAAGATAATTTGAAGATTTATTGGAGCTTATTCAATGATTTATCGAACTTAAGTGGAAGCCAATTAAAAAAAAAAAAAAAAAAGGAAAAAAAGAAAGTGGAAGCCAATTAAATGCCGAAGATGAAGCTCAAGTATTACCAAGTTAAAGCCAAAGATATTAAAGAGTTTAAGAAGATTTATTTGAAGATTAAAGAGATTGATGGAAGCCAAGACTATGTCCAACCCAATACCATTATTAAAGAGAAAAAAATTATAGCCACGTGAAGCAGCCTAATGAAGAAACATATAACCAATCAAGAAACCTCATGAAGAAATAGTTTTGCTCAGGTCTGAATAAAGTCAACATGAATGTTGAACATTACTACTCTTTAATACGAATCTCTAAACCAACTCGTTATCATGTTTTTAATGAAAATTTCTTGAGTTTCCGAAACTTTCTTTTTAAATTCTTCATCCTCATGTTTATACTTTCGAGCATCTTTTACCATCCTCTCAATCTCATCCTTGCAGAGTCTTCTCTTTTCGTTGGTAATGATGAGTTTCTCAGTCACACCAGTTGATACTATCCTTGCCGTGACTGTGAGGATACCATTTGCATCTATTTCAAAGCAGCTCTCTATGCTCGAATCCTGACGAGGGGCAGGAGGAATTCCAGTTAATGTAAATGTCCCTAACAAATGGTTATCTGTACATCTGGCTCTTTCACCTTGATACACACTTAAATTTACGAAACATTGGTTGTCCTTACATGGACTAAAACTCCTGTATCTCTTTGTAGGTATTGGAGTGTTCCGCGGGATCACAGAATAAAATAGATCATCAAATAGCTTTACACCAATTGACAAAGGAGTGACATCCACGAGCACTAAATCACGAACTTTTTTACTTCCACTCAACTTTGCAGCCATAACAGCTGCACCGTATGCAACCGCCTCATCAGGGTTCACGCTCTTGCAAAGCTTCTTGCCAAAAAAATATTGCTGCAACATACTTTGGACAATTGGTATTCTAGTCGAGCCACCAACTAGCACAATCTCATCTACACATGATTTTTCCATTCTTGCATCCTTTAAACACTTGTCAAGAGTCTTCATGCAGCTTTGAAACATGCTCATGTTGAGTTCTTGAAATCTAGCTCGAGTAAAAGTCATAGAAAAATCAATCCCATCATGCAAGCAATCCAATTCGATGGACGTCTCAGTAGTGGCTGAGAGAATCCTTTTTGCTCTCTCACAAGCTGCTCTCAATCTTCCTAATGCTCTTCGGTTCCCCGTCAATTCCTTATAAAATCTCTTGTTGAAGTCTTGAACACAGTGATCCACCATACGGTTATCAAAATCCTCACCTCCTAAATGAGTGTCACCTGATACAGCTATCACCTTAAAGTTGTTAAGACGCCCTCCCTCAATGGTTATCAGAGAAACATCAAAAGTACCACCACCCAAATCAAAGACGACAACATTTAGCTTGCGAGACTTCTTATTGTTTAGACCATAAGTTATTGCAGCTGCAGTAGGCTCGTTGATCATGCGGATGACGTTTAAGCCAGCAATACTACCTGCATCCTTTGTAGATTGACGTTGTGAATCATTAAAATATGCAGGGACCGTTATGACAGCATCTTCCACGACTTCTCCAAGGTATGACTCAGCGGTTTCTTTCATCTTGCGAAGAATCATGGATGAAATTTCTTCAACCGTAAATTCCTTTTCTTGACCTTTGTAGGTGATAACAACCTTTGGTGCATCGGAAGGCCCTTGTATCACCTTAAAAGGCCACAACTTCATGTCTTCTTGCACTTTGGAGTCACTGTAATTCCTTCCAATTAACCTCTTAGCATCTACAAATTTATACATCCATAGTTAGTTATAGCCAATAGCAAAGTAAAATAATTGACTAAATCAGCAAACAAATTCATGCCACCAAGTAATATAACGTTGAGATGAGGCAAAACAGTTTTTCGTTATTGTAATGCACTAATGCCAAAGTTTACAGCTATACTATTTAAAAAAAAGTATCCACTGAAAATAATATGAGTGAAGCAGAAATATATTATGCAAACATCCTTGCTTTAGTCTTTTTTTTGCCTTGAATAACTAAAGTGAAACTATAATTAATAGAGGTTTATTTTTATAAATCGAAATATCAAAGTATGTTGGTTAAGCAAATATCAAATGTAATAGATACTCTGCTGTTTTCGTAATAGATACACTTCGATGAATGCTTAAAACTACTACCCAAACACAAAATATAACCAATAACAACGTACAAGAATAATTAATACTATAGAATTAGCTAAACCAGAACATGGATATTAACTAGGTGACTCTCGTTTTTCGTGTTTACTGAATTAGTGAATTACAAACAACCCTGCATGAAAATTTATCATGTTTTAAAGATATGTTCTAAAACAACCCCGCGACAATGCAGGATCATATTATCCTCGTTAGAGTACATTTAGACACATACAATCACTGCTCATAAACTCACTTTATTAGTTTTCGGACACAAGTCACACTGCTGGCAAATTAAAGCAAAACGAAAACCTACATACCTTAAGAGTGATCATGTATCGCATGTTCACTTCACCTATATATGTGTGTGTGTGTGTGTATATATATACACACACACACACACTAGGGTACCCATACTTGCGGAGAAGGATACTTTAGTTTGTGATTAAAATTTTCAGCGAAAATGTTCTGATACAATAACTTTCAGATGACGCTAATTTTAGAATTGGATAATTTAAATCAGTTTCAAACTAGCTCATATAAAAATTGTAGATTACCCCATGATGTTTCGGCAATATAAAGGTTGTAACTTGTAATATTGTGAAGGTGTGAAGTCAAGTTGGTGACAATCAGTGTTGTAGCTAGGCTAACGGAGGCCATGTGCAAAATCGCTTATATGATAACTAAACATGACATTTAGAAATATATTGTAACGATTAGCTTTAATTTTTATGAGTTTTTCATCACTATCACCCACTTGAAGTAAAGTTTAACAAATATTCAAAACGAAATTCCATATATCGTCGGCATTTTGAGGTTGAAAATGAATTTTGAGGCCACAACTATATAAATAAATATATATTTTGAGGCCCCTAAAAATTTGAGGCGCTGTACGATAGCACACCTCGTACACCCTCGAATACGGCTTTGGTGACAATGAACACACATATCTTTATTAATTGTGACTTATGTCAAACACACAAATATTCACTACATTAAACTTATTAAAGACCCCATATCTAAAGATTAATGTTTGGGTTAAACTTGATAAGTTTTATAAATATAGTAAAAGGGGAATGCGACCATAATGTGTTGCTACACAAATGGAAAGCCAAAACGTCATGTGTTCGAACCTGTCTAAAACAAGCAGAAACTTATTAGAAACTTGGACCAACAATTAATTTTGGGTCAAAATCCGCAAGAGATTTTCCCCCTCAAGGTTCGCCAATAACTCTACGCGCTTTTCGTTCTAGTCTTCTATTCCTATTCCTGAGGAGGGCTTTCGCTCATTCTTGATTAGGTTATTAGTGAGCTGAGCGTTAAGGAAGTATGTTTTATGGGGCATAGCTAAGAATCTAAAATCTTAAGAATAACTGTTGTTTTTATTCTTATAAGGCCTAAATATTTCGAGGAAATGAAACTAAAGATGCTAAAATAAATTAGGCAAAAAAAATTCAAAGATGATGATCACTTAATTACAGTTAGACCATGTTTACGTCACCGATTCAAAAACACGCATTAAACCTTTTCCTAAAAAAAACATTTTTAACTATGAAATAATTATTGTCACAATTCGATACTTTTTTTTTTGAAAAGTTAAACTTCAATCACAATTCGATACTATACGTTGCAAATCTTTGGTGATCATTTTGATGCAATATCTATTTTTGTAATAATTGTGATACTTATTGTATAAGTCTTTGTATTAATTCCTCCTCTTGCTCCATTGCTTATGTAATCGCAAAATATTAAAATTTTGCAACAAAGTTAATTGTAGGTACTATAGCAAAATAATATAATGTGTGCATCGCATGGGTCTGATAAACTAATAACATATTTTGTTGAAAAATGATATAAAGCGTATTTCAGAAAAGTGAAAAGCAATATAGCAACTTGTGTCACTAATATAAAGAAGTTGAGTTTTAAACGTAAGCAAAAGTTAAAATTTTTATCAAAAAACAAAACCGGTGCATCGCACGGGTCAAAATGGCTCGTAACATCAAAGTCCCGCGCTTCCAGTGTCTAAACTAATTTAGTAAAAGCATGTGTAGTGTGTAGATTATGCATCCTTTAACCAAAAAAAATGCATTAACGAGTCTTTTTCAAAATTTTAAGACATAATGTGTGATTCATGCATTATATACTAGAAGGTTACTCCGCAATGCGGGCAAATGTTTTTCATTTTAAACTTTTCTTATTTAGCATGTCCCAAATAATCTATAGCATCTAAATTTTTAATAGTGTAAATATTTTGTACTTTTATTTTATAAACAATTTTATTAAAGTATATCATTATTGGAGGACTTTACTTTATTTTATATGAAGTCCCAAATACTTTATAATAATATAGATATAGATAGACTTTTTTTTCCTTCTTATAAGTGATTGAATAAAAAAGAAAATCAATAAGTAAACGACCAACCAAATATATCATAAACATTGCACAAAAAATTTAAGCTTAAAGTTGTAACTCACGAGATTCTTCTCTGAACCACACAGTCAGTCCATTCTAAAAAATCTAGAGTCGACTTTATGATGGCATGGTTCTCATAAACAATTACTTGGCGTCGTAATTTAATCCAGATCAGCCTTTAATATGACTCATATTTTGTATTTAGTAAAGTACATGCAATCTTTAAAAAAAAAAAAAAAAAAAAAAAAAAAAAAAAAAAAAAAGGTAGTTGCAAACAATAATAGTAACACTATGTATACTGTAACTAGATGTAATAACAATATGAGTGTCCAAATAAAGCAAAATAGATTTGATTTTCAATATTTAAACAGAAAAACTGACCAAAGATGGTGTTGGCCGAATTCATTGCTTGTTGATTCTTGGCAGCATCGCCAATAAGACGATCTGCACGAGTGAAAGCAACACAAGAGGGTGTGGTTCTGTTGCCTTGATCATTCGGTATGATCTCAACCCGGTCACTTTTCCAAACAGCTACACACGAGTATGTTGTTCCTAGGTCAATCCCGATCGTCCGTCTGCTACCCATTGCTTAATATGTGTGTATTCTTAAGCTATTCTGATAATTCAATGTAATGTATGTTTCACCTCTTTATCGTATATATATATATATATATATATATATATATATATATATATACACGTGACTTTGTCTTGCATAATATTTGTTTCTCTTCAAAGTTGGTAACAAAATCTCATATATATATACACGTGACTTTATATGTCTTGCATAAGATTTGTTTCTCTTCAAAGTTGGTAACAAAATCCCATAATTTTTTTATACAGATTTCAAGTTACCATTTTAATAACAACCTTTCCGTTTTTTAAAATACTAAACGATGCTAGTAATTATAAGGTTAACGAGAAAGTTGCCGCCCGCCGCGTGGCGGCGGGTCTTTTTTGTGATGGAAGTTTACGTATTTGTTTAAGCGTGTGAAGTGCTGTTTTTTTGTGTTTCATATGTGAATTATCAAACTATCCAGACAAATCATTTAACAGTATGCTTTTTGTTACAGTATGAATCAGTGGAAGAAGCAATAGAGACACGAAATGCTGTATGCAACCTACAATGGCCAGTGTACGGTGGGAAACTTCTGATGGCCGATTTTGTTGACCCACAAGAAGTGAAAAATCGGGTCGACCCACCTCCACCTACTCCGGTCACCGTCCAACCAACTACCACACAAGCACCACAACCATCCCCTCGGGTGAAACAACAACAGCTTCCTCCGCCGCCCTCCCTCCCGCCCCCACCACCGTTGGCCAACGTACCGCCGCCAGCAAGAAACCGTGCACCGGTTCCTGAGAAAATTGAGCCTCCAATTGTGACGTTGGATGATCTCTTTAGAAAGACTCGAGCAACTCCTCGAATCTACTACTTACCGCTTTCTGATGAACAAGTTGCAGCAAAAATAAATGCCGAGGGGAAAGCTGTGAAGTAGTAGATTAGATTAGATCAATGTAAGATGATAATGGTAGTAGTATGATATAATCATGTGTTTGCAGGTCTGCAGGTGTTGCTTTTTAGGAAGGCATGGTCTGAGCACTGGTGGGTCTGGGAGGAGCTGAGTTCGCTGATGAACATAAGTTTTTTTCCTGACCAAATTGAGTTTGGATCTGGAACTCCTTATGCTGAGTTTTTTTCAATTTAGTGTTTCATCGCTTATTTTCCTATGTTTTTATGAGCGTTGTCTCATGATGTTTACATTAGAATTTTTTATTTTATTTTTGTATTTTGTTACATGGATTTGATCTGCGATAGCATGGACTAATTTCTGTTGTCAATTGGATCTAGTTGTGTAATTGTCTTTTGGTTTGCAAAAATGGATAACTTGACGGTTAAATGCTGAAAACATGTAAACTTGTTCTAATAAATTAACATTTTCCGTGGAGTTATGATGTTTGAAATGATCATTTTAAATCTTATAAGAATGTGATTTTACGCAGCCTCGAAGATTTCACATGTGGCAAATGAAACCTGTAGTAGGACATAGACAACAGTTTTCTATGTATGGATATACCAGTAGTCAAAACATGTTTACACTTGAGGTAACTTATAATCTGGAAAAGCATTACATTGTATTATGTAATCAAAGAAACAACTACCACGGCACTAACGCAGCAAACAAGCAACATTAAGGTTTGAAAGCAGATTTATTCACTTTTGTAATTTTTAAGTACTTTATACTATTACTCGTAATAGTTTACGGCCTCAACTGCTCAACATCTTATAACAAGTTACACAAATGTACAAGCATGTGGTGAAACAAGTTACAGACATAGAAACTAACATTTCATAGCCTTCTTCAACAGATAATCCTTAACAAAAATAGGGATATGGTACATGATGGCCATTATTGTAGAAAACTGCCCCATAGAGAACCAAGAAGGAGGATCTTCCTTCAAGATCGCATCTACCGTCTTTTCAGCAAACTCTTCCGATGGAGTTGACTTTGGACCTTGTGAAAAGTAGGCTCGGTCTTTGATTGCAGATTCATATTTCTTGTACAATTTCCATTCTGGCATCTTATCGTAATTGGCTGCAGCCGAATTTCCAAGATTTGATCTTATGGCTCCAGGTACAACATTTATAACATTGATACCAAGTGGCTTCAGTTCCAACCTGTGCAATTCAAAAGTCAGTAAATTGTCTCCTAAAGAAGTAAATGCTCAACTGCTCATTCTTGCCCACAGAGGCACATAAGTCGGTCCAGTTAGACGTCAGTACATTTCAAGGATTATTGTCTCAGAATTTCAACCTATTTAGTAATGATTTAGTACACTTTGGGTTATGTTTTAGTATATCATGTTAATAGGGAAAATATATATTTAAAAAAAAAAAAAAAAAAAAAAAAAAAAAAAAAAAAAAAAAAAATCTTAAACAGAGAACTTGTCAACCTGGTTGAACTCGTTTAACAAATTAAAAGTAGCACACAGTGTTTTCCTAAAGCATACAATCAATTAACTTGTTTCAATTTTTAAAAAAGGCTGCTATTAGTTTTTGTAAACATACTTGATGCATTAAAGACTTGTAATTTATTTAAAAAATGGACAAAAAGATGCTAGTGTCCCGACCCACACGACCGGACCATACTAAAAGTTCTCAATCTGACTCAAACTATTTTGATCCGTCATGTAACCCACCTTATTTGCCACCTCTACGAGGCATACCATGGCCAAATATCAGATTAGTACTTTAACTGGCAATAAAAGTCCAAGACAACGTGGGTCATTGCTTTGTAATCACAATAGGTGCATCAGTGAGCAAAAATCATAGATTTCACTTCCTAAGTTTACTCTGTCCGGTGATATATTTGGAGTCTTTAGATAAAAGGGAATAAGTTTTCACTTCCTCGTTTTATATTAGCTTAAAAACCCATAGGCCATGTATTATATTTTTGTGCTAAAATTGAGGAAGGGTTGGATTAGGAATGAAAGTGACTTGCTAACTCCATCCATATAGTATATTACGAAAAATGGGCTAGCTTATGGATTCTAGAACTGAGCGTGACTTGCTAACTCCCTCTATCTATTTCCACACCAAATGAAGAATCAATGCCCATGTATACAGTTCCAAAGCACATCCATGAAGCAATGGAAAGTAACACGTCAAGAAAAGAGTTGATGTGTACACCAATATATTCATCAACAATCACAATATCCGCTGGTAACTTTGTATTCGATTTTTCAACACATCAATTTTTTTAAGGTATTAACATCGGCTCGAGTGGCAGAACCCCTCAAAACCTAATAACCTATAGACCTTTTGTACTTCCATCAATCTATTTTTTTTGGGTAAAGGGGATTACCCCGGTAAAATATATATAACTTCCATCAATCTATTTTAGTACAAAAGCAGAAGACAGTTTTCACTCAAGCAAGTTGTCATATGTTCAAGTCATGGATAGTACTAACAACATTGTTCCATTATCATAAATATGACATAAGTATTATATTATGATCACGGTAGGTATACCTTGAATATAGAAATAAGAAATGGTTGATTGACGTTCCACATATGTATCTCCTCATTACAGTCACATGGGCATAAAATCTCTATAACTTGTTGGTCGAAACTCGAAATCCATGCAAATTACTGGATGAATATGCCATTCAAACACGAGCTATTTGCAATCGGCCCACAAGACTTGAGCATGAAAAAAGTTACATCAATGTACTAAACATCTTTCATCTTGCACTTGATGGCAAGAAGGTTGTGTTAGAACAAGTAGATTAAACTATTTTACATCTTGTTTTGAAACAACCATCTAACCATGGCATGCATCCAATGCACGAAGATCTGTGTACATTTAAATACCTTTTTATGTTTATTCTTGTACTAGTGCTCATTAATAAATTGTTGTTGCTGGAGGATATAATCATCCAACGATAAATGTGGACTTCAACCCGATGCTTAGATTTTTATGCTCATGTGACACTCAAAGAGAGATATGCTTGTGGAACATCACTTATTTTTATATTCAAGGCTACTTAACACAACATGATCATATAATACTATTCTAAAGCAAGAAAACGTTTCATATAAATGATAAGCTGTCCGAGTTGTTACTACTATTATGAGTTAACTTTATTAGCATATATATTTTGTAAGAATAAAGTTACATGTATTCTTGCTTTTCAATTGATTAGATCTATAGAAGTACTGAGGTTTATAGAGTTTGAGGGGTTGTATAGAGCCTATGACCTTACAAGTTGCCCCCGCAGAACTCTATTTGGAAGAATAAACATGGGCACTGTTTCTTGTTTTATATGGAAATAGATAAATGGATTTAGCAAAAAGCCAAAAAGATAAGTTAGGTTCAGGTAATTCTGCAAAAAAACTTTGTGGCTTGTGGGAGTTGAGTATTTTAACTATTTGTACAGCAGATATAGAAGACTACAACTTAAGTGTACTCCTCATAGATAATTAACGAAAAAATAGAGTAAAATAGCTGTAAATTTCATTTAAATAATTGAACCTAATAATTAATCAAATACTCATACCCTGTAGTCATATTGGTCACGCCAGTTCCATCCAATTTTATCAATTTACCAAAAAATACTCAGTAAATAAAACTTGAGATGTCAAAAGTTGTTCCATTGAGTGGTTCTCTCTTTCATACTCTTAAACTACTTTGACCAATGATGATATTTGATTTAATGAAATTTAAACAATGGTGATGTATATGGTACAATTCATTATGTCGTTAATTGGTAATTACTTTCTACAAGTGTGTACTCGTGAAACCATATAAAGGGGTGTTTAACGGGGGGATGGAAGGAAAGGTATAGGACAAAAGTTTTAGGAAAATAGAAAATGTCAAGTAACAAACCTTAATGTATCAGTTAGAGCATGTAAAGCAGCTTTAGAAGCAGTGTAGACGCCTGACCATGGTCCAGGTCCCAGTACAGTCACACTTCCAATGTTGACAATCTTTCCCTTTTTTCTTGATGCCATGTGAGGAACAACTGCTTGAATCAACCTCATGGAACCTACATGTAGCCCACAAAAAAAAAGTGATATATAAAGTAAATTATGATAGCGATCAACATATATCCTTCGTTAATTAAATAGAATAACAAAGAAGTCTAGAAAAAATAAGAATAAAAGAAAAAGTATTTTATCCCAAACTAGTCGTCGTGGGCATAATTGTAAGACACCTTAAAAATTATTGAGCGATGGTCTATATAAGTGTCAATCCCCCAAACACTCTCTCGTGCAGATGGACTTTGCTTGTATTCCTCAAGTGAAAACTACAAAAGTCTATAATGATTTAGTGAAAGTGTGAAACAAGTTCCAACTTTTTTTTAAGTGTCCAGCTCTCAAATGGATGGCCAAGATCACCCCAATCAATGAACAACTAAAAACAGTAAGCAACTCCGACCCTCATGATCCTCCACCATATTCTTGAAGTTCAGTATTCTATACTTCTCTCTACAAGGTTTAGGACATAGTAAAAACTAAATATAATTGAAAACATAAAGGAACTAAGTTTCAACTTTTGTAAAGCAAATCAGTAAGTTTTGTGATGTAAATGATTATAACATGTAAATTAGCTTCACAAAAGTTGTGAACCAGATATTCACAACTTTTGTGAATATGCTCAATGCAACTGAACACACAACTTCTGCAAAGCTGATTTACAATTTGGTGAACCTTCTCAAAAGTTGTCAACTAGAAATCCACAACTTGTGTAAAGCTAATTCACAACTTTTGTTAATTAGATCAATACAAATAAATCACTAATAAAAAGCTACTATTAACCAGTTCACTTCTCAACTTTATACGAACGATTTGCTTCTAATTTAATCACAAATTCACTAACTAAAGGGGTGTTTGTTTAAGCTTACTTTTGGGCTTGTGAGCTTATTTGACTCAAACAATATTTCATAAGCTCACTTTTTTAGCTTATGAGTTTATTTTCCATCTTTACGTCATAATAAGCTCAAAAGTCAAAGAATAAGCTTAAAAAACGGGCCGAGTAAATAAGCTCATAACTCATAAGCCCAAAAATAAGCTTAAACAATTTAACCAATATCACCAAGCAAAACAAAATCAAATCAAATTCATAAACCATAAAACATAATCAAAACACAATACCATAAACATTGGTATTAAACGTATGCTGGACAGAATCAAGAGGAATCTCAGCAAGAGGACCAACACACTGAACACCAGCATTATTAACCAAGACATCAATCCTTCCATATTTCTCAACAACATTTGCCACAACTTCTCGAACACTCGTATCCGATAAAACATCAAGCTCTTGTAAAAAAACATATCCTGATCATGATCATCATCTTTCAAGTCTTTCATAGATGAAACCGCACGCGCTGTCGCCACAACTAGGCAGTCTCTTGCGGCGAAAGCGCGTGCGAGGGAGTTTCCTATGCCCCCGGAGGAGCATCCTGTGATCAGGACCACCTGTTTCTGTTTGTTTAAACTTTCCATTTCCATTTCCATTTCAAATCAAACGATGTTTTCAAAGCTTTGTTTTACATTGGTTGAGAATACTCGAAATATTTATATTACTCCGTAGGTGTTATTTTGTGGGCCACAGGTAGTTAATGTAGGCTACTGGCACGTTTTCACTAGACAATAACTCAACGTTTGGTTAAGGACTAAAAAGGGAACATTTTCCTGTTTGTGGTTTTGTTATATAGTTTTTAGCTTAAGATCCCGATCTTAGTATCTTACGATTTTACGATTCTATAAAGTAAAAATGATCCGGATCCTACGTAGGATCTTAACAAGCTTAAGATCTTATAGGATCCCGATCTTGACCATAGGATCTTAAGATCTACTCCGATCCGATCTTACTTTTCTCAAACCGAAAACTAAAAAACTACAAATTTATGGTTTATGGTTTTATATAATTTAAAAAACAATAGGTGATTCTTCTTAAATATTCCATATTCATAATTTATAACAACATTTTCATGAAATATTCATATAATTTCATGTTTATAATATATAATAATTTGTAGATTTGAATAATATTATTAAGATCATTAAAAAAATAGCATTATAGTAGGATCTTAGGATCCCGATCCGATCATACGATCACGATTTTGCAAAGACGAAAACGATCCTAGGTAGGATCCCGATCTTGAAAACATTGGTTTTAAGCCTTTAAACACTAGCCTGTGCGTTGCAGCGGTGGTAGACTGTTATTAAAGTCCATGCACCAAAGAAGAAAATAATTCCCGTCCGGCTTGATTCACCCGTTTTTACCGGTGGTTCTCACTCACGACTTCGGTTCCCGGTGAAACCGGTTGAACCCGTTGGTCCGGTCAGGTCTGGTTTTTAAAACCATATATACCATCAACTTGTTTGCAAATAAATTGTATGAAACTTTATGTATTTATTAGCTTGTACAATTTGTATGATAACATGTATTTTCATTTTATGGGTCTTTTAAAATAACATTTATTAGAAGAGTTGAAAAGTCAATAAGTACCTATGGTTATAGATGTTTTTTACATTGATTCCATAACAAAACCAACACAATATCATAATAAGTGTGGTTTAATATTTTAAAACTTACATTTTAGAAAAGTGCTAAATGCTTTATAATGTAGTATATATTTAACATTTTATTGTTTCTAGTTTTGTTATCCGTATTAAAATATTTTAAGTGACTTTTTTTGTCTTTGTACCCTTTTTAAGTGCTGTGTCTAGAAATAGCGATTTATTATCCATGTCTCTAAGAGGGGAGGGAGTGGACTCGGCAAAGGGTCGGCAAAAATCGGTGATCTTCGGCAACACCGCCGCATCCCAATCGGCAAACTTCGGGCAAGGACAAGTTTGGTAAACATTACCGATTCATAAAGTGTTGGTGTTGGTAAATACTTGAGAAGAAATAGTGATGTGGAAGGTTTTTATTGGGTATTGATGATGTGAAAATTTGGTGAAACCGCCGCAACCAAATTGGTGAAAATTGGGGAAGTGTGAGTTGGAAGGTTTTTATTGGGTATTGATGATGTGGAAATTTGGCAAACTATGATGACTTGGTGACCACTCCCTCCCCTCTAAGGACTAAAGTTTAAATATATATATATATATATATATATATATATATATATATATATATATATATATATATATATATATATATATATATATATATATATATATATATATAGGGTCCCTTTCTTTTCAGAACCACCTTATCTACGAGAACTGCGAGAACCCTTCTAGACCAATGAGATTCTTTAAAATATTAAAGATTTTTATTTAATTCATAAGGGCATAATAGTAAATGAAACTTTTTTTTATTTTATTATTATTATTTTTTTAATAAAATTCGTTTTTTTTAACTCTTAATTTCTGGAATGCTTTTTTTTTTTTTTTTTTTTTTTTTTTTTTTTTTTTTTTTTTTTTGCGCTTTGTTTCCAGCATGCTTTGTTTTTAAAATTATTAGTGCATATGTGTTTTTACGAATTAATTTTTTTTATTTTAGTTTGTGCAATAATTTTTACAACATGCATGTTTTTCAAATAGTAAAGTGCATACGTATTTTTTAGATAATGTTAATTTATAACAAACCAATAACATATATGTTAAACACAAAAGTCGATATCGATTGAAATACAATTAAAATACAAATTTCTAAAAAGAAAAAAAATACTTGAATCCAATCGATCTATACATGTATGCACTAATAATATTTAATGGAAACGGACATATGTGCAACTCATTGTTATCAACACTTTTAGAAGTCGAACATAATAATCGTATTTCTTCAAACCCCGCATATTATCATCATGTATCTATGTGTACATCAACTTCTAGATCTTCATTGCTATCACCATCTTCATTAATCTGGTACAAACATACTAGAAAACAATTAAACCTCAACTAAATAGGAAATGAACTTTTTAATTATAATAACTAGCATAACACATATGCACAATGTTCATGAGTACATATATGTTTTAGGAAACAGACTTGTTTGACAAACACGAAGTTTTTAAAAAAAAATAATTTACACTTATTGAATTAAAAACATACATGTTTTAAGCATTTCGTTTATAGGCAATCAATTTTTTAAACATACCTGTTTAAAACATACATGTTTTGAACATACATATTTAAAAAATCATGTTCTAAAATATATATGGTTTTCATTAGTTAGATCCCACTAATTAAAACATATATGTTTTGAACATGTATGTTTTGAACATACATGTTTTGCACATTAAAACTGCAAGCTTGAATGATGTAGATCCATGTCCAAACTTTGATGATTATTTACAAGTGCATAACCTAATCGACTCCTATTGTCCACATATGACAGACTACTTGGCTGTGTAGACTCTACACACAAGAACACACAAGAGGCTAATAATCAACTAGTGAATACTTAACTCGTAAATACTTAGCTATAATAGCAGAAACATGGCAAATGAGTACAAAAGCGCACATAAGTTGACTACAGTAAGAGTTACAGAACACCCCTGTTTGTTTTGAACATATATGTTTTTTTTTTAAACACACATGTTTGTTTAAAGGTCACATACATCTCTAAGAGTTACAGAACCTGCAACCATCCAACAAAAGACCTCAACATCTTAGTCAACTATGCCATTATGAACCAGAAGGCATATTAAAGATAATCAAAATTAGATCCGCATATATACACTCCTTACCAACGTTACTTTGCCTTTGTCATCGAATAGCATTGGTTCAACCCTTCGACTTTCATCGAGCCTTTTCAAAACAAAAAAATCACATAAACGAACCATATGAAATCATGTAAAATTAAAATAAAATAAAATAACAACAATAAAAACGAGTTGTAGAATCGAAACAAATAATTGAAAACTAGGTCGCACCTTTGATCAAAACTGAAACTTATACAAGTTGTATGTCTAACGTGATTTCACAACCCAACGTTGATATCCATATCATTCTGCTATTGCCAATTAAGATATTAAGCGGCCTTTAGAAAAAAAGGAGATTAAGATGGGGCGGCTAGGTTTTTGTGAGAGGAAGGGAAATAAATGTGAAAACTAAAACTGACTGAAAATAATGAAAAAGTCATATACGTGAGTTGTGGGAGAGCGGTTTTAAAGGGATCAAAAATTACCTTAATGCCCTTTCTTCCTTTAAAAAATTGATGAAGCGAAAAGTGTACCGCTTTTAAGGGGTCATTTAAGCCCTAAATCGTATTTATTTGATCAAATATCGCCCTAAATCGTTCCTTTTGTCATCTTAGGTACTTTTGAGGAGAAATCTAGAAAAGGAGGCATTTTGGACGTTTTTGGAGCACAAAAGTGAAGAAAACGGCAAAGTCTCGAAAATCGGCTGAAAGTTACCTTTGACGGCGTCATATTTAACCCTGGACGGCGTCATGCCTTGGCAAAAGTGGTGGATGTGAAATTTACTCATGATAAGCCAGAGAAATTGCATGGAAATTCTGACGGCGTCACCCTTTAATTTGATCAAGGTCGTCACGTTATAATTCAAAGAGGGACGGCGTCACGTTCATAGTCTGACGGCGTCAAGCCTTGATAAGCCAGAACGGATTTTAGAGAGCTAAAGAGGGACGGCGTCAAGAAGGTCATCCGAGAACCCTAAAAGCGGCGAGGTGACGGCGTCACACTCCATAACGTGACGCCGTCAGATCCAAAAGTCTATATATAGTTTTCTAATTTTTTGTCATTGGTGGGGAACTTATTGGGGAACTTTGTGTGTGAAAACCCTAGGACGAATTTGGCAGCTCTTTCAAGGCTTTTTGCCTTGAGATCTTCTATGTTACATTGAAGATAAGTTATCAATTAATCATTCAATATGTCTATGTGTTGTTTGATTCTATCTTATTCTTGTCTTTTGTTTAACATGTTAGGCTAGATTTATCTTGTGTTTGCTTAGATCTAATGAAACCTAGCTATTGATTATTGGTTATTAGTGTGTTGTTAGTTGTATTGGATGATTGTTCATCTATGTTAGGCTTAAGAAAACTGGCTAACTTCCTATTCGGTAACTTGCTTGAACGTCTTAAGAAACATGAACCAATGCGTACTAAAGGTTTTTATGGTTGTATTTAATGCACAAGCGAATTCTAGTGATCCCATGTTAGGAGCTTCCTAGCCGGCTCGACATAGGAGTGAAGTAGGAGCTTGTAGAGTTGGGGAAGTACGTACGCCACCCCACGAATGGTATTAAGGAATACACCCGTCATCCACGCGACTAATACACACTAATCAACCGGTAAAAGATAGTTAGGGAGTAAGGAAATCTAAGTAAACACATTTCCCTCCACATAAGTTTTCACCAACATTTCATTTTCTGTTATTTTATTTAATTTGCATTCGTAGTAATTTGGGTTAGTTGACTAGCAACTAATTCCGCCCACTCTTTCAAACCCGAGATTTTACTTGCTTTCATAAAAATATAAAAACATAAAAAGAATCTTCTCTCACCCTTAGACCTATTAGAGTAATTTTTCATACCTAACGAACACTATTCCCTGTGGAGAACGATCAATCCCCCGTACTTACCACTACACTATACTACATCGGTCAGGTACACTGCCTGGTGGGGTTGTAAGCCTCTTGAGCTCCCTCGAGAGGTAAAACCTGTTGTAAGGTCGCAAAACCACGCATCCTTTAAAAAATCAAACCTCCGCTTCTAATATTTTCAAAACTGCCATTATGCATTGACATGATGTACATTATGTATTATTAGGAGTAAAAAAGGTGGTTCTCGCAGATAAGGTGGTTCTGAAATGAAAGTCCCACTATATATATATATATATATATATATATAATATATATATATATATATATATATAAGTCCCACTATATATATATATATATATATATATATAATAAAAAAATGCATCATTAGTTGTCTATTAAGCTTATTATTTATAGAGGGTGGACGGTTATATTTTATTGTACAATAAAATTAGGGAATAACAGCAGGAAGTTATCTGTTGTTGTATACAAAATAGATTTTAACATTTTTACTTTGCAGCCTTCAACTTTTATGATTGTATACAACTGATCCCTCATTTATACCTAGCAGGCGAGAAAGTTCTTTGCAATTCGGTGCAGGGAATTTTTTTCCATAAAATTATACATATCCTAATAAGTAAAATGTAACCCCTAGATTTATTATATTTAGCATTTTCTTAAAAATATGCATTAACTATTTGTAAAACTATGTTTAACAAAATTTTTATTTATTATTATTATTTTTTTTTTTATATATGTATACAATTAACAATAGAACTAGATGATAATAATTATAACGACAATAATTGATTAATTTTTAATCATAAAATTGTGATTGCGTGAGATGATTACAACGACTAATTAAATGATGATTTTAATAAACAGCATTAAAAGTTACCATACCACAAGATTACAATAACCCTAATCTTTCACTAAAGCGACTAGAGAAAGTTACAAGTGCATTGGCTCAACTTAAAGGAGAGATGTTTCGGCGTAGTGAAAATGCTTCTGCCGATTTGGTGAACAACTCTGTTGCTACTAAAATGAAACATTTTCCCCTCGAGGGAGCGGTTATTTTGTCGATGAAATCGAGGGCACAAGTTTTAAATGGGTAAAGGGTTCCAAGGTTGGAGCATGTATGAGGTTGCCATGTAGTTGACAAACCTTGATCATTAACAAAATACCGTAAGATCATGTGTAATCGTGTCGGTCGCCACCACTTACACGTGCGCCACATCATCCCTTTTCGTACCACCCTCTCATCAACTTTACCCTTGTATAGTCGTCACATTCTTTACCATTCACCCATACAAAACTTAAATACAAACATAAACCACTTAACACACAAACATATCTCAGAACACACTAACACACAAAAAAGAATCTTTCAATCTGTAGTCACCACCATGATTTATTCAAATTTCCTAGCTTTCACGCAAGGTTAGATACCTTCTGCAACAAGATAACGCGTGATCAAGCCCCCTCCACATGTGAAATGGGGTATTACTAAGATTAATCTAAAAGAATATAAACTATTTGAATCTTTTGATAACTTAATGTAAAAACACAAGTGTAAGGGGGTTGGTTACTAGTAGTCATCTGCTTGACCTTTATAACATGAAACTGTTTTTTCTTTTTTCCATTAAAATCAATGTAACAACATTGGGACCACAAGTTACGAACAATTAGTTGGTTAGGCATAGTCCGCATTGAAGAATAGATGACCATTTGTTATAAACACGTGCATTGATATCGAGACCTCTTAAATTGACCGAGCCTCATGAACCATCCATAAGGGAATGAAAATTTAAGGATTATAACATTACATGCAATTGCAAGTCTAATTCAGTTATATCAATAAGAGATGTCAAGGCTAACAAACCAAGCACATATAGGTTAAATCTTCATATACATCCTGTCGACTTATAGGAGGCCAAGAGTCTTGAGCTGTTGAATGTGCTCCGGTGGGAGAGGTGGTGCAGCCCAATCGGATCCGTTTGTCTCACCGTCAACATCCTCCACCACATACTCCTATGTTTTCAAAAAAGCAAAACATGAATAACAGTTTATATAACTAATGAAGACATGAATTTAATCATGCTTGCCAAAACAAACTCAGGAAAATAAGATTTCTGCACTGCTGCATAAACCAAGGAAATCACACTATTTGTTTGATATCTATCAAGTTGTAAACCACAAACTTTAGAGGAAACACGATGTCTTATTCGTGAATAAGACATATGATGATATTAAGGCTATATTTATTTGAAAGTTGTAAGAATTGGTGAACAACAAAGCATTCCACAGTTTTGAGAAAACAGAAAACATGCATCTGAAAGATGATTTGTAACTATTTTGAAAACATGTGCCTTCACTTCCACACGGTTAGTCAATGTTACCACTTGGTATACACATACACACAGATATGATAATGGTCAAATAATAAGCCTACATGGTGTAAAATGTGAAGAGCACTGATGTGATTCAATTGGGTGGGGGGGGGGGGGGGGGGTAATTATCGTAAACATCATAAGAAGTAGGGCCGTCCCATTGATTTCGGTGGCCCGGTGCTAAAGTAGAAAAAGGGGGCCCTCGGAAATGAAATAATTGGTCTATCAAAATTTTGTTGGCTAATTGTATATCGGATATATTTCTTGATGCTTCCCATTGTATTTGTGGTGTGATTCAATAGCTCTATGTCATATGGATTAAATGAATTAAACAAAACTAAAAATAGTTAAAATTTAAATGACACCCCTGTAGTAATTACATGATTGCATGTAGAAATAAATATGTGACTTAAGAGTGGTTTTAGTTGCCCATTAAGTTTAAACAACAGATAGTTGTTTAAACGACAGATATATACTTTATACTGTAATTGATAGTAAATTGCACTGCAATAATTTTAATGGGCCATTAACTGCGTTTTGTAAACATATGTCTGACAAAGAATTCTAAACTAAAATAGTATACACGAGAAAATGGGGCCCCAAGATAAGGAGGCCCAATGCCGTCGCACCAACACAAATTCAATAACACTAATGCAACCTGTTTTACCACTTTAATAAAATAAAAAGACACGGGTATGCATCAATGGTATAAAAGTTCCGAGGGCCCCCTTTTTCTACTTTAGCACCGGGCCACCGAAATCAATGGGACGGCCCTACTTCTTATGATGTTTACGATAATTACCCCCCCCCCCCCCCCCCCCCCCCCCCCCCCCCCCCCCCCCCCCCCCCCCCCCCCCCCCCCCCCCCCCCCCCCCCCCCCCCCCCCCCCCCCCCCCCCCCCCCCCCCCCCCTCTCCTCCTCTGCTGTACAGGTGCATATGTATACATGTACTATATATGAATGAACATATGTATGTAAGGATATCGCTTACTTTGGTTAGCATTCGTTTTGCTAAAATGTGATAGTGGCGCTGCCAGATCCTTTGGCCAACCATTGTAGCCACAAGCACGCTATAGAATATGCCGATGACAGTAAACAGTCCAAGCACAACTATAGCCATTATAAATATTAATGGTAAGCCAGCTTCACCTGCACCTCCTAAACAACCACATTCACCAGTTGCACTTGCACAACTTTCAAAACAGGTTGTACAGTCTGTCCACATACAAAGAGTTCCTGGTAAATGGCAGTCTGCACAAACACTGGGAAGAAGATATGTTCAAAAGTCAGAGCTTATCCCCATTTATGTCCCATCTTTTAATTATTTTTGTAGTTTTTAGGTTTGGAAGTGACTGGTTTTATTATTGGTTATAAATATGTTTAAATTATCACTCTATTTAAAAAAATGTCCAATCTTCTTAATAAGACGATGAAAAGTCGTAGAACGGTCGTAAAGATACAATAATGTCCTCAGACTAGTCAGCACTATAAAGAGATATTATCAATATAATAATCGTTTTATGTTGAATAAGACAATAACTAATTATATGTTAGACAAAAATGATATATTACCCGGGTTGACAACAGCAAAGACACAATTCTCGACAAGGCTGAGCAAGATCATTACGTACTCTCCGATCATAGCAGGTTATAAAACATCCGGATAGACCAAGCAGCGCAAAAAATAATAATGCACCTGCAGATAGATGGCAATCACATATGATTAAAACTAAAATGAGTTATATCCTGTAAAAGAAAGGCACTAACAAGAAATCTTGTTATTGAGAATGTAAGGCATACACAAAATTTATGTTGTTGTTGTAAGCCATACACAAAATATATGGTGATTTTACAAGCTGAGCCGTTGGGGTATAAACCATGTGGGGTTCTTATGTATTTCCAAATAACTATATTTGGCTTTAAGAGCTGACTATTCGTATCCTAATTTCCATGAGCAATAATCATCAGTATCAAACATGAAGCCTGCAAAAATTTACAAACTCTTCTGTTCATTCAGCTGCCTCTTTATCTCATTGATCTAGTCTTACTGGTAATATTATCATCTGTTTTTTGTTTGCAAAAGATCTGACCAAATAACCTTTGAAAGTACAGGAGCAATATTTGCATATCTCAGAATGGCAAGAGCTGATCTGTGAGTCTCAGGAACAATGGGTCTATCAGTCTATGGTAGAGTTTTAGAGTTTGTACTTTGTAGGAGCAAATTTGCAATCATCAAAAGATCTTTCAGACCAGTGTGTCGTATGAAGAAACCAGGTTACTTCACTTTCTTATATGTCTGCATAGATATCAATGTATTTTATATTTGCAGGTTTAAGCAAATTTAGGTCTTTACAAACACGATCATCAGGTTCTAAATTTCACTAAAATAACAAAAAAGGAAGAATCAAGAGAAATAAATATGAACCTAAGACTTCCTAAACATTGATGGTACATTTGCACGTGCATGAGGTAAATCATCAGTAGTGATAAAGAAAAGCATTCATATCATAAATCACTATTCTAAACGATAAACGAAGAGGATCCCAATTCTGGTTACCCGGGGAAGTCGAGCCTTTTTTTAGCTCTGACGTACGTGTCCTAACCGCAGGGACGAAGCTAGATTTTTAGTTATAGGTGGGTCAAGCAAGAAATTAGCGATTAGCTAACAACATTACATTGCTGAAGAATGATATATAACTAATCACTGTTATTTAATTTCGGAAATAATGGGGAACAATAAATAAAGCTCAAAGTTAAATGGGCATAATTAAACTAACTCCACCCACAAATGCTACAAATTACAAAAATTACATGCTACTCCATAAAACTAAAATAGATAATGAGAATAACTTTGATATATATAAGTTGGACATGAAATGCAATAAATATAATTGGTTAAATCATTTAAGTTAAGAGTTAATGTATTACATCTAGCTAAAAATCATTGGAATTGGAATAAAATACTCCGTACTACTAAAACAAAAGAGACGACTTGTGTAATCACATGTTAAATTAGATTTTCTTTCTTCTATCTTTCAAGGTTATTGGGATGGCCAAGTAGCTATTAACATACCAAAGCCTTTAAATATTATCAAATATACGTAGTCACTTAAAGAAAATTTGATTGGGCATGAAAGTTTTGGGTCGACCATGGCCAACCCCACGACACACATAGCTCCGTCACTGCCTAACTAGAATTCCAGTTGCCGTTTCTGGACTTTCCCCTGGCCATCCGAAGATTTTCACCCAACAAGGTTTGAATCCTAGTATCTTTTGAGACTTTGGAAACACCTTACCACAAGGACACCTTGGAGATGGTTATCGATAACTATTTTAGAGCTCAATAATCTTCTATATTAACTACTAAGTAAACAAATCATAATAGTGGTTTAAACAGGTGTCAGACTGATCATAATTGTGGTTTAAACAGAAAGAATATTTGGTATGAGTTGATGAAAGCTTTACCACATATGTAGTAGAAAGTGGCTTCACTATCGAAACCCCAGGCAAGACGAAGCCAAAACTTTTGATAACCATCAATTAGGTACACCAAATATGCCAATAAAGAAATCACCTGTAGAAAAAATAAAATTATATGATAAAATAAGGACAATGGGCTGAATAATCTGCTAAAAAGGTTATATGAAAGAGAGAACCCGTGACCTACAAGCTGTACAGAGAGAAAGATAAACAAAATGTCTCTGGTCACAAAGAAACGGAACTTCATAGTTCTCCATTTCCTATCAGCAAGAACATGAACTCTCAAATGATAAGGAGCCTTGCATGTCGTGCAATGAGCAAACGCAAACCCCTCCTGCAGAAAATTGAAAAAATTGAAATGAAACCGACGTTACTGTGGGAAATATTTAATTGAGCTATTTACATCAACTTCAGTCAATATAATCCAAAAATCAGTACTCCCATATTTTGACAGACTACTAATCTTAGAAATAGTTAAAATTTCAGACTTTTAGCTTTTTAAGTTCTCCTAACATTACTATATGCCCTGTATATATTAAGTGGTTAACTTTTATAACCATCTTACTCGATCCTTGTTGCAAGTAAATTGTCATTCTTGAGAAAATTCACATAAACTATAAAATCTTTCTCGGGTCATGAATTGGAAGAGATAACCATAACTGCTCCTCAAATGAGGAGATATGAAAAATCTCACCACCAAATAGCATTTATAAGAGAAAACATACTTGCTAACTAAGAACAAGCACTTCTGTTAACGGAGAAAGTTGTTACATCACTACTTTTTACTGGACAAAGTTAAAATTACAGAGAAAAGACATCTAAGATGCAAAATTTACCTTCACAGCACGCCACTGATCAAGGCACTCCCGATGAACATACTTTGACGTCCCTTTGCATTTGCAGGGCGCGATAAAATCTCTACCTGATACAAAAAAATGGAAAAGGGCAAAGATTACAAAGGCTTACCAACAACAACAACAACAACATACCCAATCCCGCCAGGGCGGGGTATGGGGGAGGTAGAATGTAGACATATCCTACCCCTACCCCAGGATACACCCGAGGGTAAGGAGACTGCTTCCAGGAAGACCTCCGGCAAATGAGTGCGGTGAGAGTGCTCAGAAAATGTGCATGTGTGAAAGTGAGCAATAACAAGGATAAGCAGGCAAAAGACAAAAGGATAAAAACAAGCATACAAGCATACAGAGCACATAGGCAGAAAACCATCAAAAGGACATAAATAAGCAAACGCAGCAAGAAACCCAGAAAAAAGAAAGGAAAAAAAAAAAAAAAACAAGCGGACAAGCATACATAGCAGATAGGCAGAAAACCATGAAGAAAAAAAAGTAAAGTAAAGTAACTCCCAATACCGTCTTCCACGGGTTATGGGTCCCAATACCGTCTTCCACGGTGTATGGGGGAGGTTGAGACGTAGACAGCCTTGCCCCTACCTAAGGTAGAGAGGCTGCTTCCGGTTCTACCAAAGGTAGAAAAGAACCTCCGGCCTTGCAAGGGGTGAGGATCGAACCCTAGACCTCTGTCTCCAACATAAATAACAAACGCCGCAAGAAACCCAAAAAAAAAAAGAAAAAAGATAAAGCACTAAAGAGACAGGGGGACATGAGCAAAGCATACAAGAACAAAAGCACCAAGAAAAAAGCAGGCAAAGAAAAGGGGGCGAAAGGCAAACAAGACCAAGGCCTAAGAAAGCAGGGCAACACTATGGGGCCTAAAGCTAAGGCAAAGCTAAAGGAACAAGAGAGGCCACTAATCGCCTAAATCCTAAAGGGAACAAGCTAAGGGGCTCTATATCTAAAACGCAAGGGGCAAGGCTACAAAGAAACTCCTACAAAGGCTTACTCAACCACATAAATTGCTCAGGTCAAAGTTTTTAACATCTATAACACTAGATTATAAAACAGTGTATGATTACAATGTGATATTTGCAATTGATAACAACCCTTCTTTCATTGACCAGCAGCAATGCAGTTATAAAGAGTGTACTACTTAAAGTATTAGAAAGGATTACTATTTACATACACCATGAGCAAACAAGATTTACTGCAAACTGGCTTATCTTAGAGGGTGCTTATGTGATTATTGCATATGCAAATAATCAGAATATAGTCATTGGCAATCATTAGAAAAAAAGTGATTAACTGTGTTTTCCTATAGAGAAAACACAGTTATGAAAAAGCCGTTTCTTGAAAACGCACGATCTGTTTTATAGACACAATCTAAAAACGCCAGTCAGGGGGTGGCCAAGTGGTAAAAAAAGCTTGTGACTATCATCTCTAGAATACGGGAAGTCTCAAGTTCACTTCTTTTTTGGTGCAAACAACCCCAAAAACATCGGAAACCATGGTTACCCAAAAAACACAATCTAAAAACACCCCCTTTATTCTACACTTGGAAAAATTAGCAACCTTTTTTGCAGTGTATAAATAAATAAATGAGGTCAAGCTAATAATGACTAGCTGAACTTGTGGTTAACCTTATTAAATTACGCGATAATAATCAGTGTCATTTTTCCCAAAACAGAAAGTTGATGTCTATAACTAAATACAATTCTCCATGAATACTACATTATTCTCTAACCAAACAAAACTTACTATGAAACACATTCCAAGAAACAAGAACCTTAAACCCCTAAAAAAGAAAAGAAGTACCATCAGTTTCAAGACAGATTCTGCACTGAATTTGTTCGCCGGGACCGGCTTCTAAGTCGATCTCGGTGGGTTCGATGATCGGCAAAGGTGGAACCAAAGGCGAAGGATCTGCGCGATCAGCCATCGATGAAATTGGGGTTTGATTTTGGTTTATATAATGAAGGAAATGCAAGTGGTTTTATGAACCTAAATTTGGCATGGTACTTTGGTATAAATGGTACTGTATGGTTGATCAAGTCAACTACTTATACTTTGGGTTTATACTTTGGGTTTAAAAGGGTGTTTGGGATTTGCTTAGGAGAAAATTTCGAAAATAGGCCGAAACTTTTGAGCTATTTGAAGAGGAAGTCAAAAACTACATCTTTTTCTCAAAATAGGCCAATCATTTCATGCTCGACTGCTCGACCCCATAAACTTATCGACACGTGTCATTTTTTTTTTTATTAATAAAAAAAATAATGGAATGACACGTGGCCAAAAATTTATGGGGTCTCGACTGACGGCGCTCGAATGCTCGACTGACGGTGCTCGACTGCTCGACTGACGGCGCTCGACTGCTCGACCCCATAATGACACGTGTCGATAAGTTTATGGGATCGAGCAGTCGAGCATGGAATGGTTGGCCTATTTTAGGAAAATGATGTAGTTTTTGGCTTCCTCTTGAAATGGCTGAAAAGTTTTGGCCTATTTTGAGAATTTTCTCTTTGCTTATTTGGTCACCTAATCACATAATGCAAGGCAATTTGGATACTTTTGTTATCTCAATTAAAAGTGTAACAACTTTTTTATTTTCTTTGAACCTTTTGATCAACCCTTCATACATACTCGAAACCAGGTAAAGACTTTTCTTTTGAGACGGTTAAGGGGTGTTTGTTTAATTTATTGCTCATGTAAGTTTAAAAGGTCTCTTTGTTCTTCTTTTTTTTTTTAATTAAGTCATACCACGTACGCATAGATATATGATGTATGTTTGTAGATAAACAATTGTTACTTGTTTTGTATGCTCAATAATAGTGCATCCCTTATCTCAGTCTTGAATAAATGTTGTTCACTGAGTTATAGATCATAACTGATAAAACTTTGACATAGTGGTTACTCTTGATCCATAAAGTATCCATTGTGGTTATTATATATGTATGCATGGATATGGATATTATCATAGGAAATGAGTCAACAAGTTGGAAGGCTTCATGGACACAAGAATAAACATCAAACAAGTGGGTTAACAACTTGCATAAGATATATTCTCTTGCATAGACTTTCCTCTCAACCTTATGGTCTATAGCTAAAAACTCTCATCAAGATTATCTAAGCATTCTTCTGCATATATTGTTGATAGCGTATCAATATTAGTGGCCAAGCCCACTAATTAAACGCTCAAATCAAGCCCGTTACCAAAGCCCATCAACACTTGATGGAAGCCCAGCTTAAATCCCAGGCCATGTAGGGCTTGGTAAAACCTCTTAGACCAGACTGGGTATGACAGTACTACTGGCCCCTCCCCCTTCCAGTGTCACTAGTGGTTAAGATGTATCATCTGACACTACACATTGGGGACGCACGATAAGCACAACTATGTACGAGCTAAAGGACGAATGACACTTGTCCTCCTTGTCTGCTCTCGGATGATCAACACCTGGCTCTCTAGCAGTCGTTGATCATCCCCAGAGGGTTTATCTCTAAACCCTACAAGCCTCTCTATAAAAGGAGAACAACACACACAAGTTTCACACACCTGGGCAAATACTGCCTCACAGCAGTGTAGTATGGTTCTTGTTTAAGTGTTACCCGAGCTTCTTGATTTATATCAATCTCATCGCGTCCTTACCGTTCAACACGGGAAACCAAATAACAAAACCATTCCCATCCCATCTCTAAACCGTTTAACTTGATCGTCGGAGGTGGTTCCCCCGGGCTCAGTTGGGGTCCTCGCTAACAATGTTTCTTTGTCTTTGCAGCACTGTTACCAATGACCCGAAAGCCAAGGTCAAAGCGAGTCAGCCGGTCAACCAAGCACCTTAATGACCATGTGGATTTCGGTATCATCATTTGGCCATACTATTCACTGAGTTATAGATCATAACTGATAAAACTTTGACATAGTGCTTACTCTTGATCTATAAAGTATCCATTGTTGTTATTAGATATGTATGCATGGATATGTATATTATCAAAGGAAATGAGTCAGCAAGTTGGAAGGCTTCATGGGCATAATGATAAACATCAAACAAGTGTGTTAACAACTTGCATAAGATATATTCTCTTGCATATACGATTCTGTTAGATATGGCTCTCTTAAATACGATTTTATCATAACGAATAGCCTATAAAAGGGGATGATCTGATAATTCTAAGCCACACTTGATTCAACACATCTTTATATCTCTTTGATAGCTCTAGCTATATCTCCTGATATCATTCTAATGATAGAATATGATGTAATCAAATAAGCACTATATTTATGCACTATTTATCCCATATATTTTGCTCATTTGCTATGATTTTATATAAGAATCGTTACTTAATCGTTTACTTTTGTAATTCTTAGTTATTCTGGAGCAAAAATGGAAAAGACACGGAAAACGACGTCATTTTGAGCAAAACGAAGAAAACAAATAAGTATACTGATGAGACGTCCAATACGGCGTATCAATGCCAATTAGATACGTCGTATCCCCATACTTAGAAGATTTCAAGACCTTGCCTGACTTTGAAGAATACGGCGTATCCAACTAACTAATAGTCCAAGCCCAATAATGCTAGACTAACTTATTACAACTCGTACAAGACTCGTAAACATCATATAGTAGCCACTAATGGGAATATGATCGTCTCTTTTGTGGCTAACAGCTCGAGTACTTGCACCATGGTGTGAATCCAAATGTCATTCATCAAGATTTGAAGCATGGCAATATCTTGCTTGATCAAGACATGGAAGCGGGGATCGCGGACTTTAGGCTTGCAATGTCGATTCAAGATTCTGAGACTTTGTTACACATGCCCAATAATAATGGAACCTTAGGATATATCAAACCAGAGTATTTTAGCACGCGGGTATTAATAAGATGTAGTGATGTGTTCAGCATTTGTATATTCCTCGCTAAGATGGTCACATTGACGTCTCCTAGCAGCCTCACATATACCACTTTGGTTGAAGTGATAAAAGATATGATGAATTCGGCTGATCCAATAAAATAAATCTGTCCCACGTTAACAGGAATTAGACATGCAACCCAAGTGCTTCGCGTTCTTAATCTTGCTATTTGGTGTACCCAACCAAATTTTTCATGAAGCTAGAATAATGTTGAAAACTTTGAAATCGATTTAGTTAATGTTGTTGTCACTCAACTTTTGAATGTTTCTAAACTGGATTGCTGCTTTAAGTTACGTCTCAGAAGGATAATATGCTATTGCAAAATGACAAACTTATTAATGGTTGTGCAGTGGTGCAAAACTGCAAGCAGTATGTCTCAGGTTCACTAAGAAGTTAAGAACACTCTAACAAGTTGCATTTAATAAATTCATTTACCATTAATCTAGTAATAAATCTCGTGTTCAAAACTATCCGTATTCGGGTATTCGAAAATTTGATCTAGATTTATTCAGAAACTAGGATATACGATTTGTCACTTTTGGAACATAAATATTAGTTACAAAAACTCGATATTTTTGGATATCGTATTTTCGGATATCCGAATATATATAGAACCGTTATCTGAAACATCGGATATCTGAAATCTTGGATCATTTTATACACTCTGTTTGATGTCAAACTAGGTTCAAGTTAGAATTCAAGCTTGCTCTCGAACTCACATTTTGAGCCTATATCAAACTGAATACACTCTGTTTTAGTTCCATCATACAATGATATTGTTCACCATGTTACATTTCCCCGGATCTATTACGGGAATTGTATTCGGAGCTATTCTCGAAACTCCGAAAATTATAATGTTGGAAATAGTTCGAAGAAATTGTTTAGCTAAATAGAGTGATACGAGCCAAGATATAGATTTTAATGTTGTCTTGTATACAATGACAATAAGACGCGAAGAACTAGCCTTCTTGGAACAAGAAAATCGAGAGACAACATTAGATGTGATCATGCATTGAGGCTCTGGTATGTTTTATAGGGCACATTTATGAGATTGCGAAGTAAAAACAGTTGCTATCAAGTAGATCATGTTGGGGGAGCCTGATACAAGCAATTATCAGAAACTTACAGGCCAAATTAACTTGGAAATTTAAATTAGGAAATGAGTGAGACACCGGAATGTAGTTCCGTTGCTTGCCCATGTTATTGTTCCTAGGTGCATCTACCTTATTTACGAATTCATGAATAATGGTAGCCTCAAGAAAATGCTTAAGGACGTCCGAGAGGGACGTTTTGTTTTAGACTGGCCATTGAAGTACAAGATAGCTATGGGAGTTGTGAATGAGCTTGAGTACTTGCATCATGGTGTGACTCCAAATGTTATTCATCGAGATTTTAATCCTGACAACATCTTGCTTGATCAAGACATGGAAGTGGGGATTGCGGACTTTGGGCTTGCAATGTCGATTCAAGATTCTGAGACTTTGTTACACATGCCCAATAATAATGGAACCTGTTGGTGCAACATTGATTAGGTCTCTTTTATGTTTTAATGATGACAAATAAACCTTCACAACACATAAAATCACAAACGTTAGCCAAAAACCAAAACGACCCAAAAATTGGGTCTGTCGCAATTTTTGTCAATTTTCTTTTTGAGGCTCAATTACAAATGGCCTTTCATCATATGAACTCCCACAAGAAAGAGCTTAAACTAGCTTGACAGTTGACAATTAGAAACGTAATGACAAACCATCAATATCATAGTCAGAAGATGAAATGATTGGGTAATCCATCATTGCATTTAAGACACTCTTACAATATTACCAGGTTTGATGAAATCCAATTCGTAACAGAAGCTTTTTTGCATTAGACACAACAAACTTTATAACATTTCTAACAACCTAAATAGTAGAATGTCGTTTTCTAAATGCAATCCATCTAAGAATTTTTTATAACTTATTACCAAGTTCTGTGTAAACCAATTCATTACACAAGCTATATTACCCTTACTTGATATTGTTATTACAGACTTAGTAAAGCAGTAATTAATTAGTTAAGGGTAAAATTGTTATTCTGCAAAAAGAAGAGAGAAAAAACAATAATAATTATGTTTTTCTTAAACGTTGATGAACAATTATTTTGAGATGGAAGGAGCACATAAGTATTTACTAGCATATAACTTTCAAAGTTTCCTTACAGATTGTAGCCATAGATATGGACCGGGAGGCGTATGAGATTGGTCGTCCGGTTATAACTTTATCGAATCTCAGGCTCTACCGGCTCTTGATAAGTTGCTAGAAAATGTAAGTTCACGTACCATTTATTGTTGATATTATATGTACTCGGGACGGAGCCAGAAATTAACAATAAGGGGAGCCGAATTTTTTTTCTCAAACTAACAAAGTAATATAGCTAAACCTTTAAATGGTAGGTTCTAATGGTCACCTACGCTGGGATACAAAATTAAAATTTTGATAAGAAAAACACATTGACAACTAATAAAATAGTATTAGATGAAAACCTTTTGCGTGAAACGGTGTCAAGTTTCGCTTAATTCTTTTGTCATCTAAAGGTTGGAGGATCATTTGCCTATAGTTGGGCTCTATGTTTAAATTTTATAAGATAAACAGCAAAGTGATTGGAAGTGTTTGAGGGGGCCGAGCAGCCCCTAGTTCTCCTACTGTCTTCGTTCCCGTATATACTTACTTGCAACGTAACTTTTGTAATATACAAATTTTAAGCTCTTTGATAACTATTTCTGTCCCCTTTGATTAGCCAAAAATGTAGGAAGTTTCGACTATGCTTTTGTTGACGCAGACAAAATAAACTACATCAACTATTACGAGAGAATAATGAAACTAGTCAACATAAGTCACATAAAAAACTTTTTAACATTTCTGGCAACACGTAAAAAAAAAAAAAAAAAAAAAAAAAAAAAAAAAAGGCAGCGTCAAGCCCTATGTATTAGGAATTGAAGGTCAAAAAGAAGTTACAGTGCCACAAAATCGAACTTGAGACAACTTAGTTAGGAACGCCAGACTTACCATCCATTTAGTTTTTTAAACGACAAATATTGTTTGAAGAAAAGTGATACTAGAAAGAAATTACACGAGGATATTACAAGATGAGATTGGATTTTGAATCCGATCGGTCCAAGTAGTACGTAAATTTATACTCCTATTACAAATCCAAAAATGAGATTGTCGGCATCAGGTTTTGGATCAAAGCAAACTCGATTCCTAAAATTCTAAATGACTAAAACATTAGTTTGTATAACCACAACCAAACATTGTTTTTTCAAGTAAGATTGGGTCAACATTACAAAGATACGATGAATTCAGCTGATCCAATAAGAGAAATCGATCCCAAGTTAATAGGAAGTAGACATGAAAACCAAGTGCTTCGCATTCTTAATCTTGCCATTTGGTGTACCTAATCAAATTTTAGTCCTACTATTCATGAAGCTAGAATAATGTTGAAAAATTTGAAATCAATTAGTTAATGCTATTGTCACTCAACTTTTGAATGTTTCCAAATTGGATTGCTGCTTTAAGATATGTCTTAGAAGGATTATATGTTATTTCAAAATGACAAACTTATTAATGGTTGTGCTGGTGGTGCAAAACTGCAAGCAGTATGTCTCAGGTTCACTAAGAAGTTAAGCACGCTCTAACAAGTTGCATTTAATAAAGTCAGTTACCATTAATCTAGTTATAAATCTCGTGTTCAAAACTATCCGTATTCGAATATCCAAAAATTTGATCTGGATGTATTCAGAAATTAGGATATACGATTTGTCACTTTCGAAACATAAATATTAGTTTTACAAAAACTCGATATTTTTGGATATCGTATTTTCGGATATCTATATATATATAGAACCGTTATCCGAAACTTCGGATATCTGAAATATTGGAGATTTTATACACACTCTGTTTGATTTCAAACTAGGCTCAAGTTAAAATTCAACCTCGCTTTCGAACTCACACTTTGAGCCTATATCGAACTGAAATACACTCTGTTTGATTTTAATCATACAATGATATTGTTCACCATGTTACATTTCCTCGGATCTATTACGGGAATTGTATTCGGAGCTATTCTCGAAATTTCGACAATTATAATGTTGGAAATGGTTCGAATAAATTGTCTAGCTAAAAAGAGTGATACGAGCCAATATATAGAGTTTAATGTTGTATTGTATACATGACAATAAGACGTGAAGAACTAGCCTTCTTAGAACAAGAGAATGGAGAGACAACATTAGATGTGATCATGCATTGAGGCTCTGGTATGCAGTATAGGGCACATTTACGAGATAGCGAAGTAAAAATAATTGCTATCAAGTAGATCGTGTTGGGGGAGCCTGATATAAGCAATTATCAGAAACTTACAAACCAAGTTAACTTGGAAATTTAAATTAGGAAATGAGTCAGACACCGGAATGTAGTTTCGTTGCTTGCCCAGGTTTCTGTTCCTATGCGCGTCTACCTTATTTACGAGTTCATGAATAATGGTAGCCTCAAGAAAAGGACGTCCAGGAAGGGCATTTTGTTTTAGACTGGCCATTGATGTACAAGATAACCATGGGAGTTGTGAATGGGCTTGAGTACTTGATTCATTGTGTGACTCCAAATGTCATTCATCGAGATTTGAATCCTGACAACATCTTGCTTGATCAAGACATGGAAGCGGGGATCGCGGACTTTGGGCTTACAATGTCGATTCAAGATTCTGAGACTTTGTTACACATGCCCAATAATAATGGAAACTTAGGATATATCGAACCAGGGTATTTTAGAACACGGGGTATTAAGAAGATGTAGTGACGTGCTCAGCTTTGGTATCTTCGTCGCTGAGATGGTCACATTGACGTCTCCTAGCAGCCTCATAGATACCACTTTGGTTGAAGTGATAAAAGATATGATGAATTCGTCTGATCTAATAAGAGAAATCGATCCCACGTTAATAGGAAGTGGACATGAAAACCAAGTGCTTCGCGTTCTTATTCTTGCTATTTGGTGTGCCCAGCCAAATTTTAGACCTACTATTCATGAAGCTAGAATAATGTTGGAAATTTTGAAATCAATTTAGTTAATGGTGTTATCAATCAACTTTTTAATTTCGTTTATGGTGTATAAAATTGAATGAAAGTTAGTTGTTTGATGTTTCTTAATTGGATTGTTGCTTTAAGATATGTCTCAGAAGGATTATATGCTATTGCAAAGTGACAAACTTATTAATGATTGTGCTAGTGGTGCAAAACTGCAAGCAATATGTCTCAGGTTCAATAAGAAGTTAAGAAGACTCTAACAAGTTTCATTTAATAAAGTCATTTACCATTAAACTAGTTATAAATCCCGTCTTCAAAACCATCCGTATTCGGGTATCTAAAAATTTGATCTGGATTTATTCAAAAATTAGGATATACGATTTGTCACTTTCGGAACATTAATATTAGTTTTACAAAAACTCGATATGGATATCGTATTTTCGGATATCCGGATATATATATATATATATATATATATATTATATATATATATATATATATATATATATATATATATATATTATGATGAGACTTTTGCACCTGTAGCTAGACTTGAGTCTATTAGGATATTACTTGCATATGCATGTGCATATGACTTTAAGTTATTTCAAATGGATGTCAAAAGTGCATTTCTAAACGGTTTCATAAATGAAGAGGTATATGTAGCACAACCTCCCGGCTTTGCCGATTTTGAAAAACCTAATCATGTCTACAAACTTAAGAAAGCATTATACGGACTTAAGTAAGCACCAAAAGCCTGGTATGATCGACTTAAGACCTTCCTAGTTAACCATAAGTACACCATGGGCCTAGTAGACAACACTCTCTTTACCAAGAAAAAGGGATCACATATTATCATCGTCCAGATATATGTGGATGACATTATATTCGGCTCAACTTGTCAAGAGTTATGCGATGATTTCTCAAAAATCATGCATGACGAGTTCGAAATGAGTATGATGGGGGAACTAAACTTTTTCTTAGGTCTCCAAATAAAACAATTAGAAGATGGGATATTCTTCAACCAATCAAAGTATATCAAGGATATGCTTAAGAAGTTTGGTCTTGAAGATTCTAAACCCATGAAAACACCAATGTCTTCCGAAACCAAACTCACCATGGATGATGAAAGTGAATCCGTAGATAGCACTAAATATAGAGGCATGATTGGTAGTTTACTCTACTTAACGGCTAGTAGACCGGACATTATGTTTAGTGTTTGTCTATGTGCACACTTTCAAGAAGATCCCAAAACATCCCATCTTGAATCCGTTAAACGGATATTTAGATACATTAAAGGCACTACACATTTAGGATTATGGTATCCCAAAGGGACAGGTGTAGAAACCATAGTGTATGCCGACTCAGACCATGTCGGTGACTATGTTGATAGGAAAAGTACAAGCGGTATTTGTACTTTTGTAGGACATTGTCTCACCTCATGGTTTGCTAAGAAACAAACAACCCTCGCCATCTCAACAACCGAAGCCGAGTACGTGTCAGCAGGAAAAGCTTGCCAACAAGCACTGTGGATGAAACAAGCTCTCGTCGACTACGGAATTGTACTAAACGACATCCCCATTCTTTGTGACAACAAAGGAGCTATCGATCTTAGCAAAAACCCAGTCCAACACGCAAGAACCAAACACATAGAAATACGTCATCACTTCCTTCGTGACAATGTTCAGAAGGGAAACATCTCAATCGAGAAAGTTTCCTCAGAGGACAACATTGCCGACATCCTCACAAAACCTCTCAAGAGAGAACCATTCAACTATCTTAGACTTGGTTTAGGATTAATGGAACCTGGTGAGTAGAATTAACGTTAGCTCAAACCTTAGATTAACCAAAACACGGCAACAGCCAAAACCATGTTCTGATCCGACGGATCCAAACGACAACAAGGGCGGAACCCTTGTTTGGGATCCGCCGGATCCGTCACATGGAGGTCAGGTTTTTATATTAAATAATCTCCTGTACTATTCATCATTCACTCCAAAACATATCACCCGCTGGAAATACGACTCACTATTCACCACATTCACAAATTAGGCTATCTTCTACAACCAAATTGTGCTCAAATCATCACTGTAAGTATACTTAACATGATTACACTCCTGATCTGTGTCTAGGATTTCTATTTCATGCACAAAACCAAAACTTGGGGTTATGCATAATTCTTGAAAAATCATGAAGCATACTTTCAAAATTGCATAACAAATCATGTTTTTCATAGTTAGGAATTGCATCTTGTAGCACATTGTGATCATTCATCAAAAACCCCATGAGAAATTTTTGCTAAAATCTTCTCACGAATAGGAAAAACGGTTTTTGGACATTGTTCATACAAATACAAAAACGTTAGGTTTTAAGCATCACTTGCATCATGCCTCTTGAATGCTAAAGGGAATACATAATTAATATGTATTTTCGGGTACATTCAATCGTAGCTACATTGAAGTAGGAGCGTTTGGGTTATCTCTAGTTTTATCATAAAACTTGCATAAACATAATTCTCATGCATCAAAATGAGTCGAGATAACCGCACCTCCACATAGTCCCCATGTAGGCACACACTAGACATATATATGTATTTTTGATAATTTCAACTAAACTATATATATTTTTTCGTGTCTAGGATAATCATGCCTCCCGCAACAAATTACGATCACAAAAAGACTCTTGATTACCTCCCAAAACACCACAAAACCAAAGGTCTAACCGATGCCCAAGTCAACATCTTTAAGGCACTAGAAAAACATTATGTCCATGAGGGTAGGGTAATAGATCCCTCATTCTATGAAGACACAAACCTCCGTGAGCAATTAGCCGCGATTCATTTTGATGACGAACGAGTAAAAACGTCAAAATATTTAAAAATTAACCCTACGAGTATCAAAATATTTTTTATAAATTCTAAATGACAAAAGAAAATTTTGGAAAAAAAAAGAAAAATATTTTTTTGACTTTTTAATAATTTTTTATAAATTAAAAACTATTTGAACTATTTTAAATTTCTAAAAATACTAAAACTAATTTTAAGAATCTGAAAATTTTTGGATAAATACTTTGAGGTAAAAAGTAACTAGGAAAAATAACAAATATGACACAGCTTGTCTGAATAAGCTGTTAAAAAGCTACACAGCTTAATGAGTTTAAAAAGAAACTAGGTTAAAATAAAACTGTTGCAAAAGTTTAATAGCAAATGGGCTTAGAGCAGATGGTTGGTTTGATGTGTTGAGTTGCTGCTGCCCTGGGTTCGAGTCCCAGGTTGAGCAGTTTTTACAATATATTTTTTTTCTTTTCTTGATCTTCTTTTGTTTAATTCTCAAATGCTAAGAATTACTTTTTATCCCAAAACAAACACAGAACCTAACCATTAACAAGATAACAAACACAGATACAAATCCAAAACAAAATAACAAGATAACACCTCCACATCCAACTCGCACTAATCTTAAATCGATCCAAATCCAACAATAATCTTAAACTAAAGCATTTACCACAAGATTCAATAAGCAGAATTCGAAGCAGTAACAATAAGAACAACAACACAAACACAAACAATAAGCATAAATCGATCCAAACTCTAGCACAAACTAAAGCAACACTTAAACATCTTCTTTTTTTTTTTTTTTTTTTTTTTTTTTTTTTTGCTTACTGAAACACAAACAAGAACAATAAGCAATAACTTAAACCGATTCAAATCCAACAATAAACTCAAACTCAAACACAAACAAGAAACTTAAACCTACACAAACATAAACTAAAAGTGTGTACTAATATCCCAAGTTCGAAGCAGTAACAGAAACAATAACCACAAATCGAAGCAGTAACAGAAACAATAACCACAAATCGAAGCAGTAACAAAACTAAATAGAAATCGACATATATTAAAATTAAAAAGTAAATTACAACTAAAAAAATAAAATCCAAATTACCTTAAAAAAAAACGCTAAAAATAAACCTAGAAGAAGAAGAAAAAATTCGACTGCTACTCGCTATTTATAAGAAAAAAAAATATAAAACCCTAGCTAAGTGTGTTTCTTGTGTGAGTATGTTCCCTTCTTGTGCTTTTTTGCATCAATCTTGACCCTTGGATGAAACGTGCTCCCCAAATCTTGAAATCTTGATCGTTGGATTACTTTTGTTTCCCTCGGATCGCTGAGGTGGAGGGGAGGGGACCATGGACAAAGTCATGTGATGTCTTTGGCTTGTTGTGTGAGGTGGGATGGGGGTGATTAGCGGCGGATGGAGGGAAATTAGGGGTTGAAGAAAGGTTGTGGCGAATTAGGGTTGTGTTTTGTGTTGATTGGGAATTTGACTAACCAAAGAGGGATTTGACCATTTATTTAACCGGTATTAGCTTGTATTGAGATTGGGTCGGGTTTGATGGATGGGCCGGTTATATTTAAGTGTGTTGTGGGCTTGGGTGGTTTAATGTTTAGGTGGGTTGGGGTTTAATTTGGATTGGGGGTATAAGTGGATAGGTGGGTTTAATGTTGTGTCCGGTTATAGGGATAAATGGGATTGGGTAAAGGGTGGTCCGATTGTTGTTTTGTTTTGGTAGTAATAAAGTTTAATTTTAGGGACTAAAGGTGTACATTAGGAAAGTGTAGGGACCAAATCTGACATTTTGGCAAAGTTAAACAAGGGACAATTTTTGCCAAGTGAGAATAATCCAAGGGCCATTGTGAGATTTTTGAGCTCGAATAAAAATCCAAATAAAATTTGTCTTTTCCGTCTTCGGTTTTCGGCTCTTTTCCAAATCAAGCTCGGTTTTGCCTCATTTACCTCGTTTTCAATCCTTTTTGTACCTGCAACAACTAAAACACAATCCAAGGATATTTGATATAATATATGGTCCATTTGGGTGTTTTTGGTCGTTTTTGTGGGGTTTTTCGGGTCTAAAATGATGAGTAAAAGGCCACTCATCAGTCTCCTAGATATTAATGAGCCTATAGTACCTAGGTTCATTCTTGAGTTCTATGCCACCATAGGACTTAGTTCAAGTGACAATGGTCTTATGAGCATTCACTTTTGCATCAATGGAACCTTGTTCAATATTCCTCTAGATCAATTCGGTGAAGTCTTAGGAGTTCCTAATAGAGTAACATGTGTGTATTCGGATAAGTGGTCATTAACCATCTTAGACTCCAACTTTGATAGAACGGAACCTTATGCCACTCCCTTGACCGATAAAGAAACCATTAGGGAACATCTCTTCCTTCCTAGGAACAACCCCACTAGAGTACATCGAGGTAAGCAAGTGGCTAGAGATCCATTTGCTATGGAGCTAAATGAACTCAAGCCCGAGTTTAGGAAGTTGGAGGAAGTTTTGAGAGCTAATGTCATTAGCACGGTAGGGAATCGAGATCACATCAATGCTTGTCTATGTTACATGATGTATAGTGTGTCCACCCGTCAACCCTTCAATCTTGCCTTCTATATCGCCAAATGAATGGCGGATATTCCTGTTCAAGGAAAGATGGCAATGCCATATGGGATGCTCTTAACTCATCTATATAGAGCGTTTGCACCCATTCCTAGAAATGCCCTAGGTTTTGTCCCCAATTATGATGAAATTCAACACACCTTCGTTCCTTTGAGCGACTTTAGGGTAGCGGTTGACAAGGGCAAACGTCCTCGTGCTCAAACATCATCATCATCATCATCATCATCCATGAGTGACGATGATGGGTTGCCAAACTCTAGGATTCCTCCACCGGATTATTTGCATCAACTTCCACCAATTGCCAATGAATCACCGGAGTTCAAGCAAACCAAGGGGATGATGAAGAACTTGGGGCGTTGGATAATGAAGCTTCACAAGGGGTACAAGAAGTTGAGTAAGAAGTTCAAGTAGAAGGAGCGTTTGGGTCTAGACATTATGTGACAATTATGTGTTAAACATGTATGGTTCTTAACTTACTGTGATAGTACTTGTCTTGAATATGAACTAACTGATATTTGCAGGGCGATAACACCTTGTGTTATCAATTTTCCGAGTTTAAGCCCCCGTTTGGCTTAACTCCCTAAATGGTTGATTATGATGATCGGATGTATTTATATGCAAACGTGTGTTAGAATATATATATTTAGTATATTTATACTATATATTAGCTATTACATACGTTATAGGAGAAATTTCGGGTTTTGGTCGAGAAACGCAAAATTTGCACATCTCTCTGTTAGAATTAGCACCTTCGGACGACGGATCCGGCGGATCCCAGAAATTGGATCCGCCTAGTGTTAGACTTGGTTCCGCCAGTCCATGACCCAGGATCCGACGGATCCCCAACTTTGGCTCCGCCTTTGTTGTCGATTGGATCCGTGGGTACAACAGTCACTTTTCAAAAATTCCCGACTCATCCCGAAACTTAGATTTTTGGTTGTAGCTTTCTTTAGATTATGATCACTGATCATTAAACACCTTAGAACGCTTTAGGAAACTCTTAGAACATTAGGAACTTAATTTCCCACCAAAATTTGAATTTTCAAAATTTTCTTGTGAGTTACCTTTCCTATACAAGCAAGGAACCCTTTTTAGGGATCCGTCAAATCCATGGAAACATCTTATCATCAGAATTTCCACTATCTCCTTGCATTTAATGCAAATCCTTCACATATCACTCAACTCCATTTCAATGGATTGACCTTAGGATGTGACAAGCTTCATTTTTTGTTCCAAATCATTAGAAACCAACATTCTCCATTGGATTCACATCCAATCCAAACACACAGACTCATAAATCTTCTGCCTATAAATTAGTGCTTTAGGATCATCACTAAACTCACACAACAACCATTACCTCTCCTATACATCTTAGCTATCATACTTCACAATGACAAAGTCAAACAACTCTTCCACCTCCAGACCTCCAAGAAGAACAGCCAGGATTAGTGTTAAACCATGCTGTTTCATCAACCTAGCTAACTCATCATCTGAGGAATCATCTCCTCTTAATATCTCTTCACCCATTGCTAGTGAGAATTTTCTCACACTTTCCACTCCTACACCATCCAATGTGGTCATTCAAACACCACCACCAACCATAACTCCCATAGCCACTACTCCACCACCGGCTCCATCACAGCCTGCTCGATCACCATCACCACCAAAATCACCAAAACTCCAACCCGTGGAGCTATTTAGGACTCCACCAACATCACCACATCCATACCTTGATGACTTGGAAGACCTTCCACCAAGGTCAACCAATCCTCCACCCATGACCTTTGAAGGTCAACAACCCATGCTTTTTCATCCGGTTTACCCAGATATCCATGGTCCTCTATACCATGATGTACCACCACCTCAACCTCAAACACAACCTTTATCACCCACATCCACACTAGTTGCCATTGATGAGGCAATGTGGATCAATCTACGACAAACCCAAGAAAAGATTAGTGAGGAACTCACCCGCCTCTACTCTCTCTCTAATATGGTTGGATCTCGCCTTGATGAAGCAATGGATCTCCAAACCATCTTGTTGAACTCCATCCCCACTCCACCATCATCAAACCAACAACAACAACAATAACCAACCACCACCACCACCACCACCACAAAACCTTGAGACTACTCTTCCTCCCGGTTTTTCGAGTCATGATTGCTCACATTGTGAGAGAACGGCTCACTTGGCCCAAAGGACCAACATTTTGGTCCATGAGCTCCAAAATGAGATGAAGTTCATCTTAAACCATGTTCTCGAGCGTCTCAATGCAATCTCTCATCCACCTCAATAGGACCCTTGTTAGTTTCCTCTTATAGGAACTTTTTAGGATGATGTTGTAGTATTTGACTTTTTAGAATTTATCTTTATTGTTGTAATATAACATCACTTTTGTGACTTTTGTCACATATTTTCAATGGATGATTGTTATGTGTTTATGCTTGTGGGTGATCAACATTAAGCATATTATTTCATCTTAGAATACTAACATCATTGTGTGGTTGTTTTAAACTCCACATATTGCATTGATCAAAGGTACATTAGGTACAAAATTTTGATCAGACACTTAAATTTTGACTTTCTAGAAGTCAAATGGGTTGACTTTTCTTGCTTGACTATTGCATATGCATATTGCTTCTTGATTGAAGTAACTAACTTTTCTTTTGTAGCTTTTCTCAACCTTGATTCATATACGTTGGTACCCTAGCAACGGGGAGTATAGATCGAGGGGGAGTATATCATATACTAACTCATCATTTTTAGAATTTCTCATCCTTGAAACATATACGTTGGTACTCTAGCAATGAGGAGTATACATCAAGGAGGAGCATATCATAGTCTTACCGTTTGTTTTGTAGGAGCATTCATCATATCATACTCTTGAAATGTATACGTTGGTACTCTAGCAATGGGGAGTATACATCAAAGAGGCGCATAGCATATTCTGTTGGTCCCTTTACACGATTAGAATTAACTAGAAAGTTAATCTATTGGTGTTAATGACTAATACAATGTTTAAGGATTATTCTAACAGTTATAAAACGTGAATGTAAAAACAACAATATTTTTCAACGTTTAAATTCTTATTAGAAATAATTCCAAGAATCTATACCCAAGTGTTTTGCGGAACAAACACTTGGGATTGAATAGACAAGGGTATGGGGTGTCTCCTATCGAAACTCAAGTTTTGCTTGAGTGGTAACAATATACCCACTGAGCTATCTCAGTGAGTTGTATACTCTTTGTAGGAGAGAAGTTCCTTTGTAAAAGTTCAAGACTTTAATTATACAAAGCACACTTTAACTTCTCTCACAGTTGCTCTATTTATACACAAGTATTCTAAGTATAAGTGATTAAATATAATACAAGTTGTTGAGGTTGCGTGTCTGACAATTACAAATAGTAATTGTCATTTCCAAGAACCAATAGGAAAGGGCTAAATAAGTCTTTGGGAGTTGTTGGCTGACACTCCATGACTTTTAGCCGCAATAGGGAAGGTTGAGTCTGACAAGAGAAGAGTGTTGGGTTTACACTCTTATCTTCTCAGATCTTTTCCCTATTGTTCCCGCCTTTTCTTCAGGCGTTGGTTCCTCAGTCATTCAATCACTTTGTTGGTTGAGGAGACTGGGGTTCAGTGAGCTCTTATCCAATACTCACTGAATCCATCATCTTCTTCTTTGGCTTAAGTCCTACTCAGGGAGTACCGCCTTCCTGAGTAGTGAATCCTTCTTCTTGAATTCGCCTTAAGCATCCTGAAGATGACTCACTGAGAGGCTGTTCTCTCAGTGACTTGAATTGTTCTCGGTTTAAGTTAACACTTAGTTAATTTGTGTCCAAATCATGTTTGAAGCATTCTTGGGTTTTACATGACCCAACAATCTCCCCCTATTTGGATATAAATTATTCCTAAGTGTTTTGATCAGATATGAGTGAGCTAACGACTTCTGCTCATACTGAATGTACTAGAATGTAAATAAGGACACTGAAATAATAAAAACATCATCTTATTAATATCATTTACAAGTCCTAACAAAACTAAGTACAAAAAGGGATAGTGGTGGGTATTCAGGCAGGTCATCAGTTCAACTTGATTCCAAGGGCTTCAAGCTTGGGCTTCTTCGACTGCAGCTCATGTTGGTCAGGATGTTCATTGATTTTTCTTTTCAGGTCATGACAAAACCTCACATTCTCAGGACTCTTGAGTGGAGAGGCCATCATTAGAAAGCCTAGCATTGCTTTGATCCCTGATAGATCTATATCACTCCACCTCTGGAAGGCTTTGTCACCAAACTCATCAATGAAGAACAACCCTCTTTCAGGCTGTTCAATGACCATATTGTTTCTGAAAGGAACACCTTCAGGGAGAGCCCTATTGCAGTCAAGACCAGGAATCTTGATCTCAGGCTCAGCTTCTATCTTCTTTCTTTTCCTTGAAGAAGACTGAGAGGAAGCAGGTTGTGCAGATTCAGGGAGAAGAGATTGAATGCCAAGTTCCTGAGGTGCTGCTGCCAATCTTTCATACCTCAGACTCAATGACTTCATCAGATTAGGGACCACAACATTTGATTTCTTTGCTATTAATGGACCCAACTCGTCCAATTCAGTGATCCCAAAGTCAGCGAATCTGAAAGGTGAATGAACATCAAAGTTTCTCTTGTCAGCACCTCTGTAGACAGTGACAACGGCAGGATTGGTGTTTCTTTGAATATGAACATCAGTGATTGGTTCTGGCTTCATCCTTTCAGTCATATACCACTGATATTTCTTAATCCTATTCTGCCTGATCTCTTCAGCCCTTTTGGCTCTTTCCTCCCTTTTCTGCCTGAGAGTGGTCATCTCCTCAGACTGAGCTTTCACAAAGGTCATACCACCTTTTCTTCCTGAGAGATCCTTAGCCTCAAGACCAATTTTCTCAGCCTCTTCATGAACAACCTTGATTAAGGCAGACTTGCTTGCCTTCTCCTCTTCCTTCAACTTCTTCTTTGCCTCCTCTTCCTGAAGATAAGTACTGAGTTCATCAGCTGAGAAGTGGTAAAGAACTCCATCAATTTCATATGGGATCCTGAGTGGTGATTCAGGATCCTTTGCAACCGTGATAGGTGCTGGTTGAGGCTCAGGCTCAGTGAGAATGCCTTTGCCTTTATCTTGATGGGAGGAAGAGGCTTCAGGAATGTCTTCCTCAGTGTGAGAAGGAATCTCCCCCTCAGTGTGAGAAGGAGGTTGTTGGCTTTGGCTTGAGACTCCAGTGTCTTTCTCCCCCTCAACTGTTGCTTGAGCCATGGTGATAGCAAGAGTTGGAGTCACTGGAGCAGTAGGACCTTTGAAGGCCTGATAGATCTCAGTCATCATTGATTTGATGTCCGAGGTGTCTTTTTGAAGACTTGAGATCTGATCTGCCAGAGAAGCCTGAGAAGCCTCGATGCCTGACATCCTTGACCCAAGAGACCATGCCAAGGATGTTGAAGATTGTGCCCAAGTACCAAGATGTTTTTCCTGAAGACCCATGGAAGTCCTGATTGAGTCCAAGGAGGTAGTAAGACCCTGAAGTTTAGAATCCTTCAGTAAGCTGAGGAGATCATGGATTTCAGCTGACTGCTTCTGATAAGTCTCAGCAGCTTGAAGGATCTTTTCAGTGAGTATGGGGTCATCCTTAACAGCTGACTGAATAGTACCAAGGCTTTTGGTGATGCCTTCAAGAGAAAGATTGAACTTCTGGAAATGAAGATCAATAGCTGTCAGGGAATGTTTGGTGTCTGATTGGATTTTGATCACATCTTCATGAAAACTTTCAACATCTGCCTTCAGGTTGGCATAGTGAACAGCTGCTTCAGTGTGTTGATCAAACATCTCATCAGTGAGACCAGTGAAAAGAGCATTGTTGGTCTTCAGTAGGAATTTGACCAACTTTCTTTCAGTGAGGGGAAGAGAGTTATCATACTTCTGGAGAATGTCAGTAGATGAATCAGAAGATTGAGAGCCTGACTCTTCACTTTGGCTTGGAGAGGACTGATGTGATGGTTCAGGTTGTTCAGGTTGTACATCAGTTTCCATATCCTCTCCTGCCTCAAAAATTTCTTCTTCACTCTCTTCCCTGAGCTCTTCATCAGACTCCATAAAAGCCTGATAGTCCCCCATGGACTCAATACCCAAAAAATCAACCGGCTCCTCTTTATAAAAAGATTTGCCTTCGGTTTGGTCAGGTCCTGACCCCTTTGTCATAATAACTGAGTGGGTTGTCTCAGCCTGACTAGCCATAATAACTGGGGTAACACCAGCCTGGCTTTTGGGGGCAGTTCCTGAAAGACTGGATCCGCCTGAGGGGTTGATGGGTTCCATATCAGCGGGTTGTTTCTTTCCCTCTGAGTCTTTGTCCCCCTTAGCACCTTCAACTACTGATGGGTGCTTTTCAGTAGTATCACTAGGTACTGATTGTGAGAGTTTGTGGACCCCCTTCCCATCAGGATTGTACTGTCCTTCAGGGGATTTAGGATCATTTTCTCCCTGAGATCCTGAGGGTGATTGCTCAGGAACGTTAGCGGGATGTGAGTGTTTGTGGGTCCCCTTCTCAGTAAGGTAGTGCTGCCTTACCGAGGATTTAGAACCCTTTCCTCCCTTGGGAACTGATTGTTTTTTGACAGCTCCTTCATCGGGATGTGAGGGGGTGTGGGTCCTCTTCCCAGTAGGGTGGTGCTGCCCTACCGAGGGTTCAGGACCCTTTCCTCCCTTGGGCACTGATTGTGATTTATCAGTACCTTCATCGGGATGTGAGGGGGGAATGCTTCCTGATCCCTCTGACTTGTTTATGTCAGTTGGACCATGTGGAATGGGTGTGCCCGAGGTCACTGAGGATGATTGCTCAGTGACTTCCGTTGGCCTTTGTTTTGAGGTCAAGAGGGTCTCAGAAATGGGTGTCTCAGAGGTCTCGGCCTTTTTCAACCTCTTTTTAAGGTTGAGTTGGTTTTGAGGATCAGTCTCAGTGGCGAGTGGCTTGGGTCTAACCACCTGGCTGGACTGACCCTTCTTTGTCTTCTTCACCTTTTTGGTCGGTGAAGGAACTGGAGAGATAGCGTCATTACCCTGAATGACTGATTGCATGTATTCAGTCAGGGCAATAAGTGTAACCTCACTGATGCTACTAGTGAAGTTTGACTTGTGCAGTACCTCAGGCTTCGTACCTTCTGCATCAGTCCTCACATAGTCAGAACCGAGTAGGTCCTGAAGCACACAGGAAACAAATCTAGGATAGGACATGTGCCTTTGCCTATGTTTTCCTGAGAGCTTAGCAACGAGGTCTCGGAAGATTATTCCTCCGATGTCTATTTTTGTACCCTCAAGGAGACTGAACAACATCAATTGTTGTGATGAGTTCAACTGTTCCGTAGAGGATTTATTTCCACCCAGGACCTGAATGACAAATGTCATCAGTATCCTCCAAATAGGGTGGAACCATGTTTTGACTACTGGAGCCTTTTCCAGTAAGCCTCCCACAGACATTCCTGGACGTCTGGGGTCATGGGGTGCAAGAAAGATCAGTTCATTCTTTATGTCCTGATCAGTAGGGTTGGGAGAAAAGGCTTCAGCAAAGTCAAGGCCTGTGGCTTTGATGAATGCTGAGTAGTCAAAGGAGAGGGTTCTACTCCCATTCATCACCGTGAAGGTGATGATTGACTCTTTGGTGTCTTTGGGGCTGGTTGCCACAGCCGTACACCAGAATTCCCTCAAATAGTCATGGTAGATGACTGAGGGGGTATGGGTGAAAGCCTTTGCAAGAAAACAATTACGAAGATATTTCATAACGTTCTTGTAGGCTGGGTAGATTTGTGGATATGAGAAATTTCCACCACATTATTTTTGGTTAGGTCTACACCCTCCATTGTGAAATCCACGTTGGGGGCATATTTCACAGCTTTAGAAGAAGCCATTTATGGGTAAGTCTGGGTTTGACTAAGGTTAAAGGGGTTCTAAAGCTTAAGAATGCACACACAATTTGTTTTTGAGAATAAAAAATGGCAGAGTTTTGCTTAAAATTCTATAAAAACGTGTGTATGTATTCTTCTGGTTGGGGTATTTATAGGAAAGAGGAGATGGGGGTGTTTTGGTCATTTGAGCAAATCTTTATTTATTCAAAAAATTATTTGGAAATTGGTTTGAATAATAAGTTTTGGGATCCGCATTTAATGCCAACACTCCACTTTCCTGGTTTGGCGCAACAGTCGAGGTGAACAGTTGAGCAGTTCTGCAAAAGCGCAACTTGCAGAGATGAGTCATCACATATTTGAAATGTGATTGGAGAGGCATTTAATGCCAAGTGGGAATGTGGTGGCCCATAGGTGGAAGCCAGAAAGGCAAAAAAAAGAACAAATATTCTTGAGTTAAATATGTGTTCAGTTACCAACCTCGGACATTTACTAACTAGATACTTAGAGCATTTAAGTTAGTATTTAATGTCCTTTTCAGGGTCCTGAATGACTTTTCATTCAGTGATTGGTTTTCAGGGACTTGGGATTAGTCACTGATGACTCAGGAATGAGGAATGATTCCTGAGACAAGGATTCAGGAACTTAGGTTTAGTTCCTGAGGATGAGGATTCAGTGAGATGTTATCACTGATATACATAGTCAGTCAGGGACCTGAGATGTTAAGAATTTACACTTTTAGTTGGAAGAGAGAAAAAAAAATTAGTCAGTGGACTGATTCTCTATATCCAACATTCCTAATTCAGCTTTCAGTCTTGTGAAAGTTGGTTCATCCAAAGGTTTGGTGAAGATATCAGCTAACTGATATTCAGTAGGAATGAAGTGTAATTCAATGTCACCATTTATGACATGGTCCCTGATGAAGTGATATCTGATATCAATATGTTTTGTTCTCTGATGAAGAACAGGGTTATTAGAGATTGCAATTGCACTTGTGTTATCACAAAAGATGGGTACCATCTTGTACTGAATTCCATAGTCACTGAGTTGACTTTTCATCCAGAGTACATTTGCACAACAACTAGCTGCAGCAACATATTCAGCCTCAGCTGAGGATAGGGCAACTGACTGTTGCTTCTTAGCACTCCAACAGACTAATTTCCCACCAAGAATTTGGCAAGAGCCTGATGTGCTTTTTCTATCCATGTTGCATCCAGCATAGTCAGAGTCTGAGTATCCTTTGAGATCAAGTCCTGAGCACTTTGGATAGTATAATCCAAGGTTAGGAGTGCCCTTCAGGTACCTGAATATCCTTTTCACAGCAGTGACATGAGATTCTCTTGGGTCAGATTGATATCTGGCACATAGACATACTGAGAATTGGATATCAGGCCTTGATGCAAGTAGATACATCAGTGATCCTATCATTCCTCTAAAGAGAGTTTGATTGACTGGTTTACCAGTTAGATCAGGACCAAGGTTGTTTGGGGGAGCCATGGGAGTTTTGACTGAGGCACAGTCACTGAGATCATACTTCTTCAGTAGATTCTTTACATACTTCTCTTGACTGATAGTGGTTCCTCTATCAGTCTGCTTGATCTGAAGACCAAGAAAGTATGTCAGTTCTCCCATCATGCTCATTTCAAACTTCTTTGCCATTAGTTTTTCAAATTGTTTGCAAAGTTTGAAACTTGTTGAGCCAAAGATGATGTCATCAACATACACTTGTACTAGTATGACATCATTATTTGTCTTATAGATAAACAATGTGTTGTCTATCTTGCCTCTGACAAATTTGTTTTGGATTAAGAAGGCTGAGAGAGTCTCATACCATGCCCTGGGAGCTTGCTTCAGTCCATAAAGGGCTTTGTTAAGCTTATAGACATGATCAGGAGACTCATGGCTTTCAAATCCAGGAGGTTGCTCAACATAAACTTCATCTTTCAGTGAACCATTTAAGAATGCACTTTTAACATCCATTTGGTATACCTTGAAGTTCATGTATGTAGCAAAAGCAAGGAAGATCCTGATGGCTTCCATCCTTGCTACTGGTGCAAATGTTTCTTCATAGTCAATGCCTTCTAGTTGATTATAGCCTTTGGCTACAAGTCTGGCTTTGTTTTTAATGACTATGCCATTTTCATCAGTTTTGTTTTTGAATACCCATTTCATGCCAATGACTGAGACATTCTCAGGACATTTGACCAAGGTCATTACCTTGTTTCTGTCAAATTGTTCTAGTTCATCATGCATGGCCTGAACCCAACTTGGATGTTTAAGTGCTTCTTTAACACTTTTGGGTTCAATTGTGGAAATGAAGTCCACAAATAGGCATTCATTGGATGAGGCTGCTCTCAGTTCAGCAGCCATGCTTCTTGTAAGCATGCCTTCAGAAGGCTCACCAATGATATTGACAAGTTCTATATCCTGAGATCTGGTCCAACTATCCTGAGGTCTTGGGAGTGGGTTAGAACTTGTAGAAGCCTGATGGGTATGATCAGGATTAGACACAAGATTTCCATTTCCTTGTGTGTCTAAGTGGGTTGAGTCATCACTGAGATTGTTTGGGTCCTGAGTATTTTGTTCAGACTGAAGGATATCATCAGTACTTGTATGTGCTTCAACAAACTCAGTGATGGTTGGGTTTGGTAGGTTGTGAGGGATAATGTAGTAGGAGAGGTTAGCATCTTCTTGATACTGAGTAGAAGAGTTGTTTTCAGACAGATATTCATCAGGAGGATATCTAGAAGAATTATCAATTCCTATCTCTTCTACTGAGGCAGTTGAGAATCTGATTGTATCAGTGCTCTCATCAAAGGTAACATGAAATGTTTCCTCAGTCTGCTGTCTCCTTGTGTTGAACACTTTGAAGGCTTTTGAGACAAGTGAGTATCCCAGGAAGTATCCATCATCAGCTTTTGCATCAAATTTTCCTAGGTGATCCTTGTGATTATGAATAAACACAGGACACCCAAAGACATGAAAGTAGCTGATGTCAGGGATTTCTCCCTTTGAATAACTCATATGGGGTTTTCCCATGTCTCTTGACAATTATGGATCTGTTTTGTGTATAACAGGCAGTTTTGACTGCTTCAGTCCAAAAATGGTTGGAAAGGACTGATCCACATAGCATTGTCCTGGCAGCTTCAATGAGTGTTCTGTTTTTCCTTTCAGCAACACCATTTTGTTCAGGTATGTATGGAGAGGAAAAGTTTTGGGAAATACCTTTCTCATCACAGAAACATTCAAGTTCATTATTTTTGAACTCAGTCCCATTGTCAGTTCTAATTTGTTTGACCTTAATGTCATTTTGATTTTCAATGTTCCTGACAAAGGACATGATTGTTTCAGCTGCCTGACTCTTTTTGATCAGGAAAAATACCCAGGTGTATCTTGAGTATTCATCCACTATGACCAGAGTATACTTCTCATGGTTAATAGACCTTGGACTGACAGGTCCAAATAGATCCATATGAAGAAGATGTAGGCAGTTCCTGATGGAAAAGTTGGTTTTGGTTTTAAAGGATGCTCTGTGATGTTTACCTTTTTCACAAGCTGAGCATGGTTTATCCTTAGAAAACACAAGTGATGGTAAGCCAAGGACCTTGTTTTGTTTTACAAGATTGTTAATGTTCTTAAAGTTCAGGTGGGTTAGTCTCTTATGCCAAAGCCAGTTGAGTGCATCAGTGGCCTTAGCAAAGAGACATGTTCCATCCTGAGTTAGACTTGACATGTCTAATACATAAACATCTTGTCTCCTTGGTGCAATGAGGACAATTTCCTTATTTGCATTGAAGATGGTTCCTTGCTTATCATCGAACTGAACTATGTACTTTGCATCACATAGTTGACTGACACTGATCAGATTGTACTTAAGACCATTTACATATGCTATCCTAGTAAAGACAATACCATTGCAGTTAACTGAACCATAACCTTCAGTGAGACATGATGAGTTATCAGCAAATATCACTTTGGGTCCTGGTTCTTCCACATATTTGTGCAGACACTCCTTAACACCAGTCATGCTCCTTGAACATCCACTATCTAGATGCCAAATAGGGTCCCTAGCATGTTTCTGCACAAATAGTAAACTAGGTCAGTTCTTTCTAGGACTCCATTTCATGGAGGGTTTGGTATTGTAGGTCCTTATGAAAGTATTAATTGATTCATGGTCAGTGGTTGAGTGGACTGAGCTACCACATGTTTTGCATTTGGTAGTAGGGGTAGCCTCAGTAGTCTGAGAGGATTGCTTCATTCCTCTTCTTGACTGAATGACCTTGTCTTTTCCTGAGGATTTCTGAGTGGAGCTTCCACTAGATTCACCATGTTTGTCATATTGACAATCGTCAGGATGGTGGTCATTAAACCCACACAAAGGGCAGGGAGGAAAAGGCTTGGCCTTTTGCTTCTGTTTCTGCTTAGAATCAGAAGGGTAGTTCAGGCACTGAGCCTTGAGTCCTGAAAAGTTTGACATGACTGAGCATTGTTTATGATCAGAGGTCCTGTGATCTTCCTTTTTGCAAATCATGCAATAAAGGACTCTATAGCAATCATCAGTGAGATGATTTGTATAGTTGCATAGCTCACATCTTTTCAGGGGTTTGGTGGGTTTGGGTTTGGTCTTTGAGGAAGTTGGTTTTTGTTCCTTCTTGGATTGAGAAGATTTCTCAGAAGATTCAATCTTCTCTCCTAGCTTCCTGACCATTTCAGCCAACTGATCAATTTTTGAGTCAGGGCTTTGGGTTGTTTCTTCAGAAGGGACTGAAGTTGATGAGTCATCAGTATTTACTGAGACATCAAGGTTTGCTCTCTTCAGGATGGTTGTTCCCCTTCCTGATCTCTCCTTAGGAGAGTGTGGTGAGAAGACCATAGGTGGGAGGCCTAGGTTAGGTGTAGCACCCTGAAGGGTATTCAGTGGAGGAAGTGGAGGGTATGATTCTGATTCAGACTCATCCAAGGACTCAGTGAGTGGTTCAGTGAGTTCAAGCTTACTGAGTTTTTCAGTGAGTCCTAGCATATTTTTCAAGGCCTGACTTTCAGGAAGCAAGATCTTTCCAGTCTCAAAGTTTGGTAACTTACTGACTGGGTTGTCCCTGACAATCCAGTCATTTGACTTGGGAAGCATTTCTTGCTCAAAAGATATGCCAGCTGGAACAAAGTTTAATTCATTTTGACACATAATTGGATCAACCATAAGAGGGTCAATGCCAATGGTTTTCTGAGAGATTAATCCCATAGTGTCAAAAACCTTAGGGTTCTTCTTGGTCCAGCTTCGAATGATAGCCTTTTCTTTGTTAAGTTCAGTTTGAAGGACTTGGTTTTGTTTCAAAATCTCAGTGTTCTGAATTTGTAGAGTTATTGTTTCTAGTTTGGCTTGCTTAAGTACAAGCAGTTCATCTCTACATTTGTTCAATTCTGACACAATATTGTTATATTTTGAAAGCAAGTTAAGTCTTTGTTCTTCAACAAACTTTAAATCAACACAAATATAATTCATGTAAGACTGCCAATCAGAATCATCATCCATAGAAAGTAAGGTATTTACCTTTTTCATGGTGATGTTGACCCATTCTCCATTTCTAGCATGGCCTTTTCCCACAGCCACCTGATCCTCTTCTGAAAGTGCCATCAGTGCACTAACTCTTATTTCCTCATCTGAGGAAACTTCTTCATCATCCCAATCATATGCTTCAGCTATTAAAACCTTGTTCTTTGTCTGAATAGGTTTAGGTGTTTGAGCAGCCTGAGACAATATGGGGTTGGCTTCAAGAAGTGCAAGTTTAGCTTTGATATTCCTATATTTTGTTTCAAAATCCTTTAGACCCTTGTTTTGGTATTGTTGGGTGGACTGAAACATTTTAGGTTGAAACTTGCTAGTTCCTGAAAATTTGTAAGAGGGTTCTGAGATAGTTTTAGAATAACAGTCCTTAGCAAAATGACCCTTTTTACCACATTTAAAGCATTCTGTGATTTCATTTGCTTTTGATTTTGTAAAGTTGGACTGATTTCTTTTGATGAAACGTTTTGAACTAGCAAGGAGTGCCCTCTCTTGGAATTCCAAGTTCAGGTCATTCAGGTATTCCTCATCAGTCCTTTCATCAATTTCTTCTTCAGAAACCTCTTGAGTATCCTGCACAACACCATTAGAATAGAAAGCAGTTGATATGGGTGTTGAGGTTAAGGCCTTTTTGGACTCATGTGTTTTTGAGTCAGGGTATCTCCTTGAGATCAAGTTGTCTTCATAGACAAACTTCCCATAAATTTCAGGGAGCTCAAGGGTCTGAATGTGGTTAGCATTCCTCAGGCCTTGTGAGAAGTTGAGCCACTTCTCAGGGAGACTGTTGACAAAGCCAACATTTGTCTCATGTTTGGTCAGTACAACACCATCATTTGATAATTCATTTATCAAAGTTTTGTATCTGGTGTAGGTCTGTGAGAGACTTTCAGAGTCCTTTGCCCTGAAAGTATTATACTCAAGTTTAAGGTCCATGACCCTATTTTCCTTGGTATCTGAGGGACCCTCAAAGCTGTTTACCAAGTCATCCCAAGTTTGCTTGGCTGTTAGACAGTTGATGACTGATTCCATTATATCGTCAGGAAGACATGATATAGGATGCTTTTCAGGCGTTGGTCTTGATTGACCACCCTCCTCTCATCTATGGTCCATTGGGCTTCAGGCTTGTTTAGCCCTGTGCCAGTCTTAGGGACAAATGGGCCATCCCTGATACAGGTGATGTAGTAGGGTTCCATACCAGTAAGATAGCAAATCATACGCTTCTTCCATTTGCTAAATTTCCCAGTTTCAAGTCTGGGTGCAACAGCTGAGTAGCTGCCACCCTTTTTGTCGACTAGCTGGGGTACATTGATATCAGCCATAGTAGGATCTTGGTTTTAAAAACCTAGAGCACTCTTGGTTAGTTTAAAAGATTTTATAAACCAGAGGCTCTGATACCACTTGTTGGTCCCTTTACACGATTAGAATTAACTAGAAAGTTAATCTATTGGTGTTAATGACTAATACAATGTTTAAGGATTATTCTAACAGTTATAAAACGTGAATGTAAAAACAACAATATTTTTCAACGTTTAAATTCTTATTAGAAATAATTCCAAGAATCTATACCCAAGTGTTTTGCGGAACAAACACTTGGGATTGAATAGACAAGGGTATGGGGTGTCTCCTATCGAAACTCAAGTTTTGCTTGAGTGGTAACAATATACCCACTGAGCTATCTCAGTGAGTTGTATACTCTTTGTAGGAGAGAAGTTCCTTTGTAAAAGTTCAAGACTTTAATTATACAAAGCACACTTTAACTTCTCTCACAGTTGCTCTATTTATACACAAGTATTCTAAGTATAAGTGATTAAATATAATACAAGTTGTTGAGGTTGCGTGTCTGACAATTACAAATAGTAATTGTCATTTCCAAGAACCAATAGGAAAGGGCTAAATAAGTCTTTGGGAGTTGTTGGCTGACACTCCATGACTTTTAGACGCAATAGGGAAGGTTGAGTCTGACAAGAGAAGAGTGTTGGGTTTACACTCTTATCTTCTCAGATCTTTTCCCTATTGTTCCCGCCTTTTCTTCAGGCGTTGGTTCCTCAGTCATTCAATCACTTTGTTGGTTGAGGAGACTGGGGTTCAGTGAGCTCTTATCCAATACTCACTGAATCCATCATCTTCTTCTTTGGCTTAAGTCCTACTCAGGGAGTACCGCCTTCCTGAGTAGTGAATCCTTCTTCTTGAATTCGCCTTAAGCATCCTGAAGATGACTCACTGAGAGGCTGTTCTCTCAGTGACTTGAATTGTTCTCGGTTTAAGTTAACACTTAGTTAATTTGTGTCCAAATCATGTTCGAAGCATTCTTGGGTTTTACATGACCCAACATATTCTAACAATTTATTTTGTAGGTTCATACATCATATCCTTGTTACTCCATTAAGGGGGAGTATAAATCAAAGGGGAGAATTAAAGTTCTCAAAATCACATTCTGCTACGCATATCTTCTTTTTGTTTCGACAAAAAGGGGGAGATAGGATTAAGTTGCATCAACTGTGAAACATCACAGTACATTCATTTTAGCTCAAAATAGTTTTTAAAACTTGCATAAACTAACTTAATCTATATTTTTAAAAGACTCATCCTTTATTTAAGCTCTCTACTTAAAAATACACTTTATGTTTTGTCATCAACAAAAAGGAGGAGATTGTTAATACAAATATCGTCCTAAAAACGTTATTTATATTTTACGATCTTTGCTTAGTTTTGTTAATGACAATTACAAAGTTTATCTTTAAGCAAAACATAAATAAGATTAAGTCTTTTACATTTATAGTGATATGCATTTTACAAACACATTTCATATCACAAAGTTTTCTAGAAATGACATATACAAGTTTACATGTTTATTTCTTAAAATGGAAACTTTATTAGTTAAATATTAGGATGACATCATGGCATGCATCATCTACACAATCTTGGTAAGATTTTGTGATATTTTGTTTAGATCTTCAAGCCAAAGAGTTGACATTTGAAGATATGGAAAGATATGGCAAGATTTGGAAAGATTTGGAGATATCTTAGCTGGCCTGACACGGCGGTACCAAAGTGGTACACGGACGGATCCCTTTTGAGGGATCCGCCGGATCCGTGGCCTGTTCATCAGCTTGCCTATAAATAGCAAGCTGATCATTTGGCCAAATCATCACTCATATAGCTTAAAACTCATACTCATTTATTTGCATATCACTAACCCTTAGCTTACTAACATTTCATATATCTTTCCTTTTGTAGCAAAGAAGATCTCAACATACAAGGAGTAACAGTCTGTTATCTTCCTTCTAACATAGAGTATGTGTGTTCTTGTTTTAGTCACACATCATAGTTAGTATCATTCATACAGTAAAGTCCGGTTAGTGTTTTAGTCCTCAAAACACATAGAGTGAACGGGAGTGGTTGTACCCTTGTGAAAGAACCAACGGGAGTAGTTGTACCCTTGTAAAGAACTCGGTGTTTACCTTAGTACCGGAAAAAGATTAAGCGAAGTGTAAAGGTTTTCTCCACCTAGAAGGGAGCTTGTTTCTTAGTGAAGATAAACTCTCGAGTTAGAGGCTCGAGGAGTGGAGTAGGGCAAGGAAGAGAGTCCTTGTAGCCGAACCACTATAAACGACTGTGTTGTGTGGTTTGATCTTTCCTCTCTTTACTTATTTACTTATATTACTTGTTTGTGTGAATGTTTGTTTACTTGACTTTGAAATCACGATAAGTAACAAAGCGAATTAATTTTAAACGGTAAAACTATTCAACCCCCCTTCTAGTTTTCCACAGGCATGATGTTGTCATAAAAACGCCTAGCAAACATTTTTATGAAAACATGATGCGATATGAACTTAGCATATTCACGGATGTCCGTTAGGAGCCGTCATACGTTATAGAATTAGGACGCGTCTATCGATCGCCTGTATCTAACCCCTCCTACCTAACTTTTACCCATGTCCTTCCTTGTGTGGATCATGCTTCTAAAAAGGTCAGTCCGTAGAGCAACCGAGGTAGTGCAGACCTTAGGGGAGTAAGGACAGGTGAATGTAAAGGTGGAGGAGGTGGTCGTAGCACCGGAAGCGACGTGAACGACACTAACAACGGTGCGAACTCCTACTTCTCCACAATCATTGTCGAGCAACTACGAAACCTGCTTCCCACTATCGTCGCTGATGAACTCAAATAAGTATATTTTATTACTATCATTTATCCTATTTATTTGACTTGTTTTATTATATTATGTATGAGGATTGATACTTAATCGTTTACTTTTGTAATTCTCAGGTAAAAACAAGCATTTGGTGAAACTTGGCAATTTTGGACTAATTATGGAGCAAAACACGCAAGAAGTTAAGAGTCTACTAAAATGCACAAGATCAAGACTATTCTGCTCCAGATGCGCCGCATCTCACTCATTACATACGGCGCATCGCTATCAAGATTTCACAAGATATTATCCAAGACGGCAAAGGACATGCGCCGCATCCAAGAATGAAGATACGCCGCATCTTCTGGCAGTGTACGAATATTCCTGAATATATTAATCTTGGACCCCACGCGAAGTTAAGTCAATGCGCCGCATCTACTTACTAGATGCGCCGCATCTTACCCTCAGACAGAAACTATAAATACCCCAAGACCAGACGAATTCGAAAGGCATAATATTATATACGAAGTACGAAGTACAGAAACCTAGGACGAATTCAGTCGAATAGGCAGCACAAGACACACCCGATCGAAGATACAAGAGCTGTAAGAAGGTGCTGCATGTGTTTAATTCATTAATTAGTTTTGTTTTATTGTGTTAGTAAACTTTAATTCATCAGGATTGATGGCTTGTGTAATGTGACAACGGAAAGATTGCACTCCCTTAAAACTGCTTTCCCATCAATTAAAGTTTATATGTTGATGTCTTTGGTTACTACTTATTAGTGCATTGATAACCTCTGTGTTTATTAGTGGCCTGCGCATTTGACTGCGGAAAATAATGTGGCTCCCACGGTTGTTACTAAATTGATCACTTAGGAATAACTTTTAGACATAAGTAATCATTAAGGGTTTACTCGCCGATAAGAATAGGACCAACGAGAAAGGATTAACTACATACACTTCATATAAAACTATCAATAAAACAAGTGACAATCTACTTAATCATAAGGACAGATCTTCTTATTGTCTCAAGTATTTATCTGTGTACGTGTGTGCTATTCGCTGATTCGTGCCTATTGGTTTAGTTTATTATTTAATTGCAACCAAATCGTGCCAGTCTCTCAGGCTGAACCCCCTTGCGTTAGATTAGGTTGTATAGCTAATTTAGTATATTAAAATACTGATTAGAATAACGAGGTAATACGTTCCACTCTTAGTGATCGACACTCTACTTACCATTATATTCATACTGACCGGGTACACTGCTCGTTAAGTGTGTGTGTTATTGATAAGTCGGCTAAATATAAATTTAAAACTTGAGTAGGCATTAACACTGCTAAACCGCAACGACACATCGCACGCATCAGTCGCCCAGGTTGGAGATCGCATCAACACCCCCGGAAACAACGGTGGTAGAAATGACAACGTGGAGAACGACAACACTGACGACAAAAATATGAGGATGGAAACAACAACAACGTTAGCAAAGGGTGCACGTACAAGAAGTTTACGGCTTGCAAACCGATTGACTTTGATGGCAACGGAGGAGCGTTGGCGTATACTCGATGGGTTGAGAAGATGGAGTCGGTGATGGACATAAGTGACTGTGCGGATTGCCAGAAGGTGAAGTATGCCTCATGTTCCTTGGCAGGAAAGGCCCTGACCTGGTGGAACATGTAAATCTAGGCCAGAGGAAGAGAAGTTGCCATAGGAGTGACATGGGATGACTTTAAGGCGTTGTTGAAGGAGGAATACTGCCCGAGCAATGAGATGCAGAAACTAGAGCATGAGTTCTACAACCATGCAATGGTAGGAGCTGGTCACGCGGCTTATACGGATCATTTCCATGAGCTTTCCAAACTAGTCCCTCATATGGTCACTCCTGAGTCCAAGAGGATCGAGAGGTACATCTACGATTTGGTTCCCCAAATCCGTGGGATGGTGGATGCCACTGAGCCTCCTATGATTGAGAGTGCCATACTGAAATCTGCAACCCTAACGGATGAGATGGTTAGGAGTGGGACGTTGTCCAAGAGTGATGATAAGAAGAAGGTTATGAATGAGCCAAGTAAACAGATAGGCGTAAAGGGTGATAATAAGAAAGCAAAGTGGGGAAAAGGGTTTGTGGCAACAAGTGCCGTCAAGAAGGAGTATCAGGGTCCTCACCCTATGTGTGTCAAATGCAACTACCATCATCCAGAGACTAAGCCATGCCATAGAGGTAACTTATCTATTTTAGGGAACTTTTGATCTTTCAATGGATGTCTATGTGTGTTTTTGACTATTCTTTTCATCATTGTTGATCCTGGGTGGCCTAATCTGTCATGCCGTAAGTTGAATATACCAGGATCACAATGTTTTTCCTTGGCTACCATATGTGCTTGTGGCACATTAATATGTGTATAATGCAAACCAGAATAAAGCATTGGCAGTTTTTCCAATACGTGATTCTCATTTATGATATTGTAACCACTGTAAGATTTCCCTATATAATTTTCTAGTACTTATCTTTTTCCACGTAGAATTTTTTTTCTGATTATAACTATTATCTTATGTGACGAAGATCACATCCCTGACAACCCTGCTTGCAACCCAACCTTAACTGATTTAGTATTTACCTATGTAAACATCATTGACTTAAAACGTTATGAGGTCCCACTTACCACTTTACGTTATTTCGCTAACATACGTTTAAAACTGAATGTTCCTTAACTAATAAGAGTTTTATGAAACTCTAAATTACCATAGCAATATGTGAAGATAACGAAACCATAAAAATAGTAACATATAGATTATTTAAATAATGTACAAGTCACTAAAGCACAGGAACCCTAATTCCACTAAACTCCCGATAAAACCCTAATTTCTCAAAAACTATTATTATATGTAATAAAACCACAAACCCTAATTAATATTTTTATAAAATATCAAAGTACAAGTCTTCTAAACTAAGGTACAAGTCTCTGAAGCACAAAAAGCTAATTATTTATAATAACTTTATATAAAACTTAATAATAAATGTTTTAAAGATATAAATTGTAATAATTTTATATATTAATTTTTGAAATGAGTTTATTTATTTATAAAATAAGTGTACAAGTCCTTAAACTCAAGGTACAACCCACCAATACATAAAAACTTAAAAACTTATAAAAATTATATAAAATTAGGAAATAATTAAAATTATATTTTTCTTATTTTCCTAACCATAGTACAAGTCCTTCAAGCCTAGAGTACAACCTCCCAAAGCACAAAATCATTTTCCTACATATATATACAATTCGATATGAACAAAAATATTTTCTAAAATTCTAAAAATCATTTTTAAAGAAACTTTAAACCTAGAAACCCTAACTATGCCTAAAACCCTAGAGTACTACCCAACTAAGCCCTAGGTACTACACCCTATTGCACCTAACGAACCAAATCCTTCTAGTTACCCTAACCTAGTTCGATTTCAACACCAAATCAACTAAACCCTAGAAATATCCAAGCCCTAATCTTCCACATGTATGAACCCTAATTGTACACCACTCCCTTCTTCTAGAATGAGGGACACTTGTATGATGGATAACTTTACACCTCACTTTTTCCCCCTCCTCCCCACATGTCGCCAATCACAGCCTACACACTTCCATACTTCTCTTAGAAGCCCTTAGAAACCCTAGTTATCATCTATAAATAGACACTAACCCTTGAAACCCTAATCCACCATTAACCCTAATCGAATAAACCATCACAGCCACATACAACCTCATTTCTGATCCCACTACTCACAACTAAGATATTAGTAATCTATAAGGAGCTTAGAAGAAGGTTAGAACCGTTGGAGAAGCCAAACCGAACCCTAACTCCCAAGAATTGCCCTAATCGACTTTTACTCCAAGAGGTATGTACTCATCTCTTTTCAAATATTTTCTATACTTATTATATCTCTAATAGCATATATAAACAATTTATAAAACGTAGCATAACCCAGAAAAGTCAGGATCGAATGGTTTGTTTCTTTTCATTTTTATCGAGTAGTAATATATATATATACATATGAGTTAAACCCTAGGTTCCTTAAAATGATCTAGAAATACCTTAAATACATTAAATATACTGAGAATGGTCTAAAAATACTAGATAGTATAATCGAAAATCAAAAACTAAAACTTTTCTTTCATTTTCTTTCTATCGCTCGAACAGCAGACATGGGTTTTGTGATTTAAATTTCAACTAGTAAACAAGGTCCTAAAAATCTAGATTTTCGCATGATTAAAGATCACTAAGATGGCTAAGTTTAGGAAAAAGAATCAGTCGAATTGGTCAAGTAACGAGAGAGAACCAACTCCTTTTTGTCGAGTTGATTCTGTGTCGAGTTAACTGGATAGCGCACCATATAAAAATTATTTTCGAGACCATGGGTTCGAACCAGGGTATGATCTTGTGTAAAAATGGTCTTAAAACATAGATGAATAATTTAGCTAAGGAGTCTTAAAAGCTTTTGTCTTCAATCGTTCGATATAAAATGTTTTTGAAACACAAGGATGTCGAGTTATACGCATAGGGAGTCTCAGGGGTAAAACTTGCCAAAACACTAACTAAATTTGTAAAAAGGATTAAGTTTATTGTCGACCTAAACCCTGGGGGTGTAAACTGTCATTTTGAAACTGTAAGGGTAAAGGTTGCCATTTAATAAAAGATGAAGGGTAAAAATTGTAATTTTGTAAAAGTTAAGGGGTAAAACTTGTCATTTTATGAAAGTTCAAGGGTAACAAATGTCAATATGTAAAACTTTAGGGGAAGAAGTGAAAAGGTTCAATTATAACTTAATAACTATACAGATTATTCATATTATTGTTATTATATATTATTAGTATTATTATTATACTTACTAGAATTATTAATAAGAATTAAGAATACGATAACAAACGAACGGAGCAAATGATAAAACTTATATGTTCAGAAACAGTTACTGAGAACTTGACATAACCAACCCAGGTTGCAAGCCGGAGACGATTATCAACCTTATTTAAACTTTGTTTCCATCCAGATTATTCAGGTGAGTTTATAGTCCCACTTTTCTTATTTACGTGTTTTCCAAATATGTGGGGAGATACATGCTATTAAACCGAACACAAGTATTTTTGTAATACCTGAAATTCAGATAACCCGTAAAATTACCAAATTACCCCCGATAATATAAAACCTTATAAAATAACTTATAAAATTCCGAAATAATCCCAAAACATCTGAAATCGAATTATATCTGGAACAAAATAATTTCTGGGACAATGTTCATCATTTTAAATGTTCAAAAAAATAATCATGCACATTATTTAATTAATTCCGAAAATTACAAATTAAATAAACATTATGTTTTATTTCTTTTAATTAGATTATATGTTAAATAAATTAAGGAAATATTAAGAAAATCAAACCCAATATTTTTTGGATATCATGGGCCAAAAATACAGAGTTTTGCCCCCCATAAGTCGGTTTCATAATAGTTAAAACAAATCTCCTTTATTTTATCCTCAAAACACAAAAACCGACTAATATCAAAAAACCCTAGCGATCCAAAATAATTCAACCAAGGCTGCTCCACGACTTTTGGGTTTGATCAAGCATTTTTCTGGTGTTATTGGAGGTGCAAGGAAGCTAGGAAAATTAGGTGTTGCTGCGTTTTCTCTTTGGTTGGTCCTTGTTCTTAATTTCTTGTCGATTTGCACTAAATCAAGGTAATAATTCTTGCAACCTAACCAAACGTGATAAAATTAATATGGCATTTTTCCAGTGATATTTAGATGTTATGTAACTCATATAAAATATCAAAATCGATCCATGCATGCTAATTCTATGCGTATGATAATATAATGGCTATAGAACGCGTAAATCACAAATATATGAAATCCGAATTTCTGGGCATGATGGCTATTTTATTTAGACCTCTTATGATGTATTAGACCTGGGAAAAATGATAGATCGAATTATGGTGCCTAAATCAAGTCGTTGTAATTTTAGTGCCTAAAACATATGTAAATATGCAATATATGTTAAACGAATTTTCTGGGCATGTTCACTATTTTTCGTGGGTTCCTTATAAGTTATATGATCTGGGAAAAATATGGTTTTGATTTTTAGAGGCCTAAAATTAACGTGGTTAATTATTGATAAAAACCGGATTTTAGAAAAATAAAGAAACAAATAAAATAAAAATCATGGCCTCTAGGGTTTGATTTCTTGGATGCATATCTGATCATTTAAAGTGTTTTAATGATGAATTAATGATGGTTCAATGATTGGTGAAAAGTAGGGTTTGTAATTGTTATAAAAAGTCTAGGCGATTTGAACTAAAATGTATAAGGACCTGTTTTGCCAAATTTGAAACTTCTGGGATATTTCTGTAAGATCATATACATCTGTAAGAATGTGGGAAAAATATAACTTTGGGGTCCTAAGTGTAAATTTTGCATAATAATGAATTAATGGGAAATTAGGGTTTCGTTTGGAAATTAATTAAAAGTGAGGGACCAAAAGTGTAAATCTGAAATTCTGAAGTTGTTTTGTGTTAATACTGATATAAAAAGGTTGTTGTGTAATTTTGAGGATTTTTTGGCTAATTATGTAATTGTTATGTAATTATGATTTAATATATATGTTTTGTAAACTTAAAGGGCTAAATATGTAAATTCTGAATTCTGAGGGGTCAAATATGTAAAGTACTAAATTCTGAGGATATATTCTGTAAATATGAAATATAATATGCTTGGTTGGTAATTATGGATATTGTAGGGTTTAAATTTGTAAAATATGTAATTATAAGGTTGATTTTTGTAAATTATGAAACTAAAGGGGTGTAATCTGTAAATTGTGAAACTTAAGGGTATGGAATGTAATTCTGAATTAAATAAGTGTATAATTCTGTAATTTGAAGTAATTTCACTAATGACCTTGTAAATTAATGAAGTTGCATTTAAAACCCTAAACTTTGTATAATTGTCATTTAAAACCCTAAACTTCTGTAACTTGCTAAAATATACTGATATTCCATAATAATCTCTGAATAAGGTTCAACCTAATCTGAAATGATAATATCTGATTAATCTGGAAACCTGCTAATTTTGGGAACTTACTGAATCTGGAAAGTTACTAAAAATAGAAAGTACATAAAATGAAGAGATTAACTAAAGGAATAATCTGAATAAGGAACTTTAGTAATTCTGTCTTCCTCTTCCTTAGGTGTGAAGAAGGAGAAGTCTTGATCATCTGATTTCTGTGTTTGTCTGTTTGATTTCTGCTGTGCTAATAAGGTACAGATATTCTGCCCTATTTCAGTAAGGGTGTTTCTTTCCCTTTCTCTCAGTATTTTGTTTTCCTTATTAGGATTCCCCATACCATTGCTATGTTCCCTTCAGTTGTGAATCTTTGTTGTGATCTGTTGTCTTGAACCTTTTGTTTGAACCTCTGCTATGATTCTTGTATTCTGAACCTTTTTCCTGAACTCTGATTGATCTCTTGTTCTGAACCCTGAATTTGTGAGTCTTAATTGAATCTGATCTGTGAACCTTGTTCTGAACCTTAACCTGATATATCTGTTGTAAATTTTGATTTGATTTTGGTAAACCTTAACCTGTTAAATCTTTATCTGAACCTAATTGATTTTGAACCTTTATTAAATTACATATGAAACTGTTTAAGAAAAGCTATTTTGAAATGGAAGTTACTAAACGTTTTGAAGACCATTTTTATGAAAACTGTTTGTAAGATCATTATTAAAGGATTGATTTAAATGGACTTTTGACAGGAACTTCTGAAATGGATTATTGCTATAAATTTGTAATCATTAACCTTTGATATACTCTTTTGGACTATTGGAAATAAACCTTTTAATCTGAACTTAAGCTTTGATATTAAACTTAATCTGATAAACTCTGATTTAAACCTTATTATTTTAATCTGAATTGTTGACATGACCCTTCTGCCATGAACCCTTAGATGTGACTCTGTTTATTATATGACATCTGACCTTGACCACAGTCTGATATCCGAGCCAATCACTAGGCATGAGGGTTTCATGTCCATGTCATTGATGCACCGATGGCATGACTCTAGGGCAGGAGAGTGATGACCTGTCCCGTCCCTGATTTATTTTATCTGGTGTGTTCTGAGGAGTTTCTGGCCACAGGGGGCGCATGGATGCATCCTAGTTCTGACTCTGTTATCTGTTATCTGTTTATGTTATATGTTTGTTATTATATCTGGTGACTGATGGTGTGTGCGATGCACGTCTTTCACATATATATCTGGGAGCTGATCACTCCGATTTGATACATGAGGTCACCCCTCATATTATCTGTTATTTGAGAGGCATCCCCTCTGGATTATTATATGATTAATCTGTTATGATATTATCTGTTATCTCTGGGCTCGTGATGGATTTCTGTATTTCCCTAAACCTGGTTTGTACATTATCTCTTTCTCATTTCTTTCCTTTCACCCTTATTCCTTTTCCTATTCTTTCACTTTAGTTCAGTATCTGTATAATCTGTATTTCTGATTTGTTTCTGTATTGTTCTCTGCCATTGTTTCTGTATTGCTATCCGTTATCGTTTCTGTCATCTATATATCTGTTCACTGGGCTTTTTAAGCTCACCGCACGTTTCTTTTCGTGTGCGGCAGGTTTTAGTAGGAAGCTGGGAATGAGTGGAGAGCATACCTTCGGACTTAGAAGGCTTGGTAGCTATCCTGGATTAGAGTTGGACTGAAGTTATTATGTTTAGAATTAGTTTTGAAGTTTCACTGTAACCTTGTAGAATTCAGTATTTCAATTGTAATCCTTTGAGATTTTTGTATTACTGTAGATGTATGCTCTGTTTTGATCTGATATGAATCCATTATTGTGATATCTTTACCCTTGTCGGGTTGGGGTGTTACAATTTATGGTATCAGAGCATTCAGGCTGCGACTCGTAATACATTTACCCTTGACCTGTGAATTCTGGACCACTAAGTTTCCACTGTAGGCGCTCGTAGGATAACCTTTGAGAAATTGCCTTAGGATTTTCCCTATAGGAACTTAAATTCTGACCAGTGAGGAATGGGTAGACTATAAGACATTTCCTTAAGTATCTTGCTTCCGCACCACTCTGATTCGTGTCTTGCTCTTGGTTAGATCACATTTGAAAATTTAGAGCTTATGCCTTGCACCACCTAAGAGTAAAACCTAAATAAAATCTGAAGCATTGGAAATTTGCGTAGAAATTATCTGACATTATTTGATCCTTGCCTTCCGATTTCAACTCCGACCTCTGAACCTTCTGTTAATCATTCTAATGCCTATTTGGGCAAATCTGAGAATCCCCATGACGATGATACACTTGATACATTCTGTTAGTTATTTCTCGTTTCTAAAAATCATCTATGAATCTTCTGACACTATTTGATTTCTGCTTAACCATCTCTATTCCCATGAGAAGTCTTGTGGTGTTTAACCACGAGTATAAAGGGTTCTCCCTCTTATTCTGAATGGTAAAGATCTGCTTTGTCGATCCGTTTTCATTGATAATTAACCTTGATTTTTCTCCTGATAAAAGATTAGTTGATTGATCATTCAATGATGACGACTATCCTCCTATGTCTCACCTTCGGACATTTGAAACAATTTTGAACCCCTACCATGATTACCGACTGTAAAACTTTTGCTGCCACTACCCAATTTTGACCTTCATTTCTGATCTGTTGGATAAACAGTCTGATATCTTTCCGACCATCCCGAAGACCATTTAACCTTAAAGTGTTTGACACCTTCTATAAATTCATTACCGTGCTGAATATAAATGTATCATCTGATACTATTTCTGTCTTGCAAATCCATACCACTCCTATAAGAACTCTGGTAATTTTTTTTGTTACCTTGGATATAGAAGTTGATTCCCTCCCTTGAATGATGAATCTAAATTGCCAATCAGTTTTCCTTTGGAAGGATTTGATGCAAATACTATCTCTGCATGGAATTGTTAACTGAGCATATGATGCTGATATCCGATATCTCATAAGTCTCACTTCTGCAATTATACGATGTTCGTTTTACCGATGATGTACACCCTACCTGTCACTTATGCTAAAAAGCTAAACCAAAAACTCCAACACCTAGAACTATTCGCGTACCTATCCCCACACTATACTGAACCATGTACTTGACTCTGACATATGAACTATCCGTCTGGTTAAGTGACCATATACGTTCTGCGGATCTGTTTACTATTGATATACTTAATTTTGGAGATCTTTTGATTATTGAATGACTGGTTCTTCAGCTATCATAAACTACCGCATCTGAAATATAACAATCTGCTCCACCCTATTTTGTTATAGTAACCTTGAACCGCTTAAATCTGTTAAGCTTATCACTGTTATGGAAAGATTTACCCTGATCTCATTTGATTGTCAAATTCTCCTGACACCTATTGGTATCCACCCCTAGAAAGTTTTGTTGTACAAATTTTCTGGCATTTTCTGATGAACCTTCTGAGTTTCCTTCCGTTTGAGAAGTAGAATTGACTCTGAACCGATCTCGGTTGACGACCCATGATGTTATAGAAGTTAAGATATTGAAGAAACTGATGAGATATGATTTTGTTTCACCTCAGTGTTCCCTTTAAATACCTAACCGTAATCTCAACCGTAATCACTTTTCATTTCCGAGTATAAATGATTAAATTATTCTATCCTTGTGAACTCTGTATCAGACAACCTCATTTAATGATCGAAGGACTGAAGAAGCAACCACAAGAACTCCTGAGAAGGGAGATGACTAACTGAGAGCAATTTCCGTAAAGTAATTCAGTTTATTCGTAAAGATGGATGATGTGATTTGGATATGACGTTTCCCTGAAGTGATTCATGAAAACTGTTTTCGTACTTATTGTGACCATTATGAGTCTTAAATAATGCCAATAGTATTGGCCAATAAGAATCATGTTTTCACGAGTATCTGGACAATTGTCATAGTATGACAACATGTTGTGCCCTGAGACGAACGACGAAGCATGTAGACCATCTTGGTATTAAATGGAATGACCTTTGTTCTGGAAGAAAAGATGTGATTTGGCATTTAGAGATTGTAGCAGACACCACCACCGAACATCCGATGACGACAGCAATCTGAGTTGGTGAATTCTGAACTGTGCTAGCAGACTGGTCCAAGGCTCGCAGTCTTGCTTCTCTATTCATTTTAGTTGTACTAAGATGAATTGAGAGTAGAAGCAGACTTGAGAATAGAACTGAGATCATGACCTTGAATAAGAGAAAATTCTGAAGCGAATAATTTCTGTGACGGATGAAGCTATGGATGAAGTGATTCACTTCTGCTTGACCTATCTAAATTTCTGTAACCTGATGATAAATCCTTCGAATGATTTAGGTTCCTTATCAGTAATTCCGCTCTGTGTTCATTCTGCGTATGTCGGATGATGGTTTTGTTATCTGAAATTTGACGAATGATGGATGATCTGATGTACCAAATTCTGATAGACATTTTGGGACTTCCGTTAACTTTTTCGAGTGATTCGTTTTTCCTCTTAATTAGGGTATTGGATTCTGATGACCTCTGAGACCGTAGGAAGGCTAGGTGGAGTAGGATAAGTTTGTTCTGTTCACGACTTGAGATAAAGTATGACCATCATGAGGGCATATTTATATGATGCCAGTATTATGACGTCTAGCCAACGTGATAATACTAACATCATATAACGTGCACTTGTTGTGGGCATAGGATATTTTGAGAAGTGCCTTAGAAGCTTTAGAAATTCTGATAACTGTTTGAGATCGTCTGCGTTAGTGAGACTTTAAGTTCATTCTACCTATACGCGCAATCTGCTTCCACCATTATGCGAATTGATACATCTGGATTCTCGTCACGCATTCTGCTGACCTCTAAACTTCTGATAATAATCTTCAGTTTTGTTATAAAACTTCTTCCAATTGATGTTATCGATAATCTATTTCTGTACGCTCTAATTTGATTTGTCTAATCAATTTCTGCTAACGGCATATCCGTCAAAACCCTATGAATCTGATTTTCATCTACTACGTTTGGTATGCTATTCTTCTGATCTGGATTCAGTATGTTATGTCTGTTCTGAGGACCTGAAACCATTTTGGAATCTGCAAGTTCGAGTTATGAGAAACAAATCTTTCATATGTCTGTTCACCGTCAGTTGTGTTCCTGTTTCGTTTCACCTCAATTCTCGTTTTAATCTGGTATGTCTTGTTTTGTTTTCTGCTCTTTCTCTTTTCCTTCTGCTTTCTGCAAATTTCGAGGACGAAATTTTTTGTTAGTGGGGAAGAAGTTGTAATACCTGAAATTCAGATAACCCGTAAAATTACCAAATTACCCCCGATAATATAAAACCTTATAAAATAACTTATAAAATTCCGAAATAATCCCAAAACATCTGAAATCGAATTATATCTGGAACAAAATAATTTCTGGGACAATGTTCATCATTTTAAATGTTCAAAAAAATAATCATGCACATTATTTAATTAATTCCGAAAATTACAAATTAAATAAACATTATGTTTTATTTCTTTTAATTAGATTATATGTTAAATAAATTAAGGAAATATTAAGAAAATCAAACCCAATATTTTCTGGATATCATGGGCCAAAAATACAGAGTTTTGCCCCCCATAAGTCGGTTTCATAATAGTTAAAACAAATCTCCTTTATTTTATCCTCAAAACACAAAAACCGACTAATATCAAAAAACCCTAGCGATCCAAAATAATTCAACCAAGGCTGCTCCACGACTTTTGGGTTTGATCAAGCATTTTTCTGGTGTTATTGGAGGTGCAAGGAAGCTAGGAAAATTAGGTGTTGCTGCGTTTTCTCTTTGGTTGGTCCTTGTTCTTAATTTCTTGTCGATTTGCACTAAATCAAGGTAATAATTCTTGCAACCTAACCAAACGTGATAAAATTAATATGGCATTTTTCCAGTGATATTTAGATGTTATGTAACTCATATAAAATATCAAAATCGATCCATGCATGCTAATTCTATGCGTATGATAATATAATGGCTATAGAACGCGTAAATCACAAATATATGAAATCCGAATTTCTGGGCATGATGGCTATTTTATTTAGACCTCTTATGATGTATTAGACCTGGGAAAAATGATAGATCGAATTATGGTGGCCTAAATCAAGTCGTTGTAATTTTAGTGCCTAAAACATATGTAAATATGCAATATATGTTAAACGAATTTTCTGGGCATGTTCACTATTTTTCGTGGGTTCCTTATAAGTTATATGATCTGGGAAAAATATGGTTTTGATTTTTAGAGGCCTAAAATTAACGTGGTTAATTATTGATAAAAACCGGATTTTAGAAAAATAAAGAAACAAATAAAATAAAAATCATGGCCTCTAGGGTTTGATTTCTTGGATGCATATCTGATCATTTAAAGTGTTTTAATGATGAATTAATGATGGTTCAATGATTGGTGAAAAGTAGGGTTTGTAATTGTTATAAAAAGTCTAGGCGATTTGAACTAAAATGTATAAGGACCTGTTTTGCCAAATTTGAAACTTCTGGGATATTTCTGTAAGATCATATACATCTGTAAGAATGTGGGAAAAATATAACTTTGGGGTCCTAAGTGTAAATTTTGCATAATAATGAATTAATGGGAAATTAGGGTTTCGTTTGGAAATTAATTAAAAGTGAGGGACCAAAAGTGTAAATCTGAAATTCTGAAGTTGTTTTGTGTTAATACTGATATAAAAAGGTTGTTGTGTAATTTTGAGGATTTTTGGGCTAATTATGTAATTGTTATGTAATTATGATTTAATATATATGTTTTGTAAACTTAAAGGGCTAAATATGTAAATTCTGAATTCTGAGGGGTCAAATATGTAAAGTACTAAATTCTGAGGATATATTCTGTAAATATGAAATATAATATGCTTGGTTGGTAATTATGGATATTGTAGGGTTTAAATTTGTAAAATATGTAATTATAAGGTTGATTTTGTAAATTATGAAACTAAAGGGGTGTAATCTGTAAATTGTGAAACTTAAGGGTATGGAATGTAATTCTGAATTAAATAAGTGTATAATTCTGTAATTTGAAGTAATTTCACTAATGACCTTGTAAATTAATGAAGTTGCATTTAAAACCCTAAACTTTGTATAATTGTCATTTAAAACCCTAAACTTCTGTAACTTGCTAAAATATACTGATATTCCATAATAATCTCTGAATAAGGTTCAACCTAATCTGAAATGATAATATCTGATTAATCTGGAAACCTGCTAATTTTGGGAACTTACTGAATCTGGAAAGTTACTAAAAATAGAAAGTACATAAAATGAAGAGATTAACTAAAGGAATAATCTGAATAAGGAACTTTAGTAATTCTGTCTTCCTCTTCCTTAGGTGTGAAGAAGGAGAAGTCTTGATCATCTGATTTCTGTGTTTGTCTGTTTGATTTCTGCTGTGCTAATAAGGTACAGATATTCTGCCCTATTTCAGTAAGGGTGTTTCTTTCCCTTTCTCTCAGTATTTTGTTTTCCTTATTAGGATTCCCCATACCATTGCTATGTTCCCTTCAGTTGTGAATCTTTGTTGTGATCTGTTGTCTTGAACCTTTTGTTTGAACCTCTGCTATGATTCTTGTATTCTGAACCTTTTTCCTGAACTCTGATTGATCTCTTGTTCTGAACCCTGAATTTGTGAGTCTTAATTGAATCTGATCTGTGAACCTTGTTCTGAACCTTAACCTGATATATCTGTTGTAAATTCTGATTTGATTTTGGTAAACCTTAACCTGTTAAATCTTTATCTGAACCTAATTGATTTTGAACCTTTATTAAATTACATATGAAACTGTTTAAGAAAAGCTATTTTGAAATGGAAGTTACTAAACGTTTTGAAGACCATTTTTATGAAAACTGTTTGTAAGATCATTATTAAAGGATTGATTTAAATGGACTTTTGACAGGAACTTCTGAAATGGATTATTGCTATAAATTTGTAATCATTAACCTTTGATATACTCTTTTGGACTATTGGAAATAAACCTTTTAATCTGAACTTAAGCTTTGATATTAAACTTAATCTGATAAACTCTGATTTAAACCTTATTATTTTAATCTGAATTGTTGACATGACCCTTCTGCCATGAACCCTTAGATGTGACTCTGTTTATTATATGACATCTGACCTTGACCACAGTCTGATATCCGAGCCAATCACTAGGCATGAGGGTTTCATGTCCATGTCATTGATGCACCGATGGCATGACTCTAGGGCAGGAGAGTGATGACCTGTCCCGTCCCTGATTTATTTTATCTGGTGTGTTCTGAGGAGTTTCTGGCCACAGGGGGCGCATGGATGCATCCTAGTTCTGACTCTGTTATCTGTTATCTGTTTATGTTATATGTTTGTTATTATATCTGGTGACTGATGGTGTGTGCGATGCACGTCTTTCACATATATATCTGGGAGCTGATCACTCCGATTTGATACATGAGGTCACCCCTCATATTATCTGTTATTTGAGAGGCATCCCCTCTGGATTATTATATGATTAATCTGTTATGATATTATCTGTTATCTCTGGGCTCGTGATGGATTTCTGTATTTCCCTAAACCTGGTTTGTACATTATCTCTTTCTCATTTCTTTCCTTTCACCCTTATTCCTTTTCCTATTCTTTCACTTTAGTTCAGTATCTGTATAATCTGTATTTCTGATTTGTTTCTGTATTGTTCTCTGCCATTGTTTCTGTATTGCTATCCGTTATCGTTTATGTCATCTATATATCTGTTCACTGGGCTTTTTAAGCTCAGCCGCACGTTTCTTTTCGTGTGCGGCAGGTTTTAGTAGGAAGCTGGGAATGAGTGGAGAGCATACCTTCGGACTTAGAAGGCTTGGTAGCTATCCTGGATTAGAGTTGGACTGAAGTTATTATGTTTAGAATTAGTTTTGAAGTTTCACTGTAACCTTGTAGAATTCAGTATTTCAATTGTAATCCTTTGAGATTTTTGTATTACTGTAGATGTATGCTCTGTTTTGATCTGATATGAATCCATTATTGTGATATCTTTACCCTTGTCGGGTTGGGGTGTTACACCGAACACAAGTATTTTCCTGATTGTTATTGCACTAGGCTAACTTACCTTATTATTGAGATTGAATTATTTATTTAAAAGACCCTCATATCATGCACCATTAGTCACCTGCTGGGTGAGCGCGAATATGTGAATAGATCTATTGGCCTGACGACCCATTTGTACTAACCGGATGGATATCTTCGTGGTAGCCGGTTAGGCAGATGCATTATATTTGATTTCTTGAACTCGGGGGCAAGACCACTCTCATTTCAATCATGTTTGTGGAACCTGGAAACTGTTAACGCATTGCGTGTCATGAGGTTTAGTGCAATATTCCCGAACTGTGACATAACTGATTTCTCCTATTTTGGCTTGTGTTCAAACTGATTATAACTTTAAACACTATAGATTCACTCAACCTTTGTGTTGACTTTTTAAGCATGTTTATCTCAGGTAACTAGGAGTATGGCGATGGCACGAAGTGGCTGTGGACTTTCTTTTTAAGAGTGTCCACTTTGTTATCATTCAATGAATAATGTGACTTTTATAGTGTATTTTCCGAACCTCCCTCTGGGACCTATCTTATGTACTTTGATATTAAATAAATGAATGATAACAATTCTATTTAAAAACGTCTCCTTTCGAGTCGTTTTCTATTCTTATGACTGTGAACCATGAAGTAACACCCTAAGCTTATATTCCGCTGCGTATCTCGAAAATGGGGGTGTTACAGATTGGTATCAGAGCTCATGGTTATAGAGAACCAAATGTTTTCAAACATTGAACTATAACCACTTTTCACAAAAACTCAGCCAGAGTCCTTCGTGCCACGGCGATATTGAAACATTATTTATATATGAATTATTATTCATTATTTAATTATATAGTGGAATATTCATAACTTTCGGGTGGTTACAGAGTTATAAATTTCCCTCTTCATTCTATTATCTCTATGTCGAACGTGGAAATCGAAAACATCGCAATCGTACCAGACGTCATGACACAACCTAGACAAGTAACAGAGTTGGATTCAGCAGAGGATGTTACGGTAGTACCCGAAATTCCCCCAGCTTTTGGGCATGATTCGGAATCAGACCCTATAGAAGAGCCATCAGAAGATACCTTGATGCCAGATGTCGTGCCAAATTCTGAAGATCCTTATGTGCAAGTCAGAGAAAGAGCTCATATGATTGCAGAAGGAGAATCCTCTGAACCAGATCCCACTTCAGTTTTGGAGAGACCTCCAGAGAGAACTCGGAGAACCGCACGAATGAGAACTCTCCCAGTATTTTCCTCACCTTTACCCAGTCCATATCCATATATGCTACCTAATTTTGAACTCATAATCCCAACGTCTTTACCTCCGCCACCACCATCATCTACCGACTTCACACCTCCATCCATACCGTTTGAATTGAGTGATGAGGTTCAAGCTATTATTGCTCGATATAATGCCATGCCTCAATCTCCCACTCCCGATGTCTCTACCCCTCCGCGAGTTTTCGAAATAGGAGAAAGTTCCCAGGCGGCACAGGAACGTCAACCGTCCGTCTCTACTCTTCTGTCACGGCTAGAGCACCAAGAGGAGCAGATTGAGACTGCATTGGGACATCTCGACGAACTTCCACTGGAGCGCATTGAAGGTATTGAATGCAGAATATAAGATATGATGACAGATCAGGAGGTGATAAAGCAAAAGGTAAATGAAAACCGCGAAGAGTCTGAGAAGCATTACGAGGAGATTAGACGTGAAATACCCGTTGTCTATGAAAATGAACTGAAGCTAATAGAAGAGATGATAAAAAAGAATGAGGAGTTAGCAACAGCACAAAATCGGATCGCGACTTTAGAAATGACGGTCGCAGAGATGCAGATGTTGTACCAGGAGAATATGCAGGTTCTCATTAGTATGATAGCTGAACTCGGCAGTCAGCTTAAGGGAGCTCCTGGAGGACAGTAGATCTAATCACTATATATATTATCTTTTGAGTGCTACGTCTAAATTTTGGAATATATAGTATAGACATGGCACTAATATGTAGTTTGTATCAAAACAGCTTTTGTACTTTATATCAACCATAAGATATGTAGCCTAAATGTGACACTTGTATCAATTTTGTTATGTATAACAAGATAACAAGTTATTTATGGCTATATATGGTTAAGATATCTCTGCTGTGAATGATATAATCACAAAAATCTGAATGTATATTTTCATGTGGTGATAATAGAAATATGTCTCGCAAATCCCCAGAACCAGCCATGTCACAAGCTGCTATTCGAAAGCTTGTTGCAGACAGTGTCGCTGCAGCTCTTGAGACTCAAGCAGCAGAAATGGCTCGTACTGGAAGCTCAAGCCGACCCAATGGAGATGGTGAGTCAGCCAATGCTCGCAAGTGTACTTACAAAGACTTCATGAACTGCCAACCGAATTTCTTCAAGGGAACCGAAGGAGCTACAGCATTAGCTCGTTGGTTTGAACGTATGGAAGTGGTCTTTGTAAGGAGCGGGTGTTCTGATGACTGCAAAGTTGCCTTCGCAACAGGGACTTTGTTAGATGATGCTTTATCTTGGTGGTCTGCTACTTCCCGGACAATGGGAATAGAAGCAGCTCGTCAACTCACTTGGGATGATCTCAAGAAGAGAATGTTAAATAAGTATTGCCCTCGTGCTGAAATCAAGAAACTGGAGGATGAATTTCACCAGCTAGCAGTGAAAGGAACAGATGTCAAGGCATACAATAGAAGGTTTCAGGAGCTTGCACTCCTATGTCCTAATATGGTGCCTGATCTTGAGAAGTTGCTGGAGAAATATGTTGAAAGGTTACCTCGGAGCATCGAGGGGGATGTTACTGTTTCAAAGCCTCAATCATTGGAAGAAGCAATGACCACGGCTCAGAAACTGATGGATAGGGAAATTATGCGAAATTCAGTTCAGGGAAACAATGATCACAAACGAAAGTTTGATGATAGAAGAAATTCCCATCATTACGAATATCGTTCCAACAACAACAACAACCGCAACAATCAAAACCACTACCACCAAAACCGTAACCAATATCATCATCAGCAAAACCGACGACAAGAAGCAGCTAGAGCCTATACTACCACTCCTGCTGAGAAGAGTGGTTATATCGGCACAAAGCCACAATGCAGTCGATGCCTGTTACATCACTTTGGTCCATGCACCGTTAAGTGCATAAAGTGTCAAAAGATAGGACATCAGACCAAAGACTGTAGGGCGACAGGAGCAAATCTGCAGCCGGTGATCGTGACATGCCACGGATGTGGTGAAAAAGGACATTACAGAAATCAGTGCCCGAAGATGAATGCTAATTCAAATAATGGTGCCCGCGGACGAGTGTACGTGTTGGGTGATGGTAACGAGCAGCAGAACCCGGACATAGTCACGGGTACGTTTCCTCTCAATCAACATTTAGCTAGAGTATTATTTGATACCGGAGCTGATAAAAGTTTTATATCTCTTACTTTCGCTTCATTACTCAAACTCAATCCCACTGCCTTAACCCAAACATATGAAATTGAGCTAGCTAATGGAAAATTAGTAGGCACTAACTCTGTAATCCAAGGTTGTACCTTAACCCTATTAAATCAACCTTTCAACATCGACCTTATGCCTATTGAACTAGGAAGCTTTGACGTAATCGTTGGCATGGATTGGTTATCCAAATATCATGCCAAGATATTATGTGATGAGAAAGTGGTTCACATTCCTTTTGAGAATGAGACTTTGATTATTCGGGGTAATCAAAGCAAAACCAAGTTAAGCATAATATCTTGCATCAAAACCATGAAATATATAAACCGAGGATGTCCAGCGTTTTTAGCCCATGTAACTGAGAAGAAAACGGATGAAAAACGATTGGAAGATGTACCTGTGGTACGAAATTTTCCGGAAGTGTTTCCTGAAGAGTTACCCGGATTACCACCTGTTCGTCAGGTAGAATTTCAGATCGACTTAGTACTGGGAGCAGCACCAGTAGCACGAGCACCATTGATGAGGCGAAAAGTGTACCGCTTTTAAGGGGTCATTTAAGCCCGAAATCGTATTTATTTGATCAAATATTGCCCTAAATCGTTCCTTTTGTCATTTTAGGTACTTTTGAGGAGAAATCTGGAAAAGGAGGCATTTTGGACGTTTTTGGAGCATAAAAGTGAAGAAAACGGCAAAGTCTCAAAATTGTGCTGAAAGTCACCTTTGACGGCGTCAACATTAACTCCAGACGGCGTCATGCCTTGGCAAGAAAAGTTGGATGTGAAATTTACTCATGACGGGCCAGTGAGTTTGCATGAGAATTCTGACGGCGTCACGCTTTAACTAAATCAAGGGCGTCACGGCTTAAATCATAAGGGGACGGCGTCACGTTTAGGATCCGACGGCGTCAAGCCTTGATAAGCCAGAATGGATTTTTGAAGAGCTAAAGAGGGACGGCGTCAAGATGGTCATCCGGGAACCCTAAAAGCGGCGAGGTGACGGCGTCACAATGCATAAGGTGACGCCGTCAGATGTCAAAGTCTATATATAGTTTTCTAATTTTTTGTCATTAAGGGAGAGCTTAGTGTGTGGAATTTTGGGATAAAACCCTAAGACGATTTTAGCTACTTTTTCAGGGCTTCTTGCCTTGAGATCTTCCATGTTTCATTGAAAGATAAGTTATCAATTAATCATTCAATATGTCTATGTGTTGTTTGATTCTATCTTATGCTTGTCTTTTGTTTAACATGTTAGGCTAAATTTATCTTGTGTTTGCTTAGATCTAATGAAACCTAGCTATTGATTATTGGTTGTTAGTGTGTTGTTAGTTGTATTGGATGATTGTTTATCTATGTTAGGCTTAAGAAAACTGGCTAACTTCCTATTCGGTAACTTGCTTGAACGTCTTAAGAAACATGAACCAAACGCGTACTAAAGGTTTTTATGGTTGTATTTAATGCACAAGCGAATTCTAGTGATCCCATGTTAGGAGCTTCCTATCCGGCTCGACATAGGAGTGAAGTAGGAGCTTGTAGAGTTTGGGGAAGTAAGTACGCCACCCCACGAATGGTATTAAGGAATACACCCGTCATCCACGCGACTAATACACACTAATTAACCGGTAAAAGATAGTTAGGGAGTAAGGAAATCTAAGTAAACACATTTCTCTACACATAAGTTTCTCACCACTTTTCATTTTTGTTATTTTATTTTATTTGCATTTGTAGTAATTTGGGTTAGTTGACTAGCAACTAATTCCGCCCACTCCTTCAAAACCCGAGATTTTACTTGCTTTCATAAAATTATAAAAAACATAAAAAGAATCTTCCTCAACCCTTAGACCTAATTAGAGTAGCCTTTCACACCTAACGAACACTATTCCCTGTGGAGAACGATCAATCCCCCGTACTTACCACTACACTATACTACATCGGTCAGGTACACTGCCTGGTGGGGTTGTAAGCCTCTTGAGATCCCTCGAGAGGTAAAACCTGTTGTAAGGTTGCAAAACCCACGCATCAAGTTTTTGGCGCCGCTGCCGGGGAATAGTTATTGTTTAGGTTGAATTTTTATTTCTATTAGGTCTACTCACTAGATTCCTTTCTAGTGAGATTTTTATTTTCTTTTTCTAGGTTTTCTTTAGTCTATCTATTTTCTTCGTGTCTTTGTTCGTAACCATTACCGTCCGACATCATGGAAGATGGTAATATCCTTAACCCACACAACCCACCACCACAACAACCACCACCACCTCCTAGAGCCCGTACTTTAGGAGAGTATTCCCGTCCTAGCCACCACGGCTATCGAAACACCATTGAGCTCACTCAAGGAGCCAATATCACACCCTTGCGATCCGACACCATCCGGTTGGTGCAAAGCGGATGCGCATTCCATGGACTTCGTTCTGAAGATCCTAATCAACATCTCAAGGACTTTCTTAAAATCGTTGATTCTATAGACCTTGATGTTGCCACTCGAGAGACGACCCGATTGCGTCTCTTCCAATTCTCTTTGCGGGACCAAGCTAGTCAGTGGCTAGAACGTCAACCCGCAGGATCCATTACCTCTTGGGATGATCTCACCACTCGTTTCCTTGCTCAGTTTTTCCCACCGGGAAGAACTACCAAGCTAAGGAATGATATCTTGATGTTCCAACAACGTCAAGGCGAAACTCTCTACGAGGCATGGACTCGATTCAAGGACTTACTCCAAAAAGTCCCTCACCATGGCATAGAACTTTGGCTCCAAGTCCAAATCTTCTATGACCATATCAATCTCTCCACGAGGCAAACCATTGACCAATCGGCCGGTGGCAAGCTACGTGATCTAAGTGCGGAACAATCATGGGCTCTCCTAGAGGATCTTGCTCTTTATGACAACGAAAGTTGGAGTGATCCCCGTGATTTGAATAAAACGGTCAAGGCAATATCTTTGCCTTTGAACAATTCAAGCACTTCCGACCGTAGGATCGTAGAACTTGAAGACCAAGTCAAGTTTCTCATGAAATCCTACGAGGCTCCTAAACCTTCAAGCCAAGTGAACAAAATCACTTCTTCATGTGAATTATGTAGTGGTCCCCACGACACTCGTGATTGCATGGAACTCCCCGAACAAGCTTTTGTGGACTACGCATCCTCGCGTACCGACGGAGCGGGAGACAAGTGGTACACTTTCAAGCCCGAGCCAAACCCTTATGGTGATTCATACAACCCCTCATGGAAAAATCACCCGAACCTTAGGTGGAAACAAAACCAAAACTCACAACAAATCAATTCTTCCAACCCACCTAATCGTTTCCAGTCAAGCGGTTCCAACTCGAACCGTACTTTCAACAACAATCCTTCCGGCAATGGTAGTACCAATAACTTTGAAGGATTGATGTCTCAATTTATGGCATCTCAAGAAGCTCGGATAGCTAGATTCGAGACCGAATTCAATCAACAACAAACTGAGATGACCAATAAAATTGACAACTTGTTGAAAGCCCTCCATAACCAAGTGTTATCACCTCCACATAAGGACGCTAGGAACACAAATAGCGGACCCCAAGTCAAAGACCCTTCTTCATCCAAACACGTCCACTTTGTCAACATTGTCACTATTAAACCAATTGATAGGAATGAGGATAATAGTGAACCTAAGGATGAGGATAGGAAAGTCGAGGTTGATAAGGAAGTTAGGACAAGTGTGATTGAAGAAGTAGATGATGATGAGGACTACTTCAATAGGCTACCCACTAAGGAAGAGCGCGCATATCATACAAACTTATTCGATGACCCCGAAACACCATACTTCCTAGGTAAACCAATCATTGAAATAGGCGACCCTTCTAATCTCAACATACCATGCAACATCGGACATCTACATGTGTGGAAAGCTTACATCGACCTTAGATCACCCATAAACATCATGACTAGAGCCCACTACAACTTGATAATGAAAAATCAACTTGGGTATAGGATGTTCCCTGACAAGGGTTGGATGAGTAACTTCATGGGAAGAGTTAAGGGATTACCGGTTTATGTAGGAAACTTCACTTATGTCACCGACTTTGTAATTGTAGAAGATATCCGTCCAATAGTCGATGCATCCTTAACTCAAGTGGTTTTTGGAAAACCATTTGTTGAGGTCTCTAGAATGACTTATGAACCTTCCTTAGGGATAGTTAGATTTAAGGATGAGACCGATGAAGTAAGCTACCAAATGCCATATAAGATAGAACAATTCCAAAACTTGTCAAATGTTGAGAAGGAGCTTAAACAAGCGGTCTACTATAGGAATGATAAGGATAGAAGTAAAGGAGTAGACTATGTTATGGAAAGGATATTCGGTTTCTACAAGGATTGTTTGAAATTAGGACCGGAATATAAAACCGGGAAGGAGAATGGCCTAGGAACCGTGACCGATGATGGAGTCACGTAATGTACGTGACTTTGAGTCTAGCTACAAGACTCGTTAATAAAGAAAGGCGCTTCTTGGGAGGCAACCCAAGCTTTATTTGTTTTATTTGCTTTGTGTGTTTATTTATTTGTTTGTTTGATTTTATTTGTTTCCGTATGTGTGTTTAATTTTTATTCTTATTGATTCATGTTCAAAACTAATTTGTGAAAATGCTTTATGTTGTTTTTAACTTCGTCTTAACTACATATAAAGGTATTTTGCAAAAGTTAAGTGTAAGGGAAATCTAAATCGGTTTATTAGAACACAAATTAACATGAATCGTAATAATATTGAATTAACATACATATTCGTATTTGTTTGAGTCAAATGCTTGTATCGAGTCATAATGATGTTTTGCAGGATTTCCAGGAAGTAAGGTAAAGGTTTTTCCAGAAATTTTCCGGAAACTTAAAATGAGAATTTTTGTCAGGTCATTTCTGACGGCGTCAGGGGTTATAACCTGACGGCGTCAGATTTAATTTCCAGAAATTTTTGAAAATTTTGTTTTCATAAAAAGTTTTTATTAAAATCTCCAACTTATAATCTCCAGGAATCTGCAAAGTTATCATTCCACAAGCATTATATCCTTATATATAGATTTTATCCCGCCGATGTTATGCAGGTTTTCGTGTTTGTTTTCTCAGGTTTAACAGGTTATTTTGGACAAGGAAATGTTTTGAATCAAGCTTATGGCGATGCATTAGTCATGGAGCTTCAACATTCTCTTTGGAGGAAGATTTAACCGTGTAATTTCATTATCCAACAAGCGAATCAGGGGAGTATTTGATTTCATTCTTTTACTTTATGCTTTTACATCTTGTTATTTGAACATTGGGGACAATGTTCATCTTAAGTGTAAGGGGAGGGTAAAAGTACGATTTTTGAGAATACAATTGCGCTTGATTTTTGTTTGTTTGATGGTAGATGTGTAATAAAACTGAGAGAAATACTTGTTAAGGTAATTTTAGTGCCAAATTTAAATTTTTTTACAACATATAGGAGTGAAACTTTGATCCTAATAAGCGTCTCACGGATAGGAGTTATATGACTAGCACAAAAACCGTACCACTAAAAAATTTTCCACCCCCAAATATGTGAGGTTCACCCCTAGAATTGGTAGGAAAAGCATTTATGCTATGATGTGTGTACCGGTAGCACTTAGATTCTAGAACTTGCGTTAGGACCATTCCAAGGCCACAAGTGAGACTACATTCGTGTAGTTAGATTTACTACATGATAAGAGGCATTAGGATTAACCCATTGTTTTACACCTGTGTTTTTGTTATAATTACTTTGGCTACATTGGTCAAGTAATTCTCCCACACCCTTTGCGTTGTACTCATTTTTAGTACACGATACCCCTAGTACACCCCTCAGAGCCTATCTTTTCGTTTCGACCTTTAAGCATTTTACTTGAAGGAAGAATTTGTTTACACCCCACTAAAATGTACACCCAAATCGCCTTAGCCTACCTTGTATGCACTCATTTTTAGTGCATTATTGTTACAACATTTGTTTAAACCCAAGTTAATTATCTAGTCGATTACATGGTTGCTAAGTCGAGTCATATCCTTGTACATATTGTTTTGGGACGATTGGGACTCGTGGGTAAAGTACTAGTGTAATGGAGTAATGGGGAAGAACATCATTTATTACCCCCATATGTGCTAAATGTTTTAAAAGTACTCCAAGTTTTTCAATTATCTTAATTCGAGTCATTAGAATAGTTATTTGTAAAGTTATGTAAAAGTTCAAGTGTAAGGGGATGCAATGCCCCTATGATGTATCATTTTGGATGGTAGGGTAAAAGTGTATGCAAAAAAGAAAAAAAAAAAAAAAAAAAAAAAAAAAAAAAAAAAAAAAAAAAAAAAATCAAGAAAAATACAAAAAAATGAAAAAAAAAAAAAAAGAAAAATAGAAAAAAACATACGGACTACCATCCCGTTTCATTTTATGTTTATTTTATGTTTATGTTTTGTTATTTTGGTTTCTAGCTTAAGATCGAGTCTAGTCTTGGCTTAGCAACGTTGTATAGTACATGTGATTGATCAAGATCTTTAACTCGCCACCAGTAAAATATCCTTTATCCAACAAAACCGTGTTTTCCTTTTCCCTACACCTAACGTTATAACCCATTTAAAAGCCCTCTTTGATAGTTTATCTTAGGTGCTTACGCCTAGTGGAGGAGGTTTTCGATCCTTTCCCAAGCCTATGGTAATCTATTTGCTATGACAGGTAGTGAGAGATATTTTCCGTTTTCATTTATGAGATTTATTTTGATGACACTTGAGAGATGTGAGTATCTAAACACTACTTGTGAGGTGCTAGTATATAATCTCCGTGCTTATTATGATTGAAGTGGAACGATTATTTGTTGTAATTACTTTTATGTTTGCATTAAATGACCCCTAACTTGTATTTTGATTAGAATAAAAGCGCATTTGCTTGAGGACAAGCAAATCTCAAGTGTAAGGGTATTTGATGAGGCGAAAAGTGTACCGCTTTTAAGGGGTCATTTAAGCCCGAAATCGTATTTATTTGATCAAATATTGCCCTAAATCGTTCCTTTTGTCATTTTAGGTACTTTTGAGGAGAAATCTGGAAAAGGAGGCATTTTGGACGTTTTTGGAGCATAAAAGTGAAGAAAACGGCAAAGTCTCAAAATTGTGCTGAAAGTCACCTTTGACGGCGTCAACATTAACTCCAGACGGCGTCATGCCTTGGCAAGAAAAGTTGGATGTGAAATTTACTCATGACGGGCCAGTGAGTTTGCATGAGAATTCTGACGGCGTCACGCTTTAACTAAATCAAGGGCGTCACGGCTTAAATCATAAGGGGACGGCGTCACGTTTAGGATCCGACGGCGTCAAGCCTTGATAAGCCAGAATGGATTTTTGAAGAGCTAAAGAGGGACGGCGTCAAGATGGTCATCCGGGAACCCTAAAAGCGGCGAGGTGACGGCGTCACAATGCATAAGGTGACGCCGTCAGATGTCAAAGTCTATATATAGTTTTCTAATTTTTTGTCATTAAGGGAGAGCTTAGTGTGTGGAATTTTGGGATAAAACCCTAAGACGATTTTAGCTACTTTTTCAGGGCTTCTTGCCTTGAGATCTTCCATGTTTCATTGAAAGATAAGTTATCAATTAATCATTCAATATGTCTATGTGTTGTTTGATTCTATCTTATGCTTGTCTTTTGTTTAACATGTTAGGCTAAATTTATCTTGTGTTTGCTTAGATCTAATGAAACCTAGCTATTGATTATTGGTTGTTAGTGTGTTGTTAGTTGTATTGGATGATTGTTTATCTATGTTAGGCTTAAGAAAACTGGCTAACTTCCTATTCGGTAACTTGCTTGAACGTCTTAAGAAACATGAACCAAACGCGTACTAAAGGTTTTTATGGTTGTATTTAATGCACAAGCGAATTCTAGTGATCCCATGTTAGGAGCTTCCTATCCGGCTCGACATAGGAGTGAAGTAGGAGCTTGTAGAGTTTGGGGAAGTAAGTACGCCACCCCACGAATGGTATTAAGGAATACACCCGTCATCCACGCGACTAATACACACTAATTAACCGGTAAAAGATAGTTAGGGAGTAAGGAAATCTAAGTAAACACATTTCTCTACACATAAGTTTCTCACCACTTTTCATTTTTGTTATTTTATTTTATTTGCATTTGTAGTAATTTGGGTTAGTTGACTAGCAACTAATTCCGCCCACTCCTTCAAAACCCGAGATTTTACTTGCTTTCATAAAATTATAAAAAACATAAAAAGAATCTTCCTCAACCCTTAGACCTAATTAGAGTAGCCTTTCACACCTAACGAACACTATTCCCTGTGGAGAACGATCAATCCCCCGTACTTACCACTACACTATACTACATCGGTCAGGTACACTGCCTGGTGGGGTTGTAAGCCTCTTGAGATCCCTCGAGAGGTAAAACCTGTTGTAAGGTTGCAAAACCCACGCATCAACCATACCGTTTAGCGCCATCAGAAATGCAAGAACTATCCAATCAACTGCAGGAGTTATTGGATAAGGGTTTTATTCGACCTAGCTCATCGCCTTGGGGAGCACCTGTCCTATTTGTTAAAAAGAAGGATGGAACTCTTAGGATGTGTATTGATTACCGAGAGTTGAATAAACTTACGGTAAAGAATCGATATCCACTACCAAGGATCGATGATTTGTTCGATCAACTACAAGGATCTAGCGTTTACTCAAAAATCGATCTAAGATCTGGATATCATCAACTGCGTGTTAGAGAAGAGGACATTCCTAAAACAGCTTTTAGAACAAGATACGGTCACTATGAGTTTCAAGTAATGCCATTTGGGTTAACCAATGCACCAGCTATATTCATGGATCTCATGAATCGTGTATGCAAACCCTATTTGGATAAATTTGTGATCGTGTTCATTGATGATATTCTCATCTATTCTCGGAGTGAAGAGAAACATACAGAGCATTTGAAGACTATTTTGGAACTACTCAAGAGGGAACAGCTGTACGCTAAATTTTCCAAATGTGATTTTTGGATTCATACCGTGCAGTTTCTTGGACACGTGGTTGACCGCCATGGAATTCACGTGGATCCGTCCAAAATAGAAGCTGTTAAGAATTGGCCAATACCAACGACTCCTACTGAAGTGCGACAATTTTTAGGACTCGCTGGTTATTACCGGAGATTTATAGAGGGATTCTCAAAGATTGCCAAATCTTTAACGGAATTAACTCAGAAAGGTAAGAAGTATGTTTGGGGAGAAAATCAAGAGAAAGCTTTTCAGCTATTAAAGCAAAAGCTTTGTGAAGCTCCAATTTTAGCTTTACCAGAAGGAAGTGATGATTTTGTTGTGTATTGCGACGCGTCACACCAAGGTTTAGGAGCGGTGTTGATGCAGAGGAATAAAGTGATTGCTTATGCCTCTAGACAACTCAAGCCTCATGAGGGAAATTATACTACTCATGATCTTGAACTAGGAGCAGTTGTATTTGCTCTTAAAATCTGGAGACATTATCTGTATGGCACAAAATGTGTTGTGTATACAGATCATAAGAGCCTTCAACATATTCTCGACCAGAAGGAATTGAATATGAGACAACGCCGATGGTTGGAGTTATTAAGCGATTACGACTGTGAAATTCGTTATCATCCTGGAAAAGCAAACGTCGTAGCAGATGCGCTGAGCAGGAAGGAACGAAATAAGCCTCTTCGAGTTAGAGCTTTAGTAATGACCATTAATTTGGATTTACCATCCCAAATTCTCAGAGTACAAGCCGAAGCAGTAAAAGAAGAAAATGTTCAGGCTGAGAATTTGAGAGGTATGGACAAAATATTTGAAATCCGTCCTGATGGGACTCGTTGTATAAAGAACCGGAGTTGGTTACCACTCTTTGGTGATTTAAGAAATGTGATTATGCACGAATCACATAAGTCCAAATATTCTATCCATCCGGGATCTGAAAAGATGTACCAGGATATCAAGAAACTTTACTGGTGGCCAAACATGAAAGCTGACATAGCTGAGTATGTCAGCAAATGTTTGACTTGTGCATGAGTTAAAGCGGAGCATCAAAGGCCATCCGGTCTATTGACTCAACCTGAGATTCCTGAATAGAAATGGGAACAAATAACAATGGATTTTATCACCAAATTGCCTAGAATGTCAAGTGGATATGACACTATTTGGGTCATAGTTGATCGCCTTACGAAATCCGCTCACTTTTTGCCAATCAAAGAGACCGATGAAGTAGAAGATTTAGCCAAATTATATCTAAAAGAGATAATCTCACGACATGGAGTACCAATTTCTATTATTTCGGATCGTGATTCTCGTTTCACATCTCGATTTTGGGAAAAGCTTCAAAAAGCTTTGGGGACAAAATTAGATATGAGTACGGCTTATCATCCACAAACTGACGAAAAAAGCGAGAGAACTATTCAAACGCTGGAGGATATGCTTAGAGCATGTGTAATAGATTTTGGTAAAGGATGGGATAGACATTTGCCTTTGGCAGAATTCTCATACAACAATAGTTACCATGCAAGCATCAAAGCAGCACCGTTTGAATCACTTTATGGAAGAAAGTGCCAGTCACCTGTATGCTGGGCGGAAGTCGGAGAATTCCAACTTACTGGGCCAGAGTTAATACAGGAAACCACCGATAAAATTGTGCAAATCCGACAGCATTTACAGGCAGCCCGAGATAGACAGAAAAGTTACGCAGATACCAGACGGAAGCCTATGGAGTTTGAAATAGGAGACAGAGTTATGTTAAAGGTGTCACCATGGAAAGGAATAGTTAGATTCGGAAAACGGGGAAAGTTAAATCCTCGATATATTGGGCCATTTAAGATTTTGGAGAAAATCGGTCCAGTAGCTTACCAACTTGAACTTCCCGTAGAACTTAGTAAAATACATCCTATCTTTCACGTCTCAAATTTAAAGAAGTGTCTATCAGATGAAACACTCGTGATTCCCATGAAAGAGCTTCGTCTCAATGATAAGCTCAATTTTGTGGAAGAACCTGTGGAGATTATGGATAGAGAGATCAAACAACTGAAACGAAGTCGCGTTCCTATCGTAAAGGTTAGATGTAACTCCAAGAGAGGACCAGAATTTACCTGGGAACGAGATGACCAAATCCGGGCCAAGTACCCGCATCTTTTTCCTAATTCACCAACCAACACTGACTGAATCTTGGGATGAGATTCCCTTCAACGGGGGGATAATGTAACCACTGTAAGATTTCCCTATATAATTTTCTAGTACTTATCTTTTTCCACGTAGAATTTTTTTTTCTGATTATAACTATTATCTTATGTGACGAAGATCACATCCCTGACAACCCTGCTTGCAACCCAACCTTAACTGATTTAGTATTTACCTATGTAAACATCATTGACCTAAAACGTTATGAGGTCCCACTGATGAGTGTCTAAATACTCATCATTTTATTCCCATTTAAACTGCAAAAACAGCCAAAAACACTTTGAAAAGTCACATAATGCTACAAATATCCATAGAATGTGTTTTTATATGATTCAGGTACAAAAGGATTGAAAACAGGTGAAAAACAAGCAAAGTTTACAAAATTGGCAGTTTCAGTCCCTAAAGTTTCATAAATTGGCAGAAATAGTCCCTGGTATTCAAAAGTGGAAAACTTACATCTCTGGTCCTTGTACTATTCATCTATGGCAAGAATGACCCTTCTTATAACTTTGAATAAGTTACATTTACATCCCTCAAAAATCCAAAAATTACACTAAAGGTCCTTGGGCTTAAAACCTATACAAACCAAACCGGACCCTATAACAAACCCTTATCCTAAAAATAACCCCAGCCCACTCACTAAATAACCCAAGCCCAACTAAAAATAAACCCAAACCCGACCCCTTAGTTAATACTAGAGTTTAACCCCAGTCAAACTCTTCTTCTTCCTAAACCACCCCGCCAAACCATACCACCTTACCCACCGTTTTCATCCACCATCCCTTATCCTGACAAACCTCCAATCACCTTCCCCCTCCTCCTCTACACTCCACCTAACAAGCCAAGTGCATTTAATGCACTCTTCCCCCTCACAGGTTAAAAATCCCGCTTGACTATTTTCCCCCCAAAAGTAGAATTAACGAATGAGATCACTTCAAAGCAATCCAATGGGTGGGATTTGTTCGGAATTGAGGAGAGAGTCATTTGGGATGGCTATATAAAGAAGAGAAGTAACACAGAAGACATTGTCACTAGTTTAGGACCATCAGTAGTGTAGAAAATAGTTAATGCTTATTTCAGTTCCAATTTAGGTTTTTATTATCAATTCCAGTTTGTTTCAAGTCATATGTCTTAAATTTCTTCTGTATTGTACTCAATTTCAGTTATAATGAAAATTTAAGTTATTGGTAATTCGAATTAAGTTAAAATAACTGATAAGAATCAAACACAAACATCAATACCCTTGCTATAAGCTTATACAAGCTTATAATAGCTTTTTGTAAGCTTATATAGTGATTAGCAGTTTTTAATTTCATAGAATGAAGAAAGTCAAGAAAAGTCAAAATTTAGTCCAATAAGCAATTCAGGTGTGATAAGCTGAAGTGATTAAGCTGGAATGGGTTTTTAGCTTGGTGTTGACAAACCAGGTTTAAAGTTCTGATCAGTTTCATTGTTCATTAGCCTCACAGTTGTAAGCTTATTTTCTCATATTTTTGCATTATTTCCATTTTACTGTACTATTGCTTATTAATAGCTTATTGTTTTGGTTTTCTGCTTATTAATAGTTTATGATTGTATTTCATCTATTTTTTCAGTAGTTAATAAGCTTTTCCTTTATTTATCTTAAATTCACTTAAAAAAGCCAAAAATAGTTAAGATAGCTTGTAGCTTATTAGAGCTTATTTCCTCATTGTAATTAGCTTATTAGGTGATTTAGAATCTTATAATAAGTAAGTGTATCAGTTTCAATAGGTTATATCAGTGATTTGCAGTTCAAAAGTCCATTTTCAATTTTGTTAAGGGTGTTTGGATTAAGCTTATTTTTGGTCCTATAATCCTGTTACTGTTCATTGACCATGTGATAATCTTTGATCCTGCATTTAATAGGATAGATAATCTGTTAGTGGATGATTTTAAGCTACTTTGAATGTTTTGAGGAGATTGCATCAGTAGGTAGTTTTTATAAGCTCATTACTGCCTTGGTCAGCTTATTAATAAGTTGAGCTTGTTTGACCCTTCATTTTGGCATTTCCATTTCCATTTTAGTGTGTTAAGTACATTCCCAAGTCCTGGTTTAGTTTCATTAGGAGTTGAAAAGTTTTTAGGCCAAATTTGTTTCTGCTGCTCAGTATATACTGAGCAGTCCAGAAGCCCCATAAGCTACTTGATTGTGGCTTATTTAATCAAGCTTAGGTTCTAATCTTTGGTTTGTAATTAGTTTATACAGCAAGCTTTTAAGTTATAATCTACTATTCCATCTCTGAGCTTATTTCATAGCTTAAAATCAGATTTGCAATTTCCCCATTTCTCTGCCCTGAGCCTGCATTCAATCCTGCATCAGATTTGGTTTGACAAACCACCTGATCTAGGGTGAAATTGGAGTTCAATTGGCCTGTTAGATTTGGGGCTTTTGGTATTTTAGTATAGCCAGTAGTACTAGCAAGGTTTTGCCCCCATATTATTCCACTTATCTGCTTATTTGAGTGCTTATTTTGCTCTGCAAGTTGGGGTATTTATCTGTGATTTCTGCTTAAATTAGTACAACTGCCCTAGTGCTGATCAGCTTATTCATATTGCTTATCTGGTCATATTAAGTTGTTTCATGTTTGATTAAGTTGTTTAAACTAGTTCTGAACCTTTGGTAATTTTTAGAGCTTTTTAGCTTATTTTTGTGCTTATTGCCAAACTGTTTTTTAGCCCATTTGCTTATTAGGGCTTAGTTAACTTGTAATATTAATTTTCCTAGATTAAGAATATTATTTTAGACTTAACTTGAATTTTTCAGATTTTTCCTAAGTCATTTACTATTTTTAACCCTTTTAATTAGTTTTATTAGTTTTTAATTCATAATAAAAAATATAAAAGTCAGAAAAATATAAATCTTTTTTCTAAAATTTTCTTTTATTATTTAGGAATTAAGAAAAATAATTTTGCAATTTTAGGATTAGTTTTCTAATATTTCAGTTTTTATCCCGTTTTCAGATTTTCAGTTTCGCGTTTTTATTATAATTTAGTTTAATTCTTAATTTTGTTGTGAGAATTTGTTTCTCATTGTTTAAATTAGAATAATCAAGTAAAAATTTCATATCCCAAATATCAGTCACTCAATCTCAACTTAACGATGCCCATTACTCCTGTTGGGAAACGACCGGTATCACACACACACAACATGAGTTTTGCAAGTAACATTTTCCAAAGGGGTATTTGATTTTTCACGCGATCGCTTTGCATTATGTATAAGTGTATTCATGCACGGATCACCCTTACCCTTTACATATTTCGCTAACGTACGTTTAAAACTGAATGTTCTTAACTAATAAGAGTTTAGAAACTCTAATTACCTAGCAACCCACTTACCACTTTACGTTATTTCGCTAACGTAGTTTAAAACTGAATGTTCTTAACTAATAGAGTCTTATGTAACTCTAAATTACTAGCAATGTGAAGATAACGAAACCATAAAATAGTAATATAGATTATTCAATATGTACAAGTCCCAAAGACAGGAACCTATTTCACAACTCTCGTATAAACCCTAATTTCTCAAACTTTATTATATGTTAATAAACACAACCCTATTATATTTTTATAATATTCAAAGTACAAGTCTTCTAACTAAGGTACAGTCTCTGAGCACAAAGCTATTATTTATAATAACTTTATTAAACTTAATAATAAATGTTTTAAGTATAAATGTAATAATTTTATTATTAATTTTGTGGAAACTAGAAGCGGTTTGAACGTTTTCGTCTGTTTTAATTTATGAAACTTTTGTTACTTTTTAAAAACTTCGATTCTATCTTATGTTAATTCAACTCTTGATCAATATGAACTATTAAACAAATATAGATAAGTTATGCAAGTAATGTAAATGTAATGAAATAGAGAAGAGATGTAAAGATCAACCACAACACGAATTTATAGTGGTTCGGCTACAAGGACACCTTCCTTCCCTACTCCATTCCTCGGTACCTACTCGAGGTTTTCTTCCTATGTACAAACTCCTTATGGCGGGGAAACTTAAAACTTTAGCTTACACGGTTACGACACAAGCTAGATGTCGAGTCCTATCGTAGCTAGACCAATCTCACAACTTATAACCCACTTCTACACGACTTATCACGACTTCTTCACGCTTCTTCAACGCTTCACGTTCTTCACGATTCTTCCAACTTATTCACGACTTTCTTCCGACTCACGATTTCTTCACAACTATTCACACTACTTATTCACACTACTTCACAACTTATTTACAACACACTACGTATTACACTTAGATCTATTATCACAACTACACACACTTTAACAACAACACAATTGAATGAGGTAAGTAATAACACTTCTTCACTAGTTGAAGTGTTCTTCTTTTGCACTTTTGGTGGTGGAAGCTTGGTCACTTAGAACCAAAGCTTAGATTTTGATTAAGATTTTGAAGTATGAAATGTGATTTAAACAGAAGTTTTAGTGTGCAAAGTGAGTAAAGTCAGGAGAAGGCGGTATTTATAGGAGAAATTGGACAGTTGAGGTCTACTGGAGCGGGGCGGTCCCCTTAATAATTAAGGGGGCCGCCTAGTAAAATTAAGGGGGCCGCCCCTTCTGTCCGTGGCCAATTTTGTCCTTTTGTGGGAAGGTTTTTCTGGAACATTTTAACTGATTTTGGTTAAAAATTGAATTCATTTTTATAAAAGATTAAACATTTTTATTTAATGCCAAAAATGTTTCAAAATAAAAAATGTTTTTGATGTTTTATAAAAAATCTAGTATTAAGAAAATGTTCCTTGATCATATAATGCATTAAGCATTAGTCATCATACTAAGGATTGAGTTGTAGAAATAGATATTACAACTAAATACTTGTTTACGTCATAATTTTCCGATTAATGATTTTACATTTTGTGATTATCAAAACGTAGAGATATCGAAAAATATTAATAACGTGTTTACGCATTATTTATATCAACAATCTCCCCCTTTTTGATGATTACAAAATCTAAACTCATTAAATCTAAAAATAAGTTTTTAGACAAGTATTTAGTGAGATTACATATATTTCTCCCCCTTTTCGTAGAATCAAAAAGGTTAAGCCGACAATTTTTAGAATCAAATATGTCGGGACGAAAACTCCCCCTTGATGTGTACTCCCCCTCGTTTGGGGGCACCAAGGAAACGAGCTATGGAACGCTTGCAAAAAAAATGTTAGAAGCACAAGTATATGTAACAACAATAAGCAAGCATATAGAATAAGATCATTCATTTAATAAAGATGTTGTGGATAAGTACACAACCAAAAGATTACAACATGAAGCATGCAAGCATACAAACAAAAACTACTAATGAAACTACATAATCATCTTAGAGGTACATGGTCTTCCATGGAGCTTGCTTACAAGAAGGGTTTGAAAAATTATTTTTAAGCATTGCATATGCTTAATTGGGTGAAAATGGAGGTGGTGGTGGTTTAGTGGGTGAAGGAGGTGGAGGAGGTGGTGGTTGTGGGTTGGCAATCATGTGTTCAAGAGATGAAAACATGTAGTGTATCTCATCTCTAAGACCAAAGATTAAGGTCCGGTTATGGACGCAACAAAGACAATTATCACCATGGGCTTCAAGCATTGCCCAAGGTATAGGAAAGAATGGTGGTGGGGTTGGTAATGGTGAAAAGTGAGCATCAAGAGGTGTGATGGGTGATAGGGAAATGGCAAGTTGGGTGTATGAAGGTTCTTGAGTGGATGGTGGTGATGATGCTCTTGGTGATGATGTTAGGTGAGTGTGGATGTAGTCATTTATGGATGAGGTGGATGGAATGGAGGAAGATGAAGCTCCATGGGTGGATGGTGTTTTTGATGGTGCATTTGGTGCACTTGGGGATGAATTTTGAGGTGGTGGTGATGGAGTTTTGATGTCATCTTGGGTTAGGTCTATGAAAGATTGTTTTGGTGGTATGATAACAAGTCTTTGTTTCCTTGAAGTCTTAGAGATGGAGGATTTTGGTGATAGCATTGTGGATGAAAATGGGTGTTTGATGAAGGTGATGGTTGATGAAGTGAAAGGTAATTGTAAGGATGGTTTTTATATTGTGAAAATGTGGTTGATTTAGGCAAATTGTGGAGGTTTTGTGGTAATATTCCAAGTTCAGTTCGTGCATTAAGGGTAACAATAGCTGGGGCTATGTAAAAGTGGTCACAAGATGCAAAAGGAAACAGTAAAATTTACTGTCCAGATGGCCGGTCCCCTTAATTGTTGGGCGGCCCCCTTAAAAATTAAGGGGACCGCCTAAGGAATTAAGGGGGCCGCCCATCTGGTGATTTCCCAGGAGACCAAATTTGAAAAATTTCCAGAAAAAGGTCATTTTTAGGGTGTCTTTGCAGCAAGTTCCATTTGGATCATGTACATCAAGAATGATTAAATATTATCAATTGCATATTAAAATAAATAATATACATATTTAAGACTAGAAAAAAAAATCATATTAGAAGCATAGTCATATAATTTCAAATAAACTAGTAGCTAGGTTCTAATAAGTTTATCAACTAACATAATAAAAGTCATAGCAAGCAAATGTCAAGATAATAATACTACATATAAGTGTCTAATCACAACATCAATAAACATCAACTGAGCATTCATCAAATATGTTTATTTCTTCTTCTTTCCAAACATTTTTCCAAGTGTCTTTCCAATAGACTTGAAACCTCCTCGTACTTCTTGATGCATCTGCTGTGTGGTGTTGAGAAGTTCGGTTTGTCTTTCAAACAGCAGTTCTTCTGTTCGTTCGGAAGGAGAAGGAACTTGATACTCGGTGTAATCAAGATCCGGAAGATTTTGAACAAAGGTCCTTGGTGATGGGGTACTAGCACGTGTTGCGCTTTCCTCCTCATCATCATCATCATCGTCTCCTCGATGTGACGTGGAACCACGAGGTGGAAGTGAGACAGATTTACGAGATTTTCCCTTGTCGCTTCGGGGGCGACGTTCACGGACACGAACAAGGGGATTAAGGACCGGTTGAACAGACTCATAAATTGGACTCTGAAGATGTGGATAATGCATCATGACATGATTGTAGAGGCGAGTGAGAAACATGCCATACGGAAGATTTGCATTATGAGTGTTTTTGGCGGACATGATACGGAAGACAAAGAGATATGCCAAATTGTACGGCTTTTCAGCGACAATACAGTACAACATATGAGCTATGCTCGCCGTGACATGATCACGGTGACCACCGGTACCGAACGCATTCTCACGAATGAGTTCTTCCCAATGCTTTATGTCGGGGCGTAACTCCTTGAGAAGGATTTGGTTAGCATGGATGTCAACATCTTTTGACTTGATCCTCCGGCTAGTCGTACCACGATCTAGCCCAAGATATTGACGAATTTCTTCAGAGGATGGAATCTCAGAGTAGTAAGGACCATATTGAGGTCGATGTTGCTCAAGAGATGAGAGATCCCACTCATTAGAGAAGACAGCTTGACCGGAGTAGGGAATGCCTAGAATTTGACCGAATTGAGCGAGAGTAAGAGTAATGAATTCGTTTTGAATCATAAAGGATATGAGGATACAGCCATTGGGATCGGTTTGCACCATCACTTGGCTATAGAAGTCAAGAAAAAATCAGGGAATGATAAGCTCATTGATTTTGTAGAGACAATCAAGACGAACGTTGGAGAACATTCGTTCGATATAGTCGGATTCATAGAACGATGGATAGACAACTCTCCCTTCATGAATGTTTCTATCTTCAATGGGACGATAGAAACAAGCAACAGCAGGAGAAATGCCTGGAGTGGCAGAGACTTTAGGAATATATTCTTTTGTTTTGGAGACATCACCGACTGTAGTTTTGGGCATTTTCACCTATACAAGAAAGCAACAAAGAAAAATAAGAAAATGACATGCATATATTATATATGCTACTTATGTGGAACGTAAACATACTTCGACTCTAAAACTTAGATCCTAAGAAGTAGTTTACAATGTTCCTTAGTTTTAATTTTTAACTCGCTTGAAATGTATTTTATGATGTTAAAGAATAGTTATAGGGACATTATGACAAGAAATCAACAATATCCGAACGTTCTTTTATACGTCATAAGCTACCTTGAAATGTGGCTAGAAAAACATTGGATTGTATATCTAGCTATTTCTTACGAGTGTTTATGTTAAGTAACTTAGATTTTGACTCAAAAATTTCTTTCAAAATGTTGTGCCAAACGCTCCTTTAAATAAGAAAATGATGCGTGGTTTTGCAACCTTACAACAGGTTTTACCTCTCGAGGGATCTCAAGAGGCTTACAACCCCACCAGGCAGTGTACCTGACCGATGTAGTATAGTGTAGTGGTAAGTACGGGGGATTGATCGTTCTCCACAGGGAATAGTATTCGTTAGGTATGAAAAACTACTCTAATAGGTCTAAGGGTGAGAGAAGATTCTTTTTATGTTTTTATAATTTTATGAAAGCAAGTAAAATCTCGGGTTTGAAAGAGTGGGCGGAATTAGTTGCTAGTCAACTAACCCAAATAACTACAAATGCAAATAAAATAAAATAACTGAAAATGAAAAGGTGGTAAAACTTATATGGAGAGAAATGTGTTTACTTAGATTTCCTTACTCCCTAACTATCTTTTACCGGTTGATTAGTGTGTATTAGTTGCATGGATGACGGGTGTATTCCTTAATACCAATCGTGGGGTGGCGTACGTACTTCCCCAACTCTACAAGCTCCTACTTCACTCCTATGTCGAGCCGGCTAGGAAGCTCCTAACATGGGATCACTAGAATTCGCTTGTGCATTAAATACAACCATAAAAACCTTTAGTACGCATTGGTTCATGTTTCTTAAGACGTTCAAGCAAGTTACCGAATAGGAAGTTAGCCAGTTTTCTTAAGCCTAACATAGATGAACAATCATCCAATACAACTAATAACACACTAATAACCAATAATCAATAGCTAGGTTTCATTAGATCTAAGCAAACACAAAGAAAATCTAGCCTAGCATGTTAAACAAAAGACAAGAACAAGATAGAATCAAACAACACATAGACATATTGAATGATTAATTGATAACTTATCTTCAATGTAACATGGAAGATCTCAAGGCAAAAAGCCTTGAAAAAGCTGCTAAAATCGTCTTAGGGTTTTTACACACAAAGTTCCACACTAATGACAAAAAATTGCAAAACTATATATAGACTTTCAGATCTGACGGCGTCACGTTATGGAGTGTGACGCCGTCACCTCGCCGCTTTTAGGGTTCCCGGATGGCCTTCTTGACGCCGTCCCTCTTTAGCTCTCCAAAATCCGTTCTGGCTTATCAAGGCTTGACGCCGTCAGAATTAGGCGTGACGCCGTCCCTCTTTAAATTAAGCCGTGACGACCTTGATCAGATTAAAGGGTGACGCCGTCAGAATTCCCATGCAAATTTCTCTGGCTTATCATGAGTAATTTTCACATCCACCACTTTTGCCAAGCCATGACGCCGTCTGGGGATAATCCTGACGCCGTCAAAGGTAACTTTTAGCATAATTTTAAGACTTTGTCGTTTTCTTCACTTTTATGCTCCAAAAACGTCCAAAATGCTTCCTTTTCCAGATTTCTTCTCAAAAGTACCTAAAATGACAAAAGGAACGATTTAGGGCAATATTTGATCAAATAAATACGATTTAAGGCTTAAATGACCCCCTAAAAGCGGTACACTTTTCGCTTCATCAAATACCCTTACACTTGAGATTTGCTTGTCCTCAAGCAAATGCGCTTTTATTCTAATCAAAATACAAGTTAGGGGTCATTTAATGCTAACATAAAAGTAATTACAACAAATATTCGTTCCACTTTAATCATAATAAGCACGGAGATTACAAACTAGCACCTCACAAGTAGTGTTTAGATACTCACATCTCTCAAGTGTCATCAAAGTAAATCTCATAAATGAAAACGGATAATATCTCTCACTACCTGTCATAGCAAATAGATTACCATAGGCTTGGGAAAGGATCGAAAACCTCCTCCACTAGGCGTAAGCACCTAAGATAAACTATCAAAGAGGGCTTTTAAACGGGTTATAACGTTAGGTGTAGGGAAAAGGAAAACATGGTTTTGTTGGATAAGGGATATTTTACTGGTGGCGAGTTAAAGATCTTGATCAATTACATGTACTATACAATGTTGCTAAGCCAAGACTCGACTCGATTTAAGCTAAAAACAAAATAACAAAAACATAAAATAAACATAAAATGAAACGGGATGGTAGTCCGTATGTTTTTTTTCCTTTTTTTTTTTTTTTTTTTTTTTTTTTTTTTTTTTTTTTTTTGCATACACTTTTGCCCTACCATCCAAAATAATACATCATAGGGGCATTGCATCCCCTTACACTTGAACTTTTACACAACTTTACAAAAAACTATTCTAATGACTCGAATTAAGATAATTGAAAAACTTGGAGTACTTTTAAAATATTTAGCACATATGGGGGTAATAAATGATGATCTTCCCCATTACTCCATTACACTAGTACTTTACCCATGAGTCCCAATCGACCCAAAACAATATGTACAAGGATATGACTCGACTTAGCAACTATGTAATCAATTAGATAATTAACTTGGGTTTTAAACAATTGTTGTCACAATAATGCACTAAAAATGAGTGCATACAAGGTAGGCTAAGGCGATTTGGGTGTACATTTAAGTGGGGTGTAAACAAATTCTTCCTTTAAGTAAAATGCTTAAAGGTCGAAACGAAAAGATAGGCTCTGAGGGGTGTACTAGGGGTATCGTGTACTAAAAATGAGTACAACGCAAAGGGTGTGGGAGAATTACTTGACCAATGTAGCCAAAGTAATTATAACAAAAACACAGGTGTAAAACAATGGGTTAATCCTAATGCCTCTTATCATGTAGTAAATCTAACTACACGAATGTAGTCTCACTTGTGGCCTCAGAATGGTCCTAACGCAAGTTCTAGAATCTAAGTGCTACCGGTACACACATCATAGCATAAATGCTTTTCCTACCAATTCTAGGGGCGAACCTCACATATTTGGGGGTGGAAAATTTTTTAGTGGTACGGTTTTTGTGCTAGTCATATAACTCCTATCCGTGATACGCTCATTAAGATCAAAGTTTCACTCCTATATGTTGTAAAAAATTTTAAATTTGGCACTAAAATTACCCTAACAGGTATTTATCTCAGTTTTATTACACATCTACTATTAAACAAATAAAAATCAAGCGTAAGAGCATTCTCTAATCGTACTTTTACCCCTCCCCCCCTTACACTTAAGATGAACATTGTCCCCAATGTTCAAATAACAAGATGTAAAAGCATAAAGTAAAAGAATGAAATCAAATACTCCCCTGATTCGCTCGGTGGATAATGTGGTAACACGGTTAGATCTTCTTCCAAAGTAATGTTGAAGCTCCATAACTAATGCATCGCCAAAAGCTTGATCCAACAAACATTTATTTGTCCAAAATAACCTGTTAAACCTGAGAAAACAAACACGAAAACCTGCATAACATCGGCGGGATAAACTCTATATATAAGGATATAATGCTTGTGGAATGATAATTTTGCAGATTCCTGGAGATTATAAGTTATAGATTTAATAAAAACTTTTATGAAAACACAACTTTCAAAAATTTTCAGAAAATTAAACCTGACGCCGTCAGAAATGATCTGACAGAATTCTCATGTTAAGTTTCCGGAAAAATTTTGGAAAAACCTATACCTTACTTCCTGGAAATCCTGCAAAACATCATTATGACTCGATACAAGCATTTGACTCAAACGAATACGAATATGTATATTAATTTATCATTATTATGATTCATGTTCATTTGTGTTCTAATAAACCGATTTGGATTTCCCTTACACTTATCTTTTGCAAAATACCTTTATATGTAGTTAAGACGAAGTTAAAAACAAAATAAAGCATTTTCACAAATTAATTTTGAACATGAATCAATAATAATAAAATTTAAACATACATACGGAAACAAATAAAATCAAACAAACAAATAAACACACAAAGCGAATAAAACTTGGGTTGCCTCCCAAGAAGCGCTTTTCTTTATTAACGAGTCTTGTAGCTAGACTCAAAGTCACGTACATTACGTGACTCCATCATTGGTCACGGTTCCTAGGCCATTTTCATTCCCGGTTTTATATTCCGTTCCTAATTTCAAACAATCCTTGTAGAAACCGAATATCCTTTCCATAACATAGTCTACTCCTTTATTTCTATCCACATCATTCCTATAGTAGACCGCTTGCTTAAGCTCCTTCTCAACATTTGACAAGTGTTGGAATTGTTCTATCTTATATGGCATTTGGTAGTTTACCTCATCGGTCGCATCCTTAAATCTAACTATCCCTAAGGAAGGTTCATAAGTCATTCTAGAGACCTCAACAAATGGTTTTCCAAAAACCACTTGAGTTAAGGATGCATCGACTATTGGGCGGATATCTTCTACAATTACAAAGTCGGTGACGTAGGTAAAGTTTCCTACATAAACCGGTAATCCCTTAACTCTTCCCGTGAAGTTACTCATCCAACCCTTATCAGGGAACATCCTATACCCAAGTTGATTTTTCATTATCAAGTTGTAGTGGGCTCTAGTCATGATGTTTATGGGTGATCTAAGGTCGATGTAGGCTTTCCACACATGCAAATGTCTGATGTTGCACGGTATGTTGAGATTAGAAGGGTCGCCTATTTCTATGATTGGTCTACCTAGGAAGTATGGTGTCTCGGGGTCATCGAATAAGTTTGTATGATATGCGCGCTCTTCCTTAGTGGGTAGCCTATTGAAGTAGTCCTCATCATCATCTACTTCTTCAATCTCACTTTTCCTAACTTCTTTATCAACCTCGACTTTCTTAACCTCATCCTCAGGTTCACTATTATCCTCATTCCTATCAATTGGTTTGATAGTGACAATGTTGACGAAATGGACGTGTTTGGATGAAGAGGGGTCTTTTACTTGGGGTCCGCTATTTGTGTTCCTAGCGTCCTTATGTGGAGGTGATAGCACTTGGTTATTGAGGGCTTTCAACAAGTTGTCAATTTTATTGGTCATCTCCGTTTGTTGTTGATTGAATTCGGATTCGAATCTAGCTATCCGAGCTTCTTGAGATGCCATAAATTGAGACATCAATCCTTCAAAGTTATTGGTACTACCATTGCCGGAAGGATTGTTGTTGAAAGTACGGTTCAAGTTGGAACCGCTTGATTGGAAACGATTAGGTGGGTTGGAAGAATTGGTTTGTTGTGCGTTTTGGTTTTGTTTCCACCTAAGGTTCGGGTGATTTTTCCATGAGGGGTTGTATGAATCACTGTAGTGGTTTGGCTCGGGTTTGAAAGTGTACCACTTATCTCCCGCTCCATCGGTACGCGAGGATGCGTAATCCACAAAAGCTTGTTCGGGGAGTTCCATGCAATCACGAGTGTCGTGGGGACCACTACATAATTCACATGAAGAAGTGATTTTGTTCACTTGGCTTGAAGGTTTAGGAGCCTCGTAGGATTTCATGAGAAACTTGACTTGGTCTTCAAGTTCTATGATCCTACGGTCGGAAGTGCTTAAATTGTTCGAAGGCAAAGATATTGCCTTGACCGTTTTATTCAAATCACGGGGATCACTCCAACTTTCGTTGTCATAAAGAGCAAGATCCTCTAGGAGAGCCCATGATTGTTCCGCACTTAGATCACGTAACTTACCACCGGCCGATTGGTCAATGGTTTGCCTCGTGTAGAGATTGATATGGTCATAGAAGATTTGGACTTGGAGCCAAAGTTCTATGCCATGGTGAGGGACTTTTTGGAGTAAGTCCTTGAATCGAGTCCATGCCTCGTAGAGGGTTTCGCCTTGACGTTCTTGGAACATCAAGATATCATTCCTTAGCTTGGTAGTTCTTCCCGGTGGGAAAAACTGAGCAAGGAAACGAGTGGTGAGATCATCCCAAGAGGTGATGGATCCTGCGGGTTGACGCTCTAGCCATTGACTAGCTTGGTCCCGCAAAGAGAATTGAAAGAGACGCAGTCGGGTCATCTCTCGAGTGGCAATATCAAGGTCTATAGAATCAACGATTTTGAGAAAGTCCTTGAGATGTTGGTTAGGATCTTCGGAACGAAGTCCATGGAATGCGCATCCGCTTTGCACCAACCGGATGGTGTCGGATCGCAAGGGTGTGACATTGGCTCCTTGAGTGAGCTCAATGGTGTTTCGATAGCCATGGTGGCTAGGACGGGAATACTCTCCTAAAGTACGGGCTCTAGGAGGGGGTGGTTGTTGTGGTGGGTTGTTGGGATCGAGGATATTACCACCTTCCATGATGTCGGATGGTAATGGTTACGAACAAAGAAACGAAGAAAAAAGATAGACTAAAGAAGACCTAGAAAAAGAAAATAAAAATCTCACTAGAAAGGAATCTAGTGAGTAGACCTATAAAATAAAAATTCAACCTAAACAATAACTATTCCCCGGCAGCGGCGCCAAAAACTTGATGCGTGATTTTGCAACCTTACAACAGGTTTTACCTCTCGAGGGATCTCAAGAGGCTTACAACCCCACCAGGCAGTGTACCTGACCGATGTAGTATAGTGTAGTGGTAAGTACGGGGGATTGATCGTTCTCCACAGGGAATAGTGTTCGTTAGGTATGAAAAACTACTCTAATAGGTCTAAGGGTGAGAGAAGATTCTTTTTATGTTTTTATAATTTTATGAAAGCAAGTAAAATCTCGGGTTTGAAAGAGTTGGCGGAATTAGTTGCTAGTCAACTAACCCAAATAACTACAAATGCAAATAAAATAAAATAACTGAAAATGAAAAGGTGGTAAAACTTATATGGAGAGAAATGTGTTTACTTAGATTTCCTTACTCCCTAACTATCTTTTACCGGTTGATTAGTGTGTATTAGTTGCATGGATGACGGGTGTATTCCTTAATACCAATCGTGGGGTGGCATACGTACTTCCCCAACTCTACAAGCTCCTACTTCACTCCTATGTCGAGCCGGCTAGGAAGCTCCTAACATGGGATCACTAGAATTCGCTTGTGCATTAAATACAACCATAAAAACCTTTAGTACGCATTGGTTCATGTTTCTTAAGACGTTCAAGCAAGTTACCGAATAGGAAGTTAGCCAGTTTTCTTAAGCCTAACATAGATGAACAATCATCCAATACAACTAATAACACACTAATAACCAATAATCAATAGCTAGGTTTCATTAGATCTAAGCAAACACAAAGAAAACCTAGCCTAGCATGTTAAACAAAAGACAAGAACAAGATAAAATCAAACAACACATAGACATATTGAATGATTAATTGATAACTTATCTTCAATGTAACATGGAAGATCTCAAGGCAAAAAGCCTTGAAAAAGCTGCTAAAATCGTCTTAGGGTTCTTACACACAAAGTTCCACACTAATGACAAAAAATTGCAAAACTATATATAGACTTTCAGATCTGACGGCGTCACGTTATGGAGTGTGACGCCGTCACCTCGCCGCTTTTAGGGTTCCCGGATGGCCTTCTTGACGCCGTCCCTCTTTAGCTCTCCAAAATCCGTTCTGGCTTATCAAGGCTTGACGCCGTCAGAATTAGGCGTGACGCCGTCCCTCTTTAAATTAAGCCGTGACGACCTTGATCAGATTAAAGGGTGACGCCGTCAGAATTCCCATGCAAATTTCTCTGGCTTATCATGAGTAATTTTCACATCCACCACTTTTGCCAAGCCATGACGCCGTCTGGGGATAATCCTGACGCCGTCAAAGGTAACTTTTAGCATAATTTTAAGACTTCGTCGTTTTCTTCACTTTTATGCTCCAAAAATGTCAAAAATGCTTCCTTTTCCAGATTTCTTCTCAAAAGTACCTAAAATGAAAAAAGGAACGATTTAGGGCAATATTTGATCAAATAAATACGATTTAGGGCTTAAATGACCACCTAAAAGCGGTACACTTTTCGCTTCATCAGAAAATAACTAATAAAATTTCAATATACATATGAATTATGTATCTTGATGACTTAAAACAACTAATTGTATGTTTATAAACTTGACAAGTAGTTATGAACTTAATTTTGATTAAATTTTGATGATTCTAGCTCCTAATCCAAACACTCTCTTATATTTAACAAAAAACATTTTTTATGATTCGAAAAATATATTTTTAGGATTTGTGAGTTGTAATAAACCAATGTGATTAGTTTTAACATGTGTTTATGGCATAATTCAACAATATGATTAGTTTTGAAAAGGAGTGATTAGTTTGACATAATGGTTTTTTTAATTACTTAGTTTCTAGGTTGATTAATCATTCTAGTCCTATGGGGAGCATTTGGTTATAAGATTTCTAGACTTAATTTTAACAAATTATGGATTAAAAGAAAGTTTAGTAAAAGACCTAATTAAGGTTAGACTCAAAATTGAATGAAATTAGATGAAATGTATAATGAAAAACTTACTAAACGTGTTGCTAATCGATGTATAGATGTTTGCCCTTTGTGAAATTGACTCGAAGAGGTGATTTGATGATGGATTTGTGATGGCAGTTCGTATACAGCAGAGTGGGAGTGAAATGTGTTTGAAAAATGGGGTGTTTGGCAAAGTTTTCAAGGAGAAAATTCGTTTTGGCAGCAACAGTAGGCCGGCCCCCTTAAACATTAAGGGGACCGCCCCCGTTTACTAGCCGGTCCCCTTAAACATTAAGGGGGCCGCCTGCCAAATTTTAGAATTTCTTGATTTTTGTTTCTGACGGCAAAATATTTATATGTATATATTTATAATATATCAAAAATACGTTTATTGGCACGAAGAATGAATACTTGACACATTTTATTAACATTTTGTTAATAAACTTAATCTTGATAATTTTGGACAAAATGCTCAAGATGTCAAGTCGACAGGAGGTTTAAGGATTGGGAAGAAATGTGCGTATATATATATATATATATATATATATATATATATATATATATATATATATATATATATATATATATTAGTATTATGTGTAAGTGTGGGATGTTGAGTGGATTTTGAGAAATGATGAGGTAATGACGTAGATAGGTGCTAACGGCGACGGGAGTTTGTTTCATCCATAGTTTTCTTGGTTTGACGGTCCAAGTGTTACTTCTACGTTAACCCACTTAACTCACTTCTCTTCATCACCATGAGTTATGTGATAGTGGGCACGGAAGATTTTCGTGTTGAACGTAAAAGTTCAAAGGAGGCAAAGGGGGAAAGAAAAGGTTCGAGGACGAACAATTTCTTTTAGTTCTAGATAGTCAACAAATGACGTATCTAGGTTATGTGCGTATATATTTATATGTATATATATAAATATATATAGTATGTATAAATAGTAATATAGGTATATATATACGTATATATGTATAAGGAATAATCTACTAACTAACATACTAGGCATAAAAGATTAGTGGGGGCATGCAATTGGCTAGTTCATTTAGCTACGCATATAATGGTGAGCATGAAAGAGCGGCGTACCTTTTGGTCTTCAACATGTGGTCTTCAAGTTCTTCAAAGCATATTAACTTATAAAAGTCAATAACGAAAGAGATAACGCCTTTCTCGATGAGTATGCAATCTAGCCACTTGGTCCCCATGATCTCATTTGTCCATAGTTGTTTGGCCCAAACATGGTTTGCAATTGACTCGGATGCATATATGGTGGAAGTATTCCCCAAGGATTATAGCTTGGTGGATTTGGGTAATTCCACATTGGGTAACTATTATTATGACGGTTTGGTATATTTTGGTTTCTTTTAGGTTGAGGAGTTTTAGGCCGAAGGTGAGGACTAGGTGGTCTTCTAGGTGGAGGTGTTTTTGACCTTAACCTTGGTTTAGAGTATTTTATTTCATTTTTTAAAGATGGTTTATAAAAGGTTTTTACTTCCTCATTACTAGCTATGGGTATTTTTCTATCTTTTATAAGTATATACTTAGGTTTTGACTCTAAAGGTTTTTGCTCACTAGTTTCACATTCAAACTTTACATTTTTAGTTTGACTATTTGAATCCTTAGTTGAATTAAATCATAATCCGGTTTTATCACTTGATACTCTTTGAATACTTATTATTTCCCTAAGAGAATTACTACTATTTTCGAATTTGTTAAGCCTACAAATTTCCTCCTTAAGTATTTCATTTTCATTTTTAGTTTCTTGACATGTTTTACATTCAAGAATTTCTTTTCCCTTTTCTAAGATATGTAGTTTAGTTTTTAATTCTAGTATTTCTTTTTCTAATTGATTATTAATGTGTTTTAGTGATTTATTTTTAGTCATTACTTTTTGGCCTAATATACATAACCTATTATATTCGTTATCTAGGTCTTTTTCATCTAATGATAAATTTTCATCACTAAAGTATTCGGTTTCGGAACGTACCTCACTTGATGTCTTAGCCATAAGACACTTCTCCTCTTTTGTGGTTTCTTTCTCGTCTTCTTCACTGTCACTCTATGCTCCTCCAATGAACGCCTTTTGGTTTTGCACCTTTGACATCATAGGGCATCTTCCAATGAGATGATTTGGATCACCGCATTTGAAGCACTTCCTCTCGCTCTTGCTACCTTTGTCGTCTTTGTTTCTTTGGAGTGTTTTCCTTTCGTCATGTGGTTGTCTAACGAATCTTCCTCGTCTTTTAAAAAACTTCTTGAAGTCTCTTACGGCCATGGCATATTCTTCATCATCACTTTCGGAGGTTGAGCTATCCTCGTCACTTGATGCTTTCCTAGCTTCAACGCAATTGACTTGCTTTGCTCTTTCTTTCCTTTGACCATCTCGAAGTCTTTCTTGATTATTGCTTCGTAGACTTTCAATTTGCCAATCAACTCGTCAAGTTGAAGAGTTGACAAGTTCTTTGATTCTTCAATCGCCGTAACTTTAGTCCGCCATTTTGGATGAAGAGCCCTAAGAAATTTCCTAACAAAATTCTTACTAGAAAAACTCTCATCAAGTGCCTTTAAACTTGTGATGATTGTGTTAAACTTAGCAAATGCATTATCAATTGATTCCTCTTCCGGAATCGTGAATTGTTCATATTGTTGAACAAGAAGATCTATTTTATTATCTTTGACTTGATTATTACCTTGGTGAGTTATTATTAAAGAATTCCAAATTTCTTTTGCGGTTTCACACATAAAGATTCTTTCGTATTCTTTACGTGGTAGCGCATTATAAATAACCATTTTAGCCTCATTATTTTTAGAAAGTTTTCTTTTTAAATCATCACTTTGTTTTTCAAAAGGTACAATTTCATCCTTTTTAGTTTCAAGATTATGTTGAATAGGTAAAAAATCACCATTAGTAATAACATGCCAAAGATCTAGATCTTTTGACTTCACATAAGTTTCAAATCGATTTTTCCAATATAAAAATCCATCACTTTCAAATAGTGGTGGTCTTTGCATAGATTGCCCTTCTAAATATTTTTCAGATTCCATAGATCGTTTCAAGTTTTAAAATACAGTTAATTTTAAAATTTTGTTTAACCTGGCTCTGATACCAATTGTGGAAAACTAGAAGGGGGGTTGAATAGTTTTACGTCTTTTTAATTTATGAAAACTTTTGTTTACTTTTTAAAAACTTCGATTCTATCTTATGTGAATTCAACTCTTGATCAATATGAACATATATAAACAAATATAGATAAGTAATGCAAGTAATGTAAATGTAATGAAATAAGAGAGAGAGAGAGATGGAAAGATCAAACCACAACACGGAGATTTATAGTGGTTCGGCTACAAGGACACCTTCCTTGCCCTACTCCACTCCTCGAGTCACCTACTCGAGAGTTTTCTTCACTATGTCAACAAACTCCCTTATGGCGGAGAAACCTTACACAACTTTAGCTTACACCGGCTTAACGACACAAAGCTAGATGTCGAGTCCTAATCGTAGCTAGAACCAATCTCACAACTTATACACAACTTCTACACGACTTAATCACGACTTTTTCACAACGGCTTCACGACTTCTTCACAACTTCTTCACGACTTGTTCTTCACGACTACTTCACGACTACTTCTTCACAACTACTTCACAACTACTTATTCACACCTACTTCACAACTAATTTACAACACCACTACGTAATTACACTTAGATCTACTTATCACAACAACACAACACTTTACACAACAACACAATTGAATGAGGTAAGTAATAACACTTCTTCACTAGTTGAAGTAGAGTTCTTCTTTTGCACTTTTGGTGGTGGAAGCTTGGATCACTTAGAAACCAAAGCTTAAGATTATATGATCAAAGGATTTTGAAGATATGAAATGTGATTTAAAACAGAAAGTTTTAGTGTGCAAAAGGTGAGTAAAAGTCCAGGAGAAGGCTGGTATTTATAGGAGAAAAATTGGACAGCTGGAGGTCTACTGGAGCGGGGGCGGTCCCCTTAATAATTAAGGGGGCCGCCTAGCAAAATTAAGGGGGCCGCCCCTTCTGTCCGTTGGCCAATTTTGTCCTTTTGTGGGGAAGGTTTTTCTGGAACATTTTAACTGATTTTGGTTAAAAATTTGAATTCATATTTTTATAAAAGATTAAACATTTTTATTTAATGCCAAAAATGTTTTTCAAAAATATATAAAATGTTTTTGATGTTTTATAAAAAATCTAGTTATTAAGAAAATGTTCCTTTGATCATATAATGCATTAAGCATTAGTTCATTCATACCTTAAGTGATTTGAGTTGTAGAAATAGATATTTACAACTAAATACTTGTTTACGACATAATTTTCCGATTAATGATTTTACATTTTGTGATTATCAAAACGTAGAGATATCGAAAAATATTAATAACGTGTTTAGGCATTATTTATATCAACAAAATTTTGAAATGAGTTTATTTATTTATAAAATAAGTGTACAAGTCCTTAAACTCAAGCTACAACCCACCAATGCATACAAACTTAAAAACTTATTAAAAGGCATATAAAGCTTAATAAAAATTATATAAAAATTATGTAAAATTAGGAAATAATTAAAATTATATTTTTCTTATTTTCCTAACCATAGTACAAGTCCTTCAAGCCTAGAGTACAACCTCCCAAAGTACAAAATCATTTTCCTACATATATATACAATTCGATATAAACAAAAATATTTTCTAAAATTCTAAAAATCATTTTTAAAGAAACTTTAAACCTAGAAACCCTAACTATTCCTAAAACCCTAGAGTACTACCCAACTAAGCCCTAGGTACTACACCCTATTGCATCTAACGAACCAAATCCTTCTAGTTACCCTAACCTAGTTCGATTTCAACACCAAATCAACTAAACCCTAGAAATATCCAAGCCCTAATCTTCCACATGTATGAACCCTAATTGTACACCACTCCCTTCTTCTAGAATGAGGGACACTTGTATGATGGATAACTTTACACCTCACTTTTTCCCCCTCCTCCCCACATGTCACCAATCACAGCCTACACACTTCCATACTTCTCTTAGAAGCCCTTAGAAACCCTAGTTATCATCTATAAATAGACACTAACCCTTGAAACCCTAATCCACCATTAACCCTAATCGAATAAACCATCACAGCCACATACAACCTCATTTCTGATCCCACTACTCACAACTAAGATATTAGTAATCTATAAGGAGCTTAGAAGAAGGTTAGAACCGTTGGAGAAGCCAAACCGAACCCTAACTCCCAAGAATTGCCCTAATCGACTTTTACTCCAAGAGGTATGTACTCATCTCTTTTCAAATATTTTCTATAATTATTATATCTCTAATAGCATATATAAACAATTTATAAAACGTAGCATAACCCAGAAAAGTCAGGATCGAATGGTTTGTTTCTTTTCATTTTTATCGAGTAGTAATATATATATATATACATATGAGTTAAACCCTAGGTTCCTTAAAATGATCTAGAAATACCTTAAATACGTTAAATATACTGAGAATGGTCTAAAAATACTAGATAGTATAATCGAAAATCAAAAACTAAAACTTTTCTTTCATTTTCTTTCTATCGCTCGAACAGCAGACATGGGTTTTGTGATTTAAATTTCAACTAGTAAACAAGGTCCTAAAAATCTAGATTTTCGCATGATCAAAGATCACTAAGATGGCTAAGTTTAGGAAAAAGAATCACTCGAATTGGTCAAGTAACGAGAGAGAACCAACTCCTTTTTGTCGAGTTGATTCTGTGTTGAGTTAACTGGATAGCGCACCATATAAAAATTATTTTCGAGACCATGGGTTCGAACCAGGGTATGATCTTGTGTAAAAGTGGTCTTAAAACATAGATGAATAATTTAGCTAAGGAGTCTTAAAAGCTTTTGTCTTCAATCGTTCGATATAAAATGTTTTTGAAACACAAGGATGTCGAGTTATACGCATAGGGAGTCTCAGGGGTAAAACTTGCCAAAACACTAACTAAATTTGTAAAAAGGATTAAGTTTATTGTCGACCTAAACCCTAGGGGTGTAAACTGTCATTTTGAAACTGTAAGGGTAAAGGTTGCCATTTAATAAAAGATGAAGGGTAAAAATTGTAATTTTGTAAAAGTTAAGGGGTAAAACTTGTCATTTTATGAAAGTTCAAGGGTAACAAATGTCAATATGTAAAACTTTAGGGGAAGAAGTGAAAATGTTCAATTATAACTTAATAACTATACAGATTATTCATATTATTATTATTATTATTATTAGTATTATTATTATACTTACTAGAATTATTAATAAGAATTAAGAATACGATAACAAACGAACGGAGCAAATGATAAAACTTATATGTTCAGAAATAGTTACTGAGAACTTGACATAACCAACCCAGGTTGCAAGCCGGAGACGATTATCAACCTTATTTAAACTTTGTTTCCATCCAGATTATTCAGGTGAGTTTATAGTCCCACTTTTCTTATCTACGTGTTTTCCAAATATGTGGGGAGATACATGCTATTAAACCGAACACAAGTATTTTCCTGATTGTTATTGCACTAGGCTAACTTACCTTATTATTGAGATTGAATTATTTATTTAAAAGACCCTCATATCATGCACCATTAGTCACCTGCTGGGTGAGCGCGAATATGTGAATAGATCTATTGGCCTGACGACCCATTTGTACTAACCGGATGGATATCTTCGTGGTAGCCGGTTAGGCAGATGCATTATATTTGATTTCTTGAACTCGGGGGCAAGACCACTCTCATTTCAATCATGTTTGTGGAACCTGGAAACTGTTAACGCATTGCGTGTCATGAGGTTTAGTGCAATATTCCCGAACTGTGACATAACTGATTTCTCCTATTTTGGCTTGTGTTCAAACTGATTATAACTTTAAACACTATAGATTCACTCAACCTTTGTGTTGACTTTTTAAGCATGTTTATCTCAGGTAACTAGGAGTATGGCGATGGCACGAAGTGGCTGTAGACTTTCTTTTTAAGAGTGTCCACTTTGTTATCATTCAATGAATAATGTAACTTTTATAGTGTATTTTCCGAAGCTCCCTCTGGGACCTATCTTATGTACTCTGATATTAAATAAATGAATGATAACAATTTTATTTAAAAACGTCTCTTTTCGAGTCGTTTTCTATTCTCATGACTGTGAACCATGAAGTAATACCCCAAGCTTATATTCCGCTGCGTATCTCGAAAATGGGTGTGTTACAGATATGCAAATACTTTTTGTTCTCACTAGTCCTTGATTGAGTATCATATCCATTATGATATATGTTTCTAAAACTTAGCAAGTTTCTTTTGGATTTTGGGAAAAATAAAGCATTCTCTATCAAAAGTTGTGTACCATTTCGTAACATTAAATTAGCTTTTCCTACTCCTTCTATCAAGTTTGTAGGACCTGAAATAGTATAAATAGTTCCCTTTGTTGGTTTTAATTCAGAAAAATATTTCTTGAATTTAAGGATAGCGTGTGTGGCACCACTATCCGCTATGAATAGGTCTTCATCATTTGCTTGGTGATGTGTTCCATTGAGATTCATCTTTAAGCTTCTAATAATAATAATAATAATAATAATAATAATAATAATAATAATAATAATAATAATAATAATAATAATAATAAGTGCATATAAAAGATGTTATTAAAAGGTTCATTTATTGATTTATTTTACATGAAAAGAAAAACTAATTAAACGTAGGTAGACAAAATTACGGAATGGAAATACATAGTTATTAAGATCCAACATCATTTCTTTCATAGTTCCAAGTCATTGAAAAAGTCTGAGGTATTCAGTTAGTATTTGTATTTTCAAACTGATCCACATAGTTCACTTCTTTCTCTTTTCCTTTAATGGACGATTGGTAGAGCTCGCATAGATGTGAAGGTGTGCGACAAGCTTTTGACCAATGGTTCACACTTCCTCATCTAAAACAGGATCGTTCATGATTTTGTGAGGTATTAGCTTCATTATTTTTTTGATTGTGATTATTAATTTGTGAAGCATGGTAATTGTTATTTCCACGACCACGGCCACGACCACGACCACGGCCATTATAATTACCTCGGTGGTAAGTATTGTTTCGGTTGAAAAAACGGTTGTGACCAAGAACATTGTTTCTGTTATAATGGCTATGATAATGACCACGTCCACGAGGGTTACCTCTTCCTCTTCCAGAGTTTTTGGTATCATTACCCTTAACAACATTTGCTTCTAGAAGTGCTAATGATCCTGTTGGACGAGTTTGATGATTTTTCATTAACAATTCATTGTTTTTCTCTGCTACAAGAAGAAATGCATTTAGATCAAAGTATCTTTTAAATTTTCGATATTGTTGTTGCAAGTTTATGTTTGAAGCATGAAATGTGGAGAAAGTTTTCTCCAACAAATCTCCTTCTCTAACAGTTTGCCCACAAAATCTGAGTGTTGAGCATATTTTGAATAAAGCATAGGTGTACTCATTAACCTTTTTAAAGTTTTGGGACCTTAAATTATTCCATTCATCTTTCGCAGAAGGGAGTAAAACTTCCCTTTGATGATCAAATCTGCTTTGTAAATCTTTCCATAAAATGCTTGGATCATCATAATTTGAATATTCAAATTCTAGCATTTCATTAATGTGTTGATGGAGGAAAACATCAGCTTTCGCTTTGCTTTCCTCTGAGCATTTGTTGCCCTCCTGTAAGGTTGCTAAAGCACCCATTGATTTTAGATGCCTTTTAACATTTGTTGTCCATTGTATATAATTTGCTCCAGTTATGTCAAGAGCTGGAAATTTGATTTTTTCAATGTTTGACATTTTTGTCGCTAAACACAAATTGAACAAATAACAAAGTCAATATTAAAATCCATATATATATATATATATATATATATATATATATATATATATATATATATCAATAAGTAACACAATACAATAAAGTGGGAGAGCCACAAACAAATAAATAACTAAGAAAAATTCAGATTCATTAGGTGGGAGTTCAAAAAGCGGAATCAGAAGTAAGATAATCGGGTGAATCATCTTTGAAAAATCTTTAGAAAATGCTCCGATGATGTATAATTTCCTTGAGATTAAAAGATATTGGGTTTTGAAAAAAAATGTATAAATGAGTTAACAATTTATAGAAAAGAAATATAGTCGTTGTAACATCGTTAGTTGTTCGTTATATAGCCGTTGTGAATATATAATTCAAATAATATTTTATTTATTATTATTATAAAAAAAATTAAGATAAAAGAAATAGTAGTAGTATATAAAAAATATTTACGTTAAGTTGAATATTCATGTTCCTAGTCTACTACTGCTAATTGTTGAAAATTTTGGGATAGCCAAATTGTATAAAACAGTTCGTGTCCAAAACTTTAAATTATATATGAAAGATTTTCCAATGTAGGGGTATTAAATACGAAGCAACTTAGATAAGACTATTCACAGTGAATTACATTTTTTTTAATAGCAATGTATAAAATTGTTTATAGTTAATATATTCGTAATATTTACAGTAAGGAAATGTAACATCCACATTATTAGTATGCAAATGTTTAAAACTGTCGATAGAGTTGTAAGAGTGTTTAGTTTAGAAAAGTTTTATATTATACATTATGATAGTGAGCATTTAAATGTACTAGTAATGAAGACCCGTGCGTTGCACATGGGCTGTATATAAGTGTTCATAGTGTAACCTTCGGCACTTGTTTTCGTCATTATATATCTAAGTTGTGATGGTATTACACCTATTGACATGTAATTTTCGGTACTTATTTTCATCATTATATATCTAAATTGTGATGGTATCACAATTTTTGCAAGCATGATACACATTTAAAATAGTTTATTGACATTAAAAGAGTATATGTGAAGAGACTTTTTTTCAAGATGTTATATTTAATAGAGTCTCTTCACATGTAATCTTTTAATATGTATAAGTTACATAATATTTTTTTCCTATTTATTTGGCACCTTTGTCATAGTTAGTTATAAAATCATTTGTACTTTGATATATTTTTTTTCAATGGCACAATTTCAGTTATTAGATAACTTAATGAACGTTGCTGGTTCTTCTAAATTGCATGATTGTATGTGTTTGTGGTTTGTGCAATAGGGAGGTGAAGATGATGCTTTGTCCAAATTACTTATCGCTTGTTGTGAGCATTTGAGGCGGGTAATGGTGAAAAACCAAAGCATGATAGCGAACATGGAAGCATTAGGTGCTCGTGGTGTTGCTATGGACTCGTTAGAAGCTTTGAGAAAGACTCAAGAGAGGCATCGGGTATTGCTTGAAAAGTTAGGAGCATTGTTTTTTCAAGTGAAAGCTGGTGTTCGTGAGGAAGAAGCTAATGCTATTAAGATGAATGAGTTTAATTAGTTGTTTGGTGACGTTTCTGTTTAGACTTTGAGTTTTGTTTGTCTATGTGTTTTTGATATTGAAAATAAATATAAGGATCCATTTTGCTATTGACTCTATCGTTAAAACATTTGGCTAAGTTATAACTATTTCTTATGATGTTTAGGATGGTAATGGTATGCATTGTGTAGGTGATGGGTTTTTTTACGTAAAAGATTAATTGTGAGGGTTTTTTTTGCTATATTTGCAAATATAATTTTAAATACTCAAATTATAGTTTTGCATGGGAAGATGAAGTTCCTGCTTCAATTAGTACTTCAGTTATGTTTTGCAATCATTCATTCTCATTACCTTTTTGTATTCTGATTGCCTATTTGTAATCTAAAACGTATTTGTTTGGTTATTTATAGCAAATCTAACACACAATTAGGGCATCATCAATTATTATCAACCTAACTTATAATATCAGCCAACCAACTCTCTCATCCGTGGCTTCGTCTTCCAACAACATCAATGAACTCAAGGAAGCATCTGGGTCTGACGATTTAGCAACAACTTTCAAGTTCTTATTCAACAATGAGTTAACTGAAGAAGAGGGTTTTTTGATACGAATGGGGAGGAGCATAATCAACTCCTTAGCAAGTTTGAGAAGCGTGAGGTGACAATCAGGGAGGCTCATCACTGTGGCCCTTTCAATGAAAAAGTTGTTGATGTTCTTCGCGCTCTAGTTGAGACACAGGAAAGGGAACGTAACAGGATTCTGACCTTGACTGCTCTACTTGATGAGGCCCGTGAAGGCATTGTGGAGAAGGACGACCATGTGAAGCTTATGGAGTTTGATGAAGGTCTTTTTGATGATGATGAATAGAGTATGATGAAGATGGTTGTCTTTTGAGGTTCTCTTTTGGTAGTTGATTTGGTTGTGTATGTTTATGATCAGATGGCTGTAAGCCTTTAAGTGTAATGGATCAATAATATTAAGTTTTATGTTTATGTTTATATATGTGTATATTTTTTTTCCATTTTACATTTTATCAAAAAGCAGTGGGGCTTTTCTCTCTCACACACATGAGTCAAACGCATATACTTATTAGATATGCTGAAATTAAATGAGGGTTTTCCTCTCAAATTAGGGTTTTCTAATTATACAACATTTTAATCAAATTAAAACATATAATCAGTTTAATTAAGGAGTGTAGTGATTGAGTATTCAAGTTGTGGCATCAGTTGTCATGAAATGATCATGTAGGGATGATAATTGTATGGTGGATCTTATGCATAGGTTTGCATCTTAATTTGATTAGCATAGATTGTTTTTTTTTGTTTGATTGTTCATATGTTGAATTTGTTTGTTCCTATTTGTTGTCGATTAGCCGATGAGATTATTGAGTCAAAAAAGTAATTTTGTACTTCATTTGGCATGTGATGCGTGGTTTTGCAACCTTACAACAGGTTTTACCTCTCGAGGGATCTCAAGAGGCATACAACCCCACCAGGCAGTGTACCTGACCGATGTAGTATAGTGTAGTGGTAAGTACGGGGGATTGATCGTTCTCCACAGGGAATAGTGTTCGTTAGGTATGAAAAACTACTTTAGTAGGTCTAAGGGTGAGGGAAGATTCTTTTTGTATTTTTATATTTTTAATGAAAGCAAGTAAAATCTCGGGTTTGAAGGAGTGGGCGGAATTAGTTGCTAGTCAACTAACCCAAATAACTACAAATGCAAATAAAATAAAATAACTGAAAATGAAAAGAGTTGTGAAACTTATGTGGAGAGAAATGTGTTTACTTAGATTTCCTTACTCCCTAACTATCTTTTACTGGTTGATTAGTGTGTATTAATTGCGTGGATGACGGGTGTATTCCTTAATACCAATCGTGGGGTGGCGTACGTACTTCCCCAACTCTACAAGCTCCTCCTTCACTCCTATGTCGAGCCGGCTAGGAAGCTCCTAACATGGGATCACTAGAATTCGCTCATGCATTAAATACAACCATAAAAACCTTAATACGCATTGGTTCATGTTTCTTAAGACGTTCAAGCAAGTTACCGAATAGGAAGTTAGCCAGTTTTCTTAAGCCTAACATCAATAAATAATCATCCAATACAATCAATAACACACTAATAACCAATAATCAATAGCTAGGTTTCATTAGATCTAAGCAAACACAAGATAAATCTAGCCTAGCATGTTAATCAAAAGACAAGAACAATATATAATCAAACAACACATAGACATATTGATTGATTAAATGATAAATTATCTTCAATTAAACATGGGAGATCCAAGGGTATGAAAACCCTTAAAAATGGCAGAAATTCGTCTTAGGGTTTCTCCTCACAAAGTTGCACACTCATGACAAAAAATTGCAAAATTATATATAGAGTTTAAGGGCTGACGGCGTCACGTTATAGATCTTGACGCCGTCACCTCGCCGTGTCTAGGGTTCCCGGATGGCCTTCCTGACGTTGTCCCTCTTTAGACCTCCAAAATCCGCTCTGGCTTATCAAGGCTTGACGCCGTCAGAAATGAGCTTGACGCCGTCCCTCTTTAGCTTAAACCGTGACGACCTTGATCACTTCAAAGGGTGACGCCGTCAGACTTTCCATTGTAAAATTCTCTGGCTTATCATGAGTAATTTTCATATCCACCTTTTTTGCCAAGCCGTGACGCCGTCTAGAACAATCCCTGACGCCGTCAAAGGTACTTTCCAGCATAATTTTGAGACTTTGTCGTTTTCTTCACTTTTATGCTCCAAAAACGTCCAAAATGCCTCCTTTTCCAGATTTCTTCTCCAAAGTACCTAAAATGACAAAAGGAACGATTTAGGGCAATATTTGATCAAATAAATACGATTTAGGGCTTAAATGACCCCCTAAAAGCGGTACACTTTTCGCTTCATCAAATACCCTTACACTTGAGATTTGCTTGTCCTCAAGCAAATGCGCTTTTATTCTAATCAAAATATAAGTTAGGGGTCATTTAATGCTAATATAAATGTAATTACAACAATTAGTCGTTCCACTTTAATCATAATAAGCACGGAGATTACAAACTAGCACCTTACAAGTAGTGTTTAGATACTCACATCTCTCAGGTGTCATCAAAATAAATCTCATAAATGAAAACGGATAATATCTCTCACTACCTGTCATAGCAAATAGATTACCATAGGCTTGGGAAAGGATCGAAAACCTCCTCCACTAGGCGTAAGCACCTAAGATAAACTATCAAAGAGGGCTTTTAAATGGGTTATAACGTGAGGTGTAGGGATATGATAAACACGGTTTTGTTGGATAAGGGATATTTTACTGGTGGCGAGTTAAAGATCTTGATTAATTACATGTACAATATGGCGTTGCTAAGCCAAGACTAGACTCGACTTAAGCTAAAAACAAAATAACAAAAACATAAAATAAACATAAAATGAAACGGGATGGTAGTCCGTATGTTTTTTCTACTTTTCTTTTTCTCATTTTTTTGTATTTTTCTTGATTTTTTTTTTCATACACTCTTGCCCTACCATCCAAAATAATACATCATAGGGGCGTTGCATTCCCCTTACACTATTCTAATGACTCGAATTAAGATAATCGAAACACTTGGAGTACTTTTAAAATATTTAGCACATATGGGGGTAATAAATGATGTTCTTCCCCATTACTCCATTACACTAGTACTTTACCCATGAGTCCCAATCGTCCCAAAACAATATGTACAAGGATATGACTCGACTTAGCAACCATGTAATCAATTAGATAATTAACTTAGGGTTTAAACAAATGTTGTCACAATAATGCACTAAAAATGAGTGCATACAAGGTAGGCTAAGGCGATTTGGGTGTACATTTAAGTGGGGTGTAAACAAATTCTTCCTTTAAGTAAAATGCTTAAAGGTCGAAACGAAAAGATAGGCTCTGAGGGGTGTACTAGGGGTATCGTGTACTAAAAATGAGTACAACGCAAAGGGTGTGGGAGAATTACTTGACCAATGTAGCCAAAGTAATTATAACAAAAACACAGGTGTAAAACAATGGGTTAATCCTAATGCCTCTTATCATGTAGTAAATCTAACTACACGAATGTAGTCTCACTTGTGGCCTCGGAATGGTCCTAACGCAAGTTCTAGAATCTAAGTGCTACCGGTACACACATCATAGCATAAATGCTTTTCCTACCAATTCTAGGGGCGAACCTCACATATTTGGGGGTGGAAATTTTTTTTAGTGGTACGGTTTTTGTGCTAGTCATATAACTCCTATCCATGAGACGCTCATTAAGATCAAAGTTTCACTCCTATATGTTGTAAAAAATTTTAAATTTGGCACTAAAATTGCCCTAACAGGTATTTATCTCAGTTTTATTACACATCTACCATCAAACAAACAAAAATAAAGCGCAATAGCATTCTCTAAAGTATCGTATTTTACCACTTAAGATGAACATTGTCCCCAATGTTCAAAAAGATGTAAAAGTAATAAGGTAAACGAATGAAATCAAATACTCCCCTGATTCGCTCGGTGGATAAAGAAGTAACATGGTTAGATCTTCTTCCAAGAGAATGTAGAAGCTCCAAGACTAAAGCATCGCCATAAGCTTGATTCCACATACATTTCCTTGTCCAAAATAACCTGTTAAACCTGAGAAAACAAACACGAAAACCTGCATAACATCGGCGGGATAAATCTATATATAAGGATATAATGCTTGTGGAATGATTATTTTGCAGATTCCTGGAGATTATAAGTTAGAGATTTAATAAAAACTTTTTATGAAAACAAAACTTTCAAAAATTTCAGAAGATTAACACCTGACGCCGTCAGAAATGATCTGACAGAATTCTCATGTTAAGTTTCCGAAAAATTTTTGAAAAAACCTATACCTTACTTCCTGGAAATCCTGCAAAACATCATTATGACTCGATACAAGCATTTGACTCAAACAAATACGAATATGTATGTTAATTTAATATTATTACGATTCATGTTCATTTGTTCTAATAAACCGATTTGGATTTCCCTTACACTTATCTTTTGCAAAATACCTTTATATGTAGTTAAGACGAAGTTAAAAACAAGATAAAGCATTTTCACAATTTACTTTTGAACATGAATCAATAATAATAAAAATTAAACACACATACGGAAACAAATAAATTCAAGCAAGCAAATAAATAAACACATAAAGCAAATAAAGCTTGGGTTGCCTCCCAAGAAGCGCTTTTCTTTATTAACGAGTCTTGTAGCTAGACTCAAAGTCACGTACATTACGTGACTCCATCACTGGTCATGGTTCCTAGGCCATTCTCAATTCCGGTTTTATATTCCGGTCCTAATTTCAAACAATCCTTGTAGAAACCGGATATCCTTTCCATAACATAGTCTACTCCTTTATTTCTATCCTCATCATTCCTATAGTAGACCGCTTGCTTAAGCTCTTTCTCAACATTTGACAAGTGTTGGAATTGCTCTATCTTATATGGCATTTGGTAGTTTACCTCATCGGTCTCATCCTTAAATCTAACTATCCCTAAGGAAGGTTCATAAGTCATTCTAGAGACCTCAACAAATGGTTTTCCAAAAACTACTTGAGTTAAGGATGCATCGACTATTGGGCGGATATCTTCTACAATTACAAAGTCGGTGACATAGGTGAAGTTTCCTACATAAACAGGTAATCCCTTAACTCTTCCCGTGAAGTTACTCATCCAACCCTTATCAGGGAACATCCTATACCCAAGTTGATTTTTCATTATCAAGTTGTAGTGGGCTCTAGTCATGATGTTTATGGGCGATCTAAGGTCGATGTAAGCTTTCCACACATGCAAATGTCTGATGTTGCATGGTATGTTGAGATTTGAAGGATCGCCTATTTTTATAATTGGTCTACCTAGGAAGTATGGTGTCTCGGGGTCATCGAATAAGTCTGTATGATATGCGCGCTCATCCTTAGTGGGTAGCCTATTGAAGTAGTCCTCATCATCATCTACTTCTTCAATCTCACTTTCCCTAACTTCTTTATCAACCTCGACTTTCATAACCTCATCCATGGGTTTACTATTTTCCTCATTTCTATCAATTGGTTTGATAGTGACAATGTTGACGAAGTGGACGTGTTTGGATGAAGAAGGGTCTTTTACTTGGGGTCCGCTATTTGTGTTCCTAGCGTCCTTATGCGGAGGTGATAGCACTTGGTTATTGAGGGCTTTCAATAAGTTGTCAATTTTATTGGTCATCTCCGTTTGTTGTTGATTGAATTCGGATTCGAATCTAGCTATCCGAGCTTCTTGAGATGCCATAAATTGAGACATCAATCCTTCAAGATTATTGGTACTACCATAATTGTTGGAAGGATTGTTATTGAAAGTACGGTTCGAGTTGGAACCGCTTGATTGGAAACGATTAGGTGGGTTGGAAGAATTGGTTTGTTGTGCGTTTTGGTTTTGTTTCCACCTAAGGTTTGGGTGATTTTTCCTTGAGGGGTTGTATGAATCACCGTAGGGGTTTGGCTCGGGTTTGAAAGTGTACCACTTATCTCCCGCTCCGTCGGTACGCGAGGATGCGTAGTCCGCAAAAGCTTGTTCGGGGAGTTCCATGCAATCACGAGTGTCGTGGGGACCACTACATAATTCACATGAAGAAGTGATTTTGTTCACTTGGCTTGAAGGTTTAGGAGCCTCGTAGGATTTCATAAGAAACTTGACTTGGTCTTCAAGTTCTATGATCCTACGGTCGGAAGTGCTTGAATTGTTCGAAGGCAAAGATATTGCCTTGACCGTTTTATTCAAATCACGGGGATCACTCCAACTTTCGTTGTCATAAAGAGCAAGATCTTCTAGGAGAGCCCATGATTGTTCCATACTTAGATCACGTAGCTTACCACCGGCCGATTGGTCAATGGTTTGTCTCGTGGAGAGATTTATATGGTCATAGAAGATTTGGACTTGGAGCCAAAGTTCTATGCCATGGTGAGGGACTTTTTGGAGTAAGTCCTTGAATCGAGTCCATGCCTCGTAGAGGGTTTCGCCTTGACGTTGTTGGAACATCAAGATATCATTCCTTAGCTTGGTAGTTCTTCCTGGTGGGAAAAACTGAGCGAGGAAACGAGTGGTGAGATCATCCCAAGAGGTGATGGATCCTGCGGGTAGACGCTCTAGCCATTGACTAGCTTGGTCCCGCAGAGAGAATTGGAAGAGACGCAGTCAGGTCGTCTCTCGAGTGGCAACATCAAGGTCTATGGAATCAACGATTTTGAGAAAGTCCTTGAGATGTTGGTTAGGATCTTCGGAACGAAGTCCATGGAATGCGCATCCGCTTTGCACCAACCGGATGGTGTCGGATCGCAAGGGTGTGACATTGGCTCCTTGAGTGAGCTCAATGGTGTTTCGATAGCCATGGTGGCTAGGACGGGAGTAGTCTCCTAAGGTACGGGCTCTAGGAGGTTGTGGTGGTTATTGTGGTGATGGGTTGTTGGGATCGAGGATATTACCACCTTCCATGATGTCGGATGGTAATGGTTACGAACAAAGAAACGAAGAAAAAAGATAGACTAAAGAAAATCTAAAAAAAAAATAATAAATAAAATAAAAATCTCACTAGAAAGGAATCTAGTGAGTAGACCTAATAAAATAAAAATTCAACCTAAACAATAACTATTCCCCGGCAGTGGCGCCAAAAACTTGATGCGTGGTTTTGCAACCTTACAACAGGTTTTACCTCTCGAGGGATCTCAAGAGGCTTACAACCCCACCAGGCAGTGTACCTGACCGATGTAGTATAGTGTAGTGGTAAGTACGGGGGATTGATCGTTCTCCACAGGGAATAGTGTTCGTTAGGTATGAAAAACTACTTTAGTAGGTCTAAGGGTGAGGGAAGATTCTTTTTGTATTTTAATATTTTTTATGAAAGCAAGTAAAATCTCGGGTTTGAAGGAGTGGGTGGAATTAGTTGCTAGTCAACTAACCCAAATAACTACAAATGCAAATAAAATAAAATAACTGAAAATGAAAAGAGTTGTGAAACTTATGTGGAGAGAAATGTGTTTACTTAGATTTCCTTACTCCCTAACTATCTTTTACCGGTTGATTAGTGTGTATTAATTGCGTGGATGACGGGTGTATTCCTTAACACCAATCGTGGGGTGGCGTACGTACTTCCCCAACTCTACAAGCTCCTCCTTCACTCCTATGTCGAGCCGGCTAGGAAGCTCCTAACATGGGATCACTAGAATTCGCTCATGCATTAAATACAACCATAAAAACCTTAGTACGCATTGGTTCATGTTTCTTAAGACATTCAAGCAAGTTACCGAATAGGAAGTTAGCCAGTTTTCTTAAGCCTAACATCGATAAACAATCATCCAATACAATCAATAACACACTAATAACCAATAATCAATAGCTAGGTTTCATTAGATCTAAGCAAACACAAGATAAATCTAGCCTAGCATGTTAATCAAAAGACAAGAACAAGATATAATCAAACAACACATAGACATATTGATTGATTAAATGATAACTTATCTTCAATTAAACATGGGAGATCCAAGGGTATGAAAACCCTTAAAAATGGCAGAAATTCGTCTTAGGGTTTCTCCTCACAAAGTTGCACACTAATGACAAAAAATTGCAAAACTATATATAGAGTTTAAGGGCTGACGGCGTCACGTTATAGATCTTGACGCCGTCACCTCGCCGTGTCTAGGGTTCCCGGATGGCCTTCCTGACGCCGTCCCTCTTTAGACCTCCAAAATCCGCTCTGGCTTATCAAGGCTTGACGCCGTCCCTCTTTAGCTTAAACCGTGACGACCTTGATCACTTCAAAGGGTGACGCCGTCAGACTTTCCATTGTAAAATTCTCTGGCTTATCATGAGTAATTTTCATATCCACCTTTTTTGCCAAGCCGTGACGCCGTCTGGAACAATCCCTGACGCCGTCAAAGGTACTTTCCAGCATAATTTTGAGACTTTGTCGTTTTCTTCACTTTTATGCTCCAAAAACGTCCAAAATGCCTCCTTTTCCAGATTTCTTCTCCAAAGTACCTAAAATGACAAAAGGAACAATTTAGGGCAATATTTGATCAAATAAATACGATTTAGGGCTTAAATGACCCCCTAAAAGCGGTACACTTTTCGCTTCATCAGCATGTTTGCTGCAAATATTGACAGCTTATTGTAGATCTGTTAGTTAAGTTACTAATTTGAAATATCGCTATGATTTTTTATAGATATACGACTGTCGCCTTTGCAATATTAAATTCGGATAGCATTGTTAAGGTAGATTAAGGTTTTGCACTATCACGTGTGGATGATAATTAGGAACATGAACTCATTATCAGTGCACGTGATAGGGCCAAAACCTTAGCATATTATCGAGTGATGATTTTTGCATGAATGGTAGCAAATGGTAAGTATTATTTATTTATTTATTTTTACTTTAGCTATATGAAGTTTTACTTTGAATTGTAGAAACTTAGAAGAACTTTTCATCAGGAATCAATGAGAAAGATATAAATTATTTGAAAAGTAACAGATACATGATCGGGTAGCATTGATTATTTGAAAAGATATAAATCATCGGGTAGCATTGATTCATTATTAGAATAGTACTACAGCTTGTTAATTTAGGTTACTAAAAGTTTCCTTAAAAACAATATTTCGTTCCGTCATTAGTATTTTTAGTCAGTCAGGGCTTGTGACTCTAGATAGTGCGACATATGTTGCCCATGGCTGAACACAGGGTTGGGTAAGTAGACCCCGACGTACTTAAGTGACTGGCCTTGGCTCTTGTTTATGGTCATCGCATAGCATGGTTTCACAGGAAACTGTCTACGTTTCATTATGAATGGCCATTTTGACTGGGTGGATGACATTGTGATCCTAGGTATAAGAACACTATCTCCTATATGTGACCCAGTTAGGATTTTAGCTCGAATAACAAATTGGCTAAGATCAGTAATGATTAGCCTGGTTCCATTGCATAAACCCTGGCTTGGGTTAACATTTCGCAAAAGCATTATCGGGAGTTCATTTTTTAAGCATAGAGAATGTAGTGGCATCCCTTGGAAATTTAAAGAATTCAAGAACTCAATGGGATATAGCTCGTCTTGATCTAGAGTATCAGTTGATAGCTTACATACTTCATCTACACTATTGTACGTGACAGAATCACCTGCTAACTTTTTAAACATATGTTCATTTATTGCATCAGCGTCGTCATTTTTTGGAGTCAGTATAGCCCTTTCTTTTAGATACGCATCTTCATTCTGCCTTGTTTTAAAATCAGGGAATGTTTCTATGACGATTTGATCAATTGGAGAGTCCCCTGATTTTATAATAAAATTCCGCGGAATCTGAATCCAGCTTGGCTCATCCTCCCCTTCTTTAATTTTGGCTTCCAAATTCCCATCGCCCACATCCAACACCCATTTATTGAATTCTTGTTTTCGAGTGTCAATGCTCCCTTTTTCTGTATTCTCATTTACTCGCATACTGCGTGTAAGGGTAAAAACCTTGCAAGATTTCCATAGCTCTGATCGGTTTATGCAGGCTTGGATAACTTTTGATCTTTTGGCTTTCGGGATTACCGGTAGAATTTGTCTGAAGTCACCTCCCAGTAACACTGTCATTCCCTCAAAGATGCGGTCTCTATTTTCAGGATTCTCGTACCCCAATATATCCCTCAATGTCTTGTCTAAGGCTTCAAAAGCATATCGCTGAGTCATGGGGGCTTCATCCCAAATTATCAACCTGGCCTCTTTCATTAATTCTGCCAGGTGTGTGTTTTGTTTGATACCACACGTACTATTGTCCATTAACTCCAATGGAATAACAAATCTGCTATGAGCAGTCCTCCCTCCCGGTAGTAGTAAAGATGCAATTCCTGGTTCAATAATAAAGGTTGAATAATTCAGCAGTTCTTTAAGTAGTGTAATATTGCTGTAATGCGTAGTATGGATGTATAATAATTCAATAAACGCGTATTAAATGATGTACCTGAAGATGCAACTGCAAGAACTATCATTCTTTCTGATCTTAGTTTTGATATTATAGTCTTGTATAAAAATGTCTTACCACTCCCTCCGGGTCCATAAACAAAGTAAAACCCTCCTTTTTGACTGTATACAGATTCGATAACTCCTTGATAAATCAGATGTTGGTCGGTGTTTAGCATCGAATGAAGCTGTTCATGTTCAATCTTGCTTGTTTTCATATCAAATTCAAATGCTTCTCTAATCAAACGATTGTCCATGTTTGTTAGGAGCTTTGGGTTTGGTCGTGGGAGATCTTTGAATTCAGCTAAAGATCTACCAAATATGTGTAACAGTTCCTTTATTTCCACCAAGCAATAGTTCTAAATTTGTTCTTCTGTAAGTTCTAAGTCTGGGTACCTGAAGTGTTTTATTTTTTTATGTAGAATATCCTCTGATAAAGCCTCCCAATTTTCTTCCCATAATTGTCGTGGCCTACTTACTTCACAAAACAACAATATTGTAACAAATAAGTCCCGCAATTGAGGTGCTAATGCCCAGAATCTTGCCTCTGATATAGCCTGGGTCCATTCTCTGTCATCATTGAGCAACCCATATGCAAAACAGACTTCCTTAAATGTCCGATATGTTATCTTGTTAACCGTCATCATGTGTTCAAACGATTCAGGACCTTTAGCTATATTTAGTACCATTCTGAGATAGTAACGTTCCCCTGATGCAGGGTTGGAATAAACTATCCGGTCTATGCATTTTTTTTGTTTTCTAAGTTTCCAAATTCTTTCTTGTTCATGCCATACATACTTTGTTGGAATTTGAGCATAAGTGAATTCCCGTGCTTTCGTATCACGCTTGTTTAGCTCAAACCACTCGGTAAACATAGTTATGTTGATGACTTCCTTTTGAAGTTATGTACACCTGTATTGTTATGATAAGGTATGCTATCATGGAATCCATCCTCTCCATACGGAAATAGTAAAGGATATTGCAGTCCCATGTAAGATGGATGCAATTATGATATTCTTTACTTGCCCGTGTCTTTACAACTGACAATGATATCTCGTGAAGGGATGCCCTGACCAAAATCATTTGTAATTAGAGCAGCTACTTCGGACACAGTTGGGGTGTTGTAATGTCGTGCACTTGTTCTATTGCTAATAAGCCGCAGCTGTAAGTTAGGCGTATCATGTGAAGCACACCAATCTCTTGCCATGCGAAATGCCTTAGCAACTGCGCTTGACTGATTTAGCATTGCAATGAGGCTCATGACTGTTGTTTCATCAATCTGGTGTTCTGTGTCTTTATCAATAAAAGCAGACATGCGATTGTTAGCTTCATTCTGTGTGTCAAAGAAGTAAAGCTGAGCAAACTTCGGTTGTTCTCCTTCTGTTGGAAGCAGGGACCCAATTAGATGATAGTTTTGACCGTTTATTCTAAATGTATATGGCCCCCGTCCTGAATTAATTGAGTTACATATTTTTGCTCCAAAAGATGTAAAGCAAAACATACTATTGTATATTCTAATTTGATCTCTAAATTTTGTTGCAGAAGAATCGCAATAATCAAGAAGGTTGTTTAACATCGTCGGTGCTTCATTGAATTTGGAGAGCAGGACTTTACCACTTTGACAACAAAGGGAGAATGTTGGATTTAAATGCTTGAATGCCTTAGTAGTTCTTTCTTCATACCACATAGTTGCTTCACAGTTACAACATGTATACGATGGTGGCTGATTGCGTGGTTTTGTAACCTTACAACAGGTTTTACCTCTCGAGGGATCTCAAGAGGCTTACAACCCCACCAGGCAGTGTACCTGACCGATGTAGTATAGTGTAGTGGTAAGTACGGGGGATTGATCGTTCTCCACAGGGAATAGTGTTCGTTAGGTGTGAAAGGCTACTCTAATTAGGTCTAAGGGTTGAGGAAGATTCTTTTTTATGTTTTTATAATTTTATGAAAGCAAGTAAAATCTCGGGTTTTGATAGAGTGGGCGGAATTAGTTGCTAGTCAACTAACCCAAATTACTACGAATGCAAATAAAATAAAATAACTGAAATGAAAATGTGGTGAGAAACTTATGTGTAGAGAAATGTGTTTACTTAGATTTCCTTACTCCCTAACTATCTTTTACCGGTTAATTAGTGTGTATTAGTCGCGTGGATGACGGGTGTATTCCTTAATACCATTCGTGGGGTGGCGTACTTACTTCCCCAACTCTACAAGCTCCTACTTCACTCCTATGTCGAGCCGGCTAGGAAGCTCCTAACATGGGATCACTAGAATTTGCTTGTGCATTAAATACAACCATAAAAACCTTTAGTACGCATTTGGTTCATGTTTCTTAAGACGTTCAAGCAAGTTACCGAATAGGAAGTTAGCCAGTTTTCTTAAGCCTAACATAGATAAACAATCATCCAATACAACTAATAACACACTAACAACCAATAATCAATAGCTAGGTTTCATTAGATCTAAGCAAACACAAGATAAAATTAGCCTAACATGTTAAACAAAAGACAAGAATAAGATAGAATCAAACAACACATAGACATATTGAATGATTAATTGATAACTTATCTTTCAATGAAACATGGAAGATCTCAAGGCAAAAAGCCCTGAAAAAGTAGCTAAAATCGTCTTAGGGTTTTCTCCCAAAATTCCACACACACTAAGCCCTCCCCCTTAATGACAAAAAATTAGAAAACTATATATAGATTTTTGGATCTGACGGCGTCACCTTATGGAGTGTGACGCCGTCACCTCGCCGCTTTTAGGGTTCCCGGATGACCTTCTTGACGCCGTCCCTCTTTAGCTCTTCAAAAATCCATTCTGGCCTATCAAGGCTTGACGCCGTCTAACCATGAACGTGACGCCGTCCCCTTATGAATTAAGCCGTGACGCCCTTGATCAAGTTAAAGCGTGACGCCGTCAGAATTCACATGCTATCTCACTGGCCCGTCATGAGTAAATTTCACATCCAACTTTTCTTGCCAAGGCATGACGCCGTCCCATGTTAATTGTGACGCCGTCAAGAGTAACTTTTAGCCGATTCTTGAGACTTTGCCGTTTTCTTCACTTTAATGCTCCAAAAACGTCCAAAATGCCTCCTTTTCCAGATTTCTCCTCAAAAGTACCTAAAATGACAAAAGGAACGATTTAGGGCAATATTTGATCAAATAAATACGATTTCGGGCTTAAATGACCCCTTAAAAGCGGTACACTTTTCGCCTCATCAAATACCCTTACACTTGAGATTTGCTTGTCCTCAAGCAAATGCGCTTTTATTCTAATCAAAATACAAGATAGGGTCATTTAATGCAAACATAAAAGTAATTACAACAAATAATCGTTCCACTTCAATCATAATAAGCACGGAGATTACACACTAGCACCTCACAAGTAGTGTTTAGATACTCACATCTCTCAAGTGTCATCAAAATAAATCTCATAAATGAAAACGGAAAATATCTCTCACTACCTGTCATAGCAAATAGATTACCATAGGCTTGGGAAAGGATCGAAAACCTCCTCCACTAGGCGTAAGCACCTAAGATAAACTATCAAAGAGGGCTTTTAAATGGGTTATAACGTTAGGTGTAGGGAAAAGGAAAACACGGTTTTGTTGGATAAAGGATATTTTACTGGTGGCGAGTTAAAAATCTTGATCAATTACATGTACTATACAATGTTGCTAAGCCAAGACTAGACTCGATCTTAAGCTAGAAACAAAATAACAAAATAACAAAAATATAAAATAAACATAAAATAAAACGGGATGGTAGTCCGTATGTTTTTTCTATTTTTCATTTTCTCTTTTTTTTTTTTTTTTTTTTTTTTTTTGTATTTTTCTTGATTTTTTTTTTTTTTTTTTTTTTTTTTTTTTTTTTTTTTTTTTTTCATACACTTTTACCCTACCATCCAAAATAATACATCATAGGGGCATTGCATTCCCCTTACACTTGAATTTTTACATAACTTTACAAATACTAATCTAATGACTCGAATTAAGATAATTGAAAAACTTGGAGTACTTTTAAAATATTTAGCACATATGGGGGTAATAAATGATGTTCTTCCCCATTACTCCATTATACTAGTACTTTACCCATGAGTCCCAATCGTCCCAAAACAATATGTACAAGGATATGACTCGACTTAGCAACCATGTAATCAATTAGATAATTAACTTGGGTTTAAACAAATGTTGTAACAATAATGCACTAAAAATGAGTGCATACAAGGTAGGCTAAGGCGATTTGGGTGTACATTTTAGTGGGGTGTAACAAATTCTTCCTTTAAGTAAAATGCTTAAAGGTCGAAACGAAAAGATAGGCTCTGAGGGGTGTACTAGGGGTATCGTGTACTAAAAATGAGTACAACGCAAAGGGTGTGGGAGAATTACTTGACCAATGTAGCCAAAATAATTATAACAAAAACACAGGTGTAAAACAATGGGTTAATCCTAATGCCTCTTATCATGTAGTAAATCTAACTACACGAATGTAGTCTCACTTGTGGCCTTGGAATGGTCCTAACGCAAGTTCTAGAATCTAAGTGCTACCGGTACACACATCATAGCATAAATGCTTTTCCTACCAATTCTAGGGGTGAACCTCACATATTTGGGGTGGAAAATTTTTTAGTAGTACGGTTTTTGTGCTAGTTATATAACTCCTATCCGTGAGACGCTCATTAAGATCAAAGTTTCACTCCTAAATGTTGTAAAAAATTTTAAATTTGGCACTAAAATTACTTTAACAAGTATTTCTCTCAGTTTTATTACACATCTACTATTAAACAAACAAAAATCAAGCGCAATGGCATTCTCTAAAATCGTACTTTTACCCTCCCCTTACACTTAAGATGAACATTGTCCCCAATGTTCAAATAATAAGATGTAAAAGCAAAAAGTAAAAGAATGAAATCAAATACTCCCCTGATTCGCTCGGTGGATAATGAAATTACACGGTTAAATCTTCCTCCAAAGAGAATGTTGAAGCTCCATGACTAATGCATCGCCATAAGCTTGATTCCAAAAACATCTCCTTGTCCAAAATAACCTGTTAAACCTGAGAAAATAAACACGAAAACCTACATAACATCGGCGGGAAAAATCTATATATAAGGATATAATGCTTGTGGAATGATAATTTTGCAGATTCCTGGAGATTATAAGTTGGAGATTTAATAAAAACTTTTTATGAAAACAAAACTTTCAAAAATTTCTGGAAATTAAATCTGACGCCGTCAGGTTATAACCCCTGACGCCGTCAGAAATGACCTGACAAAAATTTTCGTTTTAAGTTTCCGGAAAATTTCTGAAAAAACTTTTACCTTACTTCCTGGAAATCCTGCAAAACATCATTATGACTCGATACAAGCATTTGACTCAAACAAATACGGATATGTATGCTAATTTATTATTATTACGATTCATGTTAATTTGTGTTCTAATAAACCGATTTAGATTTCCCTTACACTTATCTTTTGCAAAATACCTTTATATGTAGTTAAGACGAAGTTAAAAACAACATAAAGCATTTTCACAAATTAGTTTTTAACATGAATCAATAATAATAAAAATTAAACACACATATGGCAAATAAAATCAAACAAACAAATAAATAAACACACAAAGCAAATAAAACAAATAAAGCTTGGGTTGCCTCCCAAGAAGCGCTTTTCTTTATTAACGAGTCTTGTAGCTAGACTCAAAGTCACGTACATTACGTGACTCCATCATCGGTCACGGTTCCTAGGCCATTCTCTTTTGATCCTCTATTAGAATCACTTTCATAGTAAAGGTATTTCGGGTCCACGTGATCAAAAGGATTGTTTCGGTATTTAGAACTAAGTTCCTTATCGTGCTTAAAGAATCCGCTTGACATGTCAAAAGTGTCCTTACATCCCCTTCTCACATCATCATCACATAACACGAGTTGGGAACTTAACCCATCGAGCCCTTTATAATCAATCTCCTTGAATTCTCTCATCTTGTAAGGCGTTTGGTATGAGATTTCCCTAATCCCATCGGTGAAAGTCATGATCCCATTGAGCTCGTCCACAACCAAGCTTGTGGCCTGGCAAAAAGGTGCCCCAAAAACACAACTTGTGATAACCTGGGATCGATGTACTCTTCGATATTATCGACGATTGCGAAGCTCATAGTGAATGTCATATTTCCTACAAACACCTGTATATCATCATCTATGCCGATGTCGTCCTTCCCTTTATGAATCATCCCCCATCTGCAAATGTTGTTATAATGAAACAAGGACATCACATTTTTGGGTAAACATGTGTCAATGTAAACATTATAAAATTGCTGGTGACCAATCATGCAAGGTATTTTGAGATTATTTGGATCATGTTGCTTAATTCGGCCAGGCCTTCTACCGTGTAACCCCCATGTGTTGCCACTTGCTGATGGTTGATACTCATACACTTCTTCACAGCCATCCCGAAAAATCACTTTCCTGACACCATCGGTAAATAATGCACTCCTATCATCCTCATCGAGTATCACTCCCGTTGCTTTTATGAATGGTTTGCCTAGAACAAGGCCAGTTAAGGATGGGCTGATGATAGAATTCATGCTATTAATTACAGTTAACTCGATATGAAAGAGGAACTTTTCTATCACAATTGGTACCCTCCTTATTACCCCGATGATATTAGACCCTTCATATTTGACTTGTTCAGTGAAGGCTTCATTATATAGAGAAAGGGATATTGCGCTTATAGAAGAGTTGGGGTTTATGTAGGCATCTTTTATAAACTTTTTCCTAGTGGTGCAAGAAATATTAAAGACCCTAGGAGCGCCATCCTCTATTCTCTCTCCGAATCCCATAGGCGACCTTGCTGTGCCCCTCTCAAGTTCCTCTACCAGGGGGCGGTCTAGCAGTCCTGCGAGCCCATGAGGCATTTCGGATTTCTCTTCCGAGCCCTCCTCATCACTCACCTCTATTGTACTCGAGTTCTTTGGTGAGTCTAGATAGTCGTCGGGCGCCTCGGTTTTCTTTTCGGGAACTTCACCCTCCATTTCATTGTCCACATTCTTGGCTGTTTGTTGGTCCAAATTTGGTTTAGGAACAGGTATTGTTGTAATGGTGTTCACGAAGTGGAGAGGTTTCGAAGGGGTATGAGTATCTCCTGTTTTTTTTTCGTTTTGTGATATGTATTTGAAGAGTTTACTAGGGTGCTTAATTTTTACAGGAGGAGGTGTTTGGTGGGTTACCGTAACAGATTTGATCTCATTAACTCGTGCCAACTCACAAGCTGACCTGCCAGCAAGGCGATCATTGATAACCTTTAACAGGTTATCAACCTTGTTGTTCATATCAACTTGCTGTTGTCTGAATTGATTCTCAAGTTTGGAAAGCTGTGTTTCTTGAGAGAGAATGAATTTTTGCAGTGATTCCTCGCGATTTTGTTGTTTATGCGTGTGTCGCTGAGGATAATGTTCAGACCAAGTGAGCGGGGTAGAGTCATTGAATGATACGCTACGAGTTTGGTTCCAACTAAAATTTGGCTTATTCTTCCATGCCTCATACCCATCTTCGGAATTTTTGGGCCCATAATTAGTGGCGAGCCACTTATCTCCCGCCTTATCGATTCGCGAGGATGCGAATTCTTTGAAAGCCTGTTTGGGAAGTTCCATGCAGTCATGAGTGTCGTGGGGACCACTACATAATTTACACGAAGAAGTGATTTTGTTCACTTGGCTTGAAGGTTTAGGAGCCTCGTAGGATTTCATGAGAAACTTGACTTGGTCTTCAAGTTCTATGATCCTACGGTCGGAAGTGCTTGAATTATTCGAAGGCAAAGATATTGCCTTGACCGTTTTATTCAAATCACGGGGGTCACTCCAACTTTCGTTGTCATAAAGAGCAAGATCCTCTATGAGAGCCCATGATTGTTCCGCACTTAGATCACGTAGCTTGCCACCGGCCGATTGGTCAATGGTTTGCCTCGTGGAGAGATTGATATGGTCATAGAAGATTTGGACTTGGAGCCAAAGTTCTATGCCATGGTGAGGGACTTTTTGGAGTAAGTCCTTGAATCGAGTCCATGCCTCGTAGAGGGTTTCGCCTTGACGTTGTTGGAACATCAAGATATCATTCCTTAGCTTGGTAGTTCTTCCCGGTGGGAAAAACTGAGCAAGGAAACGAGTGGTGAGATCATCCCAAGAGGTGATGGATCCTGCGGGTTGACGTTCTAGCCACTGACTAGCTTGGTCCCGCAGAGAGAATTGAAAGAGACGCAATCGGGTCGTCTCTCGAGTGGCAACATCAAGGTCTATAGAATCAACGATTTTAAGAAAGTCCTTGAGATGTTGATTAGGATCTTCAGAACGAAGTCCATGGAATGCGCATCCGCTTTGCACCAACCGGATGGTGTCGGATCGCAAGGGTGTGATATTGGCTCCTTGAGTGAGCTCAATGGTGTTTCGATAGCCATGGTGGCTAGGACGGGAATACTCTCCTAAAGTACGGGCTCTAGGAGGTGGTTGTGGTTGTTGTGGTGGTGGGTTGTGGGGGTTAAGGATATTACCATCTTCCATGATGTCGGACGGTAATGGTTACGAACAAAGACACGAAGAAAATAGATAGACTAAAGAAAACCTAGAAAAATAAAATAAAAATCTCACTAGAAAGGAATCTAGTGAGTAGACCTAATAGAAATAAAAATTCAACCTAAACAATAACTATTCCCCGGCAACGGCGCCAAAAACTTGATTGCGTGGTTTTGTAACCTTACAACAGGTTTTACCTCTCGAGGGATCTCAAGAGGCTTACAACCCCACCAGGCAGTGTACCTGACCGATGTAGTATAGTGTAGTGGTAAGTACGGGGGATTGATCGTTCTCCACAGGGAATAGTGTTCGTTAGGTGTGAAAGGCTACTCTAATTAGGTCTAAGGGTTGAGGAAGATTCTTTTTTATGTTTTTATAATTTTATGAAAGCAAGTAAAATCTCGGGTTTTGATAGAGTGGGCGGAATTAGTTGCTAGTCAACTAACCCAAATTACTACGAATGCAAATAAAATAAAATAACTGAAATGAAAATGTGGTGAGAAACTTATGTGTAGAGAAATGTGTTTACTTAGATTTCCTTACTCCCTAACTATCTTTTACCGGTTAATTAGTGTGTATTAGTCGCGTGGATGACGGGTGTATTCCTTAATACCATTCGTGGGGTGGCGTACTTACTTCCCCAACTCTACAAGCTCCTACTTCACTCCTATGTCGAGCCGGCTAGGAAGCTCCTAACATGGGATCACTAGAATTCGCTTGTGCATTAAATACAACCATAAAAACCTTTAGTACGCATTTGGTTCATGTTTCTTAAGACGTTCAAGCAAGTTACCGAATAGGAAGTTAGCCAGTTTTCTTAAGCCTAACATAGATAAACAATCATCCAATACAACTAATAACACACTAACAACCAATAATCAATAGCTAGGTTTCATTAGATCTAAGCAAACACAAGATAAAATTAGCCTAACATGTTAAACAAAAGACAAGAATAAGATAGAATCAAACAACACATAGACATATTGAATGATTAATTGATAACTTATCTTTCAATGAAACATGGAAGATCTCAAGGCAAAAAGCCCTGAAAAAGTAGCTAAAATCGTCTTAGGGTTTTCTCCCAAAATTCCACACACTAAGCCCTCCCCCTTAATGACAAAAAATTAGAAAACTATATATAGATTTTTGGATCTGACGGCGTCACCTTATGGAGTGTGACGCCGTCACCTCGCCGCTTTTAGGGTTCCCGGATGACCTTCTTGACGCCGTCCCTCTTTAGCTCTTCAAAAATCCATTCTGGCCTATCAAGGCTTGACGCCGTCTAACCATGAACGTGACGCCGTCCCCTTATGAATTAAGCCGTGACGCCCTTGATCAAGTTAAAGCGTGACGCCGTCAGAATTCACATGCTATCTCACTGGCCCGTCATGAGTAAATTTCACATCCAACTTTTCTTGCCAAGGCATGACGCCGTCCCATGTTAATTGTGACGCCGTCAAGAGTAACTTTTAGCCGATTCTTGAGACTTTGCCGTTTTCTTCACTTTAATGCTCCAAAAACGTCCAAAATACCTCCTTTTCCAGATTTCTCCTCAAAAGTACCTAAAATGACAAAAGGAACGATTTAGGGCAATATTTGATCAAATAAATACGATTTCGGGCTTAAATGACCCCTTAAAAGCGGTACACTTTTCGCCTCATCAGTGGCCCAAGATTATGGTAAGAAACAGGAACCCCTTGTTTAAATAACAGTAATAATGATAAATGATTTCATTAGTTACTTTTGAATTAGTGTAGTTTAAATGAAATTGAGTAAAATTCGTGGAAAAGTTACCTCTAGACGTGAACCCTATTCTTTTATAGCTTTTTTTAGGTGTACGCCGCTTCACTTGTTCTGATATAATATCTGATGTTGGTAACTGGTAATTGGAAGTAGAACCTGAAGATTTATGTTTTACATTTAGCAGACTTGTTAAAAAATTATACCACACATGTACTGAAAATTTACCTTTATATCTTTTGCGGGTTTTTTTAGACGTGTTGCAAACAGGAACTGCTGCTTTTTGTTTAATATTTTGCATGTTCTTTCTTGGAATTGTGGATGTTTCTGGACCAATTTTTTGAATTTTTAGCATATGTGAATTGATGATTCATTGTATAAAAATATATATGTGTTTGTGTTTACCTGCTTCCTGCGTGCTTACTTCTCTTATTTTCAGACCGTAGTAACTCTCGATTTTGCCATCTGATCAGATATTTGTATGTGAATGAATCATTATAGAGTTGTGGATTATGTTTGACAAGGATGTAAACTCGGTGTACTTCATAAGTGAATCTGTAAAATAAATAAATCGATAATTCTAATTGCATGAACAATTTAAATATATATGAAAAGCTATTAAATTTAAACTTACCATGATCCATAGTTTCATAAAAATGGCTGATTGTTTGCGTTGTATAGTGTATTAAAGATCAGAAAAATATTTAGAGAGGTATAGAATTAAGAAGCTCAATAGGTTGCCTTTTGGGATTTTGTGATGTAAATGCTACATTTACCGATTGTTAATATGAAAGATGTTTCAGATTTTATGATATTTGGAAGATGCTATGAGTTATGGGTAGGTTTTGTAAAGTGATATTGACTTGCTGAAAGTTTGATTTAATTAGGGTTGCGAGTGTTAGTTAGTTGGATGAAGTAAGTTACGGTTCACTTTTTTATATGGTTACGGCTTTCTATACAGTAGATTGCATCGAGTATGTACATAGTTTCCACTTTTTAATATAATAGATTGATAGGTCTTGCTGTCCAATTTTACAGTCGTATATCGATGATAAGATAGAAAGATTGTATTATTGCATCTGTAACCATTACACAATCACTAACAACCTTCCATTGATTAGTAACTAACATTGTAAACTAGAACATTCATGATTTAGTTTACAATATTTTGTTAAAACTCTAAGATTTAAATATCAATTTTCACCTACTCTCGCCTATCATTGTCACTACCATAATCATCATCCATCTCTTCATTATCTGAGTTATTGCTTGGATGGTGTAGCTTCAATTGCTGCGATTGGGACCAATCTTGTAACACCCTAACCCGACAAGGGTCAAAATGTCACATTATGGTATCAATCAGAACATACAAACGCAAGCGGAAGACTTATAAACATAATAATTACAAAGGTATTCTAAGATGATAATAAAATACTAAGTCTAAACATGATGAGTTCCAAAACTGAAGTACAAAAACCAAACTAGATTTAACTGAAGCTATATCCAAGTCTAATCCAGAAGCAAATGGATATCTATCGTCAGGGTGGTCCACTAAGAGCTCCTATGCACTCTTCCCTCAAATCCCAGCTTTCAACCTAAAACCTACCGCAGGAAAAGAAATGCGGCTGAGCTTAAAAAGCCCAGTGAACAGATATAAACAAAATGAATAATCGAACATATATAAGTATAGGGAAAAGGAACATAAGCTCCTGCTGAACGAATATCATCTGCCAAACGAATAAGAGATCAAGGATCAACTGAACAAAATGTCATATACCATAAGAAGCAAATCATAGCGAAACATAAGGAGATCATAATGAAGTCAAAGGAATCAAACAGAGGATAATAATCATATAACAGAACAGAAATGCCCATCGAGCTCAGAAAGCATGCCACATGCTTATTCACATAATCACATCATATCATATCCATATATCCGTCAAATCATAAGTTGTACAAGGAGGGGAGACCTCTCAAGTACCAAATGGAGAAGCTAGCTCCCAGAAGTGAAATGGGGTGCATGGCACGCACAAACCAATCACTAATCATATCCAGAACAGAACAAAACAGAATCTAGGATGCATCCATACGCCCCCTGCAAAACAAAATACATATGCCAGTACGAGACTGTACATACATATACATAATGGCCATGTGCACAATCTTCATATATCATAACAGAACAGAACAGAAGGGGACGCCGTGGATCAATCACACCTCCACAGAAAGTGTCATGCCATTGGTGCCTCAATGACATGGTCATGGTACCTCCATGACTAGTAAACAAATAGCTTGGGCAACAGAACAGAACAGAACAAAACATATCATATCAAGTCATCATATCATATCTAATCAGAGCATATCAACTAAACGGAATCATATTATAGCAAATGGATAGCAGTCGAATATCAAGCCAAGGATTCTATCAAGGATATCATAGCAATTGCTCATATCAATGAAATCATGACAAAGCAAACGAATCAAATTCAAAGATCGAGAAACCAAAACCCTTACTGAGAAAGGGTAAAATATATGTACCTTATGCAAAGCAAGCAAACAAATCAGGAAAGCACACGGAAATAGGAACTATTCCTTCTTCATAGAATCTACACGAATTAATGATCACGTATTACTTACAAGCTCATTTTAATCAGATTACACATTTGGGGTTTCTTTTTATTTTTAGAAACTTTCCATTTTTAGTTACTTTCCAAATTTAGTAACTTTCCATATTTAGTAATTTTCCCGAATTGGTAACTTTGAGACTTTAGGATTATAAATGATAATTAAATAAATTTAAAGGTTTAATAATGACAATTTCATAGTAGGGTTTATTATGTCAATTTAGTAAAGTTTAGGGTTAAATGTGTAACTTATCAAAGTTTAGGGTTTATATCGTAACTTAATTTCATAACGAACAATTTAAGATTTAGTCGATTTTATTATTTACTTAGATGTGACCCGACTCGTTTAAACTGAATTAACCACACTCACATACATTTACTCACGCGTTCGAACATACACGTACTCATGTAAACACACTCATTCTCTTGTACCCTTTTCGTTTTCGAGCCAACAAGCCCAACGACTCTCGATTATCTTTCAACATTTTGTATAAGCATTTTATAACATTATCACTCACACACATGCATGCACACACAATTATATATAATGAGCCAAAAACAGATTTTTCAACTTCACACATATATACATGTTTCACTTCCTACGCCCCTTTTTTTATTTTATTTTTTCTTATTTTTTTTTATTTTTAATTTTATTTTTATTACCAGTTTGTACATAAGATTTGTACTTTATGTAACTCACTACAGTTTACATGCAACCTACTATCCAACAGTAACTTAGCGCGACAAAAACCATGAAGCAACACAACTCAAACAGAACTAGCCTCCGGCTCTTTTAGACTCGCTGTACACACACTTACCCACACATTATCATGCATGCAATTTACTATTTTATACATATACACCAACGACACAAGAACAACCCAGTTAGCAAGACAAAACACCATGACAATTCTCACATAAAATCATAGTGTTCTTATAATAAAAATAGCCTAGATTTTTTGAGTTCATGTGCTTCATTAAGGAATCATATTAACAGGTTCTTAGGGCCTTATGTTATACAATATATATGTTGATACAAGTTGTTAATAGTGACATAAAAATGACTCGCACACACACGACAAATAGTAGTCCATACGACGTAATTCGGATCATATAGGTGTATTCGTTTTTATGATTTTATGTGACTTATCATTCCATCGTACCCCCATATTTAACAAAACGGGTGGACCAGTTTTACTTATCTTATACGCTTATTATATCAGCTTATATGTTTAAATGTTACATGAGACTTAAAGGTTTCATAACAGATTTCTCAAGCATACTTGGTTAGGTCCCATTGTTTCATATATGTATGTACTTAACTCATATGTCAGATTAAAACACAAGGGCGATTTCTAATACCTCTGATCGGATAATAGGATGAAACAAAGAACACAAGGCACTACAACCGAAACCCTTTCGAACCAACAAAACCCTTCTTCAACTAAAACACCACACGAGCGAAACCAAGATGAATAACGCCACGAAACACCCCTTTCGAACCTATCACACCCACGACCAAACCACCTGGTTTTTACCTTCGTATCACCTAGTTCCCTTGAAGAAAAAAAAACTGCTAATTTCAGTTTTGTTTTAGGGTTTTGTGTGTGAGATGAGTGGTGATATACGGTTTAGGGTTTGAGCAAAGAATGGGGAAAATATAGGGGAATGTTAGCCGAGTCTTGGGGATAGTTGGAAGACCAATTCCTTTCAATATTTTCAAATATTTCAGCCCATGATGTGTGTACAAATCCTTTAAAAGAAATCTGCCTCTAAGATAAATTTTCCAACGCGTGATTTTAAATCCCAAAACAAAAGTATATTTGACTCTTAGTGACATATTTACGTGTGACACAAAAGGAAATCGGACCCCTAAACTATTTCTAAACGTATGATGTTAAACATCCAAATAAATATACATTGGGCTTTAAGATTGTGTACACACTTAAATGAATTCGACTTTTATAGTCTTAGCAGATCATGTGATATTTTTAATAACATAGCTTTGTGTCGATTAATGTGGCTTAGGATTAGGATTGTCATATTGTTTGATATTTAACTCATAACGTATCGTATGCATTTTAGGTTATAGGTTTCGAATATCGTAGTTTACTTCATAATCGTATAGCTCACCTTAGGTTATAAATGTATTCAAATACTAAATGTCGTTTCAGATTTCAGGTTATTATAATTCTTTCCCTCTAAAAAGAAAATTTCATCCGCGAAATTGAAGTCGCAAAAGTTACACGGATTCGTACCGAATTACAAAAGAATTGACAATAAATAGCCTCACGCTCGGAGAGGTTCTTCCTATGACTTTAACGAATGGAAAAAAAATTCTCATGACTCGACCCAGACAAACTAGGATAACCCCGGGCTCTCCATCAGAACGCAAATTATAGCACATCTGATCCAAATGATACGAAACAAACACGTAACGGATGCTAATTGAAATATCTCAAAAAGGTACATGAACACATCATGAACATGGAACAATACGGAGGTAGTGCTAAATGGTGAAAAAAACTCCATCAACTCTATCCAGATTCTGAACGAACTAAGGAACTTGCTAATAATTAGAGAAGCACATATCGTAGTATCAAAACGTATCCGCAAGCATAATGAATAGGTAGGACAATCATACGGATAAGAACGAATCTAAGGTCTAACGTATCGCGAACTAAATTTTCCTTATATGCCAAAACGTCTAACTCTTCTGTGCGGAGACATCATACGGAACACACAAATTCCCGGTCTAAAGTTTCAAAATTTCTCTTTCACAATGATAATTAATCCATTAGTCACTGTAATCAACTCCAGACCTTCAATAAGTAATTCTCTTACTTGATTCAACCAAAAGGTGCTCCACATCTCTGATGATACAAAACTCTGAAAGGAAAACCCTTGTCACTTGCATGCCACCAAACCTAGTGAGCAAACACAACCAGGCCAAACACTTGTTGAATTTTCAACTAAACACGTCTTCCAAGTTCAAATAGTTGTTCGGTCCGTCCATCCGTCTGAAGATGAGATATCGTACTAAAATCCTGAGTCTAATCCCCGTAGTTTTATGTATCTCTTCTGGAAGTGTGAAGCAAACGCAATTATCTGACACGATCACTGCAGGTGCGCCATGTAGCTGACTAATCTTCTACCGAAAGAAATCTCTGCCAATCTTCTAAAGTGAGCCTACCTATTCAAACGATCCACTACAACCCAATTCGTATCGTCCTTCCTAAATGTCCATGGAAATTCCGTTGCAAAATCCATGAAGGTTTAATCCCACCTCCACATACGAACATCCAAAGCTAAAGAAAATCACTTGTACGCTGATGCTAAATCTTAACTTGTTGACACGCTAAACACTTCGCCATCAATGTAGTCACAATCATCTTCATACCATTCCATCAAAATTCTGCTTCAAGTCTCTATGCATAATAGTACAACTAAGATGAATAGAGCAAATAGAACTGTGTACTTCAATCAAAACCGCTTCCTTCAAGTCTTCTAACATAGATCATATTCCACAGTCTTGCTCCTGGGCTTTTTCATGTCTGTCACAGATCACACCCAAGTCATGCGTCGGATAGTTCACCTCCTACGGTTCTAGCTGTATTGAAGTATAACCAAATATTCCCGTGTTGCATAAGGACATAACTAAGTCTCCTTCTTGAGCAGAAACAAATCTCTTTTCAACTTTTCAAAATTCTCCTCTCATTCTTCATCCCAACCAAATTTACTCTTCGGAAATATTACATAGAGCTTCTTTTGACGTAGAAATTTCAACACATAATACGAAGATGGTCCCCGTGTTTCTCTTTCATCTCTGAATATACCAATATGTCATACTATGACAAATTGTCCAAGTATTCATGAAAGACACAATTTAACAAGTCCATAGGAACAGTCAGAGCAGTAGCAATACAATTGGCATCACAACACTCATAGAGATCATAACGAATACGAAAAGCAATTCTAGGAACATCTCGCTCCTTTAAACATAATTGAAAATAATCGGATCCAAACTCAATCACTGAGAAAAACTTCACACCCTGAAGTTGATTAATCAAATCGTCGATTCAATGTAACGGATAACGGTTCTAACCACAATACTATTCAGTTTCCAAAATTCAATACACAACTTGATGCTGTCGTCATCCTTCTTCACGAATAAAACTAGAGCACCCTACGGAGACACACTCGGATGGATAAAACCACTTCCTAGAAGTTGGTCCTTCAATTATTTCCTATCAACTGATGATGTTCAATACGGAGTTTCAGAATTAGGCAAAACGTCGCTCTTATACGGATAGAGTTCTAACTCAACCAACTTACTATTCTCAGGCACTTCTCAAGAAACCTATGATCCCAATAAGTTCAAGTTATATGATGTAACTATTATCACGTTGGCCAGGCGTCATAATACTTGCATCATATACACATGCCTTTATTGCAATCACATTCTACCTCGAGTCGTGACTAAACAAATTCTCATAACCAGGTCAAAACGACTTCACATTCAGATGGTAATCTTGTTAGTTCATTAAGGAATACGTCGTGAACATTTCAAACAACCGAATAACTCTCGAGGAAAGTTTCATCAAACGAAGTATCCTCACAACCGCGAGGGATTAACGTACGTGTTCTCAAAGCAAAGGTGATCATAATTGTTTACCAGGTTGGGAACCATGGTACAGAATTTTGAGTTTCTTAACTCGCCAAAGATGACAAATCTAATATGACCGTTGTTAGCATCTCGATACTCAGTCAACAAATCCATATTTAGAATAATATCGAATCAAACGTTCCCAAAGGAAACAGATTAGTAGAACAAAACTTATCTTCAAATATCTTCAAATGTACCGGACAATTCTGATACTCGTGACGAATAATCATAAGATTTCTCATAGAGATAGAACTAGGTATAGCAAATTCTAATAGTGCAGAGGGGACCTTAATATGCTTAGCAATAGCAAGAGAAACCACAGAATGTGTCGAACACATCTGATTCATATATATATGAATTCTCTGAACGAACAAAAAGGCATCTAAACGAATATCAAATGAATCAAAGATCAAAGTTCGAAGGATGTGGTACCATCAGAAAGTGAAACCTGTAAGGCATTACTACAAAATTCCCAAAGCATTCTAAACTTATTTGACTACTAAACTTATGTTGCGTATTCTGATAAATTTCCTAAATCTTCGGAACGAATGGTCTTATAAAGGCTTAACCGAAAGTAGAGGCACAAATCAGAGTGATGCGGAAGAAAGATAGCTAACCAATGCCTTATCCTATAATCTACCCAATCCTCACCGGTCATAACTGAAGTTCCTACGGGGAGAAACCTAAAGCAAATCCTTCAAAGATTATTCCATAAGCTCCTATAGTGCAAACCTAAGGGTCCAAATCTTCACAGGCCATAACCTATGTGCTACAAGTCGAAGCCTGAGCTCTGATACCATAATTGTAATACCTCAACCCGACAAGGGTCAAAATGCCACATTATGGTGTCAATCAGAACATACAAACGCAAGCGGAAGACTTATAAACATAATAATTACAAAGGTATTCTAAGATGATAATAAAATACTAAGTCTAAACATGATGAGTTCCAAAACTGAAGTACAAAAAGCAAACTAAATTTAACTGAAGCTATATCCAAGTCTAATCCAGAAGCAAATGGGTATCTATCGTCAGGGTGGTCCACTAAGAGCTCCTATGCACTCTTCCCTAAAATCCCAGCTTCCAACCTAAAACCTGCCGCAAGAAAAGAAATGCTGCTGAGCTTAAAAAGCCCAGTGAACAGATATAAACAAAACGAATAATCGAACATATATAAGTATAGGGAAAAGGAACATAAGCTCCTGCTGAACGAATATCATCTGCCAAACGAATAAGAGATCAAGGATCAACTGAACAAAATGTCATATACCATAAGAAGCAAATCGTAGCGAAACATAAGGAGATCATAATGAAGTCAAAGGAATCAAACAGAGGATAATAATCATATAACAGAACAGAAATGCCCATCGAGCTCAGAAAGCATGCCACATGCTTAGTCACATAATCACATCATATCATATCCATATATCCGTCAAATCATAAGTTATACAAGGAGGGGAGACCTCTCAAGTACCAAATGGCTCTCAGAAGTGAAATGGGGTGCATGACACGCACAAACTAATCACTAATCATATCCAGAACAGAACAAAACAGAATCTAGGATGCATCCATACGCCCCCTGCAAAACAAAATACATATGCCAGTACGAGACTGTACATACATATACATAATGTCCATGTGCACAATCTTCATATATCATAACAGAACAGAACAGAAGGGGACGCCGTGGATCAATCACACCTCCACAAAAAGTGTCATGCCATTGGTGCTTCAATGACATAGTCATGGTACCTCCATGACTAGTAAACAAATAGCTTGGGCAACAGAACAGAACATAACAGAACAAAACATATCATATCAAGTCATCATATCATATCTAATCAGAGAATATCAACTGAATGAAATCATATTATAGCAAATGGATAGCAATCGAATATCAAGCCAAGGATCATATCAAGGAAATCATAGCAATGGCTCATATCAACGAAATCATGACAAAGCAAATGAATCAAAGTCGTGGATCGAGAAACCAAAACCCTTACTGAGAAAGAGTAGAATATCTGTACCATATGCAAAGCAAGCAAACAAATCAGGAAAGCACACAGAAACCGGAACTACTCCTTATTTACAGAATCTACACGAATTAATGATCACGTATTACTTACAAGCTCATTTTAATCAGATTACACATTTGGGGTTTCTTTCTATTTTTAAAAACTTTCCATTTCTAGTAACTTTCCAAATTTAGTAACTTTCCATATTTAGTAATTTTCCCGAATTAGTAACTTTTAGACTTTAGGATTATAAATGATAATTAAATAAATTTAAAGGTTTAATAATGACAATTTCATAGTAGGGTTTATTATGCCAATTTAGTAAAGTTTAGGGTTAAATGTGTAACTTATCAAAGTTTAGGGTTTATATCGTAACTTAATTTCATAATGACCAATTTAAGATTTAGTCGAATTTATTATTTACTTAGATGTGACCCGACTCGTTTAAACTGAATTAACCACACTCACATACGTTTACTCACGCGTAATGTAAACACACTCATTCTCTTGTACCCTTTTCTTTTTCGAGCCAACAAGCCCAACGACTCTCGACTATCTTTCAACATTTTGTATAAGCATTTTATAACACTACCACTCACACACAATTATATATAATGAGCCCAAAACAGATTTTCAACTTCACACATATATACACGTTTCACTTCCGACTCGACATCTATTAAACCTACGCCCTTTTTAAATAATAATAATAATAATAATAAAATAAAAAAACAGCTTGTACATAACATTTGTACTTTATGTGAATCACTACAGTTTACATGCAACCTACTATCCAACAGCAACTTAGCGTGACAAAAACCATGAAGCAACACAACTCAAACAGAACTATCCTCCGGCTCTTTTAGACCTGCTGTACACACACTTACCCACACGTTATCATGCATGCAATTTACTATTTTATACATATACACAAACGACACAAGAATAGCCTAGTTAGCAAGACAAAACACCCCTTTCGAACCTATTAGTCCCACGACTAAACCACCTGGTTATTACCTTCGTACAACCTGGTTCCCTTGGAGAAAAAAAACTGCTGATTTCAGTTTTGTTTTAAGGTTTTGTGTGTGAGATGAGTGGTGACATACGGTTTAGGGTTTGAGCAAAAAATGGGGAAAATATAGGGGAATGTTAGCCGAGTATTGGGGATAGTTGGAAGACCAATTCCTTTCAATATTTTCAAATATTTCAGCCCATGATGTGTGTACAAATCCTTTAAAAGAAATCTGCCTCTAAGATAAATTTTCCAACGTGTGATTTTAAATCCCAAAACAAAATTATATTTGACTCTTAGTGACATATTTATGTGTGACACAAAAGGAAATCAGACCCCTAAACTATTTCTAAACGTATGATGTTAAACATCCAAATAAATATACATTGGGCTTTAAGATTGTGTACACACTTAAATGAATTCGGCGTTTATAGTCTTAGTGGATCGTGTGATATTTTTAATAACATAGCTTTGTGTCGATTAATGTGGCTTAGGATTAGGATTGTCATAGTCTTTGACATTTAACTCATAACATATCGTATGCATTTTAGGTTATAGGTTTCGAATATCGTAGTTTACTTCATAATCGTATAGCTCACCTTAGGTTATAAATGTATTCAAATACTAAATGTCGTTTCAAGTTTCAGGTTATTATAAATCTCATGTTTTTCCTTCTTTTGTATCTAGCTTTGAAATTACTCTGTCTCAACTTTTTGGTGCTTGCGGCAACTTCGTAATCAGGATTTTCTTCTACTCGCCTCTTTTCTTCTTTCAGCCTTGTTATGATTTCTTGAGTGTTCTCATCAACTTTTGCACCTCCATTTTCCGCCTATAATGCAAGCTAACTTTGTCAATAACATGGGATGTTATAAGATTACTTTTTTATATATAAATTTACACATTCATTTTTCCAAGCGATATCCTTGGATTAGACGTAACATTGATAAATCATAAAAATAAAATGTTAGCTTCATTTGAATTCTGACCTGGAGAGTGCTAATTAATAAATCTAAACTATTCAGCTTACGATGTGGCCAACGCTGAAAACCCATATCTCTACAGAACCTTTTCAAAAGAGTTAAACCAACATTAAGTTCTTTGGCAGCTTGCGCTATTGGCAGGTGAATATACTGGGCAATCGCCTCTTTGCTGAATTCCATGAGATTTGAATGTGGATATTGGATATGTGTTTGTGGATAAACAACTAGATCTGTGTGGGTAGAGGTTAGAATGTGTCTTTTTAAAGCCTTACTAAGTTATTGATCTTTCCTGCAGTTACAAAAAAAAATTTATAACTTCCACTCACCCATAAAGTATATTTATTAGGTATTCATAAGGTTTTATAACAAACAACTCATAAGATAAGATAGTATTCATGAAATTAAAACACAAAATCAAACATGAGTTATTTGATGAATAAGGCATAAAGCCACAGACACCTAACAATATATGTGATTCATCTTATTATTTTTTCCTAACAATCTATTTGTTGAGCTCTTAAATCTTCATGTTCTTTATCATGCTTGACTCCAGGGATGATCTCTGCATCACATATTTTTATGGGAAATTGTGTGCACTTTATTTTGAATGGCCATCTAGTCATGGTTAATGTGAATGTAATTCTTAGTATTAGAACCGTGTCTCCTATATTTGACCCGGTGATGATTTCTGCTTCAATAACTAATCGTCTCATCCGCTTGATAATTAGGTGCGTTCCAATGCACAAACCTTTGCTTGGATCCACATTTCTGATGAGCACAACTCGTAGGTTTTTTTTTAGCCTTAGGATGTGAGTTGGCATATGCTGAATATTTGTAAGATGTGACATAGTGTTGGGATGTGTTGTTATGAGGATATCAGTTTGTTATTTATATTATGACATAGAAGGGTTAATAAACTGAAGCATTTATTGGTAAGCAAATGAAAAGCACTTGTTAGTTGGTGATGACTGTTTACAACCTGATTGATCTGCTATCAAATTTGTAGTAATGAATACCATGTTTAAATTTAAAATAGAAGTTTAATATGAAGTTTAGTCAAGTAGGTTAAATCATTCATGTTCAGTTATGCTTTTAGGTTATTCCATAAGTTATTTATTTAGTATGAATAAGTGTTGGCATGTAGATTTTATTATGTGCCAAATCAAGTAATAATAAATAACTGTGGTTGTGTGTTTGATATATTTATGTAGAAATTGACTAATGTTATTCTTGATTTGCAGGGTTTGAACATGGAAACAAAGACAATCCATTCAAAATATGAAAATTGATAACTAAAGATAACCATTGTCTCAAGGTAGGAAATTTCATAATCCTATTAACTATTAGGATCAAATTTATTACATTTTTCCTAACTATTTATTCATTGCATGCTTCACTCATCAGGGGGTTCATTATGCCTGCTGCTTCCAAAAACTTGATTGCTTGATGTCTACTCCTCGTCCGATGTCGCAACAACCATCCTAAGCAAAGCATGTAAGAAATTTACCTGTTAAGATTTGGAACAATATTAAGGAAATGGGATAATTTATATCGGATACGTACTTTTTTTTAGCTTTTTCTTAGAAGACCCTGCAGCTTTGTCTTTTATCTGTTTCTCTTCTTCGGTGTCTCAATCCTCAATAACAACCCTAAAATAATAAGGCAATAAATAACACACTAATCTATAGTACAATAACAAAAGAAATAACTAAAATCCAGACCTTCTTTTTTTCATCCCTTCCTCTATTTCAGTGTCTGAATCCTCAACATCATCCCTCAAATAATACAATCATAAATGCCATGTAAGCAGTTGTAGTTTAAACTGTTTCCAGATGTGAATGAATGAACATTGCCTAACCTTTTTTTGATCTTTTGTTCAGTAGGCTTCGATGGAGTAGAGAGGGATGGGTCATCTGATAATTTCTTTAACAGATGCTTTTCAGAAGCAGCATCTTTGCCCGCTTTCTCTTACTCTATTTCAGTATCTGATTGCTCAACATCATCCCTTAAATAATACAACCATAAATGACGTAAGTAGTTGTATTTTAAACTTTTTCAACATATGTATGGAGAAATCATTGCCTAACCCTTTTTTGATTTTTTCCTCAGATGGCTCCAATGGAGTTGATTCAGAAGTAGCAGTTTGGTCAACCGTGCTAGAACTCGCACTTTCATCAGCAGTCTGGTCTGCACAAATTGCCGAACATGTGAAACTCTCATAGCTTCCATGCTCATAGTAAGTATGTGTTTTTATCTCCAGATTGTGGGTAGTGCCTACAATATCAGCTATGGCACGCGACAACATAGCGTGATCTTCTGAATCCTGCAAAGGAAGATAAGGTTAGGAAAAATTATTGCAACACTCTTTAACATTATTAATGTACCTCGCCCTCTGTCCCAAAAATTGAGGCTGCTGAGTGTTTAACCAACTTTGTTGCAGTCTCGTCAAACAGCACAACAACAGTCTGTTCCGTCTCGTCAGAGACACCAAGCTCAAGCCTGTACCTACACGGCCAATATTGCACACCAAAGGTAAATAATAACTCCAATTGGTATTCAAGTATTGTTGGGTCAATATTTTTAAAAATAAATAAATTACTGTTGCAAATATAGAGCAACACCTTATAACTGGGTAATCCGAAACTGTGTTACATCCGTCACACCAGAATTTTCCTTCCTGCCTGGTCAATCCTTTCTTGCATTTTTCACCTCCACACGATGGATAGTTCCATCCCTTTCTAGTTATGACATTATTTATCCTCACCTTACAGATGAAGGTTGAACTCTGGAAAAGAAACAGGATATCAATAGGTGGCAATGGGCTATAATTACACTAATAAAACATTATGGAGGAAGATAAGTACATCATTCCTCCTGTTTCTGGCCCACATCAACAAATTCTCTAGGGTCCCAGGCTTTGGTATAGAGTGATCAACAGGTACAATTTCCTTCTTTTGATTGACACCACTGCAAGCAACATGAATGGTAATGGCTAAAATGACCTGAGTAATTAAAGTTGTATGTAAGATGTAACTTTGATTACCTAGCGCCTGCTTTAAAATGTTTCAGGGCTGGGATGTCATCATCATCCAGAATCAGTGTGGAGGAGCTGCTTGACAAATAAAGCTTGTCTGAAAGGTAAATACACACACTGAGTTAATTTTTGCATGTTTTAAATGACGGGGAAACATTATGTTGCATGGACCCTTACTATTGTAGTGTCTAGCATTAACTGAAGTTAGAATCACGGCACACAGCCCAGTATGCTTGGTTTTCTTTTCTATCAATACTTCGCCTAGCCCCCCCCCCCCCCCCCCCCCATATGGTAACCCTAATTGACTGGCCACTGTTTAAACAAATATAAACCCAACAATTTGGTTAGCAATATATGGTTACTTGTAACAACCATACAAAATAACACTTACCTTTGGTTGGCAAGATGGAAATCAAGATTCCTAGAACCTGTTCTCTGGTAAGTGGTCCTACCCACATTGGTGATGTAACCAATAACATCTGGAAAGTGGGACTAAATTATAACTCTAGCTATAATTTGAAAAAGAACTGAAAATATTGAACAAACATGACCTTACCAATGAGGCATTTATTGTCAGTGGGTTTAAGATTCTCAAAAGCCACCAATTGGAAAGGATGTCTGACAAAACCATCCGGCTTGATCGCAGCTTTCCTTACGGTCGTTGCTCCATCAAATTCAATCATGTAAGCAGAGTCCTTCAAAACCCGGTACTCATCCTTATTTGCTATGACAGTAAAGTCTTTGATTGAGTAAATCACACCATCTTTTAACTTGTCAACAAAATTATGTGAAACGTTGCCCTTTGAAGTACAGTGCATGATATTACCCTGAAGGAACAAAATATAAGCAGTTTAGTGAATAATGTATGTGACCACTATGCATCTTTATGGTTTTTTATAATTTTATATAAAAGCTGTATTTGTAATTGTCACCATTTGTTTAACTTGCAGAGGAACCAAGACCTAACTTACCTTCCCATCAGAAACAATGAAATCCATACTTAAATAACGCCCGACTCTAGCATTCACATCCCATTTTCTACACACCATGACAACCATGGTTCATGAGACACCCACATCCAGTGCATCAAGGAAAAGCTGACTGTTTGCCTGGGTGGACTTTTCTGAAGGTATGATATTGGTTTCAGTTGCCTGGCTGGACTTGTTTGCCATTATGAATTTAGATTGAGTTATGCAGGGATGTAAGATCAAATTTGAGGTGTCTGCAACTTCAGAAATCCACATAAATTTATATTGGTCACATGCTTTGTGGGTTTGTGCTGTAACTGGAAAATTATATGGTATTAATGGAGATGTTTGATATACTTTCTACCCATGTTTATGTAGCATAATTGCACAATTATGTGGTAAGAGATGCTTGGGTTGCCTGCAATCAATATGGGAGATCCTTGAGTTGCCTGGAATCAATATGCTCATATTAATGGAGATGCTTGAGTTGTGTGGAAATCAAATTCGAATGCCGTATATGGTACCATCAATTCGTGAGACATTTATTGTGTGCACTTTACATTGATAACACTACTCAATCTTTTAGTATATAAGATATGATAAATTATTAAATGGTTGTATACCTTTACTAATTTACCTTGACAAGAGTGGATATATTTTTTTCTTTTTTTAATCTCCTTGATTTGAGCTTCGTGCTGTTATAATTAACAAGGCCTAGACAAGTAAAAGATCACTATGAAAGCAAATCTTGGTGTGTTCTTATTTCGTTACTTTCATGTGTTATTTATACAATATTCAAGGATTATACACTTCACCAAACACATGAATAAATAAAGAAAACATGGTATTGATGAGAACAAGTAAATAGTACTCCCTCCGTCTCAAAAATATTGTCCATATTTCTATTTTAAGATGTCTCAAAATAATTGTCAACTTTTCTTTTTAAGTAAAAACTAAAATAAGGGAGTATTCCATAAACAAACATCTAATCAAATAGTGATTAATAATTCACAAGAGTATATGTGCTCATCCACCTATGATTCATAACAATTTCATTTTTATTTGATAAATATAACCTTTTATCATAAACAAGCTTCCAAATACACCTTGGGGTGTGATTCGGGTTGACCCGGTCGGGTTCGGGTCAACTCGGGTCGGTCAACTCGGGTCAACACCCCTAAAAAATTACCCGAACCCGACCCTGTTTGAACTCGGGTCAACTCGGGTCGGGTCAATTCGGGTCTCGGGTCAACTCGGGTCGGGTCAATTCGGGTCGGGTCAACTCGAGTTTGGGGTCAACCCGAGTTTTTGCCTTATAATTTGTTAGTTTTCTCGGGTCAATCGGGTTCGGGTCGGGTTCGGGTCGGGTCAAGGCTCCTAAAAACATACCCGAACCCGACCTTGTTTAGAACTCGGGTCAATTCGGGTCAACCCGATTGACCCGAATATAAATTCGGGTCAATTCGGGTTGACCCGAATTGACTCGGGTCGGCTCGGGTTCGGGTCGGGTTCGGGTCGGGTCGGCCCGAATGACACCCCTATCATAAACAAGCTTCCAAACACACCTTGGTCTGTAACTAGTTTGAGAACAAATAAACCCCTAAACCCTTCCGATGATGGCGAACGAAGCAAGAAGTGATAACAGTGACGTCATCAATCCTCCATGGCTCCACCTTCTTTCCGCATTTCTAGCTATGGAACCATCTGATTCCTTAATCTCCATTTCCAAGTAATAAACCCATTTCACCTAATTAACTAAACTTCACTTTTTTTTCTTTTTTTTTTTTTTTTTTTTTTTAATAAATATTTTCTTCATAATATATTTATAACCTATGATATTTATTAATTTAATGAAACTATATATAGGGAGTGTGGTGGAGGTGCTATAACTGAGAATGTTCAGAACTTCATTGGGGACAAATGCATTAGCAAATCAGTCCGTTCGTTTTCCGTAACCTCTTTATCTTTATGATTTATAGTTTAATGTAGGGTTTAGGGTGTGTTCTTACCAGTCAGACGTTTTGCTTGTTTGTTTTTTTCTTTTGAATCAGACCCAGTTAGACATATAACATCTTACTCAGTAAGAGGTGGGGGACTTGTCTTACTGCCTCTTACTCGATAAGAGATTGAAGACTCGTGTTAATATAATATATTTGATGGTTTATTAACTATGTTATATTTATGATAAAAAGTCTTGTTTCATATCTGCATAAGTTACTTAAATAAATTAAACGAGCACTTAAAATCATTCGTACAATTATAAAAAGACAAACAGCATTATTTCGTTCAGATTTAGACTTTCTAGCCACTTCTTACTGGTAAGATGTGGTAGTCAGATTCAGACCTAAAACATCTTAATGAAACAAACACACCCTTAGTATGTTGGATTATTTGTTGAAATTGTTTGATATATATTAAACATGCGTAGAGATGAATCTCACTGGGTTAAGTTTAAGTTAATAGGATTGTATGTTATGTCAAAGGTTTGAGCTTTTAGAACGTAACTGAAAGCGATGTTATAATTAGGTAGTAGATTGTGTGACTTTCGAATAAGAATTTATGATCGACTGAGAAATGAAGGTTTTCTACTATTATAACTTGATTGATTGGTGATTACTGAAAATGTGGAGTTATTGATAAGAGTATAAGCTTATCATATAGTGCAGTTCTTGAAAGAAACAACTTTGTATATTTTTTTGCTTTCGGAATAAGAAATGCCGATACTTTGATACAATGAGTATGCATCAAGAAACTAATTTTGGCTACACTAGGATAAGTAGCAAATTTCTAAGAATTGGGGCTCGAAGACTATATAAGTTATGATGTGTATTGAAGGGACAAAATAAAATTAGGGTGCTAATGTGGATAGATGAGACAAGAGTATATGGCTGATTCTTATAGTACATTTGACGTGGGGTTTGATTCTAATAATATAGGAATGTTGTTGCGGAATACCCTCTTGCACTTTCACATGCTAAACACAAAACATTGTGGAAGCAAAAGCAATGGACCAATAACAATGAAATACCACATGTACTTCAACATCCAACGGTCAACACTTATTTGTTGAGACACGACAATATAAAAGTGAAGAACAACAAAATGACACCTGCAATAAACCTGGACAAGAAGTGCATTATGAACAACACCCCGTAACGTTGCTAGATCCTATAACTGTGCACTGCATAACTAGACACAACCCTGCAACTCACGGATGCAAATAGTAGAAAACAACACTGTCTTAATGTATTTGCAATGCATAAAAAGGCATATAAAAGACTAGAGGTTTTTAGTAGGCGGAGGTATTCACAAAACAGGATTGTTTGTGATTTCTCTGTGTATATTATAATAGGGTTCTCAGATGCCTTAATTATATATTATAGATATTAGATAGGATCACAAGATCAACCCTAATCTCATTAGTTGATCATGATCGACAAGCAGACTCACAAAATCGTGACTGAATTTTTCCCGTATTTGGTTTACTGATTCACGACACAATTTATTCTGTTCTTAGGAGTCTTGTAGCACCATGGGACCAATGTAGCACAGGTGGCTGCTACATTAGGAATCTTCTGAGCAAATGAGTTAAAAATATATTGGCACGCTTCTAAAGATCCAATAGTAAACGTACGAAATGGAGAGTGTACCTATATGCGCCACTCACATCCATGATTATGGAAATGGCGTCGTAGACAAACCTTGTACTTTGCATTTCGCACGTTTGCTATCAGAACTTAAAGTGCCTATTGCTTGAGCCAATGTTTTGAACTTGGTTTACAACAAGAGGTGGTACAAGCTCACCGATGCTGATCTCGGACCTACTAACGAGTAACGAGACCAATTATTCGTAGGATGAATTAGTGAAACACATATGGTTTAAAATTCCTACACACGGTTTTGTGCGTTTGTGATGTTGATCGTGAGTAGACAATGGGGGTTCAGATGATATGTAATACCTTGTCTGTATTATAATTAAGGCTGATCGAAAAACCCTACAACTTCATTTGATTTTGTTGCCATCTGCATTGCAAACACACTTTTTTTTCCTCTTCCCCCCTGCTCGCATCTTGTGAACTTATACATTCTTGAAGTGCCCGCCTGTAGGCTCTGGAAATCTTAAAGGACGCCCTCCTCACTCTCTCCTTTACTATTTCTATAAACTACTAATGTTATCGATTTAAGTTACTGTGGTTTTAGATAATACTCTCCAGGTCTATTATGGTTGGTATTCTGCTACTATTTGCCTATGTTATTGCTGTTATTGGGGTATTTCATTACTGTTGGTTCATTGCTTCTGCTTGGACTATGTTTCATATTTAGCATGTGAATTAACTATTAACTATTTTACAATAATTAGCGGTGTCGAATCTCTTTTGAATGAGACAAGGTGAAATTATAGTGTGTAAGGAATAAGTTGTCTTCTTGACGGTAGATATCTATTACTTGACAACAACATACTCTGTATGAATAACCCCCAAACTAGAAAATACAAGCTTACTGTATTTATGATATTATGCAAGTACATATAAATATATAATTTTTTTAATGAGTAAGGAATGCATAAATATTACATCACTGAAGGACTAACTACCTTATAATATGATTTAGTACTTAATTTGAATTTGTTTTAATGTCATGTTGCAAAATGGAAAAGGTCACACACCTTACGTAAAGTCTTTCCTCAAAAAGGTTATTCTTGAAATTGAATCTGCAGGCGCTGTTGTTATTGATGAACTTTATGAACAATTATCAATTTACATGACTACATTGAAGGTGCACATATGTTATTATTGGCTTCCATTTTACTTCTGTTACAGAAAATAAAGAAAAGTTCATGAAAAAAAATGCTATTTTCTATGTGAAAGGATGATGGCTTAGCAAAAAAAGACTCAAGGATCACTAAAGAAATTTCATTTCTGTACCCAACAGGTAAGTGTATATCAATAATAATACATCAATTCATTATTTTTCATTTTCCATATGTAACATATCTTACATCTTTGTTTCTTAAGAAGATCATGTTGAAGCCCGAGTTTGCCAGAGTCCAAGGAAATTGTTAGTGCCACTTAGTTGTTCACTTAACATGCTTGAAGGAGATACGGGGTAAGTATTGTTTTTAATATCCATAAGCTTGTTACTTTTTATACTTGCCTTGTATGCTTTAAAAGAAACGAAGACAATATTTGATTTAATGTCTGTAGCTTTCCGGATTTTTATATGCTTTATATTACAATTTGCATCCATAACTACCAAAATAATTAACGGGTGGCATGGTGTGCTCAGTTGTTCTTTATGGCCGTCAGGCCTCTTCTTATCAGAGTTTATTCTTTCGTGCCCTGAACTATTCTCTACGAAGTCATGTTTCGAGGTAAAGATATGTCTCTGATACTATTCATATTTCAAAATAAAAAATTGAAGGATGTGTTAATTCTTGTTTCTGCTACATATACAACCTAGACTAGTTAACGTAATATTATATATCCTACAGTATATGTGGCTTAAAATAGGAATGTAAGAATAAAAAAAGATATCGAAAATCTTAGGTTATAGCAGGTATTTATGTTCTTTTACGTCTATGGAGCCCACTGGCGACTCCACATCTTTAATTGCCATTGATTACTTACGGCGATTTGTGTGTGTTTGTCTTGATTATGAAAGCAGCTTGGATCAGGTGTTGGATTGGTTGGCATATGTCTGGCACACGTGAAACCTTCAAAGGCAGATCTCTTCTTCTTATTTACACATATTGGATTTATTGGTATACGCCATATTAATGATGTAGTCTCATCACATACCTTGTTATTGCTAAACATTTTAACAAATGTGATTCAGGTGGTTCTAAGTGACGGTGACCTATCAACTTTAGCAAATTTGAAGATAAATTTGGAGCTAAACCACACAAGTACCCTCGGGGTGAGTTGCATCAGTATGTCTTAACTCTTATCTTTTTTCTGCTGTACCACTCTACTGTTATTCAGACTAATATAAATGCTGGAAAATAAGTCAAATTAGTGATAAAGTAACATGCACATTTTAACATTGAAGTCCAAACTATGTCCTTGCTCTGACCTTCATGCCACAATCACATTGCTTTCTTTTTCTCAAGGGGACATCTGTTTTTTTATATCTAAGCGAAAGGTTTTATTTTCTACTGAAACGTTGACTTAGTCTTGATGCTAAGGGGATATGATTTGGGCATGCCAGTCAATTTCCAACTCATATTGATCAAGTGCAAGACCCACAAGAGATACATCATTCATCCGTGTTATTGTCTTGTAGAAAATGAGTCACATGTGTCCTTGTACATCTGACTTCATTATTTTTACTATAGGTTGAATGCTTACATCTACCGTGGGAATCTGCACTTGAGAGAGATCTTCGGGATCTAATGCCAGACGTAGTGTAAGAACATCTTATATGTACTTTAGAGGTGGCAATCTCGACCTGTGTGCTAGAAAGGGGCATCTGGGTTGTATTCATCTCCCAGTCCGCGGGTAAATGATTTTAACTTTGTCAAAATGGATCCGGGTCAATTGGGTTCACTGAGTCAAATGAGTTAAAAGTGGCCCAAATCGCTTTATCAATATTTTTTGTTTACCAATTATTTTAAGATTTTTTTATATAATCTTGGTTAATGCGTCAGTTAATTTATACAAGGTGTTGACTGGATCACTTTGACCCGCCCAATTTGCCACCTCTACTGTACTTGTACTTTCCCTTTCTATTCTGGTGTTCTTTATATTCTTGTTTTCATGATTAATATCTGCACAGGTTGGGTGCGGATGTCATCTATGATCCTCAATGCATTCCACACTTAATTCGTGTTATTGCCACTCTTTTGACCAAAGAAAAGCCAAACTCCCCTAATTCCAGCAATGGTCAAGACGATTCTGCAGATAGTGATATCTTGAAGAGCGAATACCAAGAGTTTGTTCTTGCATCAATGACAAAACCCGTTGCATATCTCGCTTCTGTGGTTCGGAATATTGACACATATAATTATTTCCTTAAGGTGGCGCAACAGGCGAACCTGAGAGTGGTGGACATCACTCAAAATGTTAAGATGTATAATTTCCTTCCTTACATGAGATCTTACGAAAGATCTTCTGTAAGATTACTTGGAATTTATCGCTCATTACATTAGACTATAAAAATTAAGCACCTCTTTGATAAAACAATACGATTTAAATGACGATCTGCAATGAGAAATTGGGGGAGGCAAGTTGCGATTGACAAGTCTTAACTTCACCTTTCTCAGAGCTGCTTAAGAACACGAATTTCCTTCTTAAGCATCCTAAGTGTATTTTATGTTCCAAAACAGAATCTTGGGTTGATGTAATTACATTTACCGTTTTGTTTACACATTCTTTGTAATAGTTTGTGCATTCTGAATGTTAGAATTATTTCTTAACATGTTATACCTATTTAAATATATTTATAATTCTATGTACTACTTGAAATAGCTTAGGCTGAGAAGTTTGTTTTGTTAAGGACATCACATATGGCTATGTCCAAGTATATTTAATCAATTTTATATGATTAATTTATTTATTTCTTCATTGGAGCAAAAGATTTTTCAAAAATTTTTTTTTAGAAAATATCTGATAAGAAAGATTTTTCATTATGTTCTGTGTAAAAAGCTTTTATGCATAAAGAAGTTGTATCTTGAATTAGGCATGTAAACGAGCCGAGCAGCTTGTGAGCTACTTGAGCTCAAGTCGTTAAAAACTCCACTTGAGCTTAACATAAAGCATGTTCAATAAATGAACTCGAGCCCAACTCTTTAAAAACTCGACTCGACCTTAACATAAAGCATGTTAAATAAACAAACTCGAGTCTGAGCTTTAGATATCGAGCATGCCTAAGCTTGCGAACCTGAACGAGTTTTTACATATACAACGTATATAAATAAAGTTTTAATTATATCTATGTCTATGTCTGTCTAAGATACCGTGTCTGCTGCATGTTTTTCACTGGTGACAGTTTAAGTTTTGGTTAGTTAAGTCTTATGCAGTTATCTGTGTTATCAGTGTTTGCTGCATGCTTTAGAGTATAAGTTAGTATCAATTTTCAACAACTAGGTGAACCTAACTTGAAAGTGTGTCCAGGTGGCCCATTGACTACAATATCAACCTTGTTCCCTTATAAACTTCCATGCTTAACTTATTTCACATATCAAAGAAAGAAAAAAAACCTTAAGTTTAGGTACAATGATCTTTGGTGTTTCCAATGATACAGTTTTGTTTTGTGCTTGTATATTTGTTTTATTGTTTCAAATCAAACAAGATGTGGTCGAAATCTTAATGAGACTTGTGAGCTACATTTTTTACCCTGATCATTTTCGAGATGTTACATGGGATCTTCCTATCATTCGTTTTGGAGACTTGCAAGACCGAAGAGGTCAAAGATCATTTGACGAGCTTTGCTTCATTTGCTTAAAGGAGTATGAGAAAGACGATGTAGTGAGTCAGTTAAGTAGGTGCGGGCATGTTTATCACACAAAGTGTGTTGGGAACTTGTTACGCGATTGTGAGTATACTTGTCCGTTTTGTAAAACATTTATTTTTAAATCATTGCTTACTACTTGATTTAATTTGTTATAAATAAAATTTCACTTTTCCCAGACAATGTTCGTTTGAATTTTGCAACTATAGTTATTTATGCTCTGATTTGAATTATTTGCATATCTTAAAGCTTATTACGACTATATAGTAACCTATTACATGTTATCAACGTGGTTGTGCTAGTTTAAGGTCTATACCACACCATTTGTTGGAATAAATAATAATTTCGATCTGCCTTTGCTAGCTACTCTCTGAACTACGAATTCACTTGATTGTGAAAATTAAAACATCTTGTCCCTACTGAATTAAAACAAATTTTGGGCATAATGATCAGATGGACAAAATACAAGTCCGGGTCATAGATTTTATTAGTAAGCAATAAGGACTAGCAATCAATCCTTAGCCTTGCAACTCACGTCCCCATGACCATAACTCTTGATCGCGATAATTGTGTTCCCTTCATCCCCCCTTAGGCCCTTCAGTAAAGATGTATATGTGCAAGCGTTTTTAACTGGATAATTTCTGTCTTTCGTTTTGAAGAGTAGTAATTTAGTATATTCGTAAAAACATAGCAAATGCATGCCGTCGAGTAATTGCAAAATCATACATAAAAATGTTCAGGTTGTATTGCAGTCTTGATCATACTCCCCAATTAATATATCACATAATAGCAGTGATGGGTCTAGGATTATAGGAACAACAATTACCAGACGAATTATATTAAAGTAAACAAGACTTGTAACACAAAACCGTTGAACGTGTTTCATGATTATAAAGGTAAGCTTTTTTACTATATTTTATATGATAAATCAATGTGCTCCCCGAGAACCAACCTAGGCCCAACCTGCATTTTTTTTGGAAGGTGACTTTCAATTTTTGGTTTAGAGAGTCGCACCTGCCACGAGGCAGGCCCTCATCCACCACATACCCAGACTATGTTGTCTTAACCGGGCCCACGCTGGCGTAGTGGGGATTCAACGGCTTCCGCCCGGAAACCGTACTGCCTCCACACGAGAATTCTCGCTGGAGTAACAGCCGGATGAAAACCGGGGCCGGCTCGGATTCGAGTCTCCGCAACTAATGGCTCAAAGACTCTCCTCTTCATTGCCAACCGGGGCCGGCTCGGATTCGAGTCTCCGCAACTAATGGCTCAAAGACTCGAGTCTCCGCAACTAATGGCTCAAAGACTCTCCTCTTCATTGCCTAATACCGACAGGGCATTGTGGTCCACAAGTGAGGACTTCCCGGTAGGTCACCCATACCGGTACTCTCACCTAGGCACGCTTAACTGAATAAGCTCTACCCAGGCCCGACCTGCATGGATGGTGAACAAGGTGGTCCAAAATAATATTTTCTTCTAATAGCTAAAGACAAACAAGGTGGATAGTGAACAGTTTGGCAGAAGAAGAAAAACAAGGTGGATAGTGAACAGTTTGGCAGAAGAAGAAAAACAAATTGTAGAAACGTACTAATTAATTTAATGAAAGATCTCTTATTAAATGACTGCCTACCGCTACAGATTGACAAGGAGCTAGCATACCTGTTTTTACAATATGGTTTTTAAGTGTGTTAAATCTAGCTATAAAAAGAACCCAGGTAACTGCATGCCATAGACTAAAACAAGCAGAATAACGCGCGCGCGTTGCGGCGCGACAAACTTTAGGAATAACATATGTGACAATCAATAGCCAATCACCAATACCACCTATCTATTGTCGTGTCTCATCCCATGCCAAATGTTGGAAAGAATGTATGAAAATACATAGAACTTACTTATCAACTTTATTATTTTTCTTAGAAGTTTACATAGTGATTACATAACGTGCAAAGTAATTCCAAGATTACCCAAGTTCATTGTTTTTCAACTGATGTCAGAAGCATGCGCCATTAGTGTTCACCACTTGATGACTTTGTGACATTGAAACATTATTTGTAACCACGACTTGTATGCCTGGGGCCTAGATGCTCATATTCTAATAGTGTTTCTGTATAAACGCAAAAGGTGTAGAAATAAATCAGTACTAAACCGTGAAACGGCATACACAGTTTGAAGCATTATATTCGTCCAATGGCCCCTCAGTTAACTTACTTTGGGTAGTTCGATTTCTTAGGCGGTCACCACCCAACGGAGTTGTACTTTTATCTGTTTCTTCATCAATACCTATAGCAAGTGTAATTAGGAAATGTTAGATATAATCGCAACTCTGAGTTGTATCATGCCTACATCAAATAGCCAATGTAAAAAATGGTTTGTATACTTACATTGTGGAGTTTGATGCCTGCGTCTTTTGTTTCTACATTGGTCTGCATCTGCATCTGTCGATGTCATTTGAGCAATAGCAGCAGAAGATGGGTCAGCCAAAGTTTGATTCCCAATGGTGTTAAACGGATAAGTTGTTTGTTCAACTGGACCGCGCGCACCGTCAACATTTTTTATGGAACCGACCTCATGAACAGGCACATTGGGTATATAAAAAACAACATCTTTAATGCGCTGGTTGCTCCCAAGCATCAGAACTTTGAAACAAATTAACTTGTGATCCGATGTTGTTTAATAGCGTGAAAAACTTAATATACTTACCTGAATGTCAATATCATGTTTTGAGTTCAAAAAATGTTCTTATGGAGATATCCATAACCCTCAGCAACACCATGACTTTAGATAAATTGTTGGCATATATCACCTGCAGTGGGTTCACAAAATTTATTGACGTATTTCATGGGCTTGATTATAAGGTCAATAAGTGTGAAGAGCTATATATGTTGTCCTTCATTGAGAAGTTCTTTGCTAAGTTTTAATAAACTTAAAGAAATTACACCTCCATGAAAACTTGTGTATTTTCATTGCTCCAAGATTTCAACATTTACTTTATCAGATCACTGCATGTGAAATATTATCATTTTCTAATTTCTATGTAATTTCTCCCTTATTTTTAAATTAATGTAATCATAATAAATGGCTAAAATTATGATGATTTTATAAATGCACTAAATTGTGTAAAAAATTCAATGCATTATGAGAGTTTGTATAAAATAATGAGATGTTGATGTGAGAGTATACTAAACTTTGTATGGCATCCTGCATTAGAATTGGTCTAAAGACTAAGAGTATGTTTGGCACAATGAGCTTGGTTGGGGTTGGAGTTGGGGCTTAGGCTTATGCTTATATTATAAGCCGAAAGCTAAAACTTATATTTTTATAAAGCTGTTTGACGAATTAGTTCGAACTGAAGCTTATTAATGTAAAATCGCATAAAAATACATCAAATTAAATTCAGAAATATTTTGATTTTTGCGTGATAATCTATTATATTTTGAAAGGTATTTAATTAATTTAAGAGTTAACTACATTTTTGGTCCTTGTGGTTTACCGGGTGTAATGATTTTGGTCCAATAGTTTAAAAAGTAACGGATCTTGTCCAGAATCCGCCGACCCGTAACACTTTTGGTCTATTTTTCGTTGACTGTTAGTTTGACTTGTTAAAAAAACATAAAATGACTAAAATGAGAGGATTGTAATACACTCTGAGGATGTTAGTCCTTTATAACGTGTGTATATGATACTTTGAGTGAATATGATTAAGTATGCGGAATCTACTTAACCACACTTAGAAGAATATTGGTTTGTGAATAATGGAACAGTGATGCTCGATATTGAACAATGAACACAGAAAGTATAACACCAAAGATTCAATATTATTGAGAATAATACGAGTGATCTTCACTATCACTAGGGTTACAAAACCTTGAATCTCTATTACAAAGATAACTATTTCTGTTATGTTCAACTCACTCAGTCTTGGCACTCGACTAGACACTCTATTTATATTATCTAAGCACATGCACACTTGAGTATTTGTCTACTTGCTAGTTTGTGTGTGTCAGTAGCTAAGATACAACTTGTTCTGTGTTTACAACTTGTTGACTGATCACTTATCAAAGATATTATCTACCGTATATATTTGACTTTTATACACAAAATATCTTTTTCATACTTATCCATTTAGCAGTAGTATACACGATAGTTATCCATTCAGCAGTAGTATGAGTCACTCCAACAACAGTATCTGATACACTAGCAGTAGAATCTTGCGGCAGTAGAATCTCCAACACTAGCAGTAGTATAGAATACACTAGCAGTAGTATTGACACTAAGAGTATTTTTCTTTATGCATCAGCAGTACTTTTGGTTGTACTAGCAGTACTAACCTTGTGAACATTTAATTTCCAACACTAATCTTCATAACATTTAATTCCCAACATAAAATACCCTCGAATGATGATGTACAATGACCTAAATGGCATTTCTTTCATTATTATTATTATTATTATTATTATTATTATTATTATTATTATTATTATATTATTATTATTATTATTATTATTATTAAACATATACACAAATAGTTATTTGTATACCCACAGATTCACAAACACTATCATCTTTCAAAGATAAGACATAACACCAACATCATCATCACCAAATCTTATCACCCCAATCATCTCCAAGAAACTAACAATGTCCCAATCACATATACAATTTTTAGATCTATAAAAACGCATATATTACCTACCTTATCAGTCCATAACTGCACAAATCTCTTTTCTTTCTTCCAAACAACAAACACTGTTATAATCCCTTCCTTATCTCTCCATTTGTAGTCACAAACTCTCCATTTGCAATAAACAAATCGTCCCTTTCATCACCCCACAAACCGAACCTCAAATGTAACACCCCCAATTTCGTGATACGCAGTGGAATTTAAACTGGGTGTTACTCGACGGCACAACAGTCATAATAATAGAAAACGATCTCTAACTGAGTCGTTTTGAAAGGAATTATCATTCAAATTATATAAATATCAGAGTTTACAAAATGAGGTCCCAGATGGTTCTGTGTTTACAAAATACATCAAATGAGTTTTCGAATGATAATAAAATTTATAGCCCTCTTGAATATCCGTGCTCCTCCGTGCCAGCCTCGTTCATTATGGACCTGAAATACATGCTTAAAACTGTCGACACAAAGGTTGAGTGATATTCATAGAGTTTGTTATGTAGTTGAACACAATATGTTGGTAGTGTGAGCTATAGACTCACACTCATGGTTGGAAAACAAAACGGTTATTATTATCCACTAATCTCATGTAACCAATACGTTAACGTATACCAATATCAATCGGGGGATTTGTTGCCCTACCTGGGTCAACACAAAGGATGGAACGCTTGTTTGCCCTACCCGGGTCAACACAAACGGGATTCAACAATCTCTAAAATGGTTTTTAAAGCATTTTTATAAGTAATATGTTTCAAAGCATTGTGTTCGGTTAAAATAGCATGTATTCCCCTCAAGGGTTTGTAAAACAATTAAGTAATAGAAAGTGGGGCTATGAACTCACCGTGAGTTGGATGGTGTTTTAGTGCTTCAATGAGTTCGATGGATAAGTCGGGAAACCTCTAAGTGCAACCTACAAAAGAACGTTGCGACTTAGGTTTGGAATAAAGTCTAAGAATACAAAGACGTACATGTATATGTCTTGCATATGGTTTATGAAACATGTTTTGTTTGTATATCTCGTACTACTGTTCGGGCCATCATAATTCAGAGGTCATGCAGTAAACGTTCGAGGAGCTAGGACACTTTAATTCGTAAATCCAGCAACTCGTCGATCCGTTTACCCAAATGAATCCCCTCACATGAAGCTCCCTAGTGTTGTAGTATTCGATAGAAAATATATTTTGCTTATTTGATTATATGACACATTAAGAGTTTATCAATACAATAAATAAACTAACAAAGTTTATAAGTATTTAAAGTATATAAATACTTACCTTAATATAGAATGCTTGAGTATTATAGAAAAAAGGAATATAATCAGAGCTTCGACATAGAATTTGTATTCTTCAAAAACCCGATGCTATTTGAAGATTATAACGACGCCTTCTTGGAAACCCGAAGTGATTTGAAGATAATAACAAAGTATTTTTGGAGTCTTGAAGTTATTTGAAGATTATAATGACGCCTTTCTTGAAAACTCGAAGCAAAGTAGATCAAAATCTAGCTTTGCTCAAGAACGCTTGCACGTTCTTGAAAGAAACTTGCTAAAATAGCTAAGAATCGCCTTAGGTTTAAGGACTTTAGAGATAAAGAAAGGGTGGTGCAAGAAATAATGAAGGCTTAGGCCTCCTATTTATAGGAAAATTTCCACCGAGACTAGTTGTGTAATTTTTCTGCTTTTCGTGTTCGGGACTTGTTTAGGCTAGTAAACGTTTGATTCAAGTCACGAAAATTACGCCGTTGCGTTTTGAATAGTTTTACCAATAAATGAGTATATAAAACGAGAAATATTTTTACAGGGGCCATTATTGTAACTTTTTTGTTATTATGGTTCGGGACTCATTTAGGCTCGATAACGATCGATTTAGGACACGAAATTAGTACCATTGTATTTAAAATTATTTTTCCATGAGAAACGAGTATTTACACGACCAGTGAATTTCTGAAAATATCTAGATATTTTGGATGAATAGTGTTTAGATATTTTGATTAATAGTGTTTAGATATTTATCTTGACTTACGGAGTGGGTTTTGGTCCCGTTAATCGCTAACTTTAAGTTGTTAAGTCACGAAACGTAAAACTGGGTATCGTAAAAATACGAAACTTGTAGGAATGATTTAACTTATCATTATACTCCATAATAAAATATAAAATGGGTGGTAAGTTCAATTGGGTTGCTTAAACCCTGTTAAAACTGGAAACGCGGGTCTAAAACGCGTAATACGTAAAACGTACGAAAGTTGCGTAAAATTGAGAAAAGTAAAATGTAACTTTTCTAATATGACGATAATGAATTTAAAATGGCCTATAATGTCTAGACTGGGCTCAGTCTAGTGTCGGTTGGTGTTAAACGTCTTTTAGACCTAAAACCGTAAGCCTAAAAATCAAGGAATGATTTATAAAATCAAAGAATGATTTTATGGTCAATGGAGGAGGGAAAATATGTTGAATTTTTCAACAATATAAAAGCTTCTAAATGTCTTAGAAAATGTGGTGCGGGTGAAGGCTAAGGTTGCGAATAAGTAAAAGTGCTTAAAACGCAAGTTTAGTTCTGCAAGACACATGGTCTATTTGGTAACATTTTAACTTAATTATCAAAAATTCCCTAATTGATTGTGAGTGTACTAAACATTATTCTGATGCGAGAAAAATTGGCGGAGTTGGTTTTTGTTATGCGCAGGATGTTTAAACGACGTTTAAACCCAAACGTATAATTTCTTAATAACTTTTGCGAAAATGACCCGACAAGCGTCAAACTTTTATTTTGTCATGGAAATAGTTTATCTCACAAGAATATGAAATAAAAATTTCAGAAATGAATAGTGCAAGTGAATAGTAAAAATGAATAGTAAAAATTTCGAGAATAGAAATCAACCTGAAATGCGAATTGTTACAGTCTCCACCCCTTAAGAGAGCTCCGTCCCGGAGATCAATTTGTGTTAGGAGTAGAAGCATTGTTGGTAAAAAGATGTGGGTATTTCTGACGTATCTGGTCCTCTTGGTTACTGACTATATCCTCATAAGGTTCTTCCTCATTTGTCATAATCAAGTGCTTCAAGATAGGCATCATTGAGTTCGGGAAGAAATGGTAAGTGAGCGGGCATAGCGGGAATGTGATCGGGTGATGGAGGTACAGACATGATGTCTACAATAAGGATGTAAGTGAAAAGTTTGTTTTTCATAAAACATACGAGTGACTGCTCCCAACATAACATGATCCCTCCCTAATTAGACATAGATAATTAGGCTATGTATAATTAAGGACCGATAATGTGATGTTCGGTTTAGTCAAGGAGTTTTATGATCCTTGGTGTTTAAAGTAGTTGGTGAGTACATGGTTTGAGAATAGGGGAGACGATTGTGCAACTCACAATGTCTCGGAAATTATGAAGACCATTGTGTAACTCACAATGCCTTGGAAATAATGAAGACCATTGGGTAATTCACAATGTCTTGGAAATAATGAAGACCATTGTGTAACTCACAATGTCTTGGAAATAATGAAGACTATTGTGTAACTCACAATGTCTTGGAAATAATGAAGACCATTGTGTAACTCACAATGTCTTGGAAAATAATTAAGACCATTGTATCACACAATGTCTAAGAAGTAGTCAAGACCATTGTAATCAGTTACAATGTCTTGAGAAAGTTTCGTAATCCTAAAATGCATGAGTAGGTACATGATTGGGAAAATATGATTGTGCCGTAATGCCTTATAATAGGCATACGCAGATATGTTTAGTCAATTGTTTATATAGAATGATCGAAAATATGTCGAGTGTATATATATCAATATACTAGATTTTCGTGTAGCATAACTTGCCTAAAAGTCACATAATCGTCTGGAGGATGGAAGGCACGGAGAGCGAAAGGCTATAAAACGTTTTTGTGGAAAAGCAGTTATAGTTTAGGTCTCAATTAGACCCGTTTCTCTATAACTATAAGCTCTGATATCAATCTGTAACACCCCCAATTTCGTGATACGCAGTGGAATTCAAACTTGGTGTTACTCAACGACACAACAGTCATAATAATAGAAAACGATCTCTAACTGAGTCGTTTTGAAAGGAATTATCATTCAAATTATATAAATATCAGAATTTACAAAATGAGGTCCCAGATGGTTCCATGTTTACAAAATACATCAAATGAGTTTTCGAATGATAATAAAAATTATAGCCCTCTTGAATATCTGTGCTCCTCCGTGTCAGCCTCGTTCATTATGGACCTGAAATACATGCTTAAAACTGTCGACACAAAGGTTGAGTGATATTCATAGAGTTTGTTATGTAGTTGAACACAATATGTTGGTAGTGTGAGCTATAGACTCACACTCATGGTTGGAAAACAAAACGGTTATTATTATCCACTAATCTCATGTAACCAATACGTTAACGTGTACCAATATCAATCGGTGGATTTGTTGCCCTACCTGTGTAAGATTTCACGAAAATCCGCTATGGTAATCCTCACTAATTAATCATAACCTTGAGTTACTGTTTGCCAAAACCCATTTTTTTCAGAAAAATTTAAAAATTTTATTTACTCACTATATTATTCCTACCACATCACCACATCACAACAAATATCGGATGTCGACACTAGACCACGGCTTATATCATGTAACGTAACTACTTCACAAGGATTAATGTTTCATAAATCACAAATTACCAATATCACTAACTACTAGTTGATTAGCACTAATCACACAATCTACTCTAAATATATTTTACATATTCCACTAACTAACACCACTATTAAACTTATTACATTAAAATTTCACAACCCATGTTACACAATACCCATCAATCGGACCATCCGGCCCAGCAACACCCTATCCGCTGTACAAGCCCAACTCCCAAAATTCATTTTCACTTTGTGATTTCATGAGATGCCCGAACAGCCACACCCCCCTTCAAAACGACTCGAGTTCTTCCAATTTGTAAATGCAACTCACTAATATTTTTACACCATTTTGTACACGACCCACTAAACTTTGAACGTGCACAATCCCAGTAATAAATGTCGAGTATTCGTCAAGAATTAAGAACCGTTTTGGTTGCCACCATTCGAACCATACGTATAAGTATGAAGACCAAAAACTAAACCGTCTTGACCCGCACTTTTTCCTACGCCCTCCTAATAATATATTTAGCATATAAAGACGTTGAGAAGACCATAAGGACTGCAATATGGGTTCGTAACTCGCTAAAACCAATTCTCCCATATTCAAAATACCAACCGAACAACAAAGATATCACAAGTGCAAAGGATAAGATTACCCACGTTTCACATCTACAAAATATCTCTCATTGTCAGGAAAACACACTTAGGTGTCCCTTCCTCCACAGTGAAGGCCAATAATTGAGTGAAGGGTAATATAGTCACAATGTGTGTGACACCTCTCTATATATCTCACCCTCCCCTAGCAGTGTACCTTGCTCTTTTCCCACTCCTTTCACTCTCACTAACAACCATAGCTTCCCAGTAAACCTTGCCTCGAAGTCTCGAACCTTTCCAGAAAACCATGCATAAAAATATAACTCGAGCCTAGCTAGCAAGATTACTGTCCATCCTTGTGTTTCAATCGACTCCCACGCAAGTCTTCACCACCTTTCTAGAGGTGTAGTAAGTGTCCTAAACCTCTCTTAGTATCACTTCTCACATCCCACATAGCACGTACACAAGTCACATGCATATTTCATTTATTATCGAACGTATATATAACTGCTATAATCATACTGTGTTTATAACCATATTCACACGCACCACTTTTCTCTCAACGCACTTTCACAACTAATAAAGCACACCATGCATGCATCATTTTGATTCTCACTAGCTCTTATATATTGAACATTTCATGCATAAATCTTTACTAGAATGTAAAATGTCTTTATAGTTGAAAACTCAGTGACATATGCTAAACCATGCGCGTCATTGAACTCGCTTTGAGGAATATTAACCATCACCTCACGTTATTCTCATATTTTAGCTTGCATTGCATGCACTAAACCAACATGTAAACATTTGATATCACACGCAGCATATAAACTGGAACACACTAAGATATATTCTAAGAGTTGGGTATGGACAACTCAAGTCGCCTAGTAAACGAGCTAATAACACACGAAATAGCTAAACAACCACGTCACTTCATTACACAACTTATTAAACAACACAACAAGCTTCACCTCTTAGTTTAACAACTCGTAATAATAATCATACTTCGACCTTTAAAATCACCAAAAGCATATCGACTACATATACAAACACAACTGCCTACACACTTAGAAAATATATACTAGTATTTTTCCAAGATAAACTATGCGACCCGGCTACAAGATATAATTATATTGTCGAAATTTTAAACATAACATTTAGATGTTTTCACATGAATCGAATAACCACCTAACAAACTACTTGTTTCGTATTTTAAGTTTGTCCTCATAAACTCATTAAGACAGTCAAAATCTTTCAAATTATACCGGTAACACTAGATCTAAATTTCATAAGTTTTCACAAATAAATTAAAGATCGGTTGGGCTAAGAAATCGAGCCCAATAAGATTTTGTATGTAACCGGTCCAGTGGGCCCGGAAAATATATTTGCAGAATCACAAAAATGATCCAAGAACAGGCCCAAAACAATTTTACATGCCCTCGCCTCTAAAATATCCAATGGGCTTAAGTTAAATTCGTGTGTGGCCCATTTATACAAAAATAAGCCCTTTCCTGAAATAAGCACTTGAAATAAGTTAAAATGAACTTAATAAAGTTATAGAAATTTTCAGAATATTTTTCCCGTCATTTTTATGCAAAAAGGACTAAAAATGTAACGCGAACTAACCAGAAGGACCAAAACTGCCAAACTACGAAACTTATGGACTGAAGCTGTGAAAACAGTTTGTAAAGGACTTGATTTGACATATCATTGAACTCCGAGCCTTATATGGACATATGGACAAATTTTGGACTATTATGGACTTTGGACTTAACCGAGGACTAACGACGTAACGCAATCGCAGTTAGACTAAAAAGTGTAAAATCTGAAAAGGACAAGGAATTATTTAATTTCACTTGACATTCTTAGTTTATTTTTATTTTTTTTGCACCCTTCATCTCTTATACATGTTTTATTTTAGTTATGCATCATTTAGTACTTGTTATTTATTATAACTAGAATTTAGTAACTCACTTTACATATCATTCCAGCATATTCTGAGGAGATAATATTTTGAGTCGAGTGACATAAGAATCCATATAATATCATAAATGATATTATATTTTTAACTTGAGGCATTTTAAGCATATCACACACTCACATCACCGATCAAATCATTATACGATTTATCCTTTCCACATTCGTTATTAGTCGTATGTTAGACTCTTAGACTTCGCTTATACTCAGGTCTCGTATTGAAGAAGTTTTCGTGATCGTTTACTTGGTCTTATAATTTCGTCTTGTCAGATACGCTCCAGGTAAGTCGTGGCCCCTCCTATTTTAATACTTGATTTATACTCTTTTGGGGGAGATACATGCTTCGAAATATTTTACTCACTTATCAACTATATGATTTGCTTGCGATACAATACTTCTATAAGTACTATGAAAACTCTTATGACTTACCGTGAGTCGTGGCCCCTACTTTTCACACTTGTTTTAATAACTCTTTTGGGGGAGATACATGCTTTAACTGTTTTAAGTTACTTATATGAAACTCTCATGATTTACTCAAAATCATCCACTATGCTTTACATGTTTAAATCATACTTGAAAGGAATACATACTCAATATATGTGCAAATTGTCTGTTTAGCTTAAACACGGAACTTGGAAGATAACATTTTAAACTACTTGATGTAATATGACACTGAGACTCATTGTATGCATTCATGTGACAAATGAATGTATTGCTACCTTAATATGATATTTCTACATTTCACTATAAATAATTGCCAAGACTAAAATTACGCACGATTCACCTATATTGCCTAAGCACACTTTATTGCCATAAAGTCCCTTGATCATGAGCCATTAATCACTGCGGTGAGCGCGAATATAGTGAACAGCTTCGAAACCTGTTAGAGGCTGACGACCTATCCCACTAAATACTGTGACGGAATGCCTACATGGCTAGTCGTATTTAGTCGCGATGCACTATATTTGAGAAAAATAGGAATTGGCAAGTTACCTATTAACATGAGGGCTATAAAAACCCATCAGTAACCCTGGTGGGACACCGCCGTTTTACGGTACTCTGTTAACGTTTTGCGTGTCATGAGGCTTAAGGCAATATAACTTTATGAATATATGAATGTTTCATATATATCCTAGGATACAGCTGTATTTAGCAGACCACCACTTTAAACTGATAGACTTCAGATTCTAGATTATCATTTCCACTATGTGATATGATTGTGAATCCCGTACTTGAACTTTAACTATTACCATATGTGACTTAAATGAGAATTCTGCACAAAGCAACCCAAAATGCTTGGTATATCATTATATTTAAAAGCTGACACAACAGTCTATATTGAGCATATAACAACGTAGCTCATCTGCATTCATAACTTGAAACTTATGATTTTGGAGGTCATACATGACTTACTTGTGGATTTTTATACAACACAACGTATTATTTATTTCATGAAGGATTATTATGTAGTTCAACAATCACTATACACTTTTCGAAGAAAGTTATTTTCTACAAACTCCACGAACTCACCAACCATTGTGTTGACGGTTTAAGCATGTTTATCTCAGGTAATTAACGGAGCAGGACAAGACACGGAGCGGGCATCCTTTACTCTGATAACTTAGATGGTGTAAAATCAAATATGTCATTCTTTCCAAATTATCACATTTTCTCATGGGATTTTCAAATCAAATAATTCACTTATATACCAAAAATATTCTTTTGAATGACATATAGCTTTCAAAACGACCCTTCCGGGCCGTTTTTCTGAAATTTAAACCTCGATCCTCACAGTAACACCCTAATTATTTTTCCGCTGCCACAAACCAAATTAGGGGGTGTTACAACCTGGGTCAACACAAAGGATGGAACGCTTTTTTGCCCTACCCGGGTCAACACAAACGGGATTCAACAATCTCTAAAATGGTTTTTAAAGCATTTTTATAAGTAATATGTTTCAAAGCATTGTGTTCGGTTAAAATAGCATGTATTCCCCTCAAGGGTTTGTAAAACAATTAAGTAATGAAAAGTGGGGCTATGAACTCACCGTGAGTTGGATGGTGTTTTAGTGCTTCAATGAGTTCGATGGATAAATCGGAAAACCTCTAAGTGCAACCTACAAAAGAACGTTGCGACTTAGGTTTGGAATAAAGTCTAAGAATACAAAGACGTACATGTATATGTCTTGCATATGGTTTATGAAACATGTTTTGTTTGTATATCTCGTACTACTGTTCGGGCCATCATAATTCAGAGGTCATGCAGTAAACGTTCGAGGAGCTAGGACACTTTAATTCGTAAATCCAGCAACTCGTCGATCCGTTTACCCAAATGAATCCCCTCACATGAAGCTCCCTAGTGTTGTAGTATTCGATAGAAAATATATTTTGCTTATTTGATTATATGACACATTAAGAGTTTATCAATACAATAAATAAACTAACAAAGTTTATAAGTATTTAAAGTATATAAATACTTACCTTAATATAGAATGCTTGAGTATTATAGAAAAAGGGAATATAATCAGAGCTTCGACATAGAATTTGTATTCTTCAAAAACCCGATGCTATTTGAAGATTATAACGACGCCTTCTTGGAAACCCGAAGTGATTTGAAGATAATAACAAAGTCTTTGTAAGACACTGCAAAAATTCATTGAGATAAGCCTCGTTAATTTATAATAACCTCGAGTTACTGTTTAATAAATCCCATTTTTTCGGAAAAATTTAAAATTTTTCTTATCATATTATTCCAACACGATCGCGTTATCACAGGAATCACCAAATAACTACACTAGCTTGCAATGCGTATTACGAAACATACGTATTTCACAAAGACTAATATTTCACAAACCACCATTTACACAAATTTCAAAGGCTTACTAATTACAATTTACACTAATAAATATATACATTAATCACAATTTCTACAACTACTAACAATTTAAATACACAAATTTCATTTAACCTTCACTAATTATAATCACAAACCAAATGGGCCAAAGCTATATTCTCAGCCCATCATCACCATCATACGGGTCAAAGCCCAACTCCAAGCCCACACAACTTTTGTTAGTTCATGTATACTCGACCAGCCACACACCCTCCAAAACAGCTCGAGATCTTCCAAATTCTAAACGCAACACACAAATATTTTTACATACTCTCATTCACCTCCCAGTAGGCTATGGGTGCGCCCAGTTTCAGGAATACATGCCGAGTTTTGATAAGAGAATGAAGGCCAAAGTGTTCGTTCTATGACAACCCAACTCGTTAAGTAATAATCACAAAACTTAACCGTTTAAAACCCACGCTTTTTCCTACGACCTTCTAATGATAATAATAACGTACTATGATGTTAAAAAGGAAGTTAGAACAGCAGTAGACGTTTATGGCTCGATAAAATCAATTGGAACTCGTTTAAGATACAAACCGAGCACATATATATATATCACAAAAACAAAAGATAAGGTTTTACCAACCCTCCCATATCACCCTAAGATCTCATCCTGTCAGAGACACATCTTAAGGACCATTCGATCACTGCCATTGTACAGTAGAAGCACATGATTGAAATACAAGTCAAATAGTCAAGATAATTATGGGTATTCTATCTCTATATATACTACCATACATTTGGCAGCCTACACTACTCCTCTTACACTTCTTTCACTCTCACTAATCACCTTAGAAGCTCAGAAACATCTACTGTCTCTCCTTTGGGAAGCAACGAATAGAAAAGGTCAACACGTGAAAACGTATTTAGTGCCTAGCGAGGCACTGTTTTGGTCCCTTGCTCTCCATTCGACATCCACAGTTTTCTTCACCACCCTTAGAGGTGTAGTAAGTAGCTTCAAACTCTTCTTCATTCCATCTTACACGTTAGAATATTGTCATGCATCATTTAAAGATATCATGTTCGAACGTATAATTTCCTTTTTCATTTTTGTTTTCGTATCACACTTATATATGTAAGAAACAAGGAGTGACATGCCTCCACTGTGAAGGCTTGAGAGTCACTACTCACCCCACACTCACGTTTAACACTTCATTGCATGCATACTTCAATTCGAACACACACGCTCTCACGGTCATACTTTAGTCACACGTTAAGACTTAAACTGAAAAACACTAAATATATTCTAAGTGTTTTATACGTATAAAACAGTCCGAGTAGGCTAGAAAATGACTTCATATCTCACTACCTAACTTAATGACCATGCGTTAACTTTATACTACCTGTTAGACCACATGACTAGCTACTATTTTCATATAAACAACTTGTAGCAATACTCAAGTCACGACCCTATAAAACAACCCAAGCTAGTCGCAGAAACCCTATCTGAAAACAACTAAAAACGATTAGTGGGCTTAGCGATGTAGCTCGTTAAGGGCCCATTTAGATGAAAAATAAGCTACTGATCAAATAAGCTATTAAAATAAGCTTCATTAATCTTAAATAAGCCTCATAAAAACTCGCCATCCTTTTCCCTACATTTTTGACATTTTTGGACTAAAAACGTAACGCGAACTCACTTAGAGGGACTAAAACTGTCAAACCGTGAAATGCAAGGACTGAGACTGTGAAAACAGAATGTTTAGAGTATAAATGGACATATTATTGAATTCCAAGCCTCATTTGTATTCTTGGACAAATATTGGACTATTTATGGACTATGGACTTAACGAAGGACTAACGGTGTGACGCAATCGCAATTAGGGTGAAAGTATAAAATATGGAAAAGAACAAGGACCAACTGTTTTTACTTGAAATTCTTATTTTATTTTTCCTTTTTCACCCCATCACTTCATATGCATTCTCATACTTCTAGTTACGTATTATTTAACGTTTGTTATTTATTATAAGTATCAACATTTTGAGTTAACATTGCATAGCATTTCAACTCTTTTGAAGAAATAACATTATTTTTGAATTATAAGCACTTTAGGCATAACACTTTCCCACTTAACGATCAGATCGTTATTCATCATTCGTTATTCATCATTCACTACTCATTTCACATCCACCACAAGTATTTGGTTAGATTCTCAGACATTTGTATTTATCAGGTTTTGTATTGAAGTCAATACCATAATCACCCCTGAGTTTACTCTCACCATCACCAGTAACGCTTAAGGTGAGTTGTGGCCCCTAATCTTTTAATACTTGTTTTAATAACTCTTTTGGGGGAGATACATGCTTCAACTGTTTTAAGTTTACTTTTATACTTTGAAAACTCTCATGATTTACTCAAAATCATCAACTATGCTTTACATGTTTTGAATCACCCTTTGGAAGGGATATACGCTCGTTATACTTGCAAATTGCTTGCTTAGCTGAAACACTGTGTTTGAAAAATAACATTTTCAAACTACTTGTTGTAGCATGATACTGAGACTCATTATATGCATTCATATAGCAATTGAATGTACAACTAACTTTACTACGATATTTCTACATTTCATTGGAAATAATTGCCATGATTAAAGTACGCATATTCTATGAACCCCTGAAACCTATATTTCCTAAGTTTACTATATTGCCATAAAGTCCCTCGATCACGAGCCATTAATCACTACGGTGAGCGCGAATATAGTGAACAGCTTCGAAACCTGTTGGAGGCTGACGACCTGTCCCACTAAATACTTTGACGGAATGCCTATTGGTTAGTCGTATTTAGTCGCGATGCACTATATTTGAGAAAAATAGAAAGTTGGCAAAATCACCTATTACATGAGGGCTAACACCCAACAGTAACCTGATGTGGACACCGCCGTTTTACGGTACATTGTTAACGTTTTGCGTGTCATGAGACTTAGGGCAATATAATTATATGAATGTTTCATATATATTTGGATATAGCTGTATTTAGTAAACCACCACTCCACACTGATAGACTTCAGACTTTATACTATTATTTTCACTATGTGTTTGGATTATGTATCCTGTACTTGGAACTTAACTGTTATCATATGTGACTTAGTTGTGTCTTCTAATAAAGACAGCTCAATGCTTGGTATGTCATTACTGACATTTACTTTTAAAAGCTGACCCATTATTTCATTTCGAGCGTATAACAACGTAGCTCATTTTCATTTAAAACTTGAAACTTATGATCATCTGAGTTCATATATGATTTACTTGTGGATTTTTCCCAACGCAATTTACTATTTATTCCAACTACCACTGTACACTCTCGAATTCAGAGAAATAAATTGTTTTCTCATTAAACTCTACGAACTCACCAACCATTGTGTTGACGTTTTAAGCATTTATATATCAGGTAATTAACGGAGCAGGACAAGACACGGAGCGGGCACTTTATACTCTGATAAATAAAATGGTGTAAAATCAAATATGTCATTCCTTCCAAATTATCACACCTTTTTAGCAGGATTTTCAAATCAGATATTTCACCTTTATATCAAAAGTATGATTTTGAATGACATATAACTTTCAAAACGCCTCTTCCGGGCCGTTTTCTGAAATTTTAACTTCGATCCTCATCGTAACACCCTAATTACTTTTCCGCTGCCACATAACAAATTAGGGGGTGTTACAGTCTTTTTGGAGTCTTGAAGTTATTTGAAGATTATAATGACGCCTTTCTTGAAAACTCGAAGCAAAGTAGATCAAAATCTAGCTTTGCTCAAGAACGCTTGCACGTTCTTGAAAGAAACTTGCTAAAATAGCTAAGAATCGCCTTGGGTTTAAGGACTTTAGAGATAAAGAAAGGGGTGGTGCAAGAAATAATGAAGGCTTAGGCCTCCTATTTATAGAAAAATTTCCACCGAGGACTAGTTGTGTAATTTTTCTGCTTTTCGTGTTCGGGACTTGTTTAGGCTAGTAAACGTTTGATTCAAGTCACGAAAATTACGCCGTTGCGTTTTGAATAGTTTTTCCAATAAATGAGTATATAAAACGAGAAATATTTTTACAGTGGCCATTATTGTAACTTTTGTGTTATTATGGTTCGGGACTCATTTAGGCTCGATAACGATCGATTTAGGACACGAAATAGTACCATTGTATTTAAAATAATTTTTTCATGAGAAATGAGTATTTACACGACCAGTGAATTTCTAAAAATATCTAGATATTTTGGATGAATAGTATTTAGATATTTTGATGAATAGTGTTTAGATATTTATCTTGACTTACGGAGTGGGTTTTGGTCTCGTTAATCGCTAACTTTTAGTTGTTAAGTCACAAAACGTAAAACTGGGTATCATAAAAATACAAAACTTGTAGGAATGATTTAACTTATCATTATACTCCATAATAAAATATAAAATGGGTGGTAAGTTCAATTGGGTTGCTTAAACCCTGTTAAAACTGGAAACGCGGGTCTAAAACGCGTAATACGTAAAACGTACGAAAGTTGCGTAAAATTGAGAAAAGTAAAATGTAACTTTTCTAATATGACGATAATGAATTTAAAATGGCCTATAATGTCTAGACTGGGCTCAGTCTAGTGTCGGTTGGTGTTAAACGTCTTTTAGACCTAAAACCGTAAGCCTAAAAATCAAGGAATGATTTATAAAATCAAAGAATGATTTTATGGTCAATGGAGGAGGGAAAATATGTTGACTTTTTCAACAATATAAAAGCTTCTAAATGTCTTAGAAAATGTGGTGCAGGTGAAGGCTAAGGTTGCGGATAAGTAAAAGTGCTTAAAACGCAAGTTTAGTTCTGCAGGACACATGGTCTATTTGGTAACATTTTAACTTAATTATCAAAAATTCCCTAATTGATTGTGAGTGTACTAAACATTATTCTGATGCAAGAAAAATTGGCGGAGTTGGTTTTCGTTATGCGCAGGATGTTTAAACGACGTTTAAACCCAAACGTATAATTTCTTAATAACTTTTGCGAAAATAACCCGACAAGCGTCAAACTTTTATTTCTTCATGGAAATAATTTATTTCACGAGAATATGAAATAAAAATTTCGATAGGAAATAAAAATTTCAGAAATAAATAGTGCAAGTGAATAGTAAAAATGAATAGTAAAAATTTCGGGAATAGAAATCAACCTAAAATGCGAATTGTTACATCAAATGCCCTTAAAAAAAATACCCATTAACTTTCCTTAGCTTCTACAAGCCTACGAAGAACAAGAGAGTCATCAGCTTCAAGATCTTGTATAAACAAGGTCTCGGGTAGGTTGTCTTTGCTTTGCTATTCGATTTGTGTTCAAGATCGATGATGGGTTTCGATTCTTGGTTCAAGATCTTAAAGGATCTGTTGTTTAGAACCTAAGAAACCTGAGATCTTTGTTATATCATTCTATTTTCGACTTTTGTTGTTTAACAAATGTGATAACCTAAGGAATTTATTTAAGACTTTGGTGTATGGGTGTTTAGCCGGCTGTTAGGTGGTTTTGGTGGAGGCTAAGTGGTGGTGTTTGGTGGGTCGGTGGTGGTGGTTTGGCGGTGATTTTGTGGCAGGAGGTGTTTGTGATGATGGGTTGGTGGTGTGGTGAGTCGGTGGTGGTGGGTTGGTGGTGATGTCGTGGCAGGGGGTGTTTGTATTTTTGAGTTGGTGGGTTAGTGGTGTGTAGAAAGAATCAGGTGGCTAAAAATGGTAGAGAGAAGGAAGAGAATATGATTTGAGAGAAAGAGAGAGATTATAGTGTTTGTGTATTTGTGTATGTAGTGTTTGTGTTTGTGTATGTTGCACGAGTATACACACTATTGTTTAATAAAAACATGCGAATGACAGAAATACCCTCAAAATTAACGGTCAAACATAGTCAATTTAACAGAGTCATGAAAATGGACCAAAAGTGTTACAGGTCAGCGGATTCTGGACAAGATCCGTTACTTTTTAAACTATTTGACCAAAATCGTTACATTCGATAAACCACAAAGACCAAAAGTAGTTAACTCTTAATATAAGTCTTCGTAAACTCGTGCGACAAACAAGAGTTATAAACAAGCCATTTTCCAACCCCTTAAAAAACCTCTCCCAAACACAGCCTTAAACCGACATGTATATAAAAAGAAAGGATAAAAGAAAAAGAGTCAGGTATATAAACAGAAACAAACACCCGGTTAAGTAACCCACCTCCAGTTTCACACACACTCGAAACCCTAATTCACACACAGCAATGGATTTCGACGAATACGACTACTTAGAAAAAACCGTCGACAAACCTTCCACCGATAACCCAATTCCAGAAGACGACCACAAATCTAAGAAACCCAAACTAGACGATGAAAACGGTGCCAGCCGTAGACACCGTGACCGCTCTGACCGTGACGGTGACAGGTCTGACCGTCACCGTGACCGAGACCGAGACCGGTCAGAGCGTCACAGGAGTAAAGGTAGGGATGATGATGAGAGAGAGCATAAGAGAAGTAGTAGAGATAGAGATAGAGATAGAGAAAGAGATAAGAAATCGAGAGATAGAGAAAGGAGTCCGAGGAGAGATAGGGAAAAGGATAAGGAGAGGGAAAGAGAAAGGGAAAGGGAAAAGAGGAGGAGTAGGAGTCATTCGAGAATTGAGCGAGAGCGCGAGCGTGATAGGGAGTTGATTAGGGAGAAGGAACGCGAATTGGAAGCCAGGGAAAGCCGGTGAGGAAAATTTTCAATTAGTTTATTATACCTTGCTTTAATGTTTATATTTATCTGCATTTACTGGAGGCATGATGAAAATTATTGTTGTTGGGGCTCGTTTGTATACATTGATTATTAGTTTGCCATTGCTTTAAAAGTGTCTCTGCGTTTAGCTCAATAGTAATGCCTACAATTAATTGAAAGCTTGAAGCTAGGGCTAACATAATGGAAATGGATTAGGAGACAATTAATCTGTTTTTGGTTTGTTAACCATCTAGGTAGTTCAAAATCTAAACCTAACTATGGACAAATAGTCAGTTTCGACAATTTAGTTATGTTAAATTAGTGATAAGCTTATCCCATCTGGTACTTGATTGAGGTTTAAAAATGTGATATATTATTATTACTATATACAATCATTAACTAGTTTAATGAATAATTTGCATTTTGAACCGTGGTTGTGTTTTATGGGTTCGTTTTATAAGTGAGTGATGAGTGACTGTTGTTGCTTATTGGTTGATCATTAGTTTTTGCGAGAAAGCTAGATGGATATTTGCCACCTTTTTTAGAAGATAAGAGGGTGTGTTAAAACTATTTAGTTTAGATACTTAACAAGCCAAGTATGTAGCTTCTAACTTGGATTGAAATCGTAGATGGAGTATTTGCACATACTAATGAGCTAACAATGCGGAATATTCGTCACGGCTTCACTCAAGAAAGGTCTGTTGGGCTCTTTATTTTATACTTGACGTATAAGATTTGGAGCGAGCTCAATCTTTAAATGTTATTTAGATAATTGCCATTAAGGTTTCTTGTGGGCTAAGATGTTAACGATGATGTATTGCATTTTTAGGTTGGCAACGCATATGGTGCTGTTTCATTCTCTGAGAAGACATTATTGCTTTAATTCCATCTATTTAAGTTCATTGCTGTGAACTGTGGAGTAAAATTTGCAATATCAACTTGTTCAAGTCGTTCAGTACCAATTGTACTGTTCTGCAACGTGTCAAATTGTTTCAAGAGCTCAAAAAAGATTATAGAAAACTTGACTTAAAATCTAGGTTTATATTAACCAAGCACTAATTCCTATCTGAGTTTGTAAACGTGATAATTTCAAAAGGCCTTTACAGAAATCTATTGATGTGCTGCTTTTTTACATATCTGTATTGACCTCCCGGACTACTATTTGAAGTTTAGATGTGTATACAGATACTTAAGTTTATGCAAGAGGATATTGTTACTGAAATATTTTTTCTACGTGTTCATACTCCTAAACTCATGATGTATTTTATCATCTTGGGACTGAATTTAAAAATCAATTTAACCGCCATGATGTAATGGATTTTGAACAACATTTATATGGTTTATCTTCTTTTTGGTTTCACTGTAATGGTGTTGTTTGTATTTTTTTTTAATTAATGCAGAACCAATAGTATGCTTATGCCTACGTAGTTTACGCTATTACATAAATAATAACGAGCGTTGTAGTGATTCTTTATGTCGATACATTGTGCACTTAAGATTTCCACAAAAGGTAATTTCAAAATATCTATTGCTTTTCATTCCTGGTTATCTTATTTTGCTGTAAGTTGTGCTACATTGCAGGAGGTTGAAAGATAAAAAGGAAGCTGAACCTGAAGCTGATCCAGAAAGGGACCAAAGGACTGTTTTTGCTTACCAGGTAAGATGGATTAGATCTAATTGCGATGTTATCTGACTATCCCTTTTTTGTATAGTAATATTAAGCATATGTTGCTTGCAGATGCCACTGAAAGCAACTGAATTTGATGTTTATGAGTTCTTCTCAAAAGCAGGAAAGGTAATGGTCAATTTCCGGGCTACTCCCATTAACACTCATATCTTTTGTTTAATGCTATAATTTAATTAATATCATTGGTTAGTTTCCAAAATGGGATCTTACTTGTAGTATACAATCAGCTTATACACCCCAGGTGACATTGCCACAAAAGTTCAGCTGTAGGTTTAAGTTCTAGCTGTAATTTATGATTGATAATTATGCAATATAAAGTTACTTGTTATTAAGATACATCTCCTTCATGTTGCAGTAAATGCTCCTCTGCCTTGAGTTCAACTAGTAAATTGACTTTCTTGTGTCCCAACATTCTATTATAATTGGGGTGAGTGAATTTTTGTGGACATGTTAGTTGATGATATTGTGAGGACACTCCACTGTGGTAAAAGTAAAGTAAAGTAAAGTAACTCCCAATACCGTCTTCCACGGGTTATGGGTCCCAATACCGTCCTCCACGGTGTATGGGGGAGGTTGAGACGTAGACAGCCTTACCTCTACCTAAGGTAGAGAGGCTGCTTCCGGTTCTACCAAAGGTAGAAAAGGACCTCCGGCCTTGCAAGGGGTGAGGATCGAACCCTTGACCTCTGTCTCCAGAGGCAAGGGTGTTAACCACTTGATCCATAATAATGTATATTATGGCTGTCCCTGGTGATGAGTATGATTGATCTGTTTTGAAATTATGTTCTGCTGTTAATTTGGTTGTTTCATCACTTCTTCAGGTAAGAGATGTGCGCCTTATCATGGATCGGAATTCACGAAGATCAAAAGGAGTTGGGTGGGTCCATCTGTTCTGTTTTTCTTTTATTATTGACGTGTCAGATTATCAGTTGCAATAGACATGTTGGATGAGATAGTGTTTGGATGTTTCTTTACTACATGAAGTTATTAGTATAAGATAATTAGCTGGTTTGAAGTGTTTTACAGATTTTGATTTCTTAAGAAGTTAATAGATAATACCACTAACAGAACATTCTTATATTTGAAATATATTTAACTACTATAATACTCCGTAGTACTTTCATTTCAAATTGTCACCTGTAGCTCTCTACGATTTTTTTAATTCATGATAGTGTTACAAACAATGTGGAGTATGGATTAAAGGTATTTAAATCGGCCACTAGGTCAAGAGCAGAACGCATATATTTTTTTTGGTTTTTACATAAATAAACAATTTTGTTACAGCAAATTACAATCACATATACCAAACACTAGAGAGGGTTATTAGCACTTCAAGCGGCAACAATCAGTTTTACAAGGGAAATTTAAGACCTCGATGTCTCTAAATTTCTTAATAGTATACACTATACATGATCTAGCAGAAATCAGTTTTTATGTTTTTGTTTGTGTTCAATTTTCTTTGAAGTTTTTTTATGATCTAATTCTTCTTTCCTTATATTATTGTTTATCCTACAGGTATATTGAATTCTATGATGCGATGTCTGTGCCAATGGCAATTGCAATGTCTGGTCATCTACTTCTTGGACAGCCTGTAATGGTTAAACCTTCAGAGGCTGAAAAGAATCTTGTGCAATCTACTGCTTCTACTGGAGGAACAGGTGGCGTTTCAGGACCCTATGGTGCAGTTGATCGGAAGCTATATGTGGGAAATTTGCACTTCAACATGACTGAACTGCAACTTAAGCAGGTAAACTATCTGTCTAAATCTTTAGTTAAAAAGCTTGAAGATTAGTTTAAAAGTTGCACCAGTTATACTGGAAAGTGAGTTAGTATTTTGTTTTTTGATTGTTTATTTATGACTCATCTACAGATTTTTGAAGCCTTTGGACCGGTGGAGTTAGTGCAATTGCCAACGGATCCTGAAACCGGACATTGTAAAGGCTTTGGGTTTATTCAAGTCAGTGTTTTTATGTATTAATCATTTTATTCCAACTGATTGTTTTATTCATCAACATAGACATATAACCCTTGTCCCTTCTATATTGAAGTTTGCTCAACTTGAGCATTCAAAAGCAGCACAAAGTTTAAACGGAAAGCTTGAGATAGCCGGGCGTATAATCAAGGTAAAGTTTTGTGCTTATGTGACTGCTCTATATTACAGTAACATTTGACCTTTCTTAATGTCCACTTCCAATTTTTTTTGTAGGTATCTTCAGTTACTGACCATGTTGGGGCACAAGACACTGGAGCAAAAGCAGCCGATTTTGATGACGATGAAGGTGGAGGTTTGGTGAGTCCACCTGCTTGATGACCTCTACATATATTATTGTTTTATTTATCAATTTGCAAAAATCGTATATAAAGCTGTTTAAATTTCACTATAATGTTTTTAACAACTGTAACATGAAATACATAAAATATAATAAAAAACATTATGCAAAATACATATAAATATAAAACAAAAAACTAGTAGCATACAATGTTTTGTTACCAAACATTTTCTTTGTGTGTTTGTGTGTGAAATAGATTTTAATTTTTATATATTATTTTTTTGTAGGCTTTAAATGCTCAATCAAGGGCGATGCTTATGGCAAAGCTTGACCGGAGTGGTATTGCATCAAGGTGAGTTTATGAAAATGATCAGTTAATTACATTATAATGTTGTTTTTAGTTCTGTGGTTTTTGATAGTAATGATTATTGCAGTGTGACTGGGACTCTTGGAGTTGGAGCACCTCTACTGAATGGATCTGGCTCAGTTCAAGCTGGGGGTTTACCATTTAATGGGCTATCGGCAGTCCCTGTTCCAGGCTTAGCCCAAATGGTTTCACCGATTGTTTCAGAGCCTATTGGGATACCCAGCGAGTGTCTTTTACTGAAGAATATGTTTGACCCTGCCACAGAGGTTTTAATTTTTCTTTGTTTTTAAGTTGTCATGTGCTCAAGGAGTGATCAGTCTAGAGGTGGCAATGGTTGACCCTAAGTACTCCCAAAATGTTCTTTAATGTAAATTTTGGAAAAAGGACTTATGGAGATTTCATGCTAGAACTTAAAACTGTTTTGGACTTATAACCCTTAAACAACTTCTTTTTTTTTTTTTTTTTTTGGCTTTACACGTTTGACCCTTTGAAATAAAACATAGCCTAAGTCGACTAGTTTATAAGTGTAAATGGGTCGAAGTTGCCACCTCTAGAAAGCATACTAAAATAATTTGGTTGATGTTTGAAGATGTGACCTTTAGTTGATAGTATATGGCACTGGAAATTAATATTAGATCCCATGCCTTCTGGCGTTGAAGAAACCAACTCAAAATACGATTTGTAGGTTGAGCCAGACTTCGATCAGGACATAAAAGATGACGTGGAAGAAGAATGTTCCAATTTTGGAAAAGTGAAGCATATCTATGTTGACAAGTAAGTGTTTCCTTGATGCCTTTTGAGATACCATTCTTGTTATTGTTTGACTATACGTTCCAATGGTAATAGTTTGTTTAAAACTAACCAGAAAGAAAACGTATAATTTATCTACTAATATATTTTCTTAATATAACAAGTGATGAGCATGTATTATATATTGTTTTTTGTTAATTTTTTTTGGGTCTCTATTTAACACTATATAATTAACCTTTTGGGCAACAGGCAAAGTGCTGGTTATGTATACCTGCGATTTGATAGTGTTGAGTCAGCCTCTCGGGCTCAACAAGCAATGCATAAGAGATGGTTTGCTGGCAAGATGATTTCAGCCATATTCTTGGTAAGTTAGCTTTTTATAATGTTTATACAGTTATCTTATTTATTTGTTATTTTATTTTTTAAAAACATAGCATCATTCTTTCTCATATGTTGTTTATGTGGACTGGCTCATGAGTTTATCTTCTAATCCATTGCTTATCAAATACAGCAACCGTACGAGTATGATGCCAAGTTCAAAGGTGCTGCTTGATCATGGTGACATTTCTCAACAAGATAAATTGGATCTCAAAGTTTATTACTACCTTTGCTGTTTCAAGTGTTTTAGTTAGCGGCTTGCGTCTGACATTTATACTTTGCATGTATAATGATTCTGAAATTGCTATCATGGGATCAATATCTTATTATGTTAAAACTAAATTAGATAAGGTGTTTGAATCAAGTGTGTTGTAAGCCATTCTTCACCTTCATTCAATCAAAAGATCAGTTAGAACTTCAGGTTTTTTGGAGTAGTGCTTGCAGCTTGCTGCTTTCTGTTCAAGCGGAGCTCGCTGTCTACTCCACTTGTATATACACAACAATAGCACCCAAGATTTTCCCTTCGCGTAGTTCATTGAACCTTCCAACTTCACTCCGTGGCCTGTGTGTTTTTTTCTGTTATTACTCTAAAGAACACATTTCACTTCTGTATTTGTTTGAAATCTTACTGTGGTGGTATAGTTAAAAGGTCATTGTTCGTCGTGAAGGCGTATGCCACTTTATTCGCTAAATCAAGTAATCTATCATTTTTTTAAAACTAACAAGTTGATTTATCAAAGTCGTAGTCTGAAGTCTGAACAATAGGCTAAACATGATTAGGGTTGAGCATCGGGTCACAATCGAACCGAAAACCGATTGTGAAAAACATGAACCAAGAACTGAACCGAAGTGACCAGGTTCGGTTTGGTTTTGTGTCGGTTTGGTTCATATGGTTTAGGTGTGTTTTTCTCGTTTTTGGCTCGAACCGACCCAAACCGAAACCGAAAACCATAAATATATAGAACCGAAAACTAAACCAGATATTGTCGGTTCGGTTTCAGTTCGGCTCGGCTCGGTTTTCCGGTTCTTATTGGTTTTGGTGTTGTTTACTTTTCTGTTTTGGATATCCAAACAATAATGTCATCTAAATGAAGGGTAAGATAGAATCACTACACTTGTTACATACATACATGTATGTGTGAAAATTATTTTGCACAATTTATGTAGATGTAGCATGTTTCAGTTTTGAGAATATATTGTTCACATCAAGGTTTAACTAATCGAAATGTTTTAAAAGAAAATAAAGATAAAGTTTATGGTCGGTTGGACAAACATTTTGTGATTGGATGATGTTGGAATAAGCGGCGCAGGTAGAAGCAACCAATTTCCACTTGTAGCCAAACATGTGAGTGAACATGGGATTGTTTATTGCGGCCACATTGGAGTCATCGATAGATACATTTAGGTTGTTTTGTTTGGCTCATTTTTGTATTTCGTATCCTTAATTATTCCTTTTTTAATCAACTGATTAGTCATAATGGCATCCCAGTCAGAGTTGATTAAAGTTCCATTCTATCAAAAGATAAAAATGATTACTAAAAGTAGAATTTTGCATTTTGAATGTTCCAAAGATTGACGATGGAAATTTCTATGCATGAAATATAATAGTGCATCTCATCTCCCATTAGCTATAGGCTGTAATGAATATATAATGAAACAATGTTTTTCAGGGTTTAATACTTTAATAATATTATTATGTGCTTAAAGTTCTATAATGAAATGTTGCAATGGAGAAACAATATATTACACTTGAATGAAGACTTATTTTAGGAGTCTTATCTTTTCGAAATCTGAAAAAGCCTCATATTCTTAAAAATGTAATGCAAACAAACAAATCGAAAATAGCATCACAATCACTCGATGGTTTGCGTTTTTTAAGGAGTGAATAGACGTTCCATAACGTTCCACGTTGAAATGGGAAAAAACGCGTACTCTTATCGAATGAAAACCAACATATCAGGAAATTACATTCACATTTCGGAGCAATAACACAAACACAAACATCTCATTTTACTATTCGTTGATGGCCCCATTCTTCCTATTACCAATGCTTAAATATGATTGTAGAAACAAACAAATATCATATGTAATGTTTTTTGAACGAAATATCATATGTAATACGCATTTATAATATTTTAAAAACCGGACCGGACCGGCCGGTTCGACCGGCCTCCGGCTGGTCGGCCGGTTTAAAAAACCCCGGTTTTTTATAGTCCCGTTTACTGTAGCGAACCGGCCGGTTTTTCCGGTTCGACCGGTCCGGTTCAACCGGTTTTGACTTTTTGACTTTTTTTTTTTTTTTTTTTTTTTTTTTTTTTTTTGGGCGGTTCGGCCGGTTCGACCGGTCCGGTTCGACCGGTGACGGAAGCTTGGCCGGTTCAACTAAAAAACCAGTTTTTAACGAAACATTGTCATATGTAATATGCATTTATAATATTCGAATTAAATATTCTCCTTCTTAAAAAAGTTATTCACACCCCTAAATAAGCCATAAATGATTGAGAAACAAAGAATTGAGTTATCGCGCTTTGCGACGGAGCCAATTTAAACCTGATATTTGTTCTAAATTACTTTTGGTTTGTTTGATGACAGATTAAAACAAAGCTGTTTTAGTTGTTATATTTGTATATATATATTTTTTTTTTTTTTGGGGTTATATATGTTACATGGTGATGATTTACCCTTCGAATGGGTCGAAGGACTCCTCTTCGAGCCTGTGTGAAACCCTCTCTTCACAGGCTCAGGTCAATCTCTTAAAACGTTTCATTGGCGTAAAATCATTCATCTATGAAGTGGTTACCATGTAGGAATCCGCCAATCGAAGCCTTAAGCCCTTCGGGGTATCTCCTTCGAAGGAACTAGGACGGAGAACCATTCTGACCTGGTCATACCCACGTCCCTTCTTCCCTTAGGCCTTCCCGCCAAAAGGGAGAACGTGGGTCACAAAGCCCTAGCGGTTATCATTATTCATGGGACGCCTCCATGATCTCCGAATCAAGTGCAACCGCCCTCTAAGGCCTATTTCTCCCCTATAAATAGCTTAGACGGGCAAGAACCATGGTAATGCCAACTTAACTCTCTCAACTTACTACAAACTTACCATATCACATACTTACTCGCACGCCGGAGGTGGTTCGCAGGGCCCAACCCCTGCGCAATCACTTAACGTAGTGTCTTAGTATTTCTTAATTCAGGTTAAAGACAAGCTTGGCGCAACCTCAACACCCCATAAATCCTTTGATCATCATCGAAGGCCTTGTCGAGCAATTTATTGTACAATCAGTGGCTCCATCCGTGGGACCGCTACAATTGGTCTCGTTATTTCCAAGCTTATAACCAACCAACTACTTTCACTATATATCCGGCATGGATCAAGGGAGAGAACATACTCCCCCACCGGGTTTCTCGACCTTGGCGCCAATACCAATCAATGACACCAACAACCTTCCCCCAATAACCGCTTCCACGTTCACAACACATTCTCACCCAGAAACAACACCCAACCATCATACTTCGACATCAGCCAATCCGGAGCCTATTATTAGCCCAGCCTTTGTTGAAGCCAACCACGAAGCGTTGGAATCTCTCTTAAGGGCTCGCAAAAGGCAAGTTAGGAATGCTGAGATGCGAAGGGAGTTGGAATACTCAAGTGATGAGTATGACGAAGAGATGGAAATGGAGCCTAGGCCTCCGGCCCAAGGAGCAACACTCTCAGCCCTAAGGATTGGGTCACCAGTGGGTCGAAGGCTAAACAGAAGGTCCGTTGGGTTTGAAGGAGTCCCGGAGAGGGCTCCGACTAGGAGAGAAGGAGCGGTTGTCGAAGGTTCCAACGGGAGGAGCCAACGAAGGGAAGAGACGGGGGTAAATTTGCCTCCATTGTTAGCAGCTCATCTGGGAAAGACCGAGGTAGGGGTTCCTTTGCAGCCTTCTCACGCATCAGGCGTTGAAGGAAATCCGCCTACAATTAATATGGGAGAAAATCTTCCTCCCAATGGTATGTACCCCTCGTTCCAAACTCAGTCTTATTCTCAAGGTTTATATCTTCCAGTAAATGGGCATCCTAATAACCCAAGTCTCCCTCAACCTTATGGGAGCATACCCTTCGGGCATCCTATGGCGTACAATCCGTATGCCATGGGAAACGGTTATCCGTTCGCCATGAAAATACCTTATCAGTCCTACTCAAGCCAAACTCCTATGGGAATACCCCCAAACAACAATCCGTATAATACTGTTCCTATATATGCACCACCTTATAATTGTCTATACTCGGACCCTATGGGTTCGGCTACACCCTTCGTTAGGTGGATAGAAGATTACCCATTGCCTGATAGGTTGAAAATGCCTTCGCATATTTGGACTTATGATGGAAAGGGGGATCCGGACAATTTCTTACATTTGCTCGAAGGGGCTATTAAGATGCAAAAGTGGGTTATGCCTGTGGCCTGGCACATGTTTACTTATACCCTACGGGATTCTGCCCATATTTGGTGGAATGGGCAAAAGCCTGGCAACATTGTCAATCTTGATGATCTCAAGGCTAAGTTTTGATCACACTTCAGTCAGCAAAAGAAGTTTACAAGGACCTATCTAACGGTGCACAACATTAAACAAAAAGAAAACGAAAGCACAAGGGCCTTCGTTACTAGGTACACCGATGAAACTTTACAGATCTTTGGTCTACATGAAGATCAGCGCATTTCGGGTTTCGTACATGGTCTTAGAAATCGGAGTTTGGTGGAGTTCTTGTCCACTGACCTTCCGACAACTTACAAAGGGTTAATGAAAAAGACGTATACTTGGATTGAGGCAAAAGAGGTATCCACTAATGGTGCTCCGACCGACAGAGACAACAACAGCAAATTCTCAAAGCATTATGTGTGGGAAGGGTCAAAGAACAAGAACAAAAACAGAGACAGGTTTTCTCCGTACAAAGGTCCTAACCATGGTTTGCTAGGAAGCTTAACTAAGTCTCCGAAGGAAATACTTGCTACAGAGAGGGCTGCTAAGGCTTTCGAAGCACCCCCTTGTATGACAAGCAATGGCAAAAACAGGGATACCAGCAAGTATTGTCACTTCCATGAAGATTACGGTCATGACACAAATAGTTGCAGGGAGCTAAAGAAACAGATAGAAGAGGCTGTAAAGTCCGGGCAATTGGCACATCTGGTGAAGGGTATAAAAAAGGGAAAGAAAAAAATGTCCGACACTCAATTGGCTAAAGATACTACTCCTCTCGAAGCCCCAATACTTATGGTTTGTTGGGGCGAAGCCGGCTTAAAAAGAAAGGTAACGGAGCAGGAGGTAAACAAAATAGGGGAGGTAACATTTCCTCCTATTACAGGCCAAGTTCCTTCGAATGATCCAGTGGTCATCAAATTTATAAACTTCAACCGAGAAGTAAACAGAGCCTACATGGACTGCGAAAGCTCCTGTGAAATCATATATGAGCATTGTTTTCTTAAGCTCAAGCCTTCGATCAGATCGCAACGGGTTGATTCGAAGATACCTTTGGTAGGGTTCTCCGGTGAGCATTCTTGGCCTCTAGGAGAAGTGCCATTGGTCATAACTGTGAAAACGTAGAGGGGGGGGGGGGTGAATACGTTTACCGTTTTAAAACTTAAAACTTGTTGTATCAAATTTCCACTTTGGCTAGTTCTAATATGAACAATGTCTGTTGTAGTTTATGTCTACCAAGTTGTCACACAAGTATTATCACATAATCACAACACAAGCAATCATATAATGCAAATATAAAAGTAAAGAGATAAGTAAAAAAAAGCGCAAACCGAACACGATGATTTATAGTGGTTCGGTCACGGAGCTCCTCTCCGCCCTACTCCACTCCCCGAGTACCCAACTCGAGAGTTACTTCACTAGATCAACAAGCTCCCTTTCTTAGGCGGAGAAAACCTTTACACGTCGCTTACTTCCTTTTCCGGTACTAAGCTAAACACCGGGTTCTTTACAAGGGTACAACCACTCCCATCGTCGCTTATACAATTACCGACACTAAGCTAGATGTCGAGTTCTTTACAAGGGTACAACCACTCCCAACACTCTTTTTATTTTAAGGACTAAAATACTAACCTCACTCTACTGATCTAAATGATACAATGATGGTTACAACAATGATCCATGACATAAGTATATCATGGATATGAATGCCTACACTATATGAATTTCCATTGATCAGAAGCCTTCAATGTATGAAGATCACAAGCTCCCTAAACTTGTTGTGATGGATCTTCATATATGCATCTTCATGGTGGATTAGTAAGTATCCTATGGATGATGACTTGTGATCTTGAGCTTTGCTTCACAGGATCATAACAAGTGTATGCTTACAACATAATGAAAGTTAGTAACATTATGATCATTATGTAATGGATGATTAATGTGTGTTTCTACATGATTTACTAATGATCTAAATGTATGCAAAGGGTAGAGGGAATGTGTGTTTGAGTTGGATGAGCAATGGGTAAACAATGGGCTTCTATTTATAGCCAACAAGATTTTTGCCCCGCGGATTTGAAGGATCCCTTTATTTGGATCCGCGCTTTATGTCATTTGGATCCGCGGGTGACAGCTAGCAAATCTTACTAAATCTTATGAAATCTTCAAATGTCAACTATGTAACTTGAGAATCTAAACAAGATATTATACAATCTTACAAAGATTTCACTTGTGATGTATGCCATGATGTCATGGTATTATTTAACTAATAAAGTTTCCATTTTAAGAAATAAACATGTAAACTTGTATATGTTATTCCTAGTGAACTTTGTAATGTTTATGTGTATCCTAGTGATCATATAAAATGAGGTTCTAAGTAGAATGATTAGCCTTTTTAAAATACTTAATTACCTAACCGTATTTTAAACATTCTAAATGGTTTGTTAAGGGTTTGATCATAATGCCACATAACAAACATGTACGAACCTGTGTTGTATCATACGAGGACTCGAGAGATGTTGAATGTATGTTGAGACAAGATAAGATTACAAGTAACTTGTACATTTTACGTTATGTATCAAGTTACATGTTTGTCATCAATCAAAACAAACGAGACTGCTTGCACTAACAATCTCCCCCTTTTTGATGATGACAAAATATGTAAACGTGATAGAAAGTAAAATGCATAAAGTTACTTGTGTCCGTAATTACTTACTTTCTCCTTGTGTCTGTTTACACCTTTCTCCCTTTTCTCCTTGTGTCCGCAATTACTTACTTTCTCCGTTTACACCTTTCTCCCCCTTTTGTCGAAGCAAAAAGGGTGTGTCCTTGGAGTTAACTTCATTTCTCCCCAAAAAGGCGAGCTTGCATCATCCCTAGTGAAGTTAAATAGACTACTTCCAATCTTCTAAGGTTGTTGCGTTTAGCGGATCCATGGATCAAATTAAGACTCTTAACCTACATAAAGGTTAGTGGTGTGCAACATAAAAACTATATATGAAAAATGCATGATGAATGAAATGCATATAGCCAACGATACACCTGGGTAAGCTTTGTTGGACTATCTAGGCCTATCTCCTCCTTTTTGTCGAAACAAAAACGTGTGTCAAAGAATGAGAATTCTTAAGAATGCGAGCATGCTCCCCCTTGACTATAGCTCCCCCTTAATCAATACTCCCCGTTGCTAGGGTATCAACGTATATGATGTAAGGCTTATGAATGCTACAAAACAAGGATTAGTACATGATATGCTCCCCCTTGATCAATACTCCCCGTTGCTAGGGTACCGACGTATATGATCCAAGGATGAAGAATCCTACAAAATAAAGGTTAGTATAAAACAATATTTGTCCTTGGACAAGTATGTGATATACACCAATGCGTGTATATGATGCATCCTAAAGAATGCTTGACGAAAGCTCCCCCTTGCTCTAGGGCGTCAAGATGAACCTACAAAACAAAGGATTAGTGCACTAGAAGCTATGTCTTAAGTCATATACGACCAATGTGTATAGACGATGCAATATGAGTGCTATACTGATAATCCTCCTGATTTGAGAGCGTTAAGTAGCACCTATAAAAGAAGAAAAATAATCGATGCAAACTTCATCCTATGATGAGTATGCTATATACGTTCGAGCGTATATGATGATGAACCTACAATGAAATATTTAGTGCAATATATTTTATCTCAAGGAAAAAAAATTATGCAAATAATCTAATCATAAACAAATTACCAATTGTGATTGTCTAATCAAAGAAAAATATGATGCAGCATACTAATTATGATATCAATCGTGATTATCTAGTAAACCATGTTATAAAGAGTGTAATCTTCTAATAAGAATTACATTTACAAGAATATATTCCTACAAAACAATGCCTATGATGAGGATATGAAGTGAAGTTAAGTTAGTGACGCTAGTGTTGGTGTTAGTTTACTAGTGATAACTTAATTGATAACTAAAGGTTGATGCAAGTAGGTTTTTCGCTAATCCATGAGGTTGATGATTAGTGAAAAAGATGATGGAAGGTGGTGGTTTTAAAGAATGCAATGAATTCAGAAACTCTAATGTATAGCAAATGCTATAAAGGTATTGAAGATGGTTAAGGTTATGATATTATCATCTACCAAAGATGATGAATCGTGCCATAATAAGTGCTCGAATGGAAATAAGAGAAAGTGAAGACAGTGATCACTTAGGAATAGAAATTTCATATGCAATAATTAGAAATACTAGATACCTATATGCGGATGAAAATGACATCATATGATGAGAGTGTTGATTGGACCAACGTGTTTAGAAAGATGGTTCTGTTTGCACTGAAAATGACGTGCTTGATATGCGTCAGAATGAAAAGGATGAGATCCTATGATGGTGTTCTAGACAATGAAGTTGTGAAGGAAAATCCTAGACTCGGTTGTGAGAGGGTTGTCTGTTTTAAATGGTTAAACACTGAACTTGGTACCCGCGGATTTGGCGGAACCAAAATTTTGGTTCCGTCCTTCTTAACGAAGGGTTCCGTGAGACCAAAATGGATTTGGTTATGTTTTGTCGTTATTGATCAAACGAAGGTTCAAGCTAAGGTCTATTTACTTATAACTAATGACTTGGTTTCACTAATCCTAGTAAAAGTCTAAGGAGACTTAATGTATCTCATTTAAGAGGTTTGTCAAACACATGATGTGTTTTTCTTTTAATGAGATATTGGTGCAGAGCTGTGATGTTGAGCTAATAAGGTTAGAAACACTTTGTGATTTTGTGAACTGATTTAACTAAGTGATTTGAACCTACTTGTCGGTATTTGGGAATGTAAGAAACATGAGTACATGTTCTTTAATGCGAAAAGACAATTATGTGAATGAATTTCTCTCCTCCTTAATTGGTGGACATTCAACATAATCTATGATGCATTAAATGAAGAATGAAGGTAAAGTGTTTAGGATGTTGCAGATTAATGAAAGCGATGAGCTTAGCAATGTTTTAGTGGATATTGGTTAGCATACAAAGAACTTCATCCGTGAAGTTACGTAGCTCTTCTCTATCAATGCGAGATGATCGCACGATGAGGCATGTGGTTTTCCTTATGGGAGATGTATTGTTTTAACTAAAAGATGATGGAGATATTGTTAGGTGAGCGGAAGCAACAATACGATTTGGAGAGAGGTATATTGAAAGATATCCAAACACAAATTTCAAACCTCTAAAACTTAATCCTATTAGCTTTTAAAGCTATATGCAAGAAAATGGATCCCATAAACATATTACTAATCTAAGTAGCAATAATGAGATAACAATTATGCAAAATAAGCATAACAAAGAGAAATAACAAATAGTTTGTTATCAGCCTACAATACAAAAGTCTTAATGACAAAAGATGTGAATATCATATGACAACATCTTATAAAAACAAATAATCTACTACTAGACACAAAGATACCACATAGCATAAAGACAAATAATCATATTGCAAGATAGCATTGTTTTAGATACTACATTGTGAAATTGTTTTTAAGTTAGGCTTAGTCACTTAAGCATACTTACCTATTAATTAACACAATGATCTATGTATAAAATAAAATAACTTCTAAATGTTCATCATACCAAGACCACTTAGACAAATTGCACATATGGCAAACAAATAGTGTGACAAAGAAGTGAGACTAAGATTCATGCAAACCATTATAACATTTAGGAGCATGTACCATTTAGACTATCCTACGAAAAAGTTCAATGATTGTCAACTAAAGACAAAGACTATCTAACACCATATAGTAAGTGTGAGTTAACAAGTAATACGTTAATCTTGCGAAATAGCATATAACAAAAGAATGAACATATCATACAAATCATACAGCATATAAGCATGCAGACAAAACCTTTCTAAGGTTTACACATTTGACAATGATAACATCAAGATATCAAACAAATATCATGTAATCAATACACGTATATGTAATGCAAGTGTTTTAAGATTATTTGCCCAATGAGGTGTAAAGAAATCTCTTGTAACATAACCGTTTATGTTGCAAGAAAATAATGATGCATAGGATATACATTATCCTTTTTAACAAGATGAAAAATAAACACATAATGTTTTTCCGAAACATCATGTTTTCCTAAATGAAGATATGAACACAAAGTATTTTGAATTGGATAGACTTATCCTAAATAAAAGTAGGTTTCAATAATATGATAACTAGACAAGATAAACTTACTTGAGTTTCTTTTGTATACTCCTCAAGATTGTTATTTGGGATGTATGAGATTGGCTTTGAGATTTCATTATAACATAAGTTGTTACAATGTTGATTCAAGATTAAATGAAACAAAGTATTACCAATACTTTGATGACTTGTGGTACTACTTAATGAATGTGAGCATCATGCTCATTTGATGGTGAAGTTCTAATTCTATAGGTGGCAAGGTTCAACTTGCATTTGATTTGGTATGAGTGTTGGACTAAGGGCTTTTTGAGCAATGCACTCAATGGCGTGAATTATGGTGATGAAGGAGTTTGTTGAACTTTTGGGTTTCATGAATGTTGAAGATTACAAGAATGGATACTAATTCTTGTGGTTCACTAGCGGATGAAGTATTTGGTTATGTTTGTGAAACCTAGGAGCTGAAGGTGATGAAGATTGATTCTTATGGACAACGAGGATGAAGACTGACTCTTATGATCCATTGGTTGGTATTACTAGCGTGTGATGTGATCTAAAGCTTAAGGTCTAGGATATATCACAGAAGTGAGTGTGCTGTGATAATGATGAAAGTACAAGAGTACTTTAGGTGATAGGATAAGTGTTTTAACATACGTTGTTAAAATACTTGGGAGTAGATCATTTCGGATATGACTTTTAATGACTACAATCTTAAGTCAAATTTACTTGAATATTTCGGATGAAATACTTAAGTTGTCAATCCTACTTTATTGAGATAAGACTTGATAATACATCTATAACCTAAGTGTGAGTTATGACTCGATGTAAATCTTAATCGTCTTGAAGAATGACATGTTAACCAAGTAAGGCAACATATGTGGAAACTGGACAGTATCCACAGTCATGAGTTGGGTTTGTAATCTATGATATATTTGCAAACAGTGAGTTTGGATTAGTTTGGAAGTTGTCAATTTACAAATCAAGCTAGTGAATGAGTAAAGGATGGGAGGATGCAGTGTGTAATGATCACAAATACTCAGTGGTTTACCGAAAAGGTACCTTGGAGCATTTTCATGAAATTTGAAACTGTGATTAGATATGATTGTCCTATTTGGTGTTTGGTGAGATGTCCTAATCCTAATTTGAGTGAACATTAGTGATAAGAATCCTAAGAACTAGAATCAATAATCTAAGGATCTAGATTAGTTGGGAATTTTGAAAAAGTTACTGTTGACACCCACGGATCCAATCTACAACAAAGGCGGAGCCAAATTTTGGGAGCCGTGTAATCCGTGGGTTCTGGACTGGCGGATCCAAAGCTAACTCTTGACGGATCCAAAATAAGGGATCCGTCGGATCCGTTGAACAAAAGTACTAAAAACAAACAGAGAGATATGCAAAATTCGCGTTTTTCGACCAAGACCTGAAAATTCTCCTGGAACATATCTATTAGCTAATATGTAATGCAAAACTACTAAAAATATTTATTCTAACACACATACACACATAGTTTAATCCGATCATATTAACTTACCTTAAATGAGAGTTAAGCCAAACAGTGGCTTAAACCCGGAAACTTGATAACATCAAAGTGTTATCGTCCTGCATGATATGGTTAGTTCACATGAAGGTTTAACAACAAGATACTATCCTAAAGGCATAACAACTCAACACATCATTTTTTCAAATTGTTTGTACCAAACACTCTTTTTCAAAGTTACTACATGTTTACACATTTTAACACTAGAGCAAGAGTTTGTGCAAGACAATACAATTAAACTAGCTACACTTAGTTCACATTTCAAAGTAAGTTATGCAAGGTTTTCACATAACATCATCAAGCAAGAATATCTAAATCTAAAAGTGAAACAAACACAAATTATCAATGTATTGCACAATATCTAGCAAATGTTCTATTATGCATAAAACAAGCAATTGATAAGCAAGCAAGTAAGTATCATGGCAAGACACTTATGTATTACAAATAAACAAGTACAATCACACTTATCAACAAGCATATCACATATATGCAAATAATATAGAACAGTTAGCCATATAGCATAGCATAGATGAAAATATACTTTTCGTCACTTTGCGTTTAAATATGATGATGTATGCCAAGCTTAATTTGTTTCCTTTATATTACCAAATTCTTTAGTTTCAAAAGAAATCATATTTATGAGCAAAGGATACCAATATACATTGCTCGACTCAAAAGTTTAACTTACTGTGTCAAAATAAAACTTAACATTTTGAACAGGTTATAGTATTTGATTTGTTTTACCTACTTCAATTTAGATCTAGGCCATGAGACTATTTTTAAATGAAAATAGACTTAATTCTCTTCAAAATGATAGGTGGCGCGACTCCTACGGACTTACGGTTAATTAGTTATGATTTTTTGAAGTTTGAAAAAAACTGAGTACTGCACCGACGGATCTGACGGATCCTTTTAGAGGGATCCGCCCTTTATGTGATTTGGATCCGCCGAGACCTGTGACAGATTATCCTAAACTCATATTTTGACATAGCGAAAGTGTGTGGGACTTGCTACACTTAATCTTAGGCATATATTACAAATATTAACAACATTTCTACCTATGTGACTTATCTAAATATTACGGAGGTGATTTTTCAACTAACTTAATGATTATTCCAAACACTCCCTTCAAAATAGTATTTTTCGAAAATTAGTTCTGAGCACATAATTTGACACTTACAAATTCTTTTGAGAAATATTTTTCTTTTATTTTTCAAGAACACCTTCAAGCTTGTATACAAAGTGATATTTAACAACAAAATTTCAAAGTATACTTAGCGAAACATTTTTCATATTATGTTCTGCTTCAGAGGCAATTTGATACATGGATCTTACTCTATTTTAAAAACCATTTGTTTTGAAAATGAGAGCCAACCCGCTCTGATACCAATTGTGAAAACGTAGAGGGGGGGGGGGGGGTGAATACGTTTACCGTTTTAAAACTTAAAACTTGTTGTATCAAATTTCCACTTTGGCTAGTTCTAATATGAACACTGTCTGTTGTAGTTTATGTCTACCAAGTTGTCACACAAGTATTATCACATAATCACAACACAAGCAATCACATAATGCAAATATAAAAGTAAAGAGATAAGTAAAAGAAAGCGCAAACCGAACACGATGATTTATAGTGGTTCGGTCACGGAGCTCCTCTCCGCCCTACTCCACTCCCCGAGTACCCAACTCGAGAGTTACTTCACTAGATCAACAAGCTCCCTTTCTTAGGCGGAGAAAACCTTTACACGTCGCTTACTTCCTTTTCCGGTACTAAGCTAAACACCGGGTTCTTTACAAGGGTACAACCACTCCCATCGTCGCTTATACAATTACCGACACTAAGCTAGATGTCGAGTTCTTTACAAGGGTACAACCACTCCCAACACTCTTTTTATTTTAAGGACTAAAATACTAACCTCACTCTACTGATCTAAATGATACAATGATGGTTACAACAATGATCCATGACATAAGTATATCATGGATATGAATGCCTACACTATATGAATTTCCATTGATCGGAAGCCTTCAATGTATGAAGATCACAAGCTCCCTAAACTTGTTGTGATGGATCTTCATATATGCATATTCATGGTGGATTAGTAAGTATCCTATGGATGATGACTTGTGATCTTGAGCTTTGCTTCACAGGATCATAACAAGTGTATGCTTACAACATAATGAAAGTTAGTAACATTATGATCATTATGTAATGGATGATTAATGTGTGTTTCTACATGATTTACTAATGATCTAAATGTATGCAAAGGGTAGAGGGAATGTGTGTTTGAGTTGGATGAGCAATGGGTAAACAATGGGCTTCTATTTATAGCCAACAAGATTTTTGCCCCGCGGATTTGAAGGATCCCTTTATTTGGATCCGCGCTTTATGTCATTTGGATCCGCGGGTGACAGCTAGCAAATCTTACTAAATCTTATGAAATCTTCAAATGTCAACTATGTAACTTGAGAATCTAAACAAGATATTATACAATCTTACAAAGATTTCACTTGTGATGTATGCCATGATGTCATGGTATTATTTAACTAATAAAGTTTCCATTTTAAGAAATAAACATGTAAACTTGTATATGTTATTCCTAGTGAACTTTGTAATGTTTATGTGTATCCTAGTGATCATATAAAATGAGGTTCTAAGTAGAATGATTAGCCTTTTTAAAATACTTAATTACCTAACCGTATTTTAAACATTCTAAATGGTTTGTTAAGGGTTTGATCATAATGCCACATAACAAACATGTACGAACATGTGTTGTATCATACGAGGACTCGAGAGATGTTGAATGTATGTTGAGACAAGATAAGATTACAAGTAACTTGTACATTTTACGTTATGTATCAAGTTACATGTTTGTCATCAATCAAAACAAACGAGACTGCTTGCACTAACAATAACAATTGGAGAAGGCAAGCTCGCAAGAACATAAACCCTCACATTTTCTATCGTAAGGTCCGATTCTCCCTACAATCTGTTGATAGGAAGGACCGCCATGAAAAAAATGGGTATTGTAGTCTCCACCATACATGCATCGGTAAAATTCCATACACCTTATGGGATAGGAACCGTATTCTCTAATTACAATCAGGGGAAGACCGGAGATATTGGTAAAAAGATCAAGGAAAGTCCCGAAGAGCCTCCGAAGGCCATTCTAAGTTGTACAGATGCCGAAGAACGTATTGTGGTGAATGAGCTCTATCCAGAGCAAACGGTGGTAATTGGAAAGCAACTCCCTGCCAACTTCAAGGCAGAATTGGAAAAGCTACTCAAAGCCAACAAGGATGTTTTCACATGGACGTACTCAGACATGACAGGGGTTCCTCGGACTCTTATGATCGATGGAAAGCCCTTCAGCACAGAGCATAAGCTTAATGAGTTCAAGCACATAGAGCCAATTAAGCAGAAGCGATAAAGCCTGGCACCTGAAAGGAACGCAGCCGCTTGCAAAGAGGTGGATGAACTAGTACGAGCAGGAATTCTAAGAGAAGTAAAATACCAAACCTAGGTAGCTAATCCAGTTATGGTAAAAAAAAGTGACGGAGGGTGGCGAATGTGTGTTGATTTCACCGACATCAACAAAGCTTGCCCAAAGGACTGCTACCCTCTGCCAGAGATTGATTGGAAGGTCGAATCCCTCTCGGGGTTCCGTTTGAAATGTTTTCTGGATGCCTACAAAGGGTATCACCAAATACAAATGGCGGAGGAAGATGAGGAGAAGACAACCTTCTACACAGGAAATGGTGTCTATTGCTACAAGAAAATGCCCTTCGATCTAATAAACGCAGGGGTAACTTATCAACGGTTGGTAGACAAAGCCTTCCACAAGCAAATAGGAAGGAACCTGGAAGCCTACGTTGATGACATGGTAATAAAAAGTAGGACTGAGGAGGACCTACTCTCCGACATTCAAGAAACCTTCGATCAATTAAGGGCAATCAACATGAAGCTTAACCCGAAGAAGTGTTCCTTTGGCGTGGAAGAAGGACAATTCTTGGGGCATCTGATTACAAAGCAGGGGATCAAAGCTAATCCTTCGAAAGTCAAAGCCATCACTGATCTACAAGCTCCAAAGTCATTAAAAGAAGTACAAAGCCTGAACGGGAAGCTCGCAGCACTTAGCAGATTCCTGTCGAAATGGATGGATCGTTCTTTACCATTTTTCAAAACAATCAAGGGGTGTACAGATAAAAAGACTTTCCAATGGAGTTGTGATGTAGAAGCCTCTTTCCAAAAGCTGAAGGAGTTCATGGAAATCTTACCAACACTTACAGCCCCAATCAAAGGCGAAATGTTGTTCATGTACATTGCGGCATCCTTCGAAAGCATTAGTGATGTTCTCTTGGCAGAAAGGGATAAGAAGCAAGTCCTGATTTACTTTGTTAGCAAGGTCCTGCAAGGGGCTGAATTGAACTATCCGGAGTTGGAAAAGCTGATCCTATCTTTGGTTTATGTTGCAAGGCGCCTTCGCAGGTACTTTCAAGCTGTAACACCCCAACCCGATAAGGGTAGAAGTATTACGTTATGGTGACATATCAAAGCAAACACAAGCATATGACTAAATAATACAAAATGAATTTCAAAGGTTACAAAGGAAGAATTGAAAATACAAGGTTACAAAGGGAACAATAATAAATTCTAAGTTCTACAATTTGTAAACGTTCTAGTCATCTCTAATCCAGAATAGCTAGTAAGGTCTTCTAAGTCCAAAGTACTCTCCACTCATAACCCAACTTCTAACTAAAACCTGACGCAGGAAAAGAAATGCGGCTGAGCTTAAAAGCTCAGTGAACAGATATATATAACATAACAGAACGGTACATAAGCATAAACAACGAAGGAATAAGAATACAAAACGAAAGTATAATTATGAAAGTCATACGAATTTTAAAGAGAACTAAAAACCAGGAATGCATGAGAACTGAATAATAAATGAATCGAGAGAAAGAATGAAATAATGAAAAAGTTCATATAAGGATGTGCCATAAGAACTCCATACATAATCCGTCAAATCATACTAAAGCATAACAAGTATACGAAGAGGGGAGACCTCTAAGTACTAAAAGTGTGAGAAGGAGTGTAAGGCACACACCACCTGGTCACCATACATACACATACATAAACCTAGGATGCATCCATACGCTCCCTAACAAAATATGAATGCCAGTACTAGACTGGTCACACATATATAAAGTTGGCCAATAGTGTACACAAAATCATAACATAAGGGGGAATGCCGTAGATCTATCACACCTTTACGGGAGTGTCATGTCTAGGGTGCCATCCAAGACATGGTCATGGTACCTCCACAACTAGTTAAGCTCAGGCACAGATCTATCATAGCATACACAATAACAAAATAGCATGGCAAGAGAAACAAGATAGTAACTCAATAAACATAGCAAAACGTAAGCATAACATAGCAGAGACATTTAAATAAATGTCAGAATGAATCAATAAGAATAACAATCATACAATGAACGTCATGAGTCAAATGATGGAATCATATCAGGCATAGGATCTCAAAGGTTCATAATCAAAGGTTCGAAATCAAATGGTTCATAGCAAGGTTCAATTCAAAGGTTTCTATCAAATGTTCATTTAAAGAAATCTTTTAATAATGGTTTTCATAAAAATGATCTTTAAAACGGTTCTCATAAAGGTAGTCTTTAAAAGTAGTTTTCATAAAAGTTAGTAAAATTTCATATATAAAAGTGGTATCGCATCGTGCTTATAAACATCATTTTAAAATAGTTTTTCTCAAAACATTCCCATGATACAATTAAGAAAGGTTTTCACATCCAGTTACAAAATCAAATGAACCTTCTAAGCATCCAGTGATTCGAATACTTATGTCAAGTATCATACCATAGGAATCACAATGAACGAATGTCAAATGAATCATAATATCAACGAAGCATATCAAACGAATGAATCAAAGAACAGGGGATCATAGTAATGGCTTAAGGGAATCCTAATGAGTCAAGATCAAGAAAATCATGAGAACGAAAGCACCCTTACTGAAAAAGGGTAGAATATCTGTACCTTAGACCGCAAGTGAAAACACAACTAGAAACGAAAAGATCGGAAGTAAACTCCATCTTCAGCGAATCTACACGAATTTATGATCGTTTGATTAATAACTTATTTTAAATCAGATTACTTTTTTAGTCGACTCTTCCATTTTAAGTAATCTTCTATTTTAGGCAGGTTTCCCGAATTAGTAAGTTTCCATAATTAGAAGGTTTCCATATCTAGAAACATTAGTCATAAATATTCACGTTTATTCCTTAATAAATTTGAGATAGCAATGTGACTATATTAATAGTTTAAGGTTTATAACGTAGCTTTCATAAGTGTTAGGGTTCATTATGCGAATACAACAAGTTTAGGGATTATAGTGTCATTATGTAAGATTAGGGTATGAAATGTAATTATTCTAAAGTTACATATTTTCACAAGTTAAGCCCTTTAGTTTAGAAAGATGACAAATTAAACCCTTTAGTTAAGTATTACACACATGACCCTTTTCTTTAGCCTTTTTAACTTTTCTCAGGTTTTAACCTTGAACAGACCTCACTTTGTCGAATTTATGAACCACATTAGAACTCAGAAATAAAATTCACAAAAATTCCCAGAGATACTTCAATGTCTTAAGAACTCACACGAATTTTCCCAGAATTTATTAACTAGTGTGACTATGGTTTAAAATTTCAACAAGTTAACTCGTCCAGATTTCTGATCAGATTTTACATACGAAAAGCTTGTATTTATTTACCCCATCAAACTAATTCAGAAAAATCTCCAAAAATTCATGACATTACTAAGCATATAGAAGTTAAATACTGGAAAGTTTCATGACCCAACTCCTCATAGTTTTAAAATGAAAAATCGTCCAAGTTGACTGATTTCCAGACTCCCCAAAAACAGTTTTAACACTTGAACTTGTAAAATCAAAAAGTGTATCTTCCCTGCCTCTAAAAATTACGAGGCTTATATATTCAGAAAGTTCTTTTCTTAAACTTACTTTTAGACCCAAGAATCACTCAAAAATACGTTGGCATCACAAAGTTTGACCCATTTGATTCCGACCCAAAACTGGACAGCAGGTTTACATAAAATCATACCCAAACCCTAAACCCTTAATTACCCGATTCAATTACCATATAACCCTAGGGCTTCTATTTTCTTTTCCCAGCTTTTAAGTCATATTATGAAGGTATATTAGGGCAAAAATAACCAGATCAAACATGTGCTTAACCACAGATTTGATCAAACAAGAGATGGATATACCTTGGTGTCGATATGAGGAATGAAACAAGGACAAGAAGAACTTCGAAACCCACAACTTGATTCGATCAAACAAAGGACCCTCGAAACAAACACAACCCACGATCAAGCCACCAAGAAGGCCACAAAAATCCCCTTTTGTTGCTATGTTTTGGATTGAACAGGAGGGAGGAACCAAGGTAGCAGCCGAGCCTTTGTGAAGAAGGGTTTTTAGGGTTTTCAAAAAAAATATTCGGTGTATAAAAGGATGGGAACAACCGAGTTTTGTGATAGGATTAAAAAAGGAAGGAGCTATTTTAGTGGGATTATGGTCTCATTTACTTAATGCATACTTATCTCTTTGATTCATTCTAACCGAAAATTAGGACATGGTTCACAATAAAATGTCGACTATATGGACTTGAATTAGGGAACTTTTTCTTTGTGATTTTTAATTTATAATGTAAAGTTTTTATTTGCTTAAATTATTAGATACTTAGGGTTTTAATTACTTAACTTAGGTTCAAATAATATTACTTTGCATGATTTTATGTATTCTCAAAATTTCAAAATTAGAGGGGTATTTTGGTCATTTCAGATTATGGGAAATTTTGGGTTTTACAACTCTTCCCCTCTAAAAAAAATTTTCGTCCTCGAAAATTGAAGTGAAACGAAATGAAAAACATAACGGACCGTGAACGGAAATGTGAACGACTTGTTTCTCATGACTCTATCTTGTTGATCAAAATAGCTTCGGCTCCTCAGAAAAGACGTACCATACTAAATCCGAATCAAAAGGATAATATACTAAACGTAATGGATGATAATCGTATTTTCTAGTAAGAGGTACAGAGTGTACGTAGGATCTGACAGATATATCATCCATAGAATTTGATTAGACAAATCAGATGAGAACGTACAAAAAACAGATTGTTTGGAAACGGCAGAAAGCTCTACAACAGAACCCAAAATTCTTATCGGAAGTACAGAGGTCAGCAAAACGCGTGACGAGAATCCGAACGTATCAAATTGTATAACAGTGAAGGCAGATTAAGCGTATAGGTGGAACGAACTTAAGGTCTCATTAACGCAAAAATTCTCAAACAACTTATCAAAATTCTAAGGCTCCTAAGGCACTCCTCGAAATATCCTATGATCACAATAAGTGCACGTTATATGATGTAAGTATTGTCACGTTGATCAGGCGTCATAATACTAGCATCATATAAATATGCCCCCATGATGGTCATACTTTATCTCAAGTTGTGAACAAAACAACTTATCTTAACCACCTACCAGTCCTTCTACCTCCTAGGGTTGGTCCGAATCAATCATCATTACGAATTCAAAATCGGAGAAACAGAATGTACAAATAGCGTAACGGAATTAGTAAGCATCAAATGAAGTTCATCGTCAAAACGTCAGGTCTTCCACAATTCATCATAACAAAACCATCATCCAACAAACGCATAACGAACACATAACGGAATTTCTAATAGGGAACATAACTCATTCAAAGGATCTTATCATCAGGTAACGAAATTTAAATAGGTTAAGAGGATGTGAATTACGTCATCGATAGCTTCATCCTTCACAGAATTAACTCTTCCAAACCCAAACGTTTGCTTCAAAATTCATCCATTCAATATACATGATTTCGAATCTCTTCCAATTCCAAGTAGTCTGTCTACGTCTGTCCATATGATCATAGGGTGGAAAGGAATTATAAACTTGAGTCTGGTCCCTCAAGCCTTCGACACCTTTTCTGGACACTGTGGTGTGGTAACGTGAATTTCTTCTTATATGCTTCTTTCATGGTAACGCCTGTCACGAACATCTTCTACTACCCTTCTACAAGGTTTCTAACTCTGACAACGGTCTTCAATCTTGGTCCTTTCTGTGGAAAACTCTGTCATTGCAAGATACCTGGTAGTGCTGTCTGCAACAATCACCGAATGCCAATCAAACCTATTCTTCCAGAGCACAGGGGTCATTCTACTTAATACGAAAATGATCTACATATTCCTCTTTCGTCTCTGAGCACAAACACACTGTCATATTATGACAATTGTCCAAAGACTCGCGAAAACATGTTTCTATTAGCCAATACAATTGGCATCCTTTAAGACTCATAATGATCACGACGAGTACGAAGGCCGCTTCCGGGATCGTCTTCATATCTACTTCACAACACCCATTTTCCTCTTCACAAATAAAACTGAAATGCTTCGCGGGGGTTACTCTCAGTTAGTCAACTCCCTTCTTAGAAGTTTTTGTGGTTGTTTCTTCTGTCCTTCAAACCTAAATGAGACCATCTGATACGGAGTTTTCAAAGATAGACCAAATCAATTATTGATACGCGGGACTGGATAATGATTTCGGATAGTGATACGGTTAAGTTCACGATAGTCGATACGTCGCCGAATACTTCCCTCCTTCTTCTTCATAAACCAATAGGAGCATCCCAAGAGAAAAACTAAGGTAAACAAAATCATATTCCATCAGTTCTTTCAATCTCTCAACTTCTATGGCATCATGGTTTCGTCAACTGAGATCAGTTCAATGCTAACCATACTTCCCAAGCAGGAGGGAATCCCAAGAGGTTCATCAGAGCACATCGGAAAGTTTTCGTACAACAAAATACTTCTAATGCCAGAGCTTTCTAAGGGTGGATACTAATAGGCGTCAGGAGAACTTGACAATCTGATGAGATCGAAATATGTGCTTTCATAGCGACATTAATCTTAACAGATTTAAGCGGTTGAGAGTCATCATAACGAAAGTAGGGTGAAACAGATTGTTAAAAGTCACATTTCAGATATGGTAGTCTATGGTAGCTTTACGAAGAGCCATCCAATCCATAACCAAAAGACCTCAAGGTCGATTATATTAAAATTAAACAGATCCGTAGAACGGATACGGTCGTTAAACCAGACGGATAGTTCATATATCAGAGTCAAGTACATGGTTTATCAAAGTATTGAGATAGATAAGCGAATAGTTCAAGGTGTTGGAATCTTGTTTAGCTTTTTAGCATAAGGGGCAGGTAGGGTGTGTATCATTGGTAATACGAACATCGTATAATTGTCAAAAGTGAAATGTATGGAATATTAGTTATCAGCATCATCATGCTCAGTTAACAATTCCGTACTGAGATAGTATTTACATCATATCATCCCAAAGGAAACTAGTTGGCAGCTAAGATTCATCATTCAAAGGGCGGGAAGTAAAACTTCTTATATCCATAGTTAATAATCACCAGAGTTCTCATAGGAGTAGTAATGGATTTTGCAGGACTGAGTGGTATCAGATGACACATTTATATCCAGCATAAGCAATGAATTCATAGAATGTGTCAATCACATTAGGGTTAAATGACCTTCAGGATGGTCGGAAAGGTATCAAACTGTTTATCAAACAGATAGGAAGTGGAAATCAAAATCAGGAAGTGAAACCTAAATGGTGCAAGGTATCCATGTAGTTCTCGAGGAATTCCAAACTTACTTGGTTACTAAGCTTAAGTTGCAAGACTTTCTAGCTTCTGAAACAAATGTTCTTATAAGGCTTAGCTAAAGGCAAAGGCACGGATCAGAGTGATGCGGAAGCAATGCTACTTACATAGATGTCCTAGTCTACCCATTCCTCACCGGTAATAACTTAAGTTCCTATGGGGAAATCCTAAAGCAAATTTTAAAAGGTTGTCTTATGAGCGCCTACAGTGGAAACTTAATGGTCCAAACTTCACACGTCAAGGGTAAATGTATTACAAGTCACAACCTGTATCTCTGATACCATAATTGTAACACCCCAACCCGATAAGGGTAGAAGTACTACATTATGGTGACATATCAAAGCAAACACAAGCATATGACTAAATAATACAAAATGAATTTCAAAGGTTACAAAGGAAGAATTGAAAATACAAGGTTACAAAGGGAACAATAATAAATTCTAAGTTCTACAATTTGTAAACGTTCTAGTCATCTCTAATCCAGAATAGCTAGTAAGGTCTTCTAAGTCCAAAGTACTCTCCACTCATAACCCAGCTTCCAACTAAAACCTGCCGCAGGAAAAGAAATGTGGCTGAGCTTAAAAGCTCAGTGAACAGATATATATAACATAACAGAACGGTACATAAGCATAAACAACGAAGGAATAAGAATACAAAACGAAAGTATAATTATGAAAGTCATACGAATTTTAAAGAGAACTAAAAACCAGGAATGCATGAGAACTGAATAATAAATGAATCGAGAGAAAGAATGAAATAATGAAAAAGTTCATATAAGGATGTGCCATAAGAACTCCATACATAATCCGTCAAATCATACTAAAGCATAACAAGTATACGAAGAGGGGAGACCTCTAAGTACTAAAAGTGAGAGAAGGAGTGTAAGGCACACGCCACCTGGTCACCATACATACACATACATAAACCTAGGATTCATCCATACGCTCCCTAACAAAATATGAATGCCAGTACTAGACTGGTCACACATATATAAAGTTGGCCAATAGTGTACACAAAATCATAACATAAGGGGGAACGCCGTAGATCTATCACACCTCTACGGGAGTGTCATGTCTAGGGTGCCATCCAAGACATGGTCATGGTACCTCCACAACTAGTTAAGCTCAGGCACAGATCTATCATAGCATACACAATAACAAAATAGCATGGCAAGAGAAACAAGATAGTAACTCAATAAGCATAGCAAAACGTAAGCATAACATAGCAGAGACATTTAAATAAATGTCAGAATGAATCAATAAGAATAACAATCATACAATGAACGTCATGAGTCAAATGAGGGAATCATATCAGGCATAGGATCTCAAAGGTTCATAATCAAAGGTTCGAAATCAAATGGTTCATAGCAAGGTTCAAGTCAAAGGTTTCAATCAAATGTTCATTTAAAGAAATCTTTTAATAATGGTTTTCATAAAAATGATCTTTAAAACGGTTCTCATAAAGGTAGTCTTTAAAAGTAGTTTTCATAAAAGTTAGTAAAATTTCATATATAAAAGTGGTATCGCATCGTGCTTATAAACATCATTTTAAAATAGTTTTTCTCAAAACATTCCCATGATAAAATTAAGAAAGGTTTTCACATCAAGTTACAAAATCAAATGAACCTTCTAAGCATCCAGTGATTCGAATACTTATGTCAAGTATCATACCATAGGAATCACAATGAACGAATGTCAAATGAGTCATAATATCAATGAAGCATATCAAACGAATGAATCAAAGAACAGGGGATCATAGTAATGGCTTAAGGGAATCCTAATGAGTCAAGATCAAGAAAATCATGAGAACGAAAGCACCCTTACTGAAAAAGGGTAGAATATCTGTACTTTAGACCGCAAGTGAAAACACAACTAGAAACGAAAAGATCAGAAGTAAACTCCATCTTCAGCGAATCTACACGAATTTATGATCGTTTGATTAATAACTTATTTTAAATCAGATTACTTATTTTAGTTGACTCTTCCATTTTAAGTAATCTTCTATTTTAGGCAGGTTTCCCGAATTAGTAAGTTTCCATAATTAGAAGGTTTCCATATCTAGAAACATTAGTCATAAATATTCACGTTTATTTCTTAATCAATTTGAGATAGCAATGTGACTATATTAATAGTTTAAGGTTTATAACGTAGCTTTCATAAGTGTTAGGGTTCATTATGCGAATACAACAAGTTTAGGGATTATAGTGTCATTATGTAAGATTAGGGTATGAAATGTAATTATTCTAAAGTTACATATTTTCACAAGTTAAGCCCTTTAGTTTAGAAAGATGACAAATTAAACCCTTTAGTTAAGTATTACACACATGACCCTTTTCTTTAGCCTTTTTAACTTTTCTCAGGTTTTAACCTTGAACAGACCTCACTTTGTCGAATTTATGAACCACATTAGAACTCATAAATAAAATTCACAAAAATTCCCAGAGATACTTCAATGTCTTAAGAACTCACACGAATTTTCCCAGAATTTATTAACTAGTGTGACTATGGTTTAAAATTTCAACAAGTTAACTCGTCCAGATTTCTGATCAGATTTTACATACGAAAAGCTTGTATTTATTTACCCCATCAAACTAATTCAGAAAAATCTCCAAAAATTCATGACATTACTAAGCATATAGAAGTTAAATACTGGAAAGTTTCATGACCCAACTCCTCATATTTTTAAAATGAAAAATCGTCCAAGTTGACTGATTTCCAGACTCCCCAAAAACAGTTTTAACACTTGAACTTGTAAAATCAAAAAGTGTATCTTCCCTGCCTCTAAAAATTACGAGGCTTATATATTCAGAAAGCTCTTTTCTTAAACTTACTTTTAGACCCAAGAACCACTCAAAAATACGTTGGCATCACAAAGTTTGACCCATTTGATTCCGACCCAAAACTGGACAGCAGGTTTACATAAAATCATACCCAAACCCTAAACCCTTAATTACCCGATTCAATTACCATATAACCCTAGGGCTTCTATTTTCTTTTCCCAGCTTTTAAGTCATATTATGAAGGTATATTAGGGCGAAAATAACCAGATCAAACATGTGCTTAACCACATATTTGATCAAACAATAGATGGATATACCTTGGTGTCGATATGAGGAATGAAACAAGGACAAGAAGAACTTCGAAACCCACAACTTGATTCGATCAAACAAAGGACTCTCGAAACAAACACAACCCACGATCAAGCCACCAAGAAGGCCACAAAAATCCCTTTTTGCTGCTGTGTTTTGGATCGAACAGGAGGGAGGAACCAAGGTAGCAGCCGAGCCTTTGTGAAGAAGGGTTTTTAGGGTTTTCAAAAAAAATATTCGGTGTATAAAAGGATGGGAACAACCGAGTTTTGTGATAGGATTAAACAAGGAAGGAGCTATTTTAGTGGGATTATGGTCTCATTTACTTAATGCATACTTATCTCTTTGATTCATTCTAACCGAAAATTAGGACATGGTTCACAATAAAATGTCGACTATATGGACTTGAATTAGGGAACTTTTTCTTTGTGATTTTTAATTTATAATGTAAAGTTTTTATTTGCTTAAATTAATAGATACTTAGGGTTTTAATTACTTAACTTAGGTTCAAATAATATTACTTTGCATGATTTTATGTATTCTCAAAATTTCAAAATTAGAGGGGTATTTTGGTCATTTCAGATTATGGGAAATTTTGGGTTTTACATAAGCTCATTCCATCACAGTATTGTCCGACAAGCCAATTAAACAGATACTGTCGAAGCCTGAGAAATCGGGTAGAGTAGCCAAATGGGCCATCGAACTGGGAGAGCATGACATAGAGTATAAGGGTCGAAACTCCGTCAAAGGCCAAATACTTGCAGAATTTCTTACCGAAACACCTTCCGGACCTAGCCAGGACAAGAAAATCCCAAAAGAAAAACCCCCAAAGATGAAGGAGGGGTGAAAACTATACACAGACGGAGCCTCAAGCTTTGATGGTTTGGGAGCAGGTCTTATGCTGGTTAGCCCGGAGAAAAAAGAATACACTTATGAATTACGTTTTGAGTTCGAGGCTATGAACAATGAAGCAGAGTACGAAGCTTTGCTAGCTGGCCTCCGACTCACAAAGGACATGGAGGTTCGCGACCTCTCCATTTTTTTGGACTCGCAGCTAGTCGCTAACCAAATCAAAGGCTCTTACGAAGCAAGGCAGCACACCATCAAACAATATTTGTATAAAGCTAAAGAACTTCTTCAGGGGTTCGAATCCTATAAGATAGCACATGTTCGCAGAAACCAAAAACAGAAAGCGGATGCCTTGAGCAAGCTAGCTTCGATGGCATTTTCTCATCTAACGAAGGAGGTTCTGGTGGAAGTATTGACTGATAGGTCAATCAAACGAGGCGAGGTATCTGATGTCATACCGAAAGAAGGCTCAAATTGGATGACCCCAATAAGGGAATACTTGATCAGTGGTATCCTTCCTGAAGACCCTAAACTAGCACGAAAGGTCAGGGTCAAGGCTCCCCAATATAGACTTATTGGGGATAATCTCTACAGGAGATCCTTTTTATCTCCATGGCTTCGTTGTGTGGGGCCAAAGCAAGCTTCGCACATCATCTATGAGGTACATGAAGGATCATGCGGTCTGTACGCAGGCCCTCGCTCTGTTGTCTCGAAAATAATCAAGCTCGGATATTAATGGCCGTCCATGCACAGGGACGCAATAGAGATAATACAAAAGTGATAAGCATGTCAGATCCACTCAAAAGTTCCAAGAATGCCTAAGCAAGACATGACCTCCGTCACTTCAGCATAGCCCTTCTGACGGTGGGGAATTGATATAGTCGAACCTTTACCGATGGCTCCAGAGGGAGTCAAATTCTTGGTCGTAGCCATAGACTATTTCATCAAATGGGTTGAAGCTAAGCCTTTGGCATCAGTAACAGGAAGGCATATGGAAAAGTTTGTGTGGGAACACATAATCTGTCGATTCAGGGTTCCTCACATTATCATATCTGACAACGGTAAGCAGTTCGCCCAAGGGGTGTTCCCGGTCTTTTGCGAAGGCCCAAAGATCAAGCAGTCATTCACTTCCGTATACCATCCTCAGGGTAATGGGCAAGTTGAAGTCACCAATAGGGACATTGTTAATGGAATTGAGAAGAGGTTAGGATGAAGCAATCATGGGTGGGTAGACGAACTACCCCAATTTCTGTGGGCGCATAGGACACACCCCAAGTCAATCCATGGGGTAACTCCTTTTAGCCTCACTTATGGAACGGAGGCTGTCATACCTTCCGAAATAAGCATCGAAACAGAGCGCATTCAGAACTTTGAAGAAAAGACGTATGAAGAAAGGCTTCGGGAAAACCTCGATCTTCTTGAAGAAAGAAGAGAAATAGTCTCAATCAGGGAGGCTATTTACAAACAGAAGTTTGAAAAGTACTACAACAACCGAGTTCGACCTTCCACTTTCAAGCCAGGTGAATATGTCCTTCGGTTAAACAGTGCTAGCAAGGCCGAGTACGAAGGAAAGCTAGGGCCCACATGGGAAGGACCCTACGTCATATCCGAAGCCTACGGCAATGGAGCCTACAAGCTCGCAACGCTTAAAGGAGAGGTCATGGATAGGACTTGGAATGGTACCAATCTTCGTAAGTTTTACATATAAGACTTACTATTATTAAAAGCACTCAGTTTGTTTTTTCAAATTCATGTAACGCATTCTTCTCACTTAGGGAAAGAAGCATTAATGGTAGGTGTCTTAGTGTTCATTTCTTAAAATGATGTAATCCTCCCTACCCACTTAATGATATAACGCATTTCTCTCAAATCACTTTTTTTGTTATTTACAACAAAGATTTGTTCAACCAAGTACTTTACAAGTTTCAATGTCGAAGGATGAAGTAGGACACATGTCTTGTATACAAATAACATCCATTACAATTCACATTAACTTTCCTATGAAGTCTTAGGGTATTCTAAGCCCTTTATAACTTAAGGATGAAGACGGAGTGGGTCGCGACCCTCTGTCGCAGTCAAATTATACGATTGCTAAAAATCTTGGTCCAAAATACACACAATAAGGTTATAACCTTAGGTTGTATGTGTACGTTTAACGTAAGCATAAGAGAAGAAAAACATGACACTCAAAGAGGGACATTGTCCCCTAAATGGTATTACTAAGACCAAGCATGGTCAAAGCCATAGTAACAGAATTCGCTGAGTTACCCACGAATTTTGAATTGATTTGGCCGAACTGGATTTGGGTTCGAAAGCGAATCCATTCGCAATCGATTCGCGAATCCAACCATGAAAACGGCGAACCCATATAATCGAATTCAGCGAATCCACCATGGCCGGTTCGGCGAATTGAATTGGTCTAACTCGCGAATATGGAAGATTCGGTGCAGCGAATTGATTTGGTCTGTTGGTTTTCCAAGATATGTCTGGTTCGGGAATTCACATTGCCTATTGGTTTTCCAAGATCCTATTTTTTTAGCCATATAAGTTAACGTATTATTCCATAAAATAACCAAGATCCAATTTTGTAGCCATAAATCTTCACTGTATAAAACTTCAAGTATTATTCCAAAAAATCTTCACTGTATAAAAACTTCACGTATTATTCCATAAAATCTTTAGGTATAATCAATAGTCCATACAAACATGGTGTTTGGAAAGAATAATATCGGTTCAGATTCATCCCATGATGAAGATGAAGTCTAGTTTTTTGAAGACTTTACCATGACACCTACTCAAAACCTGGAAGATGAAGATGATGGTGGTGCTTCAAATTAGGGCTGAGCATCGGGACGCTCCCGACCCGTCCCGACCCAATCCCGACTATCCCGAATCCCGACAAGCCAGAAAACACAAACCGAGTCCCAACCCGATTAAGCTCGGTTCGGTTTTGGGACAGTCAGGATGGGATAGGTCGATTTGATCGGTTTTGTTTGTTGTTTTTTGGTTTTTGTCCCGTCCTGACCTGATCCCGACTATCCCAAATCCCGACAAAACAGAAAACACAAACCGAGTCCCGACCTGTTTGAGATCGGTTCGGTTTCGGGACAGGATTCAGGACTCGTGATCGGGACGGGATTCAGGAGTCGGTCGGTTTTGCTCACCCCTACTTCTAATTCTCAAAGTACACAAAAACAAACTAATAATGATAAGTTTCTAGATGATAAACCTTTGTATGATGAAGTAACATTATTGAGTAATGCTGGTAGTAAAAACTCAGGGGGTAATAAACAGTGGGTTTGTAATCATTGTGAGGGAAAGTTTACAAGTTCATACACTAGAATGCATGTTCATTTTTTCGGACCTCCATTGGGTAAGAAAGCAGACATTAAAAGGTGTACTGCTATGCTAAAAGACCGAGTCAGATATGAACAATTGCAAAGAAGGGTGAAAGAAGTTGAGAAAGTGGGGGTATCAAGAGCTTTATAAAGTTATGTGGTTACAAAAAAAAATAAGTTAGGCTCTAAACCGATAGATCAAAGTATCTCTATAATGGAGAGAAATGCGGTTGATTTAAAAGTGGTAAAGGCTTTATGTGCAAACGGGATTCCATTTAATGTTTTACGTAATCCACATTTTATTCTTATATTCATAGTGTGAAGAGGAATCGGCTTAACAATAAAAGGGCGGACAAACTTGTTTATGTTCATTCCAACATCCGCCTTATTTCAAGGTTTTCTGAAGAATATAATGAAGGGCCACACAAGAAGTGGGATATTGGCGTCGAATCTACAAACTTGGAAAGGTCATCAAGGATTGAATTAGAAGACTTGGAGGAACATGAAGACAATAATGGCAAGGGAAAAAAACAAAGGGTCGAGTAATTTGGTTTTGAACTTGTTTTATTTTAATTATTTGGTTTTGAACTTTTAATTTTGAAGACTTGTAATATGATATTTGAAGTACTTTGAAATTGGAGTATCTATTTCTAGTTTTCTACTATCTAATACGAATCTATTATTGTATTTTAATATCGGGTTCATCAAACCGGATCGAATCCGAAGCGAACTGAAATGAACCTACCCCATTCGAATCGGATTTTAGGGACCTAGCGAATTTTGAATTCGTACCGCGAATTCGAACCGGAGCGAACCCGAATCTGGTGACTATGGTAAAAGCCATCAAAAAATACTAAAGCAATTGTTCGAAGCATGGGCCGAAGCCTAGCATGAAGCAAAGAAATTGTCAAACCAAATAGGCACAAGCCTAACAAGCATAATGGGACATTGTTTAAAAGGGTACATGCCAACATGGAAGCCCTCATGCATTTTTCAAGAAATTGGGGTTCTTTGATGGAGACGGAGGCCTCACGGATGCAGTCTTCTTGGGGCTGAACCTTCCTCGGTTTCTTTGCCAGGAGATCTTTTACTGAAGCCGAAGGGTCCTTGGTTGCTTCGGTGAGGAAAGGGTACTCTGCTGAAGTGAACGCATTGCCAGCATCATTATATTCTTGCTCAAAATCCGGATGATAGTAGGGTATCTCCGACAAGACCACATGTTTCCTTGTTTAGGCAATTTCTTCCAATGTCGTACACGTACCATAGAAAATGGCCGCATTCACCAGCCTCCCAATGACTTCCCCCACCTCATCACTATGGTATAATTCCATTGCAACATGAGGAACAACCTTCGAAACCACCTCAACTCTGTCCTTTTTCAAGTTTTTTCATTGAAGTTTAAGTTCACCAATCTCCTTGCAAAGCTTGATCTCCTGCTCAACCAACCTAGCCTTTTCGGCTTCAAGACTTGCATAGGTGGATTTGAGTGCCGTAATATGTCCCTTATAACCAGACACCTTAGCCTCCTCCACCCTCAATCTATCACATGCTGCTTGAGATTCCCTCAATTGTCCTTCGAGATTATTGATTTTGGTTCACATGTCTTGGACAATATGATTTTACTCCAAATCCTCCATTGCTTCCTTACATTTGGCTTCCAACTCAGCATACTCTTTATCCCCATCCTTCTCTTTGGCTAAGATAGCATCCATTTTCCCCCTCACATCTATTACCGTCTGAGCCAACTCCCTTGTTCGAGAATTAAGATGATTATCTAAAACAGCCTGTCTAGCATAACTTTTGGAATGAAAGTTGCAAAGTTCTTCCATTGACATATTATCCAAAATCCTTCTCCAGCTGGGTGGTGTCATCTTGTCAACTAAGTCGTGACACGCAAGGGCATTCGGAAGCTCCTTTACGTCAGGGAGACCTGCGAAAGATAGAACTGTCAACTATATGGAGCATGGTATTTATTTTTAACGAAAGATTTTCACTTACTAGGAGTTTCATCTTCGGAAATTTTTAGGGTAGTAGGCACGAAAGTTTTAGCATGGTAGCCTTTGGGTTTCACCATTCTTGTTAAAGGGGTGGGAAGGGATAATTTCCTTTTCGGAGGAGTTTTCACAGACATAGCAACTCTTCCTTTCCTACTTTTCTTCTTGTCTGACATGCCGGAGGACCCTGCGAGCCTCGCTTGAAATTCCTTGATAAGGGGATCATCAAAATCTGCTACATTTTCCACAAAGTGCAAGGTTTCTTCATTATTGACTGATATTGACGGAGAGCCTACTCTGTAGCTAACATTCTTTGGATCTTGGGGGATGAAACTAACTTCTTTAGTACCACGGGCTACAACAAAATTTTTGAACGCCATTCCTGCAATAACAAATGAGAAAAGATAAATATCAGCAGATAAGTTATTCACTTTATTTTGAATGGGTATATACATACTTTTCCCTTCACACATTATCTCAGGTTTCAACGGCGAGCCTTTCCAATGATCAACAATGCCCGCCATATACAGAATCGGCTCCGGAAACGTTTGAACATCAAAAGGGTAGCGTGCAAGACGCTGGTAGAGGGGACGGCTCCTTATATGATATGGTAAAGGATCATCAAAGCTTTTCTCGTCAAACCAGAACGCTTTATCTAGTAAGGCTAGATATTCTTGTGGTATGATCGTGTTTTCTACATAAAAGAACAAACCTTTCCATTTTCTTATATTGGCAAAGGGTTTAGCAATTAAACAAGGCACATCATACTTACATCTCTTGGCTAATGTTATTCAATCACCACCCAGGCAAAGGTTAATAAAGCCTCTAAGCACAGTTAGTGTGGGCTCATAACCATATGCTTTGCACACAACAATGTAGGTGGTCAACTTGGCTAGGCCGAATGGATTCAACCTTGAAATATGTACTTGATAATACTGTAAGAACTCTAGGATTAAGGGATGAATGGGAATCCTAAAGTTGGATTCCGTAAATGCATGAACATAAAGCCCCACATACCCAGTTGGAGCATAAAAAATATTTTGGTTTTCGTTTGGAAGGATCACTTTAAACTCCTCGGGTATGGGGTATTTTCCAAGAAATTCTATCAAAGCCAGCTCTAATAGAGTACATTTTTGCTGCCTAATAATTCTTTTCGCTGCCATGCTCATCTCGAATTAAAAACAATGAGCACAAAAGGTCAAAGAATTGGGAAGGAAAAATTACCTTTAAGATCAACCGAAGCACGAAGCACAGTGTTGTGTATGTGTATTTTGGGCGCAAAAGAAAAGTGATCTAGGGTTAGGATTATGAAGGGTTTATGTATATCCTTTGTAGTTTTATCCTAGCCATCCATGTGCAGTCATAATCCGAGCCATACACGGACTCTAAATTGTTTTTAAATTTTGAAAAGATGTTTGTGGTTACCGATATCCTAGCTGCTGTAGCGTGGGGGTGGTAGTTGGATATTCATTAGCCGCATTTATTGCATAGTTTGTTTAAGCACATATCTTTGTTCCGTATGAATTTGTGACGAAAGGGATAGCGTGTAGCATGTTAATTTTTTGAGTCGAATGCAATATAAACTCGTACGTATATATCACTTTCGACTGGGGGGCTTGATGATGTACCCTCCGAACGGGTCGAAGGACTCCCCTTCGAGCCTGTGCGAAGCCCTCTGTTCGGAGACCCAGGTCAATCTACTAAAACATTTCATTGGTGTAAAACCATTCATCTATGAAGTGGTTACCATGTGGAAATCCGCCAATCGAAGCCTTAAGCCCTTCGGGGTATCTCTTTCGAAGGAACTAGGATGGAGAACCATTCTGACCTGGTCATACCCGCGTCCCTTCTTCCCTTAGGCCTTTCCGCCAAAAGGGAGAACGTGGGTCACAAAGCCCTAGCGGTTACCATTATTCATGGGACGCCCCCATGATCTCCGAATCAAGTGCAAGCACCCTCTAAGGACTATTTCTCCCCTATAAATAGATTAGATGGGCAAAAACCATGGTAATGCCAACTTAACTCTCTCAACTTACTACAAACTTACCATATCACATACTTACTCGCACGCCGGAGGTGGTTCGCAGGGCCCAACCCCTGCGCAATCACTTAACGTAGTGTTTTAGTATTTCTTATTTTAGGTTAAAGACAAGCTTGACGCAACCTCAATACCCCATAAATCCTTTGATGATCATCGAAGGCCTGGTCGTGCAATTTATTGTACAATCACATGGTAATTAGTTTCCAAAGCAAATTTCCAATTTTTTTCGAAAGGTCGAACTTGACATATAACACATACGATAACACTTATGTATATATAACATATACATAAAACAATCATTCAATTCATACCCAAAATGCATGAATAAACCAAAATATAAACAAATCCATAAATCAGATAAAGAAACAATTTTGTCTTCCAAAATACATAGTGTAAAAGAAGAAATACACACTTTACATTCAACACACCGTTCTAAAAAGCACAAAGTCAAAACATATCCTACTCCATTTATCACATACAAATTATTATACATTGAAATTGTTATGGACAGATCCAAAGACCCGTAATATAGCAACTTCCATACCCAACACTTTCCAGCAGCCCAATCACCATTTGAAGTAAAGTTTCGCAGCTATGACAACCCGCTAATTCACAGGTCAATACTATTCAATAAACTCGAATTTCTTTTCTTGATATTTATTTGAGAACAATCTACATATAACTTTCTACTTGAATCATCGAAAAATTTAGAATATCTTTCAAGTGCACTAGGACTTAGGCTATATTTAGTCCACAACGCTCCAATACCTTGCTCCTACTACGGTTCAAAATTTTAAACCCTAAAACAATTTCCTTTTCTTTATTTACTTATGATTGTTAATTCAACAAACGCTACTCACAATTTAAATTAAACACCCGATATACCCAATACTTCTAACGATTATTTCTAACACATTTTTATACATCCTAAATTATTACCAAAGTTCCAAAAATATTTTCTTACGCCTAATGTAATTTCTTTATTTCTTACGTTTAATTACGTATAACTTACGTTAATCACCAAACCAATAACCAATACCTATTTCTAATACCCAATACATACAATATATACATTTTTGTACTAACTTTACTCTTCTACTTCTATTTTCACCATGTTGCCCCCCCCCCCTTTGTTCTATAAATAATTACTAGACAAAAATTACATCCCATTAATTAACCAACAATCATCCTTGAAACAAGGAGTTGTAAAAACTCAAATGGTGGCTTGACCAAGCCTTTGTCCCCCTCCCCCCAAGACCCCAATCGGCCACAACCATAAATGCAAGGCCAAGGATATTTTTGACTCACTATGCAAGGTTTGAAAATCCCCTAGTATAAATATGCATATGTATGTAACTAGTAGCTAGTTCAAGAAAGAAAAAAAATATATCCCTACTCACTCATACATACAATTCGACACACTAAAGGGCAAGAAGGAAGAAAAGAATTTGTTGGTTAAGTTCAAGTATAATCAGGATACTCTAGTAAGGGTTTTGAAAACACTAATCTTGGGTTAATCAAGTATATTGCATTCTCAACACACTAATCTCCCTAAGTAAGTGGTCTTGATCTTGATAAATTTCATACTCTCTATGTCATGAGGTTAGTTCAAGTTACATATGCTTGTTATCACTTTGTACATGTTAACAAAACCTTATAACCACAAAAACCTTTTAACTAATGACTATGTTTTAAACAAATCTTTATTGTGAGTAAACTAGTTGGTATAAATTTCAACTAGAAAGTGAAGATAAAAATATCACATATATATAAACTAGTGAACTTGTGATCTTAACTATCCTTGATGATCATTTACATTCATGAGAAATGGAACTCTTTAATATTGCTAAGTTTAGTGTTAGATCACTATTGACATGTTGAGAAATTGGTGGAAGAGCTAGGATTAGTTTTGGAGTTGTTGTTAAGTGGTTTTGATAACTAGAAGGCTAGGAAAAATGTTTTGACACTTTTAGAAAGGAATCTGTCCCATTCGACCTTCCACAGAAAACTCAGTAGCTTGGTGACAAGTTTAGGCTAGAAATATAGAAAATAGACTTTATAACAAAAATGTAGCCGCTTGAATGAGTTAAAACAGACTTATAACGACGAAGATACGCTAGTTTTAAGTTGTGCGACGAAAACTAAATTTTCTGAAAATATTAGATGCTGTTGGGAATTTTTGAGTGGTAAAAACTGATGTTAAAAGTTAATTTGACTAGCCAAGACACTAAAAACATTTTAGTATACTTAAACACGAACCCGTGGATATATAAAACTTAAGAAACGGAGCTACGACGAGAAAGTTATGGCCTAAAGAAGTTACGACGAAATATAACATCTTGACAGCTTTTATTTTTGGCTATTAGAAAGCTGTTAGAAATATATAATGTGGATTTTGGACACCTTAGAATGTATTTTGGCTAAAATGACGTAAATGAAAATGGTAGAACATTATGTATACTTGTTAGGCGCGTTAGAGGTTTTCAAAATACTTATTAACAAGACGACTATAGTTTAATCACGAGATTAACTAGTATGTTTTCTAAAAAGGGTGATTTTGTTAATAAAAGATCACATTGACACAACTACATTTTTGACGATAAATACTACAACAAACACGTACAAGTGGTAAAGTAGCGTATGAACTTGTGTGCATGACCTTGTTTTCGAACCTAAGACATCTGAATTATTTAGGTCGTGGTTAGAGTTATCGGACCTTATTAACCGTTTACCTAATTTACCAATCGGGATTTGCTTTACTGAGGTGAGTTTTATAGCCCCGATTTTTACATTATTTATACATGATTTCTAAACCCTCGGGGTGGGAATACATTGCTTATTTTTTGGACACAAGTATTGATGATGTACCCTCCGAACGGGCCGAAGGACTCCCTTCGAGCTTGTGCGAAGCCCTTTCTTCGGAGGCCTAGGTTAATCTCCTCAAACATTTCATTGGCGTAAAACCATTCATCTATGAAGTGGTTACCAAATGGGAATCCGCCAATCGAAGCCTTAAGCCTTTCGGGGTATCTCCTACGAAGGAACGAGAACGGAGAACCACGTTGACCTGGTCATACCCACGTTCCCTCTTCCCTTAGGATTTCCCGCCAAGGATGAGATCGTGGGCCACAAAGCCCTAGCGGTTATCACAAATCATGGGACGCCCTCATGATCTCCGAATCAAGTGAAACTGCCCTCTAAGGCCTATTTCTCCCCTATAAATAGCTTGGACGGGAAAGAACCATGGTAATGTCAACTGGACTCTCTCAATTTACTACCAACTCACCATAGCACATACTTACTCACACACCGGAGGTGGTTCGCAGGGTCCAACCCCTGCGCAATCACTTAACGTAGTGTTTTAGTATTTCTTATTTCAGGTTAAAGACAAGCTTGGCGCAAATTCAACACCCCATAAATCCTTTGATCATCATCGAAGGCCTGGTCATGCAATTTATTGTACAATCAGTGGCGCCATCTGTGGGACCGCTACAATTGTTCTCGATATTTCCAAGCTTATAACCAACCAACTACTTTCACTATATATCCGGCATAGATCAAGGGAGAGAAGGTACTCTCCCACTGGGTTTCTCGACCTTGGCACCAACACCAATCAATGACTCCAACAATTTTCCCCCAATAACTGCTTTCACGTTCACAACATGCTCTCACCCAGAAATAACACCCAACCATCATGCTTCAACATCAGCCCATCCGGAGCCTGTTATTAGCCCTGCCTTTGTCGAATCCAACAACGAAGCATTGGAGTCCCTCTTATGGGCTGGTAGATGGCAGGTTAAGAATGCTGAGATGCGAAGGGAATTGGAATACTCTAGTGACGAGTATGATGAAGAGATGGAAATGGAGCCTAGGCCTCCGGCCCAAGGAGCAACACTCTCGGCCCTAAGGATTGGGTCACCGGTGGGTCAAAGGCTAAGGGGAAGATCCATTGTTTTGAAGGAGTCCTAGAGAGGGCTCTGATTAGGAGAGAAGGAGCGGTTGGCGAAGGTTCCAACGGGAGGAGCCAACGAAGAGAAGAGACGGGGGTGAATTTGCCTCCATTGTTAGCAGCTCATCTTGGAAGGACTGAAGCAGGGGTTCCGTTGTAGCGTTCTTACACATCAGGCGTAGAAGGCAACTACAATTAATATGGGAGGAAATCTTCCTCCCAATTGTATGTACCCCTCGTTCCAAACTCAGTCTTATCCTCAAGGTTTATATCCACCAGTAAATGGGCAGCCTAATAACCCAAGTCTCCCTCAGCCTTATCGAAGCATACCCTTCGGGCATCCTATGGCGTACCCCCCGTATGCCATGGGAAATAGTTATCCGTTCGCCATGAACACACCTTATCAGTCCTACCCAAGCCAAACTCCTATGGGAATACCCCAAAACAATAATCCGTATAATACTGTTCCTATGTATGCACTACCCTATAATTGTCTATACTCGGACCCTATGGGTTCGGCTACACCCTTCGTTAGGTGGATAGAAGACTACCCATTGCCTGATGGGTTGAAAATGCCTTCGCATATTGGGACTTATGATGGGAAGGGGGATCCGGAAAATTTTCTACATTTGTTCGAAGGGGAAATTAAGATGCAAAAGTGGGTTATGCCTGTGGCCAGTCACATGTTTACGTATACTCTACGGGATTCTGCCTGTATTTGGTGGAATGGGAAAAAGCCTGGCGGCATTTTCAATCTTGATGATCTCAAGGCTAAGTTCCAATCACACTTTAGTCAGCAAAAGAAGTTTACAAGGACCCATCTGATGGTGCACAACATTAAACAAAAGGAGAACGAAAGCACAAGGGCTTTCGTCACTAGGCACACCGATGAAACTTTGCAGATTTTGGGTCTACATGAAGATCAGCGTATCTCGGGTTTCGTACATGGTCTTCAAAATTGGATTTTGGTGGAATTCTTGTCCACTGACCTTCCGACAACTTACAAGGGGTTAATGGAAAAGACTTATACTAGGATTGAAGCAAAGGAAGTATCTACTAATGGTGCTCCGATTGATAGAGACAACAATAGCAAGTTCTCAAAGCATTCTATGTGGGAAGGGTAAAAGAATAAGAACAAAAGCAGAGACAGGTTTTCTCCGTACAAAGGTCCTAACCACGGTTTACTAGGAAGTTTAACTAAGTCTCCGAAGGAAATACTTACAACAGAGAGGGTTGCTAAGGCCTTTGAAGCACCCCCCGCATGACAAGCAATGGCAAAAACAGGGATACCAGCAAGTATTGTCACTTTCATGAAGATTGTGGCCATGATACGAACAGTTGCAGGGAGCTAAAGAAGCAGATAGAAGAAGCCGTAAAGTCTGGGCAATTAGCACATTTGGTGAAGGGTATAAAAAAGGGTAAAGAAAAAATGTCCGACACTCAATTGGCTAAAGATACTACTCCTCTCAAAGCCCCAATACTCATGGTTCGTTGGGGCAAAGCCAACTTAAAAAGAAAGGTAATGCAGCAGGAGGTAAACGAAGTAGGGGAGGTAACATTTCCTCCTCTTACAGGCCAAGTCCCTTCGAATGATCCGGTAGTCATCAAAGTCCTAATTTTCAACCGAGAAGTAAACAGAGCCTACATGGACTGCGGAAGCTCCTGCGAGATCATATACGAGCATTGTTTTCTTAAGCTCAAGCCTTCGATCAGGTCGTAATGGATTGATTCGAAGATACCTTTGGTAGGATTCTCCGGTGAGCATTCGTGGCCTCTGGGAGAAGTACCATTGGACATAACAATTGGAGAAGGCAAGCTCGCAAGGACAGAAACCCTCACATTTGCTATCGTAAGGTCCGACTCTCCCTACAATCTGTTGATAGGAAGGACCGCCATGCAAAAGATGGGTATTGTAGTCTCCACCATACATGCAGCGGTAAAATTCCACACACCTTATGGGATAGGAACCGTATTTTCTAGTTACAATCAGGGAAGGGTAGGAGACGTTGGTAAAAAGATCAAAGAAAGTAAGAACCTCCGAAGGCCATTCTAAGTTGTACAGATGCCGAAGAACGTATTGTGGTAAATGAGCTCTATCCAGAGCAAACAGTAGTGATCGGAAAGCAACTCCCTGCCAACTTCAAGGCAGACTTGGAAAAGCTACTCAAAGCCAACAAGGATGTCTTCGCATGGACATACTCAGACATGACAAGGGTTCCTCGGACTCTTATGATCGATGGCAAGCCCTTCGGCACAGAACATAAGCTCAATGAGTTCAAGCACATCGAACCAATTAAGAAAAAGCAATGAAGCCTGACACCTGAAAGAAACGCAGCCGCTTACAAAGAGGTGGATGAACTTGTACGAGCAGGAATTCTAAGAGAAGTAAAATACCAAACATGGGTAGCTAATCCAATGATGGTAAAGAAGAGTGATGGAGGGTGGCAAATGTGTGTTGATTTCACCGACATTAACAAAGCTTGCCCAAAGGACTACTACCCTTTGCCAGAAATTGATTGGAAGGTCGAATCCCTCTCGGGGTTCCGTTTGAAATGTTTTCTGGATGCCTACAAAGGGTATCACCAAATACAAATGGCGGAGGAAGATGAGGAGAAGACAGCCTTCTACACAGGAAAGGGTGTCTATTGCTACAAGAAAATGCCCTTCGGTCTAAAGAAAGCAGGGGCAACTTATCAATGGTTGGTAGAAAAACCTTCCACAAGAAAATAGGGCGAAACTTGAAAGCCTACGTTGATGACATGGTAATAAAAAGTAGGACTGAGGAAGACCTACTCTCCGACATTCAAGAGACCTTCGATCAATTGAGGGCAATCAACATGAAGCTTAACCCAAAGAAGTGTTCCTTCGGCGTAGAAGAAGGAAAATTCTTGGGACACTTGATAACGAAGCAAGGGATCAAAGCTAACCCTTCGAAAGTCAAAGCCATCACTGATCTACAAGCTCCAAAGTCATTAAAAGAAGTACAAAGCCTAAACGGGAAACTTGCAGCACTTAGCAGGTTCCTGTCGAAAGGTGCAGATCGGTCTCTACCATTTTTTAAAACACTCAAGGGGTGTACAGATAAAAAGACTTTCCAATAGAGTTGTGATGCAGAAGCCGCTTTCCAAAAGCTAAAAGAGTTCATGGAAATCTTACCAACACTTACGGCCCCAATCAAAGGCGAGGTGATGTTCATGTACATTGCGGCATCCTTCGAAAGCATTAGTGCTGTTCTTCTGGCAGAAAGGAATAAGAAGCAAGTCCCGATCTACTTTGTTAGCAGGGTCCTGCAAGGGGCTGAACTAAACTATCCGGAGTTGGAAAAGCTAATCCTAGCCTTGGTCTATGCTGCAAGGCGTCTTCGAAGGTACTTTCAAGCTCATCCCATCATAGTATTGACCGACAATCCAATTAAGCAGATACTGTTGAAGCCTGAGAAATCGGGTAGAGTGGCCAAATGAGCCATCGAACTAGGAGAACATGACATAGAGTACAAGGGTCGAAACTCTGTCAAGGGCCAAATACTTGCAGACTTCCTTGCTGAAACACCCTTCGGACCTAGCCAAGACAAGGAAATCCTGAAAGAAAAGCCCCCAAAGACGAAGGAGGGGTGGAAACTATATACAGACGGAGCCTCAAGCTCTGATGGTTCGGGAGGAGGTCTGATGCTGGTTAGTCCGGAGAAAAAAGAATACACTTATGAATTACGTTTTGAGTTCGAGGCTATGAACAATGAAGCAGAGTACGAAGCTTTGCTAGTTGGCCTCCGACTCGCAAAGGACATGGAGGTTCGTGACCTCTCTATTTTTGTGGACTCGCAGCTAGTCGCCAACCAAATCAAGGGCTCTTACGAAGAAAGGCAGCCCACCATCAAACAATATTTGGATAAATCTAAAGATCTCCTCCAGGGGTTCGAATCCTATGAGATAGCACATGTTCGTAGAAACCAAAACAAGAAAGCGGATGCCTTAAGCAAGCTAACTTCGATGGCATTTGCTCATCTAACAAATGAGGTTTTGGTAGAAGTATTGGCTGATAGGTCAATAAATTGAGGCGAAGTATCTGATTTCATACCTGAAGAAGGCTCAAATTGGAAGACACCAATAAGGGAATACTTGAACAGTGGTATTCTTCCAGAAGACCCAAAATTAGCGCGAAAGGTCGGGGTCAAGGCTCCCCAATACAGACTTATTGGGGATAATCTCTATAAGAGATCCTTCTTATCTCTATGGCTTCGTTGTGTGGAACCAAAGGAAGCTACGAACATCATCTACGAGGTGCACGAAGGATCCTGCGGTTTGCATGCAGGCCCTCGCTCCGTTGTCTCGAAAATAATGAAGCTCGGATATTATTGGCCGTCCATGCATAGGTACGCAATAGAGATAATACAAAAGTGCAAAGCATGTCAGATCCACTCCAAAGTTCCAAGAATGCCTAAGCAAGACATGACCTCTGTCACTTCAACATGGCCTTTTTGTCAGTGGGGAATTGATATAGTCGGACCCTTACCGGTGGCTCCAGGTGGAGTCAAGTTCCTAGTCGTAGCCATAGACTATTTTACCAAATGGGTTGAAGCCAAGCCTTTGGCATCAGTAACAGGAAGGCATATGGAAAAGTTTGTGTGGGAACACATAATCTGTCGATTCGGGGTTCCTCACATCATCATATCTGACAACGGAAAGTAGTTCGCTGAAGGGGTGTTCCCGGTCTTCTGTGAAGGTCTAAAGATCAAATAGTCATTCACTTCCGTATACCATCCTCAGGGTAATGGGCAAGTTGAAGTCACTAATAGGGACATTGTTAATGGAATTGAGAAGAGGTTAGGATGAATCCATCATGGGTGGGTAGACGAGCTACCCCAGGTTTTGTGGACGCATAGAACGTACCCTAAGTCAAGCCATGCGGAGACTCCTTTTAGCCTTACTTATGGAACGGAGGCTGTTATACCTTTCGAAATAGGCATTGAAACAGAACTCATTGCGAACTTTGAGGAAAAGATGAATGAAGAAAGGCTTCGGGAAAACCTTGACCTTCTTGAAGAAAGAAGAGAAATAACCTCAATCAGAGAGGCTATCTACAAACAAAAGTTTGTAAAGTACTACAACAACCGAGTTCGAACCTCTACATTCATGCCAGGTGAATATGTCCTTCGGTTAAACAGCGCAAGAAAAGCTGAGTATAAAGGAAAGCTAGGGCCCACATGGGAAGGACCCTACGTTATATCCGAAACCTACGGCAATGGAGCCTACAGGCTCGCAACGCTTAAGGGAGAGGTCATGGATAGGACTTGGAATGGTACCAATCTTCGTAAGTTTTACATATAAGACTTACTCTTTTTAAAAGCACTCAGCTTGTTTTTTCAAATTCATGTAACGCATTCTTCTCACTTGGGAAAAGAAGCATTAATGGTAGGTGTCTTAGTGTTCATTTCTTAAAATGATGTAATCTTCCCTACCCACTTAATGATATAACGCATTTCTCTCAAATATCTTGTTTCGTTATTTACAACAAAGATTTGTTCAGCCAAGTACTTTACAAGTTTCAATGTCGAAGGATGAAGCAGGACACATGTCTTCTATACAAATAACATCCATTACAATTCACATTAACTTTCCTATAAAGCCCTAGGGTATTCCAAGCCCTTTGTAACTTAAGGATAAAGACGGAGTGGGTCGCGACCCTCTGTCGCAGTCAAATTATATGATTGCTAAAAATCTTGGTCCAAAATACACACAATAAGGTTATAACCTTAGGTTGTATGTGTACGTTTATTGTGAGCGTAAGAGAAGAAAAGCATGACATTCTAAGAGGGACATTGTCCCCTAACTGGCATTACTAAGACCGAGCATGGTCAAGGCCAACAAAAATTATCCAGGCAATTGTTTAAGGCATTGGTCGAAGCCCATCATGAAGCAAAGATAAATTGTCAAAACATATGGGCACAAGCCTAAAAAGCATAATGGGACATTGTTTAAAAGGGTACATGCCACCCTTAAGACTAAATCACTGCCAACACGGCAGCCCTCATGTATTTTTCAAGAAATTTGGGTCCTTTAGTGGAGATGAAGGCCTCACGGATGCGGTCTTCTTAGTTGGAGAGGGGGGCTGAACCTTCCTCGGTTTCTTTGCCAGGAGATCTTCTACTGAAGCTAAAGGATCTTTGGTTGCTTCGGTGAGGAAAGGGTACTTTGCTGAAGTGAATTCGTTGCCAGCATCATTATACTCTTGCTCAGAATTTAGACGATAGTAAGGTATCTCCGACAAGACCACAGGTTTCTTTGTCTAAGCAATTTCTTCCAATGTCGTACACGTACCATAGAAAATGGCCGGCTTTCACCAGCCTCCCAATGACTTCCCCTACCTCATCACTATGGTACAATTACATTGCAACATGAGGAACAACCTTCGAAACCACTTCAGCTCTATCCTTCTTCAAGTTTTTGCATTGGAGTTTAAGTCCATCAATCTCCTCGCAAAGCTTGATCTCCTGCTCAACCAACCTGGCCCTTTCGGCTTCAAGACCTGCACATGTGGACTTGAGTGTAGTAATTTGTGCTCTATAACCGGACATTTTAGCCTCCTCCACCCTTAATCTACCACATTCTGCTTGGGATTCCCTCAATTATCTTTCGAGGCTATCAATTTTTACTCGCATGTCTTGAACAATAGGATTCTTCTCCAAATCTTCCATTGCTTCTTTACACTTGGCTTCCAACTCATTATACCTCTTACAGCCACCACTGTCTGAACCAGTTCCCTTGTTCGAGAATTAAGATGATTATCTAAAACAGCTTGTCTAGCATAACTCTTGGAATGAAAGTTACAGAGCTCCTCCATAGACATGTTATCCAAAATCCCTCTCCAACTGGCAGGTGTCATCTTTTCAACCAACTGGTGGCACGCAAGGGCATTCGGAAGCTCCCTTGTGTCAGGCAAACCTACGAAAGATAGGACAGTCAACTATAGGAAGGATGATGTTTATTGTACATAAAAGATTTCCACTTACTAGGAGTTTCATCTTCGGGAATATTTAGGGAGGTAGGTACGAAGGTTTTGGCATGGGAGCCTTTGGGTTTCACCGTTCTTGTCGAAGGGGTTGGAAGAGATAATTTCCTTTTCGGCGGAGTTTCACAGACATAGCAGCTCTTCCTTTTTTACTTTTCGTCTTGCCTGACATGCCGGAAGACCCTGCGAGCCTCGCCTGAAATTCCTTGATAAGGGGATCATCGGAATCCGCTACATTTTCCACAAAGTGCGGAGTCTCGTTATTATTGACTGATATCGACGGAGAGCCTACTCCATCGCTCATATTCTTTGGATCTTGGTGAATGAAACTAACCTCTCTGGTACCATGGGCTACAATGAAATTTCTGAATGCCATTCCTGCAACAACAAAGGAAAAAAGATAAATATCAGCAGATAAGTTATTTACTTTATTTGAATGGGTATATACATACTTTTTCCTTCACACATTATCTCAGGTTTTGACGGAGAGCTTTCCCAATGATCAAAAATGCCCGCCATATACAGAACCGGCTCAGGAAATGTTTGAACATCAAAAGGGTGGCGTGCAAGATGATGGTAGAGGAGATTGCTCCTTATAGGATATGGCAAAGGGTCATCAAAGCGTTTCTCATCAAACCGGAATGCTTTATCCAGTAAGGCTGGATATTCTGTAGCTATGATCGTGTTTTGTACATAAAAGAACAAACCTTTCCATTTTCTTATATTGGCGAAAGGTTTAGTAATTAAACAAGGCACATTATGTTCACTTCTCTTGGCCAAGGTTATCCAATCACCGCCCGGGCAAAGGTTAATAAAGCCTCTAAGAACAGTAAGAGTTGGTTCATAGCCATAAGCTTTGCACACAACAATGTAGGTGGTCAACTTGGCTAGACCAAAGGGATTCAACCTGGAGATATGTACTTGATAGTATTGTAAAAACTCTAGGATCAAGGGATGAATGGGAATCCTAAAGTTGGATTCTGTAAATGCATGAACATAAAGCCCCACATACCCAGTTGGAGCGTCAAAAATATTTTCGTTTTCGTTTGGAAACATCACTTTAAACTCCTTGGGTATAGGGTATTTTTCGAGAAATTCTGTCAAAGCCTGCTCTGATAGAGTACAATTTTGTTGCCTAATTATTCTTTTTGCTACCATACTCATCATGAACTAGAAACAATGAGAGCAAGAGGTTAAAGAATTGGGGAAGAAAAATATTCTTTAAGCTCAACCGAAGCACGAAGCACTGTGTTGTGTATGTGTACTTTAGGCGCAAAAGAAAAGTGATCTAGGGTTAGGATTGTGAAGGGTTTATGTATATCCTTTGTAGTTTTATCCTAGCCATCAACGTGCAAGCATACTCCGAGACATACACGGACACCAATTCATTTTTAAAATTTTGAAAAGATGTTTGTGGTTACTGAAATCCTAGCTACTGTAGCCTAGGGATAGAGTGTAGCAGGTTTTTAGAGTAGAATGCAATTTATACTCGTACGTATATATCACTTTCGACTGGGGACTTGATGATGTACCCACCGAACGGGCCGAAGGACTCCCCTTCGAGCCTATGCGAAGCCCTCTCTTCGGAGGCCCAGGTTAATCTCCTAAAATGTTTCATTGGCGTAAAACCATTCATCTATGAAGTGGTTACCAAATGGGAATCCGCCAATCGAAGCCTTAAGCCCTTCGGGGTATCTCCTACGAAGGGACGAGAACGGATAACCACTTTGACCTGGTCATACCCACGTTCCCTCTTCCCTTAGGCTTTCCCGCCAAGGATGAGATCATGGGCCACAAAGCCCTAGCGGTTACCACAAATCATGGGATGCCCCCATGATCTCTGAATCAAGTGCAACTGCCCTCTAAGGCCTATTTCTCCCCTATAAATAGCTTGGACGGGCAAGAACCATGGTAATGTCAACTGAACTCTCTTAATTTACTACCAACTTACCATAGTACATACTTACTCACACGCCGGAGGTGGTTCGCAGGGTCCAACCCCTGCGCAATCACTTAACGTAGTGTTTTAGTATTTCTTATTTCAGGTTAAAGACAAGCTTGGCGCAACTTCAACACCCCATAAATCATTTGATCATCATTGAAGGTCTGGTCATACAATTTATTGTACAATCAAGTATTAAAACCGTTACTTTGCCTAAGTTACCGCATTGCCATTAAAGTCCCCACGAATCATGAACCGTTAATGTTGGGAATTAAACCTAACAGTACAAATTGTCAAGCTTAAATTGAAGACTGCTGAAGATTACACCAGCAGTATTAACTGAGTTAGTACTGGTAGTACAGAAGGTTTGTACTGCTTATGTGATGAAGACAGTGAATGAAGATAATTATAGAATAGATTTTATGTATATCTTCTTAATATAGATTGATACGAATATAATTGTTTACTTGTACATGACTCCTTGTTCTATAAAAGGATGACCTAGGTTAGGTTTTGATATATGAATGTACGAATAGATTCAAGGTTGTAAACCCTAGTGATAAGTCAAGATCACTCGTATTATAATCAATAATATTGAATCTTTTGGTGTTAAACATTGTCTTCATTGTTCATACAAATACTTTACTGTTCCATTCATTCATATACACAATATCTTCTAAGTATTAGCTAGTAAATTCCGCGTGCTAGTTAGTATTACTCAAAGTATCTCTAACACAAGGCGTGTGTTTAGATACTATCAAGTGGTATCAGAGTCAGGTTCTGATACTTTGTATTAGAAGATCTGGAAGAACTTTTTCAAAAAGGAAAATGGACATGGGGACTACTACAACCAATGTTGCTGCAAAGTTACCAATGCTCAAGCCCAATGAATTCGACATGTGGAGATTAAGAATTGAACAATACTTCCAAGTGCAGGACTATGCACTTTGGGAAATCATAGAAGAAGGGAATTCATTCAAGCCTACAATCACAACATCAACAGTAGAGGGTAAAGTTGTGACAACTGTGCAGACAAAGCCAGTGACTGCAGAAGAAAGGGTTCTGATGAAGAATGACATCAAGGCAAGGAGTATGCTCATGATGACAATACCCAATGATCAACTCTTGAACTTTAGCAAGTTCAAGGATGCCAAGTCATTATTTTAGGCCATTGTTGCAAGATTTGGTGGGAATGAAGCCACCAAAAAGACTCAGAAGACACTCCTCAAGCAACAATTCAAGAACTTCTCAGCAACTAGCACTGAATCACTGGATCATATGTTCAACAGGCTTCAGAAGCTTGTGAGCCAACTTTCTATTCTTGGAATTGAAATACCTCAGGAAGACCTCAACTCCAAATTTCTGAGAAGTTTACCATCAGAATGGGCTATGCATGTTGTTGTGTGGTAGAACAAGCCGGATATTGATTCTATGAGCTTGATGGACTTGTATAGCAATTTCAAGATTGTGTAGAAGGATGTGAGGAAGAATGATAGAACAAGCTCAAGTACTGGGAATATGACATTTGTGTCATCTCCTAGTACCTCAAGTCCTGTTGAAGAAGTTAAGAATGGTGGAGGAGTTAGTACTGCTAGCTTAAATATTGGTACTGCTAGCACATCAAGCAGTACTAAAGGCATTCTGGATGAAGCAACTTGCCGTTCATTCCTGACAACTCAACATAATGGATCCATGTTGACATATGAAGACCTCCAAGAGATCAATGATGATGATCTAGAGGAGATGTATATTAAATGGCAAATTTCTCTTCTTAGCTTGAGAGCTAGGAAATTCCATCAGAGAACCGGGAAGAAGATTACCATAAACAAAAATGATACTGTTGGTTATGATAAGTCAAAGATTGAATGCTATAATTGCCATAAGATGGGTCATTACTCAAGGGAGTGCAGAAGGCCAAGACAACAAGATGGCAAGAGCATAGGCTTTGGAGGCAAGACCAAGACTGTGGAGATAACTGACTCAAGTTCAAAAGCTATGGTAGCAATTGATGGATCAGGATTTGACTGGATCTTTATGGAAGAAGAGGAAGCAGTACCTACTGAGATGGCTCTCATGGCTTTCTCTGATTCTGAGGTACAAGTTTCTAAATGTTCAAAATCATGTGATGCTTTAAAAGAATTAGAAACTCTTAGGAAACACTATGATGAACAGAGAATAGATCTAAACAAGACTATTTTTAATTTGGCAAATCATAAAAGAGGTTTAGCTGTTTTAGAGGAGCAGATTGTTCACTATAAGAGTAATGAATCTAAATTTGCTGATGACATAGCTGTGCTTAAGAGAGACATATTTTTTAGAGATGTTGAAATTATGTTTTTAAGAGAAGAGTTTGAAAAACTTAAACAGGATAAAGAAAACATTCAATTAAGTGTTGACACTCTTGAATACACATCAAAAGGAGTTCAGAAATTAATTGAATGTCAAATAATCAACAAGGCTAAATCAGGTCTAGGTTATAAGTCTGTTCCACCTCCTCATAGAGGAATACCTGCACCTCCAGGTATAGACCTAGAACACACAGGTTTGTCTGAATTTCAACTACCCAAGATGGAATATGGTCCAAAGTCAAAAGATAATGGTGTAGTTGACAAGCCTGTAGAAGTAAGAGAACCCTTTGAGAGTGCAAGTGATACTTCACTCACTAAGGATAAGGTGTCCTCTGCTAGGGACTCAAATGCTCCAACCATAGAAGATTGAACTTCTGATGATGATGAGAGTGATCAGGTTAAGATTAAACTTGATAGTGTTAAGGTAGAGTGGTCAAAAACAAAACTGATAGGCCTAAAACCAATGTGAGAAAAGTTAGGCAACCAGTAAGATACTGTGAAATGTATAGAACCACACACAAGCCCAGAGGTAACCAAAGGAATTGGAACAACCTCAAGTCTCACCAACTAGGTGATGACTTTGTCTGTTATAGGAAAGCTTGTTTTTCATGTGGTAGCTTTGACCATCTTGCAGCTTATTGCAACAATAGGGTAACTAGGTATTCAAATCCTAGGGTGAACTTAGAAATACCTCCTTATCACCCTACAAATGCTAGAATGATACCTAGAGCAGTTCTTTTAAAGTCTGGCCCAAAGCAACTTAGTCCTGCTAGACCAGCAGTTCATACTTCCAGACCTTTTAGACCTGTTTACCCAAGACAAACAGTTCATGGTGCAAAAGAAATTTTCAAATCAGCACCAACAACTGTTAAAAGGCCCTTTAATGACAAAGCATGGTAAAGAAACAAGTTTGGAAACCTAAGGTAACAACTGTAAACCCAGCAGTTCATACTGCTAGGCAAGCAGTTGGTACTAATAGTTTTAAAAACACTACTAAGGGAAATATGGGCAATGGGGTTAACGCCTCAGCATGTTGGGTTTGGAGACCCATCAAACCAAATGGTGCATCTGTTGTTTTAAAGAGAATGAGCTATATTGATGCAAGAGGCAAACCTAAATCAGTAATGGCTTGGGTTCCCCAAGGAAACTGATTTCCTTGTTTATATGCAATGTTAGTCATATGCTTATAATGTTATGAGACAAGTGCTTTGCACTTTGTTTTTCTGTTTTTGGACTAACAATTGCAGGTATGGATGGTAAGCACAAAGGAGTTACAAGTGCTTTATGTTTTGGATTGTGTGGTGCTTTGGAGATTGCAGTGTGTGATATTTGCACACAACAAATGGTCATTGGTTACCATGTCTAACCCAGATCAAGAACCAACTAGTCCAGAGCAAACGGTTTCTGTTAAAGACTTCTCAAATCCATTTATGGTTGATAGTTTACCAAAAACTATATGGTTATTAACTCACCATATCTAACAGTGAAGAGATGGCTAGTCCAAAGCAAACGGCTATTGGTAAAGACACATCAAATCCATTGATAGCTGGTAGTTTGCAAAAAACTATGTAAGGGCAGTATTGTTTTTCAATCATTAATCAGTTTATACTGCTCATTAAAATTTTTCTTACTGCTAGTGCAAAATTAGTACTGCTAGTGCAAAGTTTGTACTGCTAGTGCAAAGTTTGTACTGCTGAACTAGCCATTGGAACTGTTGTGTCAGTAACAGATTTTTTATCTAGCCGTTGAGTAAAAACCGTGTATTACCATATATATATAGGGTTTCTTAAAAAGGATAATTATCTTCTTTCTAAATTTTACTCTTATTCTTTCTAAAGATAATAATTATCCCTTACGCAAAATTCTCAAACCCTAACAGTACCTCTATAAAAACTCAATTGGCTTTGTGTTTCATCAATTAAACCTCAAACTATCAATTTTATGTTCTAACTTGCATCATTAATCATGGCTGTTTTGGAGTTTGTTAAGACGCATAATCAGGTTGCTTTTCTAGAGAAAACAGAGGAAGGGGATGGACCTAAGTTCTATGAGATTGTGGATTTTCTCAACACTTCCTACATAAGGTATGCTTTGACTGTTAATCCCACTCTCTATTCCTCACAAATCAAACAGTTTTGGCAGACTTCATCTGTCATAACACTTGATGAAGATGATGAGGATACACCAATCAATGCACTTAGTGCAACTGTGGATGGGCAAACCATCTATGTTACAGAAAAATCTTTAAGGAGACATCTCTATTTAGATGATTCAGATTGTGTCATAGACTTGCCAAACACAGAAATTTTACATCATATTTCAAATATGGGGTATGACACATTCAACAGACTTTCAAATTTTAAAAAGGGATGTTTCTCACCTCAATGGAGATTTTTAATACATACACTTCTTCACTGTATTAGTTCTAAAAGAACCTCATGGGAGCAATTCAGTAGCAATATAGCTATTGCTCTTGTGTGTTTATCTACTAACAGAGTTTATAACTTTTCAAAGATGATTTTTGAAAGTATGGTGAAGAATGTGACATCTCCAACAAAATTTTTTATGTACCCAAGGTTCATTCAAACCATTTTAAATGCAAAGAAAAGTAAGTTACTTTCCCATAAAACAATTTTTCCTACTCCTTGCCTACAACAAAAAGTGTTTCAAAATATGGCAATGGCAACTCGGGGTTGGAATGGGGAAGTAACACCATTATCTCAAGATATGCTTGCTCAAATTCAAAATTTTCAGGGTGAAGGGTCAGTCCACCCAACTGAGCCCCAACACACACCCATTGTGGTTCCAGTAATAACTCAAACACCCCCAGTCACCACAACCTATAGGAGAAGAATCAGAAAGGAGACTATGGTTGCTCAGCCTAGTCCTCCTACTCAAATCTTTGAAGCAGATGAGCCTATCAATTTTGATAGTATGGATGGGGCTTACACTACTGCTTCTGGCTTAGTAACTAGGCAGGGCAGTGTAAACATAACTAAGACCCCTACCATGGCAACATATAATGTGCCAAGTCCTCAAAGACTTGTCACAGGTGATGAAATCCCAAGCCACATGGAGCAAATGGGTGGTTTAGGAGTACCTCCTAGTTTAACTAGGGGAGAAACTGAGCCTTTGCCCCCTGATTCACCTCTCCTAGCAGGTCACACAGCTAGAAGTGATGAGGGCAGCTCTAAACTTAATGAATTGATGGAATTGTGTACCAATCTCAAAAACAATGTGGTCAGTCTGGAGGATGAACTAAAAAGCCATAAAAGAAATTTTGCCTTGGTCTACACCAAATTGGTGACAAGAGTGAAGACATTGGAGGATCAAGTCAAGAGTTCCAAAGGGAAAAGATCAAAGATGGTACTGACTACAAGTTCTTCAGATTCTTCTGAGTCAGATGATGGTGATGATTCTCCCAAATAGGGGAGGAAAACAAAGAAAACAGGGTCAGAAACTCAGGGGAGGAATTTGGATTTCGAAGAACAAGAAGGTACTGGTGGTGGTAATGGTAATACTGCTGGTGATAATGTAGATATGGGTGAAGAACAAGAAGCTACAAAGCCTGTGGATCTTAAACAGGGAACATAATTGGTAAATCTTGATGAGGATATTCATGATACTGCTACAAGTTCTAAGGGAGCAGTACAAACTGCTGTGGTAGCAGTACAAACTGCTACGGATAAGGGTAAAGGGATTCTAGTTGAAGATGAGCCACAACCTAAGAAGATCAAGCCCATAACACAAATGCAGATAGACTATGATGCTGAAGTAGCAAGAAAATTTCATGAAGAAGAGGTTTCTAAGTTTATGGAAGATCTAAGATTGGAAAAAGAAATAATTGCTTCTGATGAAACTGTGGCACAAGAAACACTTGAAGATCAGATACAACATTTAATAGATACTGATCCGGTTGTGAAGCAGAAGGCATTAGAACTACTTGCATATGAGAGTTTAAGTATTCAAGCAAGATCAGCTCTACTTGCAGATTTCATTAACTCAAGGAGTGATGAAGTAGCTTTGGATGACATAATGCAGGGTATTAGGAAGAAACAAAGTCAGAAGAGAAAAAGACAACTAACAAAGGCACATATAATCAATGGGATGAAGATGTATATGAGAAATCAAGCTGGTTGGAAGGCATATCATTTGAAAGGAAAGTCCAATGAAGAAATCGAATTTCTATATTATAGGGCATATAGAAGAGCTAAAGATTTTATTTCTATGGACACAGTGGAAAGATCTTCAAAAAGACTCAAGACTACTTAGAAAGAGCAACCTGGAAAAGAAGAAACACAAGCAGAAAAGGTTGAATTGTCACAAGATCAAATGAGTAAGATGTTAGTGACAGTCCCAGAAATTCTTCATGTTGACCCACTTCAAGCAAGACATCCTATAACGGATTGGGAGATCTACAGAGATAAATTTGGAAAAGCTTGGAAGGTTACAAGAGTTCGTGGAGAGACAACTGTGTTCAAGAATTTTGAAAATCTTATCAGAACTTGTGATAGAGAAGATTTAGATACCTTGTGGAGATTAGTTCAAAAGAAGCTCAGTACAAAGAAGAAGACAGATGTGAAAGAGCAAGAACTATGGGTTAAATTCAAGGGATTGTATGAACCAGATCCTATAGATGTGTATTGGAATTTTCCTTATTATGATTTAACTACTTCATGGGAGTTTTATAGTACTTGCAATGTACATCATTTGTCAACACAGATTGGAGTTCATATCTTCATGTTGGCAGAATTGGAGTATCCACTGAATTATGAAGTGTTGGCTGTGATGGTTTCTTTAAAACTCAGATGAGAAGAACATTCAGAAGTGGTTAAGGATTTAATTCAGAGGATATTTGATCAGTATGAAATGAAGAGACATAAGCACTAAGGAAGAATAGAAGATGAAATGTTTGGAAGAATCCACCCATCATCTACAGAGTTTAATTCAAGAAACTTAGTGATTTTGAGAGAAATCAGAAGTTTAGGGGAGGATTGTTGGGAATTAAACCTAACAGTACAAACTGTCAAGCTTAAACTGAAGACTGCTGAAGATTACACCAGCAGTATTAACTGAGTTAATACTGCTAGTGCAGAAGGTTTGTACTGCTTATATGATGAAGATAGAGAATGAAGATAATTATAGAATAGATTTGATGTATATCTTCTTAATATAGATTGATACGAATATAGTTGTTTACTTGTACATGACTCCTAGTTCTATAAAAGGAGGACCTAGGTTAGGTTTTGATATATGAATGTACGAATAGATTCAAGGTTGTAAACCCTAGTGATAAGTCAAGATCACTCGTATTATAATCAATAATATTGAATCTTTTTGTGTTAAACATTGTCTTCATTGTTCATACAAATACTTTACTGTTCCATTCATTCATATACACAATATCTTCTAAGTATTAGCTAGTAAATTCCGCATGCTAGTTAGTATTATTCAAAGTATCTCTAACACAATTGTAAGTGCATATGTTATGAATAGATCTATTTGGGTTGACACCCCCGTCCGAGTTGGCGCGCCAACCTGTCAAACAGACGCATATCATTCGGATTATTTCTGAGTGTCTGGCAAACACTTATTTGAGGCATTATTATTATTGTTATGCTTGATTGCATACCATTTCGTTGAGCTTCGGGGTCATGAGCTTAGGGCATTTTATATTATTTTTGGCTATGACGTTATATTTGTTGTAATTGTCTTGCTATTGAAATCTTTTGGTCCGCATTACTGTTTACTTAAACCTATGATGCGTGGTTTTGTAACCTTACAACAGGTTTTACCTCTCGAGGGATCTCAAGAGGCTTACAACCCCACCAGGCAGTGTACCTGACCGATGTAGTATAGTGTAGTGGTAAGTACGGGGGATTGATCGTTCTCCACAGGGAATAGTGTTCGTTAGGTATGAAAGGCTACTCTAATTAGGTCTAAGGATTGAGGAAGATTCTTTTTATGTTTTTATAATTTTTATGAAAGCAAGTAAAATCTCGGTTTTAAAGGAGTGGGCGGAATTAGTTGCTAGTCAACTAACCCAAATTACTACAAATGCAAATAAAATAAAATACAAAAATGAAAAGTGGTGAGAAACTTATGTGTAGAGAAATGTGTTTACTTAGATTTCCTTACTCCCTAGCTATCTTTTACCGGTTAATTAGTGTGTATTAGTCGCGTGGATGACGGGTGTATTCCTTAATACCATTCGTGGGGTGGCGTACTTACTTCCCCAAACTCTACAAGCTCCTACTTCACTCCTATGTCGAGCCGGCTAGGAAGCTCCTAACATGGGATCACTAGAATTCGCTTGTGCATTAAATACAACCATAAAAACCTTTAGTACGCGTTTGGTTCATGTTTCTTAAGACGTTCAAGCAAGTTACCGAATAGGAAGTTAGCCAGTTTTCTTAAGCCTAACATAGATAAACAATCATCCAATACAACTAACAACACACTAACAACCAATAATCAATAGCTAGGTTTCATTAGATCTAAGCAAACACAAGATAAAATTAGCCTAACATGTTAAACAAAAGACAAGCATAAGATAGAATCAAACAACACATAGACATATTGAATGATTAATTGATAACTTATCTTTCAATGAAACATGGAAGATCTCAAGGCTAAAAGCCCTGAAAAAGTAGCTAAAATCGTCTTAGGGTTTTATCCCAAAATTCCACACACTAAGCTCTCCCTTAATGACAAAAAATTAGAAAACTATATATAGACTTTTGGATCTGACGGCGTCACCTTATGCATTGTGACGCCGTCACCTCGCCGCTTTTAGGGTTCCCGGGTGACCTTCTTGACGCCGTCCCTCTTTAATTCTCCAAAATCCGTTCTGGCCTATCAAGTCTTGACGCCCTCACCTCTTGAACGTGACGCCGTCCCCTTATGAATTAAGCCGTGACGCCCTTGATTTAGTTAAAGCGTGACGCCGTCAGAATTCACATGCTAACTCACTGGCCCGTCATGAGTAAATTTCACATCCCACTTTTCTTGCCAAGGCATGACGCCGTCCAGAGTTAAGTCTGACGCCGTCAAGAGTAACTTTTAGCCGATTCTTGAGACTTTGCCGTTTTCTTCACTTTGATGCTCCAAAAACGTCCAAAATGCCTCCTTTTCCAGATTTCTCCTCAAGAGTACCTAAAATGACAAAAGGAACGATTTAGGGCGATATTTGATCAAATAAATACGATTTCGGGCTTAAATGACCCCTTAAAAGCGGTACACTTTTCGCCTCATCAAATACCCTTACACTTGAGATTTGCTTGTCCTCAAGCAAATGCGCTTTTATTCTAATCAAAATACAAGTTAGGGGTCATTTAATGCTAACATAAAAGTAATTACAACAAATAATCGTTCCACTTCAATCATAATAAGCACGGAGATTACATACTAGCACCTCACAAGTAGTGTTTAGATACTCACATCTCTCAAGTGTCATCAAAATAAATCTCATAAATGAAAACGGAAAATATCTCTCACTACCTGTCATAGCAAATAGATTACCATAGGCTTGGGAAAGGATCGAAAACCTCCTCCACTAGGCGTAAGCACCTAAGATAAACTATCAAAGAGGGCTTTTAAATGGGTTGTAATGTTAGGTGTAGGGAAAAGGAAAACACGGTTTGGTTGGATAAAGGATATTTTACTGGTGGCGAGTTAAAAATCTTGGTCAATTACATGTACTATACAATGTTGCTAAGCCAAGACTAGACTCGATCTTAAGCTAAAAACGAAATAACAAAATAAAAATATAAAACAAACATAAAATAAAACGGGATGGTAGTCCGTATGTTTTTTTTTTTCTATTTTTTCATTTTCTCTTTTTTTTTTTTTTTTTTTTTTTTTTTTTTTTTTTTTGCATACACTTTTGCCCTACCATCCAAAATAATACATCATAGGGGCATTGCATTCCCCTTACACTTGAATTTTTACATAACTTTACAATTACTAATCTAATGACTCGAATTAAGATAATTGAAAAACTTGGAGTACTTTTTAAAATATTTAGCACATATGGGGGTAATAAATGATGTTCTTCCCCATTACTCCATTATACTAGTACTTTACCCATGAGTCCCAATCGTCCCAAAACAATATGTACAAGGATATGACTCGACTTAGCAACCATGTAATCAACTAGATAATTAACTTGGGTTTAAACAAATGTTGTAACAATAATGCACTAAAAATGAGTGCATACAAGGTAGGCTAAGGCGATTTGGGTGTACATTTTAGTGGGGTGTAACAAATTCTTCCTTTAAGTAAAATGCTTAAAGGTTGAAACGAAAAGATAGGCTCTGAGGGGTGTACTAGGGGTATCGTGTACTAAAAATGAGTACAACGCAAAGGGTGTGGGAGAATTACTTGACCAATGTAGCCAAAGTAATTATAACAAAAACACAGGTGTAAAACAATGGGTTAATCCTAATGCCTCTTATCATGTAGTAAATCTAACTACACGAATGTAGTCTCACTTGTGGCCTCGGAATGGTCCTAACGCAAGTTCTAGAATCTAAGTGCTACCGGTACACACATCATAGCATAAATGCTTTTCCTACCAATTCTAGGGGCGAACCTCACATATTTGGGGGTGGAAAATTTTTTAGTGGTACGGTTTTTTGCTAGTCATATAATTCCTATCCATGAGACGCTCATTAAGATCAAAGTTTCACTCCTATATGTTGTAAAAAATTTTAAATTTGGCACTAAAATTACCTTAACAAGTATTTCTCTCAGTTTTATTACACATCTACTATTAAACAAACAAAAATCAAGCGTAATAGCATTCTCTAAAATCGTACTTTTACCCTCCCCTTACACTTAAGATGAACATTGTCCCCAATGTTCAAATAAAAAGATGTAAAAGAAAAAAGTAAAAGAATGAAATCAAATACTCCCCTGATTCGCTCGGTGGATAGTGAAATTACACGGTTAAATCTTCTTCCAAGGTAATGTAGAAGCTCCATGACTAATGCATCGCCATAAGCTTGATTCCATAAACATCTCCTTGTCCAAAATAACCTGTTAAACCTGAGAAAGCAAACACGAAAACCTGCATAACATCGGCGGGATAAAATCTATATATAAGGATATAATGCTTGTGGAATGATAATTTTGCAGATTCCTGGAGATTATAAGTTGGAGATTTTAATAAAAACTTTTCTAAAAACAAAAATTTCAAAAATTTCTGGAAATTAAATCTGACGCCGTCAGGTTATAAACCCTGACGCCGTCAGAAATGACCTGACAAAAATTCTCATTTTAAGTTTCCGGAAAATTTCTGGAAAAACCTTTACCTTACTTCCTGGAAATCCTGCAAAACATCATTATGACTCGATACAAGCATTTGACTCAAACAAACACTAATATGTATGTTAATTTATTATTATTATGATTCATGTTAATTTGTGTTCTAATAAACCGATTTAGATTTCCCTTACACTTAACTTTTGCAAAATACCTTTATATGTAGTTAAGACGAAGTTAAAAACAACATAAAGCATTTTCACAAATTACTTTTGAACATGAATCAATACTAATAAAAATTAAACACACATACGGAAACAAATAAAATCAAACAAACAAATAAATAAACACTCAAAGCAAATAAAGCTTGGGTTGCCTCCCAAGAAGCGCTTTTCTTTATTAACGAGTCTTGTAGCTAGACTCAAAGTCACGTACATTACGTGACTCCATCATCGGTCACGGTTCCTAGGCCATCCTCCTTCGATCCTCTATCAGAATCACTTTCATAGTAAAGGTATTTCGGGTCCACGTGATTAAAAGGATTGTTTCGGTATTTAGAACTAAGTTCCTTATCGTGCTTAAAGAATCCGCTTGACAGGTCAAAAGTGTCCTTACATCCCCTTCTCACATCATCATCACACAACACGAGTTGGGAACTTAACCCATCGAGCCCTTTATAATCATCCTCCATGAATTCTCTCATCTTGTAAGGCGTTTGGTATGAGATTTCCCTAATCCCATCGGTGAAAGTCATGATCCCATTGAGCTCGTCCACAACCAAGCTTGTGGCCTGGCAAAAAGGTGCCCCAAAAACAACTTGTGATAACCTGGGATCGATGTACTTTTCGATATTATCGACGATTGCGAAGCTCATAGTGAATGTCATATTTCCTACAAACACCTGTACATCATCATCTATGCCGATGTCGTCCTTCCCTTTATGAATCATCCCCCATCTGCAAATGTTGTTATAATGAAACAAGGACATCACATTTTTGGGTAGACATGTGTCAATGTAGACATTATAAAAATGCTTGTGACCAATCATGCAAGGTATTTTGAGATTATTTGGATCATGTCGCTTAATTCGGCCAGGCCTTCTACCGTGTAACCCCCATGTGTTGCTACTTGCTGATGGTTGATACTCATACACTTCTTCACAGCCATCCCGAAAAATCACTTTCCTGACACCATCGGTAAATAATGCACTCCTATCATCCTCATCGAGTATCACTCCCGTTGCTTTTATGAATGGTTTGCCTAGAACAAGGCCAGTTAAGGGTGGGCTGATGATAGAGTTCATGTTATTAATTACAGTTAACTCGATATGAAAGAGGAACTTTTCTATCACAATTGGTACCCTCCTTATTACCCCGATGATATTAGACCCTTCATATTTGACTTGTTCAGTGAAGGCTTCATTATATAGAGAAAGGGATATTGCGCTTATAGAAGAGTTGGGGTTTATGTAGGCATCTTTTATAAACTTTTTCCTAGTGGTGCAAGAAATCTTAAAGACCCTAGGAGCGCCATCCTCTATTCTCTCTCCTAATCCCATAGGCGACCTTGCTGTGCCCCTCTCAAGTTCCTCTACCAGGGGGCGGTCCAGCAGTCCTGCGAGCCCATGAGGCATTTCGGATTTCTCTTCCGAGCCCTCCTCATCACTCACCTTTATTGTACTCGAGTTCTTTGGTGAGTCAAGATAGTAGTCGGGCGCCTCGGGTTTCTTTTCGGGAACTTCACCCTCCATTTCATTGCCCACATTCTTGGCTGTTTGTTGGTCCAACTCTGGTTTAGGAACAGGTATTGTTGTAATGGTGTTCACGAAGTGGAGAGGTTTTGAAGGGATATGAGTATCTCCTGTTTTTTTTTCGTTTTGTGATATGTATTTGAAGAGTTTACTAGGGTGCTTGATTTTTACAGGAGGGGGTGTTTGGTGGGTTACCGTAACAGATTTGATCTCATTAACTCGTGCCAACTCACAATTTGACCTGCCAGCAAGGCGATCATTGATAACCTTTAACAGGTTATCAACCTTGTTGTTCATATCAACTTGCTGTTGTCTGAATTGATTCTCAAGTTTGGAAAGCTGTGTTTCTTGAGAGAGAATGAATTTTTGCAGTGATTCCTCGCGATTTTGTTGTTTATGCGTGTGTCGCTGAGGATAATGTTCAGACCAGGTAAGCGGGGTAGAGTCATTGAATGATACGCTACGAGTTTGGTTCCAACTAAAATTTGGCTTATTCTTCCATGCCTCATACCCATCTTCGGAACTTTTGGGCCCATAATTAGTGGCGAGCCACTTATCTCCCGCCTTATCGATTCGCGAGGATGCGAATTCTTTGAAAGCCTGTTTGGGAAGTTCCATGCAATCATGAGTGTCGTGGGGACCACTACATAATTTACATGAAGAAGTGATTTTGTTCACTTGGCTTGAAGGTTTAGGAGCTTCGTAGGATTTCATGAGAAACTTGACTTGGTCTTCAAGTTCTATGATCCTACGGTCAGAAGTGCTCGAATTGTTCAAAGGCAAAGATATTGCCTTGACCGTTTTATTCAAATCACGGGGATCACTCCAACTTTCGTTGTCATAAAGAGCAAGATCCTCTAGGAGAGCCCATGATTGTTCCGCACTTAGATCACGTAGCTTGCCACCGGCCGATTGGTCAATGGTTTGCCTCGTGGAGAGATTGATATGGTCATAGAAGATTTGGACTTGGAGCCAAAGTTCTATGCCATGGTGAGGGACTTTTTGGAGTAAGTCCTTGAATCGAGTCCATGCCTCGTAGAGAGTTTCGCCTTGACGTTGTTGGAACATCAAGATATCATTCCTTAGCTTGGTAGTTCTTCCCGGTGGGAAAAACTGAGCAAGGAAACGAGTGGTGAGATCATCCCAAGAGGTGATGGATCCTGCGGGTTGACGTTCTAGCCACTGACTAGCTTGGTCCCGCAGAGAGAATTGGAAGAGACGCAATCGGGTCGTCTCTCGAGTGGCAACATCAAGGTCTATAGAATCAACAATTTTAAGAAAGTCCTTGAGATGTTGATTAGGATCTTCAGAACGAAGTCCATGGAATGCGCATCCGCTTTGCACCAACCGGATGGTGTCGGATCGCAAGGGTGTGATATTGGCTCCTTGAGTGAGCTCAATGGTGTTTCGATAGCCATGGTAGCTAGGACGGGAATACTCTCCTAAAGTACGGGCTCTAGGAGGTGGTGGTGGTTGTTGTGGTGGTGGGTTGTGTGGGTTAAGGATATTACCATCTTCCATGATGTCGGATGGTATGGTTACGAACAAAGACACGAAGAAAATAGATAGACTAAAGAAAACCTAGAAAAATAAAATAAAAATCTCACTAGAAAGGAATCTAGTGAGTAGACCTAATAGAAATAAAAATTCAACCTAAACAATAACTATTCCCCGGCAACGGCGCCAAAAACTTGATGCGTGGTTTTGTAACCTTACAACAGGTTTTACCTCTCGAGGGATCTCAAGAGGCTTACAACCCCACCAGGCAGTGTACCTGACCGATGTAGTATAGTGTAGTGGTAAGTACGGGGGATTGATCGTTCTCCACAGGGAATAGTGTTCGTTAGGTATGAAAGGCTACTCTAATTAGGTCTAAGGATTGAGGAAGATTCTTTTTATGTTTTTATAATTTTTATGAAAGCAAGTAAAATCTCGGTTTTAAAGGAGTGGGCGGAATTAGTTGCTAGTCAACTAACCCAAATTACTACAAATGCAAATAAAATAAAATACAAAAATGAAAAGTGGTGAGAAACTTATGTGTAGAGAAATGTGTTTACTTAGATTTCCTTACTCCCTAGCTATCTTTTACCGGTTAATTAGTGTGTATTAGTCGCGTGGATGACGGGTGTATTCCTTAATACCATTCGTGGGGTGGCGTACTTACTTCCCCAAACTCTACAAGCTCCTACTTCACTCCTATGTCGAGCCGGCTAGGAAGCTCCTAACATGGGATCACTAGAATTCGCTTGTGCATTAAATACAACCATAAAAACCTTTAGTACGCGTTTGGTTCATGTTTCTTAAGACGTTCAAGCAAGTTACCGAATAGGAAGTTAGCCAGTTTTCTTAAGCCTAACATAGATAAACAATCATCCAATACAGCTAACAACACACTAACAACCAATAATCAATAGCTAGGTTTCATTAGATCTAAGCAAACACAAGATAAAATTAGCCTAACATGTTAAACAAAAGACAAGCATAAGATAGAATCAAACAACACATAGACATATTGAATGATTAATTGATAACTTATCTTTCAATGAAACATGGAAGATCTCAAGGCTAAAAGCCCTGAAAAAGTAGCTAAAATCGTCTTAGGGTTTTATCCCAAAATTCCACACACTAAGCTCTCCCTTAATGACAAAAAATTAGAAAACTATATATAGACTTTTGGATCTGACGGCGTCACCTTATGCATTGTGACGCCGTCACCTCGCCGCTTTTAGGGTTCCCGGGTGACCTTCTTGACGCCGTCCCTCTTTAATTCTCCAAAATCCGTTCTGGCCTATCAAGTCTTGACGCCCTCACCTCTTGAACGTGACGCCGTCCCCTTATGAATTAAGCCGTGATGCCCTTGATTTAGTTAAAGCGTGACGCCGTCAGAATTCACATGCTAACTCACTGGCCCGTCATGAGTAAATTTCACATCCCACTTTTCTTGCCAAGGCATGACGCCGTCCAGAGTTAAGTCTGACGCCGTCAAGAGTAACTTTTAGCCGATTCTTGAGACTTTGCCGTTTTCTTCACTTTGATGCTCCAAAAACGTCCAAAATGCCTCCTTTTCCAGATTTCTCCTCAAGAGTACCTAAAATGACAAAAGGAACGATTTAGGGCGATATTTGATCAAATAAATACGATTTCGGGCTTAAATGACCCCTTAAAAGCGGTACACTTTTCGCCTCATCACTGTTTACTTAAACCTATGATCTCACCAACAATTATGTTGACCCTTTTAGTGTGTATTCTCAGGTAATTAGGTGATGACAACCATCTATGTATGAAGCACTCTAGAGTCACATTTTGGAAGCACATCATGGTAAAGATTTTCTTGCATTATTTAGCGTTTGGTTATGTATTAAAATCTTACATTTGATGGTGAACTCTGATATTTATGTTTTGTAAAACGTTATGTTTAAATCAAACTCTTGTTTTAAAATGACTCACTTAGAGGTCATTCTTTATTACCTTGTACTTTGTTATCCATGAACATCACGCCCCCGGAATTCCATTCCGCTGCAATCCAGATTTTGAGGGTGTGACAGATTGGTACCAGAACCAAGGTTATAGAGAACTAGAATGCATCATTGACCCTAGACTATAACCACTAGGTCACGACACTTCACAACATCATGATGTGCATACGATTGCTATATATGTTTTTATTTACTTATTTTATATGAGTACTTGTACTTATATATATTTATATTGACTTGGTTTACAGTGATATGTCTTCACCTACCCATCCTATTATCCTCGACTCGGATTCAGACATAGAAGATTCAGCATCATCCACTGTTCCGATAATACCATCCATTCCAGTTCCTGCACCCTCAAGCGATGACTTTGCGGAGACTGAGCCATTTGAGGACGCGCAGACCATATCTACACCACCTATACCATCACCACCAGTTTCACCTCTGGTACGCCGTGCTAGGTGTATTCCTATAGTACAGCAGGATTAGATACCCATTGGTCGCCACTATCGGCTACATGAGACTGGCCCTATCATGCTTCGTATCGCTAGGAAGAGGGTACGATCTTGACCCAGCCGTGTACCAGCACCTACTACTCCATCTCATCTCCCATCATCACCATCATCTCCACCACCACCACCATCGTTTACTTACCACCAGACTACCACAGTCCCATTACCACCATCACCCAGAGATGTTTCCGATACTTTGCAACCACCTCGTAAGAGGGCTTTTACCATAGCATCTTCACCTTCTTATCCCTATGTTATGGCCACTGCTGAGGCCTCCACTTGACCCGGGGTTCATAGATGGGTTGACGCCCGCAGGTGGTCATTCATTCCACCTACTCTCAGATCATGGAGATACGATGAGGGCACTCCTAGTACCTTTGAGTTAGGAGAGAGTTCTGCCATGGCCGCCGCACGAGTCCTACCGGTCACCGACGAGTCGATCCATCATACTATTCCACTTCTGATCGCTAGGATGGTACGTCATGAGGACCGTATTGACCGAGCAGTCTGCCATCTCAATGAGCTTCCCTTAGAGCGCATTGAGACTATAGAGACTCAGCTAGAGCATCAGATCATTGCACACTCCCAGATTGCCACACTTGAGCATTTCGTGGAGGATGAGCAGGCGCGACGACGTGACCAGGATGCATTGATTGCTAGTCTCCTCGATCAGATCAGGGATCTCCAGCGCCTTCTCAATGGTGCATCAGGCAGTGCCTAGAATAGACTTGTATCGTAGATAGCTTTTGTATTTATATCCTAGCCACGGGGTATGTGGCATTAGTAATGACACTTGTGATCTTTTGTTAGTTGTACAACAATGTAGCAAGTTATTTTGGGATGTATTGTATGGTTACGCTATGATATGATATCGGTCGATGTGAACTGAGACTTTTTATTTTGTATTCATGTATGTTGTGATTGTATCTACTCATGTTGTGATTATATTATGGCTGTCGTGATTTATTCTTATTGTGGTTGATCCTTATTACGCCATATTCTTATCATGATTTATCCTTGTCGTGATGTATTTTTATCTTGTTGTGGTTGTATCTACTCATGGTGAAAATATGTTATGGTTATTGTGATTTATTATGGATGATTCTTGTCACGTCATATTTTTATCATGATTTATTTTGTCATGATTTGTTCCTATATTGTTATGGTTGATCTTGTTGTGATTTTCACATGTCATGGTTGTATATATACGCTTGTGATGACCTTTGTTAATTATGGATCCTAATTATTGTTGTTTCTTGTGATTAGAAGAACAATGCCACCTAAGAAACAAAGCATGAGTACAGCTGATATCGATCGAATCGTTGCCCAACGGGTCACGGTACAGGTTGCTGCTGCTATGCCTAAATACGAGACCCAACGCAACAGTGGTAACGGCGAGAAAGCCAGTGGAACGACAGCTAGAGTTGAAACCACGGCTCGTGGATGTACTTACAAGGAATTTTCGGGTTGCCAGCCGCAAACTTTCAGTGGCTCGGAAGGAGCTATCGGTTTGGTACGATGGTTCGAGAAGTTGGAATCGGTTTTCCGTATGTGCAACTGCGCAGAGAACTGTAAGGTAAAATATGCTACAGGTACCTTGTTGGATTGTGCCTTATCATGGTGGAATGCTTATGCTCAATCAGTAGGAATTGATGTTGCTTTTGAAATACCATGGGCTGAATTCAAAGAAATGGTAACAGCTGAGTATTGTCCGAGGAATGAGGTTCAAAAATTGGAGGTTGAATTTTGGAATTTAGCAGTGAAAGGGTATGATATTGCAGCTTATACTAAGCGATACCATGAATTGGTTACTCTCTGTCCTGAGATGGTTTCTACTACACGAAAAAAGATCGAAAGGTACATCTGGGAACTTCCATCTAATATTCAAGGAATTGTCACATCTTCTTAGCCAAGTACTCTGGATGAGACAATCCGAATGTCTCACAATTTAATGGATCAAATTGTTCGAGCAAAGGTTGCTCGAGATGGCAATACTAGTAACCGCAACAATAACAACAACAACCGCTACTACAATAGTAACAACAATAAGAGAAAATGGGATACTACTCAGGGAGGAAATGCTGCTCAACAACCAAAAAAAAGGCAAGAAGTCATTAAGGCTTATGTAGCGGGCCTGACTGAAAAGAAAGGTTATGAAGGAACTCTTCCAAAGTGTGACAAGTGCCAACATCACCACAATCCTAGACGTTGCCCTACTCCATGCGGCAATTGTAAGATAATTGGGAACTTAACCAATGACTGCAGGTCTCCTACTTCTGCAACAAATCAAAGGGTTCCCGGAACATGTTTCGGATGTGGCGAAACAGGACATTTCAAGAATCAATGCCCAAAGGAGAAGAATCAGGGAACGGGAACTCAGAATATTGGAGCTCGGGGAAGAGTCTACAATCTCATAAAAAGAGAAGCTACGGAGGACCCGAACGTTGTCACGGGTACGTTTCTTCTCAATGGTCGTTATGCTTCAGTTTTATTTGATTCGGGTGCCGATAAAAGTTTTGTGTCTACTACTTTTGCTCCTTTACTTAACATCACACCGACCACCTTAGACACCGCCTACAACATCGAATTAGCGAATGGTAACTTAGTTGGCTCCGACACCATAATCCGCGGCTGCACCTTTAACTTCCTAAACCATCCATTTAACATCGACCTCATGCCTATCAAACTCGGTAGTTTTGACGTAATAATCGGTATGGATTGGCTATCTAAACACCATCCTAGGATCATTTGCGACGAAAAGGTTGTCCATCTCCCTTTTAATGGTGAAACCTTGATTATCCGTAGTGAACGAATCGGAACTCGATTAAACATCATATCGTGTATCAAGACCGAAAAGTATATAAAGAAGGGATGCCATGCTTTTCTAGCACACATAACCGAAAAGAAGTCGGATGAGAAACGATTAGAAGATGTACCGATTGTTTAAGATTTTCCGAAAGTCTTTCCCGAAGACTTGCCTGGACTACTGCCTACCCGTCAAGTAGAGTTTCAGATAGATTTGGTGCCTGGAGCGGCACCAATAGCAAGAGCACCCTATCGACTAGCACTATCAGAGTTGCAAGAATTGTCTAATCAGTTACAAGAACTACTAGACAAGGGATTCATTAGACCAAGTTCCTCACTTTGGGGAGCTCCGGTCTTGTTCGTAAAGAAGAAGGATGGATCATTCCGAATGTGCATAGATTATCGCGAATTGAACAAGTTAACGGTGAAGAACCGTTACCCACTCCCAAGAATCGATGATTTGTTCGATCAGTTGCAAGGTTTCAGTTTTTACTCGAAGATTGATTTGAGATCGGGTTATCATCAACTAAGAGTTTGAGAAGAAGATATCCCGAAAACGGCTTTTAGGACTCGTTATGGTCATTACGAGTTTCAAGTAATGCCGTTTAGATTAACTAATGCACCAGTGATATTTATGGATCTCATGAATCGCGAGTGCAAACCGTATCTGGGCAAATTTGTAATTGTGTTCATTGATGATATTCTAATCTACTCTAAAAGCAAAGAAGAGCACGAAGAACATCTCAAGACGATCTTAGAATTACTCAAGAATGAGAAGTTGTACGCTAAATTTTCTAAGTGTGATTTTTGGATCCGAAAGGTACAATTTCTTGGGCACGTGATTGACAGCCAGGGATTGCATGTTGACCCAGCTAAGATCGAGACTATTAAAGATTGGGAAACACCTAAGACTCCCACTGAGATTCGTCAATTTCTAGGACTTGCCGGGTATTACAGAAGATTCATCAAGGGTTTCTCTAAGATAGCGAAGCCTTTAACCAAGCTAACGCAGAATAATCAGAAGTACGAATGGGGAGAGAAACAAGAATCCGCCTTTCATTTGTTGAAGCAAAAACTTTGTAGTGCACCGATTTTGGCATTACCCGAAGGAATGGAAAATTTTATAGTTTATTGTGATGCTTCGCATAAAGGACTTAGGGCTGTGTTAATGCAGAAGGAAAAGGTTATAGCTTACGCTTCTCGACAACTTAAAGTTCATGAGAAGAATTACACCACTCATGACTTGGAGTTAGGAGCAGTTGTCTTTGCGCTAAAGATTTGGAGACATTACCTCTACGGTACTAAGTGTACGGTGTATACGGACCATAAAAGTCTTCAACATATCTTAGACCAGAAAGAGCTTAATATGAGGCAACGCCGTTGGCTAGAACTACTTAGTGATTATGATTGCGAGATCTGATATCATCCTGGTAAAGCGAACGTAGTAGCAGATGCCCTTAGCAGGAAAGAGCGATTTAAACCTCTAAGAGTAAGATCGTTGGGTATGACAATTATTTCACCTCTCCCATCCAAAATTCTTGAGGCTCAGGCCGAAGCACTTAAGATAGAAAACCGACCTAAGGAGAATCTTCATGGTATGCCAGAAAGTAAGAATGGTTTTACAAAATCCAATGGAATGTTATGCTTTAAAGATAGCAGTTGGATACCACATTTTGGTGGCCTACGAGAGTTGATCATGCACGAATCACACAGGTCCAAATATTCCATACACCCAGGTTCCGATAAAATGTACCAAGACCTCAAAAAGCTGTATTGGTGGCCGAATATGAAGGCCGACATTGCTACTTATGTCAGCAAATGTCTTACTTGCTCCAAAGTTAAGGCCGAATACCAGAAGCCGTTTGGATTACTACAACAACCAGAGATTCCTCAATGGAAATGGGAGCGTATCACTATGGACTTTATTACTAAACTTGTTAGGATCTCTGGGAAATAAGGGTTTCTCAGTGATGGGAGGATTGTTGAGTGCTGGGAGGATTGTTGGGATATATGAGAAATAAGAATTTCTCATTGCTGCCGATAGTGTTAAGCTGGTTCCTGCCGATAGCTTTGGTTCCTGCTCAAGCTCATTGCTGCCGACAGTGATATCTTGTTCCTGCTGTTAGTGTTATTACTGCGGGTATTAGTTATTGTTATCCCGTAGGTTTAGCGTGTTTGTTGGATTTATTTTTAGAAGAGATTGATGTTTATCTCTTTACACGTTTTATTTGTAACAGGCTGTATTAGGTATTAGGGTTTCTTATCTATATAAGAAACATACAGCCATTCATATTGTAACACTCAAGAAAAACATATTTCATTAGTGAAATAAAAGATCCATAGAGGATCAAGTATTATTGTTATTCTTCTCTCAATTCTTGTGTTTAATTTCATAGTGATTATCTTCTTCATATACTTGTTGTTTAGTTTCCGCATAAACACTTGTATACCATACAGAGGTTCTTGTTTATACCAAGCTCAATCAAGCTCGAAGTACTCGATCCTACAAGTGGTATCAGAGCCAGGTTAGGATCTCTGTCGAAGAAGATCGGTTTTGAAGCAGTTCGTACAGTAGCAGATCTGGTAAATTATTGGTTTAGAGGTATTCGTATTTTTTAAGAACAGATCGAATTGGTGGCTTTAAAGAAAAGGAGCCTCGTATTATTTAATTGGTCTGTCAAAGTTTGTTGTCAATTGGTACGTGAATAATTAATTGGTCGTGGGGATAATTTTCGAGTATTTTAATTGATCTTACCTCGTACCATTTAATTCATTGTGGGGCTTCTTCTTTCGTTTGTCGTTTACGGTTTATTCAACCGAATTAAATTGGTCGGTGATTTAATTACTGATTGGTAGTTAAAGGGTTTTTGTCACTTGCTGTTTTGTAATCAATTGATTCATGAATCATTATTAAAGAGGGACGTGATAAAGGCTACTGCTGTTGACTCATTTTGTGGGGCTGGATAAGACACTAGACACACATGGGGTGTTAAAGCAGATCAAGGCGTGGGACTAATTTATTACTTCTCAAGATTGGAATATTAAATTGCTGCTGCTAGTGATTTAATTTTGGGTACTGTTCGAAGATTCTTGGTCAGTTGGGTTTCATCAGTGAGTGGCGGATAATTATAGTCAGTGGGCATTGATTCTGGTCTTTGAGCAGTTTTGCTGTTAGTATCAAACAATAAATCTTTTTCAAACCATTTTCCTAAACCATCATACCATGTTCGAATCAGGTGATTCTTTTGAGACACTTGCCATGAAGATTAGAAACTTGTTTCCTATTCGTTCTAGGGAAGACTGGTCACAAGATGAAGGAAAAGATGAGGAAAGATGTGCCACTCAAGTTAATGAAATGGTTGTTGGACATGAGACAAAAGGTGAGGTATTCAGTACGGTTGCTGAAGCACAGGCAGATGTGGCTTTTGAATTCGCTTTGATGAGTTTCCCATCTCAGGTACCAAGTTGTTCTGTTGCTTGTCATGATTTATATGCTTTATTTAAGAAAGAATATGATGACATGGAATCTCAATATAAAGATATGTTTATACAGCTCAAAGCTCATAAAAATGCTGTTAGAACTTTAGAACAACAAAAAGTCTGGTACCAAAAGAATCAGTTAGTATATGAAGAGAAAATTAAGGTTTTGGAAAGAGATTTAAAAAACACCACTAATGAGTTAAAACATGTTGAGAGACAGTATGATAAAGTAATTTTAGAGAAAAATGAATTACAAGCTAAGTTGGAAAGTGAAGAGATTAGATGTGCTTCATATAAAGAATCAACTAGGCTTGTAGATAAATTGAATTCAACTTCTCAATATGTAAAGTGTAAGAGGGGTCTAGGATGTCCTAAAACAGATGACTCTTCTGAGTCAAGAAATTTTATTCCTACCCCTAAGAAGGAAAACTTTCAAATACTTGTAAAGTATGTAAAAGAAGGTGAAATGCATGCTGTCCCTCCTCCTATAAGAGGTGTGTTTAAACCTGTCCCTATGCACTCTGACCTTGACATTGACTTAAATGAATCACACATGTCCTATGGCAAAAAGTCCAATGACTTGCCTAATCTTGATTGTGACTCTAAAGACTCTGTCTCTTGCTCTAAAAGTGACAAGTCCTCTGAGACCAAGACCAATGACTTTGCCTCCTGTGATTCAAATGAAAAGTCTCCCACACCCAAGTCTGATGACTTCTCACCAAAAGTAGCTAGTGTGGAATCCAATTCATAGTCAGCTATTTTTAGTCCTGTTAAAAACAATTGTACTTCTGATTCTGTTTATGAGAAGTCTTTGTGTGATATGCAAGGTCATGATAAGAAAAGTCAGGTTAAAAACAAAAAGATTAAAAAGAAGTCTTGTTTTGTTTGTAGAAGTTATTCTCATTTAATTAAGGATTGTGATTATTATAAGAGTAAAATGGGTAATTGTGTTCAACACAAGCAACCTAGGCCTGTGTGGAAAAACGTTGAGAAGATACCCCCATTTGTCCCTAGAGCAAATGCAAAACGACCAGCACCTGTTCCTGATGGTAAGTCTTTTAGACCCGCACATGTTCCTTCTGGTAAGCCAGTTCCAGCTGGTCAAACCAAGTCTACTGGTTGGAAAAGGAATGTTGCTAGACCATTCTACATACCTATTAGCACTTACTTTCGGAATGGTTTTTGGCCTGGTTATTATGACCCAAGGTATATGGGGGGAACAAGATGGGATACTGGTGTTAAGCCCTCAACAGGTTGTTCTTGGACAAATAAAAGGAAAGATTCATTCTGGGTACCCAAGAACAATAGTCTTTGTCAGGTGCACTGATTGAGGGGAGGCTTATTGTTGTATATTTTGTGCTATCTACTATTTTTGTTTAGTTTGTTTTTTGTTCTCTAACTAAAATAATGCAGTTGTTGAATCTGTGGCTTCTTATTATTAAGTGAGTGATTGCTGCTGTGGCATACTTAATTGGTCATGGCGTTATGGTATACTGATTTGACTGGCTGTTTTGTTCGAATTCTTTGTGGGGCTAATACAAATGGTCAATGGTCTCTGCTGTTGATTATTATATTATGGGACAAAGCTTCTAATGATTGGTTATTAAATTCATTATGCGGCAAAATGAAGTGGTGAATTGTTTGTTACATATTGTTTATCATCACATGAGTTCTTGGTCATTCGATTATGATTTTTAAGAAGAGGATGGTGTCACGTGGTTTGATCAGTATGTATCACTTATTTAATCAATCAAATTCTAGTTGGTATTTCATCAATCAGCACATGGGTCAAATTTTGGCAACGTGGGGTTGTTTGTTGATCATATTCATTGATTCACTTGGGGTTAGTGAATTGTTTTGGTCAAATTAAATGGGACAGTGAAGTCATTGATATATTTATTGATTCTTGTCACTTGTGAGTCAATGGTATATTAATTGATTGATCGGTGCTATTTGATTTAAGTGAAGTGAATTGCGATAAAGTGGGTATGATTACTGTTTTGGCTTGTGATTCAACATGTGGTAATTAAGTATGGTCAACATGGGTAATTCAGTATGTGGAATTGGGTGACTGACTTTCATTGGTCACACATGAGCGGATACATTGTTTTTGGTTGAAAGATTGGTTTATTGTGAGGTTGATGTGTTGTCAAAAGTTAATGCACAAGTGGAGACGGGGCTGCTTAATTGTTTGTGGCATATGGTTAGTCATCATTGGTGGACTTATTTTATGAAGTTGCTACCTCGAATTGTGCTTTCACTTGTGAGATACAATTATTAAAATTGGTTTCGTACAAGTCACGTGAGGATTGAAAAGTTGAAGTATGATCGAATTAAAGTGGTCAAATGGTTTGTCGGCAAAGGGTTTTGATGAATTAATTGGTTTGGTGGCTACTGCATGTGGTCACTTACTGTCATACATATGGATGGAAGAGAATTAATCATTTGATTAATTTTTCGGTTGTGGGGATATGGTCATTTCCTTGGACTGTTGTCTACTGTATGTCACATGCTGCTATGGATTTCATAATATTGAGTATTGTACTATGAATTGCATGTCGCTCATGGATGGTTGGTTTCTACGATCTGCCATACACTCAAGTGAACTGCTGTGAATGGGGACAGATTTATTCACGTGAGCTTACTTGTATCAGTAGTCAATGGTTTTGGTTCATTGCATTTATTGGATACATATTCAAATTGGTCAATGAATCATTTAAAAGGTTTGTTGCTGGCTGTTGATTATTGATATGTGATTAGTTGTCTGTTGAGAAAGTGGGTCAGCAGCAATGGTTCCTGCTGATAGTGTTTCGGTTCCTGCCGACAGTGTATCAGTTACTGCTGAACACCATTTCTGCTGGTAATTTTGTTCCTGCTGTTCAGATTCTGCTGCTCGTATACAAAAAAAAAAAAAAAAAAAAAAAAAAAAAAAAAAAAAAAAAAAAAAAAAAAAACTATTACATTTTCATTTTCTTTCTTTGTTTTTCTTTTTGTTTATTTTCTTTTCTTTCTTTCATTTGTCTTTTATTTTCATTCTAGCTTAAGGGTAGGATTGTTCTTGTTGTTGTTGTATATTTTCTATCTTTCTTTTGATTTCTTTTCTTATTTTCTTTCTTTTGGTGTGTTTCTTAGTTTGATCAAAAAAAAAAAAAAAAAATCTTTTGTATATTTTGTGTGCTAATAAGTTGGTTTTGAGCAACACCTTGCAGGTACAGTGTTGGTGTTTACACCTGCACAATAAATGGTGCTCAACTCACCATGTCTTGCAGTCAAGAAAGAGTTGGCTCACCATGAGGGTACGGCTCTGGTGTGATAATCAAATCCGTTGATAGCTGTAATAGCTTGCTCAAAGCTATAGGGTACTTCAACTCACCCATGATTCAGTTATGAGAGTTGAAATTGGTTCTCAATTCACCATGGATGTAACCCTTTATGGGATCCAAAGGATTGGCTAGTCCACAAAAGTATGGTTTGTGGTAAAGACACTTGGTATCCATATTTGGTATTCAATTCACCAAGGTTTGCTGTAACCTAAGAATTGACTAGTCCTGAGCAAACGGCTACAGGTAAAGACAAGTCAAATCCGTTTATAGTTGCTGATTTGCTACTAAATCAGATGGTTATCAATGTACCATGGTCTAACAAACCTAAACATTGGCTACTCCAGTAGTGATGGCTATTGGTAAAGAGACATCAAATCCATTAATTTTCAATGATTCACCTCTCACAGGAGTTAACACACCTGGATGTGATGAGAATAGTATGAAACTTAAGTGATTTGATGTACATAGTGTCATAAGTAGCAGCCAAGTTCAAGTGAATGTTATGGTGACCAGTATACATGTTTTGAAGAAGATTTCCTATTCCTGCTGAACTATTGAAGTTGCTGCTGGATACTATAGAGGTTGGAATCTTGCAAGTTATGGATGTTGCTGCTGGTTACTACTTATTGCTGCTGCTAAGTCGCAGTCCTACAAATGCCCTTTGGAAATTGAAGTTTCAACCGCTCGGGAATGTTCACATTGTGGATATATGCAAAAGATTCCACCTAGTTTAACCTCGAAGATTCAAGGGCGACAGTGATTGTTGGTTAGGATCTCTGTTGTAAATAGGGTGTTATTTCTTCAGTGAGATGATTTTTATCTTTGACGTATTTGTAAAGTGTTAGGATTATTTTTAATAAGAAATAAGAATTTCCTCAGGCAATTAATGTTCTTGTGAATAAGGTTCCATGTCAAGTATTGCTGTTATATCTTTCCCTGCTTTTGTGTTTATGGTATTAGTTATTTTATCACTATTACTTGTTTGTTTATTTCCATTAAACATTGATTACCATACAAGTTCTTATTTTAACAGCTGTATAGTGATTAGGTTTCTTATCTAATCAAAAACAACATACATGCATTTTATTTCATCATCTCAAAATCACTATTTCATTCCCATTAAAAAAATATCAAGAGGATAAGTATTATCGTGATTTCGTTTCAGTTTTAGAGTTTAATTCCTACTCTAATTTTATATTATTATTTAGGTACTTTCATAACACTTACTTATCGTAGCTATTTAAGCTCACAAGTCGAAGTACTGAATATAAAAACTCAATAATTATCACAGAGTCGATATTTGCTAGTTGATATCTACATCAGTCATTTATATGATTAATTAGTATAACAATACAAGATGGATAAGTGATGCGCGTGATGTGTCGTTGCGGTTTAGCAGTTTTAATGCCTACTCAAGTTTTAAATTTATATTTAGCCGACTTATCAATAACACACACACTTAACGAGCAGTGTACCCGGTCAGTATGAATATAATGGTAAGTAGAGTGTCGATCACTAAGAGTGGAACGTATTATCTAGTTATTCTAATCAGTATTTTAATATATTAAGTTAGCTATACAATCTAATCTAACGCAAGGGGTTTCCGCCTGAGAGACTGGCACGATTTGGTTGCAATTAAATAATAAACTAAACCAATAGGCACGAATCAGCAAGTAGCACACACGTACACAGATAAATACTCGAGACAATAAGAGGGCTGTCCTTATGATAAGTAGTTTGTCACTTGTTTTATTGCTAGTGTTATATGAAGTGTATAGTTCGATGCAACGCACCGAGATTAAGTCCTTTCTCGTTGGTTCTAATCTTATCGGCGAGTAAACCCTTAATGATTACTTATGACTATCCCGTTTATCTTTCTCCTACTTTTCTACAGACCATAGAATACATAGGCATCTAATAAACAGGCGAGGGCAGAGGCATGGCGACCCAATCAACGCTCAGCTAGCCACAGAGGTTATCAATGCACTAATAAAAGTCACCAAAGACACTAACATATAAACTTTAATTGATGAGAAAGCAGTTTTAAGGGAGTGCAACCTTTCTGTTGTCACATTACACAAGCCACCAATCTTGATGAATTAAAGTTTACTAACACAATAAAACAAAACTACTTAATGAATTAAACACATGCAGCACCTTCTTACAGCTCTTGTATCTTTGATTTGGGTGTGTCTTGTGCTGCTGCCTTGACTGAATTCGTCCTTGGTTTCTTTACTTCGGTCTCGTATATAATATATGTCACATCGAATTCGTCTGGTCTTGGGGTATTTATAGTTTCTGTCTGAGGGTAGGATGCGGCGCATCTAGTAAGTAGATGCGGCGCATTTACTTAACTTCGCGTGGGGTCCAAGATTATAATATTCAGGAATATTCGTACACCGCCAGAAGATGCGGCGTATCTTCATCTTTGGATGCGGCGCATGTCCTCTTGTATCTTGGATCGTATCTGGTGAAATATTGATAGTGATGCGGCACATGTGATAGGTGAGATGCGGCGCATCTGGAGTAGAACAAGTTGGTTATTCTTCGTTGACCAAAGTTTCATATGCGGAGCATGGGATAAATCCATGCGGCGCATTCTTCAAAGTCAGGCAGTGGTCTTCATTCTCTTCATTCCAACAACCAATTCCAATCTCGATCATTTTACTCCGTTTTTAGTCCATAATTGCTAAGTTTCACCAAATGCTTGTTTTTACCTGAGAATTACAAAAGTAAACGATTAAGTATCAATCCTCATACATAATATAGTAAAACAAGTCAAATTAATAGGATAAATGATAGTATTAAAATGTACTTATTTGAGTTCATCAATAAGTTAACCAGAATCTACATACAGGAGATAGTCTCGAAACATGGTGTACCAGTTTCAATCATTTCGGATCGAGACAGTCGATTCACTTCAAGATTTTGGGAATCCCTAAATGATGCCTTTGGAACCCGTCTTGATATGAGTACAGCCTATCATCCATAGACCGATGGTCAGAGTGAGAGGACCATCCAAACACTAGAGGACATGCTTCGTGCCTGTGTGATTGATTTTGGTAATAGCTGGGATACTCATTTTCCGTTGATTGAGTTTTCCTACAACAATAGTTATCACACAAGTATAAAGGCTGCATCATTTGAAGCACTCTACGGAAGGAAATGCCGATCACCAGTCTGTTGGGCCGAAGTCGGAGATGCTCAACTTACCTGTCCAGAAATTGTTCACGAGACAACCGAGAAGATTGTTCAGATTCGGAATAGACTAAAAGTCACCAGAAACCGTCATAAAAGTTACGCCGATGTGAGGCGTAAGCCCTTAGAATTCAAAGTTGGAGACATGGTAATGTTGAAGGTATCGCCTTGGAAAGGTGTGATACGATTTGGGAAATGCGGGAAATTGAACCCTAGGTATATTGGACCATTTAAGATTCTAGCAAGAATTGGTCCAGTGGCATACAGACTTGAGCTCCTGCTAGAGCTTAGTAGTGTGCACAATACCTTTCATGTTTCTAATCTTAAGAAGTATTTATCCGACGAATCCCTTATCATTCCGTTAGAAGAGATTTAACTCGATGACAAGCTTAATTTCGTCGAAGAGCCGGTAGAAATTATGGATCGTGATGTAAAGCAATTGAAACATAGTAGAATTCCTATCGTCAAAGTTCGCTGGAATTCTCAATGAGGTCCCGAGTTCACTTGGGAACGAGAAGACCAGATCCGTCAAAAGTATTCGCATCTCTTCACCGACAACACTTCAATGACCAACACTGACTGAATCTCCAGGACGAGATTCATTTTTATGGGTGGTAGACTATGACAACCCGCTAATTCACAGGTCAATACTATTCAATAAACTCGAATTTCTTTTCTTAACATTTATTTGAGAACAATCTACATATAACTTTCTACTTGAATCAACGAAAAATTTAGAATATCTTTCAAGTGCACTAGGACTTAGGCTATATTTAGTCCACAACGTTCCAGTACCTTGCTCCTACTCCAGTTCGAAATCTTAAACCCTAAAACAATTTCCTTTTCTTTATTTACTTATGATTGTTAATTCAACAAACGCTACTCACAAGTTAAATTAAACACCCGATATACCCAATACTTCTAACAATTATTTCTAATGCATTTTTATACTTCCTAAATTATTACCAAAGTTCCAAAAATATTTTCTTACGCCTAATGTAATTTCTTTATTTCTTACGTTTAATTATGTATAACTTACGTTAATCACCAAACCAATAACCAATACCTATTTCTAATACCCAATACATACAATATATATACTTTTGTACTAACTTAACTCTTCTACTTCCATTTTCACCATGTTCCCCCCCCCCCTCTTGTTCTATAAATAATTACTAGACAAAAATTACATCCCATTAATTAACCAACAATCATCCTTGAAACAAGGAGTTGTAAAAATTCAAATGGTGGCTAGTTCAAGAAGGAAAAAAAAAACATATCCCTACTCACTCATACATACAATTCGACACACTTAAGGGCAAGAAGGAAGAAAAGAATTTGTTGGTTAAGTTCAAGTATCATTAGGATACTCTAGTAAGGGTTTTGGAAACACTAATCTTGGGTTAATCAAGTATATTTCATTCTCAACACACTAATCTCCCTAAGTAAGTGATCTTGATCTTGATAAATTTCATACTCTCTATGTCATGATGTTAGTTCAAGTTACATATGCTTGTTATCACTTTGTACATGTTAACAAAACCTTATAACGACAAAAACCTTTTAACCAATGACTATGTTTTAAACAAATCTTTATTGTGAGTAAACTAGTTGGTATAAATTTCAACTATAAAGTGAAGATAAAAACATCACATATATATAAACTAGTGAATTTGTGATCTTAACTATCCTTGATGATAATTTACATTCATGAGAAATGGAACTCTTTAATATTGCTAAGTTTAGTGTTAGATCACTATTGACACGTTAAGAAATTGGTGGAAGAGCTAGGATTAGTTTTGGAGTTGTTGTTAAGTGGTTTTGATAACTAGAAGGCTAGGAAAAATGTTTTGACACTTTTAGAAAGGAATATGTCCCATTCGACCTTCCACAGAAAACTCAATAGCTTGGTGACAAGTTTAGGCTAGAAATATAAAAAATAGACTTTATAACGAAAACGTAGCCGCTTGAATGAGTTAAAACGGACTTATAACGAAGAAGATACGTTAGTTTTAAGTTGTGCGACGAAAACTAAATTTTCTGAAAATTTTAGATGTTGTTGGGAATTTTTGAGTGGTAAAAACTGATGTTAAAAGTTAACTTGACTAGCCGAGACACTAAAAACATGTTAGTATACTTAAACACGAACCCGGGGATATATAAAACTTAAGAAACGGAGCTACGACGAGAAAGTTATGGCCTAAAGAAGTTACGACGAAATATAACATCTTGACAGCTTTTGTTTTTGGCTATTAGAAAGCTGTTAGAAATATATAATGTGGATTTTGGACACTTTAGAGTGTATTTTGGCTAAAATGACGTAAACAAAAATGGTAGAACATTATGTATACTTGTTAGGCGCGTTAAAGGTTTTCAATATACTTATTAACAAGACGACTATAGTTTAATCACGAGATTAACTAGTATGTTTTTTAAAAAGGGTGATTTTCTTAATAAAAGATCACATTGACGCAACTACATTTTTGACAATAAGTACTACAACAAACATGTACAAGTGGTAAAGTAGCGTATGAACTTGCGTGCATGACCTTGTTTTCGAACCTAAGACATATGAATTATTTAGGTGGCGGTTAGAGTTATCAGACCTTATTCACCGTTTATCCAATTTACCAATCGGGATTTGCTTTACTGAGGTGAGTTTCATAGCCCCTATTTTTACATTATTTATACATGATTTCTAAACCCCTCTGGGTGGGAATACATTGCTTATTTTTTGGACACAAGTATTAAAACCGTTATTTTGCCTAAGTTACCGCATTGCCATTAAAGTCCCCACGAATCATGAACCGTTAATTACTTGTAAGCGCGGATGTTATGAATAGATCTATTTGGGTTGACACCCCCGTCCGAGTTGGTCGCGCCAACCTGTCAAACGGACGCATATCATTCGGATTATTTCCGAGTGTCTGGCAAACACTTAATTGGGGCATTATTATTATTATGCTTGATTGCATACCATTTCATTGAGCTTCGGGGTCATGAGCTTTGGGCATTGTATATTATTTTTGGCTATGACGTTATATTTGTTGTAATTGTCTTGCTATTGAAATCTTGTGGTCCGCATTACTGTTTACTTAAACCTATGATCTCACCAATAATTATGTTGACCCTTTTAGCGTGTATTCTCAGGTAATTAGGTGATGACAACAATCTACGTATGAAGCACTCTAGAGTCACATTTTGGAAGCACATCATGATGAAGGTTTTCTTGCATTATTTAGCGTTTGGTTATGTATTAAAATCTTACATTTGATGCTGAACTCTGATATTTATGTTTTGTAAAACGTTATGTTTAAATCAAACGCTTGTTTTAAAATGACTCAATTAGAGGTCATTATTTATTACCTTGTACTTTGTTATCCATGAACATCACACCCCCGGAATTCCATTCCGCTGCAATCCAGATTTTGGGGGTGTGACAGCAGCAAACCCAAATACCCCTAAAAATATCGATCAACGCTTTGTCTCTGATGTTACTTGTAAAGCATGTTGTTCGGCCGCATGACTTACATGATTGTTATCAACTACATGCTATTTCGGGTGTCTGTGATGAATTTTCAGCTTCATCTGGAAAGATAGTTTAACTCCATAATGTTTGTATCATGTCTACATTAGGATTGTTTAACTTCTTTGTTGTTGTAAATTCGGAATAACTGATTAAAGTATTTAAATATAAGTGACCTGTACAACTCGATCTCCCTTGAGTCATCCATTTCCAAAATGAAGTATATCCTTGAAGATGAAAATGAAGTATTCGAAAGTTTTCAACTCTATGATAATGTTTTTGATGAAGAAAATTATGATTGCTAACATGGAGATTGAAGTAGACGACAAAATAATAAGATTCAAGGATATAAATCTTTGTCAATGGCTAGGGTTGCGATTCATTTTGGAAAAATAAATCATGAATGGGTAAACCTCAGCTATGAAGAAAAGCTCGAGCGATATAGGGAAATAATGTATGAAAGAGTGATGATGGATTATGAAAAGGTCAAAGACGAGCCAACTCTGTAACAAATTTGAAAAATTATCTGAAGAATATGAATTGCAAGGAGGAAAGAGATGTAGCATGCTTCAACTTATAGAGCACGACCGCTGGGAAATAGCAAAACCTGGTTATGGATCGTTAGATAACGAACTTTGGTACATGAAGGAATTGGAGGAGGAAGAGATAAATAGATGCACAAGATTGATGATTCCTTACAGTCCACCTAAAATCCTTGTAGAAACATAATAGGTTAAAAGGTACATTATTGATGGTGGAGAACCATTCGTTCATGTCAGGGAATTGCAGCGAGAGGAACTGCCAGCAAGTAACCAAAACATGCTACATATCGAAAAGGGAGTAAGAAGAGAAATGGACAAGGAAAGACTTGTCCAAAGGATGACGTAGATGGAAGAGAGTCAAACTTAATGACTCGTAAATAAACAAAAGTGCTTGCCTGGAGACAACCCATACCGTTAAGTTTTTCTTTTCATTATATTTTTAGTTTTTGTTTTTGTCCAGGTATAGTATACGGCGTATGTACACTTGTGTACATACGACGTATATTGCTACACGACGTATGACTTATGTCTCATACGCCATATTGGAGGCCTTCTTTGATGGACCCCATGAGATATGCTAAGACTCAAGACATCATCTATGACAAATCTACATTTGCTTAAATTCTTAATTTCATAATCATTCCGAGCAAACGCCATATTGGAGGCCTTTTTCGATGGACCCCATGAGATATGCTAAGACTCAAGACATCATCTATGACAAATCTACATTTGCTTAAATTCTTAATTTCATAATCATTCCGAGCAATAAACAGGAGAGTTTTTCTTGTTTTTCTTTTTAGGTTATGATGTATATTCTACCACAATTGATGTCTTCTTCGATGGACCCAATGAGATATGCTAAGACTCAAGACATCATATATGAAAAATCTACATTTGCTTGAATTCTTAATTTCATAATTGATTGTACAATAAATTGCACGACCAGGCCTTCGATGATGATCAAAGGATATATGGGGTGTTGAGATTGCGCCAAGCTTGTTCTTAACCTGAAATAAGAAATACTAAAACACTATGTTAAGTGATTGCGCAGGGGTTGGACCCTGCGAACCACCTTCGGCGTGCGAATAAGTATGTGATACGATAAGTTGGTAGTGAAATGAGAGAGTCTAGTTTGCATACCATTGTTCTTGCCCGTCTAAGCTATTTATAGGGGAGGAAATAGGCCTTAGAGAGCTCTTGCACATAATTCAGAGATCATGGGGGCGTCCCATGATTTGTGGTAACCGCTAGGGCTTTGTGATCCACGATCTCATCCTTGGCGGGAAAGCCAAAGGTAAAAGGGAACGTGGGTGTGACCCGGTCAAGATGATTCTCCGTTCTAGTTCCATCAAAGGAGATACCCCGAAGGGCTTAGGGTTCGATTGGCGGCTTCCCACATGGTAACCACTTCATAGATGAATGGTTTTACGCCAATGAAACATTTTAAGAGATTGACCTGGGCCTTTGAAGAGAAGGCTTCGTACAGGCTCGAAGGGGTGTCCTTCGACCCGTTCGGAGGGTACGTCATCAAGCCCCCCAGTCAAAAGTGATATATACGCACGAGTGTATATTGCTTTCGACTCAAAAATCAGCGTACACCTCCCCTCTTCGTCGCAAAATCGTACGAAAAAGAGATAAGTGCTTAACTAATTGCGCATTAAATGCGCCTAATGATGATCTGCCCACTTGCGTCCTAGGCCATAACGGCTAAGATTTCGGTAAATGTAAACGTCCATTCAAAAATTTAAAATCCCTTTGAAGTCCACATATGTGTCAAAGTTAGATGGACACGTGTGCGGCTAAGATTAAAAACACAATGGGTATATAAACCCTTTGGTACGGTAAACCTTAGCTCATTTTACCTTCTGCCCAAAATACACATACACTTTACTGTGCCTTTGTGCTTCCGTTGACTCGAATGGTAAAATTCCGTCATCCATCTTTGATTTCTTGCTCTTATTATTTTAATATGAGTATGGCAGCGAAAAGAATCATTAGACAACAAAAATGCACTTTAACAAAAGAAGCTGTAATACCCAAATTTTTAAAACATGCAAAATTACCAAAATACCCTTGTAACTTAAAATTTCAATTAATAATTAAATAAAACATCAAATAAATCCCAAACTCTTGGAAACTAGCAACATATGAAGTATGATAATTTTTGCATGAACATTTTAATATTCTACATGTCCTAAAAATACTTGTCACACATAGAAACATTACATGGGCCGAATTACATATATATAAATAATTGTTTTCTTGTTAAATAAATAAAAATGTACAAAATAAAGGGATAAGTATCACAATTAAAGGGAATCATTCACAAATTAGTAAATTGATCCCATTAATCACTCATGGGCCGAAAATCATGCCCTCCCCCTAATAATACACGGCTTTCCCATTTATTTCCCTGTTACATATCCTAAAAACCCTAAAACATCAACCAAAAACTCCAATCGGCCACCACACACTCCCTAAATATTCTTGGCATTTTGCCTGAGTTCCTTGGTGCTAGAAGAAGTGTAGAAAAATGGGAGTTCTATTTTTGAAGGCTTGGTTCACTCGGTTTTAGTTTTTGTTCGACTTTCATTCTAGCCGAGAGGTATGTAATTCACACCACTCATTCGATCATTCTAATAATCATCTAGTATTTTTGTAACACTTCTTACATCGTATATGATCTATATAAAATACGTATCTTGAATCATGCACGCTAGATAACACGTACGAATTATATATATCAAAAACGTAACATAAATCCAAAACCGACCATGCGATTTTTCCAGGCTTTGTACCTATTTTATTCTGGTCCTATACATGTCATATAACTCTGGAAAAATGATACTTGATATTGTCGAAGCTTAAATCCTCCTTGGTGAGCTTTGTTTGAAACCGGGTTAAAAAGAAAAAGAGAAAGAAATAAAAACCCAATTCGTATGAACTAGGGTTTGAGTTTTGATGATGGATCTGGTACAATAAAGGTGTTTTAAGGTTGATTTAATGATTGGTAATAATTGGAAAATTTAGGGTTAGGGTTTATGCACTTTTGTTCATACCGATTGGATAATTAAAATGTTTTGGGTGTGTTTTATAATTTTATAAACTTATGGATTATTTTTGTAAGATAGTTTGAACCAGGGGAAATTCTTAAAAATTATAATATGGGGGTACTGTACGTAAAATTTGTAACTAAAGGGTTTAATTGGTAAATCATTAACTTGTTAAATCGATTTGATAATTATTAAAATAGAGGGGCTTGTTTTGTAAATATTGTAAAGTGAAGGGTGTTTCGTACCAAATATTAATGTAAGGGGTGTATTGTGTAAATTTGGAAAATTAAGGGCTTAATGTGTAAATATGAATATTGTAAGGATTAAATTGTGATTTAATTAATTATAAGGTTTAATTTGTAAATTAATTAACTTGAGGGTCTAACTTGTAATATTGTTAAAGTTAAAGGATTAGAATCGTTAAAATGGGTAACTTATGGATTAAAATGAATAACTTGTAATATTTTCATTTTAGACCTTTATCTTTGGTATATTTGCATTTAAACCCTAAAATATAGAAAGTTGTCATATTTGACCTTAAACTATTATAACTTGCTAAAATGAACCCTATTTCCATAATAATGATAAATTAATGACTTAACCTAAATTATAATATTTAAAACCTGCTAATTATGGAAACTTGCTAAATAAGGAAACTTTCTAAAAATGGAAACCTACTAATTTTGGAAACCTGCTAAAAATAGAAAGCTACTTGAAATGAGTAAACTTACTTAAAGTGAGAAACTTACTAAATATGGAAAGTTACTATTTTTGGAAAGTTACCTAAAAAGGAAAGTTACTAAAATGGAAAGCCGACTAAAATAAGTAATCAGAATTAAATAAGCTATTAATAAGACAGTCATGAATTCGTGTAGATTCGCTGAAGATGGAGTTGCTTCCGATCTTTATGTTCTGTTGTGTTTCCACTTGCAGTCTAAGGTACAGATATTCTGACCTTCTCACAGGTTTCTCATGAACTCTCTCTCTCTCTCTGGTTTATCTTGATTCCTTGAACCTTGCTATGTTCCCCTTGATTTGTGAACCCTGCTATGACCCCCCCCCCCTTGATAAATTGAACCTTGCTATGTTTCCTTGATACTTGATATAATTCGTTCGTAACCCTGTGACATGAATATTTAAATCCTTGGATACCTTGAAGGTTCATCTGATATTATAACTGGATGCTAAAACCTTTCTAAATTATATATGAAAATGTTTTGAGAAAAGCTATTTTAAAACGATGTGTTGAGCACGATGCGATACCACTTTTAAATGGAATTTTACTAAAAGTTTTATGAAAACTACTTTTAAGACTATCTTTATGGAAAACTTTACTAAACATCATTTTATGAAAGCCACTTATTGAAAGATTTTCTAAATACGCGTTGATATGAAACCTTTGGATTAAATCTTTATTATGAACCTACGAACCATTTCATTATGAACCTTTGATATGAACCACTTGATTCGAACCTCTGCTATAAACCTTGCTATGACTCTTGATTTGAACCTTTGCTTTAAACCCTTGTTATGATCTCTTGTTCTGAACCTTGACTTGAACATTGATATAAACCTTGATCTGATATACTTGAAATGGAAACTTGACTTGAACCACTTGAAATGGAAACTTGACTTGAACCACTTGATATGAAACTTGAACTTGGACATTTGATACTTGATACTTGGCCCTGACCCACAGTTTGATACTATGAGCCACCACTTGTATACTAGGCATGAGGGTTTCATGTCCATGTCATTGATGCACCGATGGCATGACTCTAGGGTAGGAGAGTGATGTCTTATCCCGTCTCTGACTTGACTTGACTTGTTACGTAGAGGAAGACCTTGGCCTACTGGGGCGTATGGATGCATCCTAGATTTGACTTGACTTGACTTGTTTATCATATTACTTGTTTACTTGGTGACTGATGGTGTGTGCGATACACGTCTTTCACATCTTGGGAGCTCATGACTCCACCCCTTGGAGGTATCCCCTCATATTGTACTTGGTATACCGAGGCATCCCCTCCGTATACATGGTTACTTGACTTGACTTGGGCTCGTGGTGGATTACTGTTCCCTTTTCCCTTTACTCTTATCCATTTATTTATTCCTTAACTCTTGTTATATCTGCATTACCTTTACTTCATTTACTTTGTACTATTCTCTATTAGTGCTTGTTATCGTTATATCTGTTCACTGAGCTCTCGTAGCTCAGCTGCATTTCTTTTCCTGCGGCAGGTTTTAGTAGAAAGCTGGGTATGAGTGGAGAGTATCTTGGACTTAGAAGGCTATACCTTTATAGATTTTCCGGATTAGAGATGATTAGAAGAGATTATTCTAGACTTAGTTATTATTGTAATTCTCATGTAACCTTGTATCTTCAGATTTCTTTTTCTTGTAACCATTGAAATTCGTTTTGTATTAATTAGTCATATGCTTGTGTTTGCTTTGATATGTCACCATAACGTAATACTTCTATCCTTATCGGGTTGGGGTGTTACAATTATGGTATCAGAGCGACAGGCTACGACTTGTAATACATTTACCCTTGACCTGTGAGTTTTGGACCATTAGGCTTCCACTGTAAGAACATAGGAGAACACCTTGAGAACTTACTTTAGGATTTCTTAATATGAACTTAAGTTTTGACCAGTGAGGAACGGGTAGACTATAAGACATTTGCTTAAGTATCTTTGCTTCCGCATCACTCTGATTCGTGCCTTGCTTTTGGTTAAAGCCTGTTAAGATCACTTTTGGAGATTGAAAGCTTATGCTTTGCACCGCCTAAGATTTGAAACCTAAATAAATCTTGAAGGCAATTAGAATTGCATAGTAATTTCTTTACACTATTTGATCCTTATCTTCAGATTCCGACTCTGACCTCTGACCCTTTTGTTAATCATTTTGATGCCTCTTCGGGCATTCTGAGAACCTCCATGGCGATGATGTACTTGATACATTCTGTTATTTGTCTCTTGCTTTTGATAAGCATCTATGAATCTTCCGACGCTATTTGATTTCGTCTTACCCATCTCTGTCCCTATGAGAAGTCTTGTGGTGTTTAACCACGAGTATAAGAATTTTTCCCTCTCACTTTTGAACCGATAAGATTTGTTTGTTGATCTGTCTTTCTTGGATAGTTAACTTCGATTTTATTCTGATAAGGGATTGGTTGATTGAGCATTCAAAATATTGACAACTATCCTCCTATGTCTCACCTTGGCGTTTGAAAACAATTTTGAACTCCCTACCATGATTACCGATTGTTAAACTTTTGACTATCACTATTACTCTGGAGACTCGTGTGTTACTTTCGCGGTTATGAAGTTTTCCTTGAACCCATTTCGTACACCAATGAATGAACCTTATCTTGAAAGTTATTTGGCACCCTGAGTTTTCTGAATATGATTCCTGGTTGAACCACCAAGTTTTCCACCGGAGTGTGAAGTAGGATTTGACATAATACCGAGAGATTGTCTAGTCACCAAGCGAAGATGTCTTTCAGATGTGTCCGGGATCATACCAGTTGAATTGAGCAACCGGGAAGAGCAGCAACTGAAGACCAAGAAGTGAGTTTGCTTAAGTGTATCTTCTGGGCGTGTTTCAGTTTCGTTCGCGATAAAGAAGGATGGTGACTGGGGATATGTATTGATTACTGGAAGTTGACCCGTACTGCTGTTAGGAACCAATATTTCTCCACCTTGAAACGACTATGTATCTGTTCAATTTCAGAGCGCGAAGTTTCCTTCAGATGGAAGTATGAATTGAGGTTATTCTTGGAATCGCCTTCCGTATTCGTAACGACTGCTATGACGGTTAGTGACGCTAATAGTATTAGCTAAGGCTCTGACTGTTTTGCGAATTTGATAAATGATGTTTTCTCGTGAGTACTTGGGCAAATGGTCATTGTATGACTTAATAGTACATTCAGAGACGAAGAAGAGCATGAAATCATTTTTGCACTTTGTTAGAAATTTGACGATCATTTGTGTATTCTGGGAGGTTGATATTTTTTGAGACATCGGTGTTCTTAATTGAGGATATCTCTTTAAATCCCGCAAGTTTTGAAACTATCACCAAGTGGTCAAGACCGATAACGGAATGGAGAACTGAACTTTGCAGAAGAATTCTGGAAGATGTTTACAACTTGCGTTACCCTTGATAAATTTTGTGAAACAGCTTAGTTTGATTGAGAATGGAGTTTTGGAAAAGCTGAATTAGAAATTAGCTTCCATACCTTCAGGCGGAACAAATTTTGGGACAATTTCAGAGAGAGACTCGGTTATACTCCCTTGCAGCACAGAAAGTTTTGCGTATGCATCAAGACAACTAGAAGCATATCAGAAGAATTACTTCTCTACCTGACCTGGAGTTGACAACAGCGGTGACTACCCAGAAGAGTGAAGACATTCCTTACAAGGTAGAAGTGTTGGCGATGCAGAAGATCTAGTCAAGATGGCGAACCTGGAATTGATGAAGACATACAGTTTCACTTCCCTATTCATCTTGGTTGTACTAAGATGAATTGAGAGCGGAAGCAGACTGGATGACGAAGGAATTTAAAGATCGTGCCAGAAATTCACATTACTACATCACATTCCAAGAAGAACTACAGGAGGCTTGATGAACCAGACACAAGTTCATGATTTTGTTTCACTTCCAGATTGATGGACAAACGAAGACAGATTAACCGGACTTGAAGAGATTGGATGTTTTGAATGAACGGATTTTTGAAACAGACCTTTTTTGTTTGGAAGGATTGATTCTGTGAAGGCCGAAGTTATTGGCGACTAACTTTCACTTCCGTTGACTCACTTAAGCTTCGTTATATAGTAATAAGATCCTCTAATGATTTAAGTTCCCTAAAAGCATTTCAGTTCCGTGTTTATTTTTCGTATGTTCGATGATGGCCTTGTTTTGGGGAATATTGGCGAATTGTGGAAGATCTGATGCTTGTGGACGGCGTACCTTATTTCTGCTAGACAATCTGGGGTTCCGATACTCTTGAGAGTAGTTTTGTTTTCCCTCTTGACTATGACATTTGATTTTGTTGACCTCTGAGACTGTAGAAGTACTAGGTGGATTAAGATAGGTTGTTTTGCTCACGACTCAAGATAAAGTATGATCATCATGAAGGCATATTTATGTGGTGCTAGTATTATGACGCCTGATCAACGTGATAATACTTACACCATATAACGTGCACTCATTGTGGCCATAGGATATCTTGGGGAGTACCAAAGAAGTTTAGAATTTGATCTCCGTTGGATTATCCGTGATTAGTAAGACTTTAGGTTCATTCTACCTACGCGTATACTCTGCCTTCGTTCATTAGATATCTGGATGAGTTTGGACTCTCGTTTTGCATTCTGTTTGACCTCAGTTATAAATCTTGAACTCTTTGTAGAGCTCTCTACTGTTGATACAGTTAATTTGACTTGAAATTTTGTTCGTATTCCATATGAGCTTTCTGAAGATTCACCTATCGTCCATTTTATGTTGCATGGGCCTTTTGATCAAATCAACCTAATTTGTCTCCTTCTGAGGAATTTGAACCCACCTTGTTTTGATTTGAGTAATGAGAAACTATTTGGTCTGAAGATCCTTTTTGGAAGAACCTCCCCGGGCGTGAGAATGTTTGTGACGATCTTTTGCGATTTGCTACGACTCCGTCTAACTTGCGACTTCAAATTTCGAGGACGAAAATTTTCTTTTAGAGGGGAAGAAGTTGTAATACCCAAAATTTCAAAACATGCAAAATTACCAAAATACCCTTGTAACTTAAAATTTCAATTAATAATTAAATAAAACATCAAATAAATCCCAAACTCTTGGAAACTAGCAACATATGAAGTATGATAATTTTTGCATGAACATTTTAATATTCTACATGTCCTAAAAATACTTGTCACACATAGAAACATTACATGGGCCGAATTACATATATATAAATAATTGTTTTCTTGTTAAATAAAAAAAAATGTACAAAATAAAGGGATAAGTATCACAATTAAAGGGAATCATTCACAAATCAGTAAATTGATCCCATTAATCACTCATGGGCCGAAAATCATGCCCTCCCCCTAATAATACACGGCTTTCCCATTTATTTCCTTGTTACATATCCTAAAAAAACCCTAAAACATCAACCAAAAACTCCAATCGGCTACCACACACTCCCTAAATATTCTTGGCATTTTTCCTGAGTTCCTTGTGTTGGATTGATATACTCTGACCAAACTAACTTGTAGCTTGTCTACGGTTTAACAACTTTGAATGAATTCAAAACTATTAATAATGAAACACTGATATACTTTGCTAAGTATGCGGAATCTACTTCAACAAAGCTAAGAAGAATTAATAAACGACTTTGAATATTATTAAAACCTTGAACCTGCTTTCTTACACAGATTCACTAACAAACTCTAAACTCTAATACTTCTAATAATCGTATATCTCTAATCGCATATCTCTAATGCCAACCTAGGGATCCTTTTATAGACACAAGGAAAACCCTAGTCGGTTTACAAACTTGAATAACAAGTAATTCTAATTATAACTCTAATCTAATACGAACATTCTAGAATTACACATTAGTCCTTAAACTATTTGCATAGCAGTCCTTTAACGAGCAGCAGTACTTTGACTAATTAGCAGTACTTTGACTTGAGTAGCAGTACTTTGATATTTCATAGCCCAACAATCCTCCCCTAACTTGAATTCTACTTGCTTGATTTCAAGTTCCTTTGTATGTCTTTAACTTCAACACTTTATCTTCAAGGAAAGGTTGTTTCTTTGAAATCTGACTTGTTGTTATTTTGTCATCATCAATGCAATCAGTATCTTCAATCTTCATCAGCAACAATTCTTTTCAGCATCATATCTTTTCAGCAACTCAGCATCATATTGGCAATATGTACATCAGATCTTTAAAAGTTTCATACTATTCTCATCACTTCCAGGTGTGTTAACTCCTGTGAGAGGTGAATCATTGAAAACTTAATGGATTTTGATGTCTCTTTACCAAAGCCATTAACTCTGGAGTAGCCAATGTTTAGATTTAGGAAAAACCATGGTACATTGATAACCATATGATTTTTAGCAAATCATCAGCTATCAACGGATTTGAGTAGTCTTTACCAAATAGCCGTTTGCTTTTGGACTAGCTAGTTCTTTTAGTACAATCACTACCATGGTGAACTAATTACCATATAATGGTTTTCCACAGCCTTTACCACAAAGCCATTATCTTGTGGGCTAGCCAACTCTTCACTAATATAGATATGGTGAGTTGAAAACAATACAATTTTTAGTAAATTGCCAACTAAAAATGGATTTGATAATCACATCAGAGCCGTACCCTCATGATGAGTCAAACTCTTTCTTGTTTATTAAACATGGTGAGTTGATTACCATTTGTTGTGTAGTACAAGTACTAACACCATGCTGTTGCTTTCAAAACCATTTGTTGCTGTTTAATCTTTGTGCTTCAAAATGTTTTTGCACTTATCAAAAATTACTGATTTTATCAAAAGACTTTACTGGTTTTATGCTGCAAGCAGTACTTTGAGAAAGTACTGTCTGACCAGCAGTACTTTGAAGAAAGTACTTATTTTTCAAAAGATTTATATAATAATTAAACCATACCAGTAGTTATGCATTAATCTTCAGATTCTGTTGTCCACTTGATGAATAATTTTATGACCATCAATGCTACTTCATCTTCTTGTTCCACTTCCATTCCATGCTCTAGCATCCTGATCATCAGATCTCTAGTGAGTGGATATCTCTGTTCTGCTAGCATATGAATCATAGTGCCATCTTCTAACTCCAAAACATGTATCCCAACTGACTCAAAGAATCTCCATCTGTTAATCTCCCAGTTGTCTTGATCTTCCCACAAAGTACTGTCCTTTGTTTCTTCTGTCTCCCAGATTGTTGTGAGATCTCCTAACAATATCAAACCTACTCCTTGTGGTGGAATATGCTCAAAATAAGTTTGCACTTGGAGATATAACTGAAGCATATCATCTCTATCAATCAGATGTAGTATATCCCATAATGAATTGAACACTCTAAAACTTCCATCTTGTCTATGAAAGATCAGATAATCTCCTTCTTTAGATTCTACAACTGAAAAAGTAGATATCTTGGACTTCTTATCAGTATCTTCTTTCAATTTTGGATTCTCAAAGTCAACAACTCTAAGATAATTTCTGAGCTCATCAACTGTGTCTGTTCTTAATTCAACAGCTTCCTTGAACTTCTTTGATGGCTGTTCATCAGTGATTCTTTTCCTCTTTGAGCTTCTTGTAACAGCTCTTTCCTTTCTTTTATCTTCAAGCTCCTTATCTTCAAAAGAAATAATGCTTGCAAGATCTTTTTGAATAGCTTCTCTAACAGCATCATACAGATCCTTCATCTCTGTATATGTCAATCTAACTAAACCTGTATATCCTTGACCTTTCAGATAAGCCATCATATCATTCCTTTCTCTAGCTTTACTAATTGGCCTTTTTGATTGAACACTCTTCCTTGATTCTTCAGCATCTATCTCTGCTTGCAATATTCTAGCTGCTTCCTCATTTTTGGCAATCTGAATTTGTCTTAACTGTGCCAATGTCATCTTCTTCTTCTTCTTTTCTACCAAGATCCCTTTGCCTTTATCTTTTGGATCTATCTCTTGTGCAGGTTGAGAAGAAGTATGATGTTGTTGTTCAACCTCATGAATACTAATGCCTCTTTGACTTGACATATTAAGCATAATGTCAGCAATTGTTTCATCATCACTGTTAGTATGAGCTATAACATCTTCTTCCTGAGCTAGTTTAGAAGGGCCAACTTCCTCTTGAACTTGAATTGAAGGACCAATATCTTCTTCAAAATCTAAGGTTCTAGGTGTAATAGTGAATTGCCTCTCAGTACCTTGTTGAGCAGTACTTTCAGCTTCAGCTCCTTCCAAGTTTATTTCCTCAGTATCACCACTTCTTACTTCAACAGCAGCTTCTTCCAAATTTATTTGCTCTGTTTCATCACTCTTCCTCTCAACAGTATCTTGAGGAATATTTTCAGGTGGTGTCCTCTGAGTATCATCCATAAATCCAGCATCTTGTTCAAAACCATGTTTAAAACCAGCATCTTCATTCAAATTTTCTAAATTCCTCCCCAATTGGAATGAAGACTGCTTCTTAGACTTTTTCTTCTTTGACTTAGAAATCTTCGTAGGTATCCTACCACTCTGCTTCTGAGACTTTACCCATAATCTATGGTGTTGAACTAGTGGCCAAACATACCTCTTCAATCTTTGAAACTTAGTCTTTAATTTGACTATCTTAGCAGCTTGAGCCTCACTCTCCTTCTTCAGCCTCTTTAACTCCCTTGTTAAAGCATAATTGTCCAATTCTGCCTCTTCTTCTTCAAATTGCTTAGACATATTTGTGGAAGAATAATCATTAGGAGATGGTGGTTGATTCATACCTTGGTCTGACTCCTCATGAGTAGGAATGTCCATAGGAGCAGTATCTTCTCTAGTAGCAGAATGTGGAGAAGCAGTATGTTGAGAAGCAGTAGGTTGAGGAATACTAACTTCTCTAGAAACTGGAGACTCTTGGCTTGCTGATTCAGAATTTGCGTCTTGCTCTTGCTCTTGCTCTGCATCTCTAACAACTTGTGCAACTCCCAATATATGAGCAGTCAAAGGTGTATTGGTTCCAGAAAACTTAACACTTTGTTTAGATAGAAAAGTAAACACCTTTGATGGAAGTTTGACAGTGGGTAAAAAACTTTGAGGTTTAGGGAGATCCTCAAGTTGATTGTTCAAGAATAACTGAACAAACCTTGGATACATCAAGAATGGTGAACCATTAGCAATATGTGTAAGCATACCATCCAGAATTAGTCTTGAAAAGTTGAATCTCTGATCTGTAGCCAAACCCACTAATGCAGATGCAATATTTTGACCAAATTGATCAAAAGAAGTACTCTTGGGACTCAAACAATGAAGTAGAACGTGAATGAGGTACTTCCAATGAGAACAAAACAAAGGCTTTTGAAAAGTAAGTTTCGTCAGATCGCCTTCATAACCTATATCACTTAAAGTGTCCCAAAGCACTTGTTTTTCAAAACGAACAGCCCCCCCTTCATCATTAAACATCAACACATCCCTAATCGTGGCTTCAGAAATCCAAATAATTCGTCCAGCAACCGTAGCCCTAATCAACGAATCATCTTCAATCGTTGCAGTATCCCAAAATTCTTGCATCCAAGGACCAATAACATCAGGGTCAACTAAAATAGAGTAGTTGATGGAAGACCCAGTTAAGAAATCAATGATCGCATGAAAATCAACATTATCCCTTGTCTTGTCCAAATTAGCGATCATATTGTGTTTGCTAACAGTGTGTCGATTAGCCATGATGAGTGGTAGAGAAGAATTCGCTTTGAGTGTGTGTTTCGATAAAAAGATTGTGGTGTAAAAGCGAATAAGGGATCTCAAATACGGTAAAAGGCGGGGAAATAGGTGTGAGTTTCTTTAAATAGGATGGAAATAAATCAAACTCATAATAATAAAGTTACCGTTTGGATTAACTTATTATCTCCGCCGTAAGGAATTAATTAACCGTAGCCCCACAATTTTTGACCGTTGGAACAGTACGTCCACGTAAGCAGTACGTTGCTGAGGCAGTACTTTAAGCAATAAAGCAGTACGTTCCATCTTCTTATCCATAATCAATACTCCAAACTAAAACCAAGAACTTGTAAATGGTTCATGCTTAAGTTCTAACTAATAGCTTATGTTGCCTCCCCTCAAATACAACATATAGGCTAAACTAAACTACTAAAAACCAATACTTTCATTAAGAACTAAAAGAAAGTATACTAACTAATACTAAAGCCTCCCCTCAAATGTAGCCTAGTAGTTAATCATCCCAATGCTCACAACTAAGTGGTTGAATCTTGAAACATCAAATCCCTTAGTAAGTAGATCAGCTACATTATCATCTGTGTGAACCTTAACCACATTTATAAGCCTGTGCTCATAACAATCCCGAATGAAGTGATGCCTAATCTGAATATGCTTGGTCTTGGAGTGATAAACTGGATTCTTCACAATGCAGATGGTACTCTCATTATCAATATTGATAGGAGTATTTTTGAAGTTTAATCCATAATCCAAGAGTTGATTTTGCATCCACAAAACTTGTCCACAACAGCTAGCAGCAGCAACATATTCTGCTTCAGTAGAGGAGGTTGCAGCAATGGTTTGCTTCTTACATTGCCAGGAGACTAATCTTCTACCAAGATATTGACATCCTCCTGAGGTTGATCTTCTATCATAGTTATCCCCTGCATAGTCACTATCTGAAAAGGCTTCCAAGTGAAAAGGTGACTCCTTAGGATACCATAATCCTAACTTTGGTTGATGCTTGAGATATCTAAAAATCCTCTTGACTGCATACATATGGGAAACCTTGGGTGTAACCTGAAATCTTGCACACAAGCAAACAGCAAACATGATGTCAGGTCTGGATGCAGTTAAGTACATAAGACAACCAATCATAGATCTGTAAAGCTTGACATCCACAGCTTGTCCATCTTTATCCTTGCCTAAGGGTTTATTTTTATCAATGGGTGTGGTGGCAGGCCTGAGATTTGGAAGGTCAAATCTTTTAAGTATGTCTGCAACATACTTTTCTTGATTAATGAAGATTCCATCTCTTGTTTGTCTAACTTGAAGACCCAAAAAGAAAGTTAATTCTCCCATAGAACTCATTTGAAACTCCTTCTGCATAAGATCTTCAAATTCTTTCACCATAGACTTCGTTGTAGCTCCAAATATAATATCATCCACATATACTTGGACTAACATAATGTCTTTCTTATCTCTCTTGATGAACAAAGTCTTATCAATTGCTCCTCTCCTATAACCATGTTGTAATAGAAAATTTGAGAGTCTCTCATACCAAGCTCTGGGAGCTTGATGAAGGCCATACAGTGCCTTGATTACTTTGTAGACTTTGTTCGGATGTGCAGGATCTTCAAAACCAGGAGGTTGTTTAACATAAACTTCCTCAGAAATTGTGCCATAAAGGAAAGCACTTTTCACATCCATTTGGTAGACAGGAAATCCCATGTATGATGCAAAGGCAAGAAATAACCTTATTGCCTCTATCCTTGCAACAGGAGCAAACACTTCATCATAATCCACTCCTTCTTCTTGGCGATATCCTTGTGCAACCAATCTTGCTTTATTTTTGATAACATTCCCTCTTTCATCTCTTTTGATTCTGAAAACCCATCTTGTACCAATGACTCTTTTGCCATCTGGTAAATCACATAATACCCAGACTTCTTGAAGCTTGAATTGTAGAAGCTCCTCTTGCATGGCTTCAACCCAACTTTCATCTGCTAAAGCTTGAGCTACCTTCTTGGGTTCTTCTTGAGATAAAAAGCAAGCAAACAGGCATGTTTGTTGATCCTTGTGATTCATCCTGTTTTGTTTGTAAACAAAGCTAAGTAAAGCAGTATGTTGCATAGAAAGTCCTTTAACTTTGTTTCTTGTAACCACTCCAGAAGAGGGTGATCCAATAATGTTACTTTGAGGATGAGCTTTATGAACTCTCAATGTAGGAGTTGGTGGAACTGGAAGATCAGACTCTAAGTTAGTAAAATCAATGCCTTCATTGGAGAAAATACCTTCTGGATTAAGCTCATCATCAACTTCCTCTAATCCAGGAATGTTAGTATTAACTAAATCATCATCATCAACATTGGAATCATCAGCATTGTTCCAATTTGATTGCTCTAATACACTAGAAGTACTGCCAAAAGGATCAGCAGTACTTTGATCTAAAGTACTGTGGTCAGTATCTTGAAATTTACCCTGTTTCTTTGCAGCTTCATAAGCCTTCCTTTGTTCATCTTCATAGGATTGTGCTATAGTTTCTTGAAAAAGCATCCTATTAAGTTCATCTTGTATGGCTTGATCTTCATCAGATACTGTATTAGTTGGCTGAGCAGTACTTTGTTCCTCATCAGGAACTCCAGGTTCTTTGTCAGGAACATCTTCTGGTGTAACATTGATTCCATGAACAATGTACTGTGAATCATCTTCTTTGTAATTAGCCTGATTCTCTTCTCTAACAGGAACATAATTCATAGATGGTGTGAACTTGAGATCAAGATCAAACATCCAATCAGGACCTTTACCTTTCTGAGTTTCCTTATCTTCCAAAAATTCAACATGAAGACAATCTTGTACCTTTTTGGTATTCCTGTTATAAACTCTAAATCCTTTGCTATTTGTACAATAACCCAATAAATATCCTTCATCTGACTTACCATCAAATTTTCCCAGAGAGTCAATGGTATTTAGAATAGTCAGAGAGCAGCCAAAAGGTTTTAGAAAATGAATGTTTGGTTTCTTTCCCATGAGTAACTCATAAGGTGTCTTCATCTGAGGTTTAGTTACTGAAACTCTATTCAACACATAGCAAGCAGTACTTATGGCTTCAGCCCAAAAGAGAATAGGTAATTGGGAATCTGCAAGCATTGTTCTAGCTGCTTCTATCAAAGTCCTGTTCTTTCTTTCTGCAACACCATTCTGCTGTGGTGTTCTAGCAATGCTAAACTCTCTCTTGATCCCTTTCTTGGCACAGAATTCATCCATATGCTTGTTCTTGAATTCTGTTCCATTGTCACATCTAATACCTCTTACTTTGAGTCTTAATTGATTTTCAAGGGCTACTATCAGGTCATGGATAGCATCAAAGGTTTCATCTTTGAATCCCAAGAAAAAGACCCAACTAAATCTGCTACAATCATCTGTCACTACCAAGCAGTACTTCTTCTTGTTTAAACTTTCTTCTGAAACTGGTCCAAACAGATCCATGTGTAGCAACTCCAAAGGTTCTCTAATATCTCTTTCCCCAAGCTTCTTACATGAAGCTTTATGTTGTTTACCCTTCTTGCAAGCCAAACATGAATGATCAGTCTTGAATGTTTTGGAAGGTAAACCTCTAACTAAATTTCCTTTGACCAGCTTGTTGATGTTCTTAAAATTAACATGACCTAGTCTTCTGTGCCACAAATGTGCTTCTTCCAATGATGCCTTTGCTACTAAACATGTTGCTCTTCCAGCAGAATTGAGACTCTTTAAGTCTAAACTGTATACATCATTGGTTCTTGGTACTCTCAATGTTACCAAGTGATCATCAACAAATTTGAACTCAGGGGAGAGAATGAGACATTCTGTATCAGTGAACAGAATTGGGTACTTCTTGTCACAAATTTGAGATACTGACAAAAGATTGAACTTGAGCTCCTTCACATATCTAACATTCTCAAAATCAATACATCCAGCCTTGATTGTTCCTTTGCCAGTGATTCTTCCTCCATCAGGATCATTACCAAATGCAACTCTTCCTCCATAATATGCCTTAAAGTCTGACAGGATCTCCTTGTCCCCTGTCATGCTGCCAGAGCAACCACTATCAACAATAATATGATCTTTAAGCTCCTCCTCTGGGTTGCCCTGCACATTAAAGAAAAGGGTTAGTTTCTTGTAGGAACCCAAGCCATTACTGACTTGTGTTCCCCTTGTGGAGTGACATACTTGAATTCCTTCAGTATGTAATCTCCACTGGTTTTAAAGGCATGGTCAATGATTATTTGAGTTGGTCCCATGTCCTGTGTTGTAATATCAACAACACTCCCTGTTTCACCCTTATCTGATGAAAGTACTTCTTCTTCCCCATCAGTACTTTCTTTCTTAACCCAATTTCGTTTGACCTTAGGTTTCTCTGATCTAGGTACTCTGCTTGAGGTGTAAGACCTTTTATATGAATTGAAACTCTTAGGTCCTCTATGTGAAAAAGTGTTAGCAGTACCATGAGTGGGTGAAAACTTATCAGTCCTTTGAGAAGGTACTTCTTGAGACTTATCAGAGTATGAAGGTACTGGTGATTTGGAAAACATTCTTTTCTGGTGAGGGTACCTATAGTCTTTTGAGAAGTTACTATGGTTGACCCTATTTGAGTGATTCCAAACTGGTCTAGTCTCTCTTGGCTTATTGGTGGTAGATCTATTCTTTGGAAACTGACTTAAGTATTCTGAGTGTAAGTCACAGTGCTTAATCAAGTGATCAGGACTATAGCATACATAACATAACTTTCTCTCCATATTCCCAAATCCTCTTCTATGATTAAAAGATTTCCTATAGTAAGCAGTATTTTGAAAAGTTTCTCTTGGAGTACTGCTGAATGTCCAGCAGTACTTTGAAAAGTTTTTGGAGGTACTGCTTGTTTTTGAAAAACTGTAGGAAACTTTTGATCATTACCCCTTTGAAAATCATTCTTAGGTTTCTCAGAACTAAATTGACCATTAAGCTTCTTCCTAAACTCTAGGTTGTCTACACCATAACGAGAAACATCTGTCCTAAGAGGTTGAAACTGACCAGTGGGTGGAGGAACTGAGTGGTACTCCTTATCTTTCTTAAACTCAGGAGGTGATTCACTAAGTGGTTCCTTATTCCTAGATGTGTTTTCTTCTGAGCTTGTAAGGTCATCATCACTAGGTGGAATCTCTTCCTTAGCACTAGGTGGGGTCTCTTCCTTATCACTAGGTGTGGTCTCATCTGAACTACTATCTTCACCATAACCTAGTCCAGCTCTACTGTTTATGACTCTTTGTTTTTCAACAAATTGAACATGTGAGAGACCAGCCTGTTTAATACTACCAAGTTTTTCTAACAAAGTATCTCTTTCCTTAGTAATCTTTTCTAATTCAGATACCTTACATCCTAACTTCCATTCACTTAATTTCAATTGGTAATCTTGTTGCTCATATTTTTCTACCCAAGCCATTTCATTATTTTCATGTGTTAATATTTTGGCTTCCATTGACTCTAAAGTTAATTGATAACCAGCTACCTCAGACCTAGCTGTTCTACAATTATCTCTTTCAGTCACATAGTCTTTAAGCAACTTTTGATAAATATCATTACACTTAGAGCATACCTCAGAGACATTGGATGAACTTGGTGAAGTGGCTACCATAGCAATTTGAACAGGTTCATCTTCATCCTCCATGCTCCAGTCAAAGCTTCCAAGACCATCTCTTGATTCCAAAGCAGCATATCCAGGTTCCTCATCAAAAGCTGTGCCCCAATCAAACTCTTCCATTGCAACCATAGAATAGGTTACAGGTTCATCATCAAATTCAGCACTCCAGTCAATTTCTGCTAAATTTTCTTGAGCCACCAAAGCTTTTGGTTGCGATTCAGTAATAGGAACCTCCTTTCTTTCAACCTTGGGTTGTTCAATCATCCTGTTTGCCTGATATTTTGCAAACTTGCATTCCCTTGCAAAGTGTCCAAGCTTTTGACAATTGAAACATTCAATCTTGGATTTGTCAAAAGTTATACCTTGTTTGGCTTTGAAATCAATTCCCCTTCCTGTCTTGTTCATGAACTTCTTGATCCTAGCAGTGATCATAGCTACTTGCCATCTTATGTCAATCTCTTCTAAAGCATCTTCTTCAATCTGCAACAAGTCTTCTTGATAGGTAACAGGTAAAGTGGCTTGTTGTGCAAAGAAGGAACATACAACTTCATCAGAATTGGTTTTGTTTGTTGGTGATGGGTTGGGAGTAGTTGTGGTTGTGCAAACATGCTGTGAATCACCAACAGTACTTTGAGAAGGATAAGCAGTACTTTTAGTGGAAGTACTGCTTCTGTTTTCAGAAGACACAAAAGCTATGTTGTGAGTTTTCTGAGAATTGTGACCATTCATCTCTTGCTCGTACACTTTCAAATTGTTATAGAGATCATCAAAGTCCATAGACTCCAATCCAGGTTGTCCTCTAATCATGGTAGCAACCACATGCCAGACAGATGGCAAACTCCTTAAGAACTTCAAATTTGCATCTTCAACAGATACCTCTGCTCCATACAGTTCTAGCATACTAAGTAGATTTTGGAATCTGTCATAGGCAGCATCAAGACTTTCTCTTTCACCAACAGTGAAGGTTTCAATCTGCTGCTTCAATAAGTTTCTATGCATCTTCTTTGAAGCATCATTACCTCCAAATCTTGTCTTGATCGCAGCCCATAATTGTTTTGCATCCTTAGCATCATGGAACTTCAGTAGGTGACCATCAGGAATAGCAGACAGCAGTATGTTGAGAGCCTTATCTTGATTTCTCTTTGTAGCTGCTGGTAAGGTTGGTTGAGGTGGTTTGGGTTGTCCTTCAACTTGTAGAGGTTCATCAAGAACAACATTACCATTGACAATTACATCCCATAGAGCATGGTCAGTAATAGCAAGGTACTGCCTCATCTTCATGCTCCAGAGATCATATTCTCCCTTCTTGATGATAGGAATTCTGAGTGAGGTGATGGATGGGATAGGTGCAGCTTCAGTCGACATTGTTGAGGGTTTGTTGATAAATCGGTTTTAAGGGTTTCTTCTTAATCAGAGTCTCCTTACAAGCTCTGATACCACTTGTTGGATCGATATACTCTGACCAAACTAACTTGTAGCTTGTCTACGGTTTAACAACTTTGAATGAATTCAAAACTATTAATAATGAAACACTGATATACTTTGCTAAGTATGCGGAATCTACTTCAACAAAGCTAAGAAGAATTAATAAACGACTTTGAATATTATTAAAACCTTGAACCTGCTTTCTTACACAGATTCACTAACAAACTCTAAACTCTAATACTTCTAATAATCGTATATCTCTAATCGCATATCTCTAATGCCAACCTAGGGATCCTTTTATAGGTACAAGGAAAACCCTAGTCGGTTTACAAACTTGAATAACAAGTAATTCTAATTATAACTCTAATCTAATACGAACATTCTAGAATTACACATTAGTCCTTAAACTATTTGCATAGCAGTCCTTTAACGAGCAGCAGTACTTTGACTAATTAGCAGTACTTTGACTTGAGTAGCAGTACTTTGATATTTCATAGCCCAACACCTTGGTACTAGAAGAAGTGTATAAAAATGGAGTTCGATTTTTGAAGGCTTGGTTCACTCGGTTTTAGTTTTTGTTCGACTTTCATTCTAGTCGAGAGGTATGTAATTCACACCACTCATTCGATCATTCTAATAATCATCTAGTATTTTTGTAACACTTCTTATATCGTATATGATCTATATAAAATACGTATCTTGAATCATGCACGCTAGATAACACGTACGAATTATATATATAAAAAACGTAACATAAATCCAAAACCGACCATGCGATTTTTCCAGGCTTTGTACCTATTTTATTCTGGTCCTATACATGTCATATAACTCTGGAAAAATGATACTTGATATTTTTGAAGCTTAAATCCTCCTTGGTGAGCTTTGTTTGAAACCGGGATAAAAAGAAAAAGAAAAAGAAACAAAAACCCAATTCGTATGAACTAGGGTTTGAGTTTTGATGATGGATCTGGTACAATAAAGGTGTTTTAAGGTTGATTTAATGATTGGTAATGATTGGAAAATTTAGGGTTAGGGTTTATGCACTTTTGTTCATACCGATTGGATAATTAAAATGTTTTGGGTGTGTTTTGTAATTTTATAAACTTATGGGTTATTTTTGTAAGATAGTTTGAACTAGGGGAAATTCTAAAAAATTATAATATGGGGGTGTTGTATGTAAAATTTGTAACTAAAGGGTTTAATTGGTAAATCGTTAACTTGTTAAATCGATTTGATAATTATTAAAATAGAGGGGCTTGTTTTGTAAATATTGTAAAGTGAAGGGTGTTTCGTACCAAATATTAATGTAAGGGGTGTATTGTGTAAATTTGGAAAATTAAGGGCTTAATGTGTAAATATGAATATTGTAAGGATTAAATTGTGATTTAATTAATTATAAGGTTTAATTTGTAAATTAATTAACTTGAGGGTCTAACTTGTAATATTGTTAAAGTTAAAGGATTAGAATCGTTAAAATGGGTAACTTATGGATTAAAATGAATAACTTGTAATATTTTCATTTTAGACCTTTATCTTTGGTATATTTGCATTTAAACCCTAAAATATAGAAAGTTGTCATATTTGACCTTAAACTATTATAACTTGCTAAAATGAACCCTATTTCCATAATAATGATAAATTAATGACTTAACCTAAATTATAATATTTAAAACCTGCTAATTATGGAAACCTGCTAATTATGGAAACCCGCTAATTATGGAAACCTGCTAATTATGGAAACTTGATAAATAAGGAAACTTTCTAAAAATGGAAACCTGCTAATTTTGGAAACCTGCTAAAAATAGAAAGCTACTTGAAATGAGTAAACTTACTTAAAGTGAGAAACTTACTAAATATGGAAAGTTACTATTTTTGGAAAGTTACCTAAAAAGGAAAGTTACTAAAATGGAAAGCCGACTAAAATAAGTAATCTGAATTAAATAAGCTATTAATAAGACAGTCACGAATTCGTGTAGATTCGCTGAAGATGGAGTTGCTTCTGATCTTTATGTTCTGTTGTGTTTCCACTTGCAGTCTAAGGTACAGATATTCTGACCTCCTCACAGGTTTCTCATGAACTCTCTCTCTCTCTCTCTCTCTCTCTCTCTCTCTTCTCTCTCTCTGGTTTATCTTGATTCCTTGAACCTTGCTATGTTCCCCTTGATTTGTGAACCCTGCTATGACCCCCCTTGATAAATTAAACCTTGCTATGTTTCCTTAATACTTGATATAATTCGTTCGTAACCCTGTGACATGAATATTTAAATCCTTGGATACCTTGAAGGTTCATCTGATATTATAACTGGATGCTAAAACCTTTCTAAATTATATATGAAAATGTTTTGAGAAAAGCTATTTTAAAACGATGTGTTGAGCAGGATGCGATACCACTTTTAAATGGAATTTTACTAAAAGTTTTATGAAAACTACTTTTAAGACTATCTTTATGGAAAACTTTACTAAACATCATTTTATGAAAGCCACTTATTGAAAGATTTTCTAAATACGCGTTGATATGAAACCTTTGGATTAAATCTTTATTATGAACCTACGAACCATTTGATTATGAACCATTTGATTATGAACCTTTGATATGAACCACTTGATTCGAACCTCTGCTATAAACCTTGCTATGACTCTTGATTTGAACCTTTGCTTTAAACCCTTGTTATGATCTCTTGTTCTGAACCTTGACTTGAACATTGATATAAACCTTGATCTGATATACTTGAAATGGAAACATGACTTGAACCACTTGAAATGGAAACTTGACTTGAACCACTTGATATGAAACTTGAACTTGGACATCTGATACTTAATACTTGGCCCTGACCCACAGTTTGATACTACGAGCCACCACTTGTATACTAGGCATGAGGGTTTCATGTCCATGTCATTGATGCACCGATGGCATGACTCTAGGGTAGGAGAGTGATGTCCTATCCCGTCCCTGACTTGACTTGACTTGTTACGTAGAGGAAGAACTTGGCCTACTGGGGCGTATGGATGCATCCTAGATTTGACTTGACTTGACTTGTTTATCATATTACTTGTTTACTTGGTGACTGATGGTGTGTGCGATACACGTCTTTCACATCTTGGGAGCTCATGACTCCACCCCTTGGAGGTATCCCCTCATATTGTACTTGGTATACCGAGGTATCCCCTCCGTATACATGGTTACTTGACTTGACTTGACTTGACTTGGGCTCGTGGTGGATTACTGTTCCCTTTTCCCTTTACTCTTATCCATTTATTTATTCCTTAACTCTTGTTATATCTGCATGACCTTTACTTAGAAGGCTATACCTTGATAGATATTCCGGATTAAAGATGACTAGAAGAGATTATTCTAGACTTAGTTATTATTGTAATTCTCATGTAACCTTGTATCTTCAGATTTTTTTTTCTTGTAACCATTGAAATTCGTTTTGTATTAATTAGTCATATGCTTGTGTTTGCTTTGATATGTCACCATAACGTAATACTTCTATCCTTATCGGGTTGGGGTGTTACAGAAGCTTTGTCCGATTTTCTTGACCAATATCCCATACTCAAAGAGTTCAAGGTTATGCTTCCGAGTAAAAACCAGAACATCTTTGATGCACCCGCAGGGTATATGGGCCTATATGTTCATGCATTCACCCAATCTAACTTTAGGATACCAATCCACCCGTTAATTTTGGAATTTTTACAATACTACCAAGTACACATCTCTAGGTTGAATCCTTTTGGCCTAGCCAAATTGACTACCTACATTGTGATGTGCAAGGCTTATGGTTACAAGCCTACACTAACTGTGCTTAGGGGCTTTGTTAACCTGTATCCTGGTGGTGATTAGATAACCTTAGCAAAGAGAGGTGAGCATGATGTCCCTTATTTTGTAACAAAACCGTTTTCAAATATAAGAAATTGGAAAGGTCAGTTTTTCTTTGTACAAAACACAATCATACCTCCGGAATACCCTGCGCTGTTGGATGAAGCATTTATGTTTGATAAAAACGCTTTAATGATCCCTTGCCATACGACATTAGAAGCAGTCCCCTCTATCAGCGTCTTGCACACCATCCAGTTGATGTACAAACATTCCCTGAGCCAATCTTGTTTATTGCAGGCATTGTTGACCGTTGGGAAGGGTCTCCGTCAAAGCCTGAGATAGTTTGTGAAGGAAAAAGTATGTACATTCCCATTGAAATAAAGTAAATAACTTATTTGTTGATATTTATCTCTTTTCTTTTGTTGTTGCAGAAATGGCGTTCAGAAAATTTGTTGTGTCAGGAGGTGCTAAAGAAGTTAGTTTCATTCCCAAGGATCCGAAGGATGTGAGCTACGGAGTAGGGTCTCCGTCTGTATCTGTTAATAACAATGATGTTGATGCAGAAATAGTTCAGCCTATTGCAGTGATCTCACCTTCCAAGCCTGTAAGCGCTGAGGAAACCCCCCAGTTTGTGGAAAACATTGTTGATTATGATGATCCTCCCTCCGAGGGTGGCCAAATGACAATCGTAGGGTCCTCTGGCATCGCAGACAGAGTGTGTAGCAGAAAGGGGACAAGTGCAAGGCCTTCGAAGGCTACCCCCAAGAGGAAGTTAAACATCCTTACTCCTACATCGAGGACCAAAAAGCAAAAGACTTCTCATGAGAAGGCGATCATGTACTCGACTGAAGAAGTCGCTGAGGATGATGACATCCATGGTAAGTTAAAAAAAATTAATTCCCCCTTCCTTAATGTGTTCCGTATCTGATGGATGCGTTGTATGCAGAAATGCCGAACACCAAAGAGCTACCAAACGCACTCACTTGCCATCTACTGGTTGATAATGTTACTCCTGCTAAATGGAGGAGAACTCTAAGTGATATGTCCATTGAGAAGCTTTGTGACTTGCACGACAAGAGCTATACAAGACAAGCCATGCTGGATAATCATCTCAACACCCGGGCAAGGGAGTTGATTCGTATGGTGAAGGATGCCAAGGAAGAGGTAGCTGTGATTGTTGCTAGAGAAAAGAACAGGAAAAGTCAGTATGCGGAACTAGAGGCCAGATGTGATGCGGCTATGTTGGATTTTGAAAAGAATCCTCGGTATGAAGCCCTTCGAGCCAAGATTGACAACCTTGAAGAACAATTGAAAGAGGCTCAAGCGGAGTGTGGTAGACTGATGATGAAGGAGGCTAAAGTTTCTGGTTATAAGCCACAAGTTACTACACTTGAGTCTAAATGTGCCGGTCTTGAAGCCGAAAGGGCTAGATTGGTAGAGCAGGAGATCAAGCTACATGAGGAGTTAGATGAATTAAAACTCCAATGCAAGAGCTTGAAGAAGGACAGAGCTGAGGTGGTGTCGAAGGTTGTTCCTTATGTTGCAATGGAATTGTACCACAGTGATGAGGTGGGGGAGATAGTTGGGAAGCTGGTGAACGCGACCATTTTCTATGGTAAATGTACGACGTTGGAAGAAATCGCGGAGACCAAGAAACCAGTGGTCTTGTCGGAGGTACCTTATTACCGCCCAACGTCCGAGCAGGAGTATAACGATGCTGGCAATGTGTACATTTCAGTAGAGTACCCTTTTCTTACCGAAGCAACCAAGGACCCCTCAGCCTCAATAGAAGATCTCTTGTCAAAGAAACCGAGTAAAATTCAGCCTCTATCTTCAACCAAGAAGACTGCATCTGTGAAGCCTCTGTCTCCATCACATCAAGAGGATCCAAAGTCCTCTAAAAATGCATGAAGGCTGCCGTGTTGGCAGTAATTTGGCCTCAAGGGTGGTATATACCCTTTGAACAATATCCCATAATGCTTAATAGGTCTGTGCCTATGTGGTGAACAATTTATCTTTTTTGCTGTCTGGGCTTCGACCCATATTTCAGACAATTGCTTTGATATGTACTGTTGGCTATGACTATGTTTAGCCTTATGAATGTCAGTCCGGGGACAATGTCCCGCTTTTGATATCATGCTTAACTTCTCTTATGCTTATGCATAAACGTAAAGATACAACCTAAGGTTATAACCTTATTGTGTGTATTTTGGACCAAGATTTTTAGCAATCGTATAATTTGATTGCGATAGAGGGTCGTGACCCACTCCATCTTTATCCTTAAGATACAAAGGGCTTAGAATACCCTAAGACTTTATAGGAAAGTTAATGTGAATTGTAATGGATGTTATTTGTATACAAGACATGTGTCCTGATTCATCATTCGACATTGAAACTTTTAAAGTACTTGGCTGAACAAATCTTTGTTGTATAGAATGAAACAAGAGATTTTGAGGAAAATATGTTATATCATTAAATTGGGTAGGGAGAATTATATCATTTTAAGAAATGAACACTAGGACACCTACCATTAATGCTTCTTTCCCAAACGAGAAGAATGCAATACATGAATTGAAAACAAGGTAAGTGTTTTAAAAGTGGTAGGTTTCATATGTAAAACTTACGAAAGTTAGCACCATCCCAAGTCCTATCCGTGACTTATATGGTTCGTTGTTGTAGGCTTCCGAATGACGTAGGGTCTTTCTTATATAGGCCCTAGTGTTTCCTCCTTCTCCACTTTTCTTACGTTGCTTAGCCGAAGGATATATTCCTATGTGCCCGCAGACCCCGGGGTAGTTCGTCTACCCATCCATGATGGTGTTGCCCTAACCTTTTCTCGATTCCATTCACAATGCCTTTGTTAGTGGCTTTACCTTGTTCGTTACCATGAGGGTGGTATACGAAAGTGAATGACTGTTTGATGTTTAGTCCTTCGCAGAAAGCTGGGAATGCTCTTTCGGTAAATTGTTTCTCGTTTTCGGAGATGATAATATGAGGGACTCCAAATCGACAGACTATGTGTTCCCATACAACCTTTTCCACATTCCTTCCTGCTACTGATGCCAAAGGCTTGGCTTCGACCCATTTGGTGAAATAGTCTATGGCTACCACCAAGAACCTTACCCCTCCTTGAACTACTGGTAAGGGTCCGACTATATTGATTTCCCACTGGCGGGGCCGTATAGTCATTAAGGAGGCCATGTCTTGCTCTAGTGGTCTTGGAACTTTGGAGTAAATCTGACATGCCATACATTTTTGCATTATATTAGCTGCATCTTTGTCCATTGATGGCCAATAATATCCTAGTTCCATTATTTTTGAGACAATGGAGCGAGGGTCCGCATGCAATCCGCAGGATCCTTCATGTACCTCATAGATGATCTTCGAGGCTTGCTTTGGCCCCACACAACGAAGCCATGGGGTTAATAATGACCTCCTGTAGAGGTTATCCCCAATGAGCCTATATTGGGGAGCTTTGACTCTGGCTTTTCACGCAAGCTTTGGATTTTCTGGCAGGATACCACCGAACAAATACTCGCATATTGGAGTCATCCAATTTGAGCCTTCTTCAAGTATGATGTTAGATACTTCACTTCGTTTGATTGGCCTTTTGGCCAATACTTCCACCAAAACCTCCTTTGTTAGGTGAGCAAATGCCATCGAAGCCAGCTTGCTTAAGGCATCTGCTTTCTTGTTTTGTTTTCTGCGAACATGTGCTATCTCATAGGACTCGAACCCATGAAGGAGTTCTTTAGCTTTATCCAAATATTGTTTGCTGGTGGGCTGCCTTGCTTCGTAAGAGCCCTTGATTTGGTTAGCAGCTAGTTGCGAGTCCACAAAAATGGAGAGGTCACGAACCTCCATGTCCTTTACAAGTCGGAGGCGAGCTAACAAAGCTTCGTACTCAGCTTTATTGTTTGTAGCTTCGAACTCAAAACGTAATGCATAAGTGTACTCCTGTCCCTCCACTAACCAGCATTAGACCTGCTCCCGAACCATCGGAGCTCGAGGCTCCGTCTGTGTATAATTTCCACCCCTCCTTCGTCTTTGGGGGCTTCTCCTTTGGGATTTCCTTGTCTTGACTAGGTCCGGAAGGTGTTTCAGCAAGAAAGTCTACAAGTATCTGACCTTTGACGGAGTTTCGACCCTTGTACTCATGTTCTCCCAGTTCGATAGCCCATTTGGCTACCCTGCCTGATTTCTCAGGCTTCAACAATATCTGCTTAATTGGCTTGTCAGTCAATACCGTAATTGGATGAGCTTGAAAGTACCATCGAAGGCGCCTTGCAGCATAAACCAAGGCAAGGATTAGCTTTTCCAACTCCGAATAGTTTAATTCGGCCCCTTGCAGGACCCTGCTAACGAAGTAGATTGGGACTTGCTTCTTTTCTCTTTCTGCCAAGAGCACAACACTGATGCTTTCAAAGGATGCCGCAATGTACATGAATAACACTTCGCCTTTGATTGGGGCTGTAAGTGTTGGTAAAATTTCCATGAACTCTTTCAGCTTCTGAAAAGCGGCTTCTGCCTCACAACTCCATTGAAAAGTCTTCTTATCTGTACACCCCTTGAGTGTTTTAAAAAATGGCAAAGATCGATCCACGCCTTTCTACAGGAACCTGCTAAGTGCTGCGAGTTTCCCGTTTAGGCTTTGAACCTCTTTCAACGACTTCGGAGCTTGCAGATCAGTGATGGCTTTAACCTTTAAAGGGTTAGCCTAAATCCCTTGCTTCGTTATCAGATGTCCCAAGAATTGTCCTTCTTCCATGCCAAAAGAACACTTCTTCGGGTTAAGTTTCATGTTGATTGCCCTCAATTGATCGAAGGTTTCTTGAATGTCGGAGAGTATTCCTCAGTCCTACTTTTTATTACCATATCATCAACGTAGGCTTCCAAGTTCCTCCCTATCTGCTTGTGGAAGGCTTTTTCTACCAACCGTTGATAAGTTGCCCCTGCGTTCTTCAGACCGAAGGGCATTTTCTTGTCGCAATAGACACCCTTTCCTGTATAGAAGGCTGTCTTTTCCTCATCTTCCTCCGCTAATTTTATCTGGTGGTATCCTTTGTAGGCATCCAAGAAGCATTTCAAATGAAACCCCGAGAGGGATTCGACCTTCCAATCAATTTCTGGCAGAGGGTAGCAGTCCTTTGGGCAAGCTTTGTTGATGTCGGTGAAGTCGACACACATTTGCCACCCTCCGTTACTCTTTTTTACCATAACTGGATTAGCTACCCAGGTTTGGTATTTTACTTCCTTAAGTATTCCTGCTCATACAAGTTCATCTACCTCCTTGCAAGCGGTTGCGTTCCTTTCAGGTGCCAGGCTTCGTCGCTTCTACTTAATTGGTTCAATGTGCTTGAACTCATTAAGCTTATGCTTTATGCCGAAGGGCTTGCCATCGATCATAAGAGTCATGGGGACCCCTGTCATGTCTGAGTACGTCCATGCGAAGACATCCTTGTTGGCTTTGAGTAGCTTCTCCAGGTCTGCCTTGAAGTTGGCAGGGAGTTGCTTTCCGATTACCACTGTTTGCTCTGGATAGAGCTCATTTACCATAATGCGTTCTTCGGCGTCTGTACAACTCAGGATAGCCTTCGAAGGCTCCTCAGGACTTTCTTTGACCTTTTTGCCAATGTCTCCCATCTTTCCCTCGTTATTACTAGAAAACATGGTCCCTATCCCATAAGGCATATGGAATTTTATTGCTGCATGTATGATGGAGACTACAATACCCATCTTTTGCATGGCGGTCCTTTCTATCAACAAATTATAGGAGAGTCGGACCTTACGATAATGAATGTGAGGTTTTCTGTCCTTGCGAGCTTGCCTTCCCCAATTGTTATGTCCAATGGTACTTCTCCCAGAGGCCACGAATGTTCACCGAAGAATCCTACCAAAGGTATCTTCGAGTCAACCCGTTGTGACATGATCGAAGGCTTGAGCTTAAGGAAACAATGCTCGTATATGATCTCGCAGGAGCTTCCGCAGTCCATGTAGGCTCTATTCACTTCTAGGTTGGAATTCAAGACTTTGATGACTACTGGGTCGTTCGAAGGGACTTGGCCTGTAATAGGGGGAAATGTTACCTCCCCTACCCCATTTATATCCTGCTCTGTCACCTTTCTTTTTAAGCTGGCTTCGCCCCAACGAATCATGAGTATTGGGGCTTCGGGAGGAGTAGTGTCTTTAGCCAATTGAGTGTCGGACATTTTTTCCTTGCCCTTCTTTATACCCTTCACCAAATGTGCCAACTGCCCGGACTTTACAGCTTCTTCTATCTGCTTCTTTAGTTCCCTACAACTGTTCGTATCATGGCCATAATCTTCATGGAAGTGACAATATTTGATCGTATCCCTGTTTTTGCCCTTGCTTTTCATGCGAAGGGGTGCTTCGAAAGCTTTAGCAGCCCTCTCCGTTGCAAGTATTTCCTTAGGAGACTTAGTTAGGCTTCCTAGCAAACCGTGGTTGGGACCTTTGTGGTACGGAGAAAACATGTCTCTGTTTTTGTTCTTGTTCTTTGATCCTTCCCATGTAGAGTTCTTAGAAAACTTTTCTTTGTTGATCGGAGCACCATTAGTAGACACTTCCTTTGCTTCAATCCAAGTGTATGTCTTTTCCATTAACCCCTTGTAAGTTGTTGGGAGGTCAGTGGACAAGAATTCCACCAAGCTTCGATTTCGCAGGCCATGTACGAAACCAGAGATGCGTTGATCTTCATGTAGACTCAGGATCTGTAGAGATTAATCGGTGTACCTAGTGACGAAAGCCCTTGTGCTTTCGTTCTCTTTTTGTTTAATATTGTGCACCGTCAGATGGGTCCTTGTAAACTTCTTTTGCTGGCTGAAGTGTGATCGGAACTTAGCCTTGAGATCATCTAGGTTAACAATGCTGCCAGGCTTTTGCCCATTCCACTAAATACGGGCAGAATCCCGCAGGGTATACGTGAACATATGGCAGGCTACAGGCATGACCCACTTTTGCATCTTTATGGCCCCTTCGAACAAATGTAAGAAATTGTCTGGATCCCCCTTCCCATCATAAGTCCCAATATGCGAAGGCATTTTCAACCCATCAGGCAATGGGTCGTCTTCTATCCATCTAACAAAAGGTGTAGCCGAACCCATGGGGTCCGAATATAGGCAGTTGTAAGGTGGCGCGTACATAGGGACGACATTATATGGATTAGGGTTTGGGGGCACTCCCATAGGAGTTTGGCTAGGGTAAGACTGATAAGATGTGTTCATGCCGAACGGATAACCGTTTCCCATGGCATACGGAGCGTATACCGTAGGATGCCCAAAGGGTATGCTCCCATAAGGTTGAGGGAGACCTAGGTTGTTAGGCTGCCCATTTACTGGAGGATATAAACCTTGAGGGTAAGATTGAGTTTGGAATGAGGGGTACATACCATTGGGAGGAAGACTTCCTCCCATATTAATTGTAGGCGGATTGCCTTCTACGCCTGATGCGTGAGAAGGCTGCAACGGAACCCCTGCTTCAGTTCTCCCAAGATGAGTTGCTAACAACGGAGGTAGATTCACCCCCGTCTCTTCCCTTCGTTGGCTCCTCCCGTTGGAACCTTCGGCAACCGCTCCTTCTCTCCTCGTCGGAGCCCTCTCCGGGACCCTTTCAAACCCAACGGACCTTCTACTTGGCCTTCGACCAACTGGTGACCCTATCCTTAGGGCCGAGAGCGTTGCTCCTTGCGTCGGAGGCCTAGGCTCCGTTTCCATTTCTTCCTTATAGTCATCACTTGAGTATTCCAACTCATTTCGCATCTCAGTATTCCGAACCTGCCTTCTGCGAGCCCTTAAGAGGGATTCCAACGCTTCGTGATTGCCTTCGACAAAGGCTGGGCTGATAACAGGCTCCGGATTGGCTGATGTCGAAGCATGATGGTTGAGTGTTATTTCTGGGTGAGAACGTGTTGTGAACGTGGAAACGGTTATTGGGGGGAGGTTGTTGGAGTCGTTAATTGGTATTGGCGCCAAGGTCGAGAAACACGGAGGGGGAGTATCTTCTCTCCCTTGATCCATGCCGGACATATAGTGAAAGTAGTTGGTTGGTTATAAGCTTGGAAATAACGAGACCAATTGTAGCGGTCCCACGGATGGCGCCACTGATTGTACAATAAATTGCACGACGAGGCCTTCGATGATGATCAAAGGATATATGGGGTGTTGAGATTGCGCCAAGCTTGTTCTTAACCTGAAATAAGAAATATTAAAACACTACGTTAAGTGATTGCGTAGGAGTTGGACCCTGCGAACCACCTCCGGCGTGCGAATAAGTATATGATATAATAAGTTGGTAGTGAAATGAGAGAGTCTAGTTTGCATACCATTGTTCTTGCCCGTCTAAGCTATTTATAGGGGAGGAAATGGGCCTACATAATTCGGAGATCATGGGGGCGTCCCATGATTTGTGGTAACCGCTAGGGCTTTGTGACCCATGATCTCATCTTTGGCGGGAAAGCCTAAGGGAAGAGGGAACGTGGGTGTGACCAGGTCAAGATGGTTCTCCGTTATAGTTCCTTCAAAGGAGATACCCCGAAGGGCTTAGGGCTTCGATTGGCGGCTTCCCACATGGTAACCACTTCATAGATGAATGATTTTACGCAAATGAAACGTTTTAAGAGATTGACCTGGGCCTTCGAAGAGAAGGCTTCGTACAGGCTCGAAGGGGTGTCCTTCGACCCGTTCGGAGGGTACGTCATCAATAATCATTCCGAGCAATAATCAGGAGAGTTTTTCATTTCATTTCTATTTTTCTTCCTTTTTAATGTTATATTTGTACAATGGAGACATTGTATATCTCAAGTGGGGTGAGTGAAAATAAAAATAATAACTACTTGTGAAAGCTTAAACGGCTAAACACCATCTCCTTATATAATGAAAGATATTGAATTAAGTTCAATACTTTCCATACAACTTTCCCCTTTTAAAATGGTTTAAATAAAAAATATTCTTTTATTTCTTTTAACCATTTAGACGTCCCATATGACTTACAACATAAGTCATTTCATTTCCCATTAGTCGTCGGTTAGTTAACTCGCTTAATTACTTTCCCGAGTACCCGACTTCGTAAGTCTTTATTGTGATACTATGTTTACTACATATACATATATAGGATATCTATCGTGCTAGCGTGTGACCTCATAAGCCAATGAAAAGTGATCAAGTGTATAAGAACTATTTGTTGTCCCGTGCATGCAAATCCAACACTAAGATTTTGTTTTACCATCATAAATGTATAAACTTGGTCGATTTAACACTAAATCTAAATCTACCATGATAGATATCCCATCTCAAAAGAATCAATACAATATCTAAATCAACACCTACATGCATTTTAATCAATTAAAACCAAATAAATGCTACTAACATCCGACACAATCAATCAAAGTATCAAACTACTTAAAACCTCAACTTTGTTAACATGCAACATACTTAGGATCAAATGACAAAGAAATTAAAATAAAAAGGATGAGAAAAAAAAACAATAACAATTCATTTTAAATGTACCTACAAAAGTAGACGCATCTCCTCTTAAAATTCTCATTTTTTATTTGAAATATGTAACTAAAAATCATTCTCATTTTTGTTTTTCTTCTCACTAGATCCCTTTCTATAATATCCCACATGTAACATCACTAAAGTGTTTAAGTTATACTATAAACGTGTATTTAAAATAAAATAAAAAATACTATGATGCCTGTACCGAACATATTACTCGTCTCGTACACCAAATTTTTAGTTTGTACTAATATATCCATTTGACATAGCATGATGCAATATTCGAAAAAATACACGTTATTAATATCCAATAAAATAGATACATTATTGCAATAATAACAAGTTTAAGTACCAGACGAGCAATTTTTTTTATTTTTTATTTTTTTTTTATTTTATTTATTTATTTTTTTTGACAAAAACATTTAAAATAGTACATAGTATCACAAAAAGATTAATAGTTCAAACTTGAGTGATAAAAGAGATGGTCAAAAATAATCACAAGGGTTTCTCGTTTAAACCGCGTACAAGCCAAAGAACTACCTCATCGGAAACCTAAACAAGAAAAAAATATCGTCTTTTTACTTTTAGACGTCTAGTTTTGGAGGAGTTAGAATCGAATGAGAAGAAAAATTAAAGTGGGAAGGATGAGAAGAAACCACAAACATACATTTTAGATACACCTACAAAAATAGATGCATCTCCCCTTATGCTACCATCAATAGTCATACCACTTCACCTTCTATATCAGGGCCACATCAACTTTCTCTTTTCAGTTACCTCCCTCACTCCATCTCACTTTTCACCCCCAATGGCTACACCTCTTTCACCTTTCATTAAAATACGCACTTTTATACAAACATACTTTACATACATCCCCACTTTACACAAAACCCGAGTAGTGAGACCAAGAGTAGTGGGGGCGTTGAAGCCCCACCGTTGCCCTTTCAACGGGCGTTGGACCACCCCAAACCACCGTTGAAGCCCGTTGAAAACCAAAAAAATCAACGCCCGTTGATCCAACAACGGGCGTTTCTTTTTTGTGGAAGAGAAATAAACAAATAAACAACTGAGATCTTTCAACGCCCCTTTTTTCTTCAACCATTACCCCCAATTTTGCTGCAACGCCCTTCTTCTGTCACTGTCAAGTGTCAACATTTGCCCCAACCCACACCCAAAAATTCCAACACCACTACTCTTGGTCTGAGAAGCTCACTTTTCTTCCTCCTTTTTCCCTTGGCTCACGTACTACTAGTCACACACACAATGGGGTCAAGCGTGACAAACACCCCTCGTCAAGCATGACCATAAGGAGTAGGGGTGGCAATTTCCGACACGACCCGAAACCCGACCTAAAACCGACACGAAAATTAGCAGATTAGGGTTGAGACTAAATAGTTTTCAGGTCGGTTTTGGGTCGACCTGATTGACCCGTTTATTAAACGGGTCAGGTTCGGGTTGAAGGTTTCTGACCCGCGAACCCGCTAACCCGAACCCGTAAACCCGAATTGCCACAATTTCCTACATGACCCGAAACCCGACCTGAGACCGACCCGAAAATTAGCAGGTTAGGGTTGAGACTAAATAGGTTTCAGGTCGGTTTTGGGTCGACCTGATTGACCCGTTTATTAAACGGGTCAGGTTCGGGTTGAAGGTTTCTGACCCACGAACCCGACCCGAATTGCCACCCCTAAGTAGTAGCCTTAAAAATTTTCCTCTTATTTAAAATATGTGGCTAAAAATTTCTCTTATATTTTAACTTTAGTTTTTCTTATCACCTAATCTTTTTGGTATTTCTTAAAACCTAATTAAAAATTTAACAATTAAGAAGTTGAAAATATCTAAAACAATAGAAAAAAAAAAGCAAAAGGATAAGACATTGTTCCCATTTGACACAGTACTATGATATTTACACACAAAACACTTGTGGGCCCAGTTTGATCTTCTACTCCAAATGGAGTCTTCATCATCTTCTTCTTCAGATGAATCTTCATCATCTTCATCTTCATTAGATCCTCCATTTGAAACCCTAACTGACACGTCATCATCATCATAAGCATCTCACCTGTATATATAACTACTTCATCTCTTCAGTTATCGGTTACAAAACCCTAATTTACTACTTTTTTTACCTAGGGTTAGGGTTTCATATTTAGTTTATGCTTTTAATTTACTGCTACTAATTAGTTATCTGTTACTTATAACTGAATTTGGGGATTATTGTTTAAGGTTGTTAGTAGTTATGGCGGTTAATTCGCATTCCGATCGCGCGAAAATGGAACAAATTATAACTGAATTTTTCGCCAAAAGTTTGCATATAATACTTGAATCTAGGTGCCCCTTTGTTTCGTCACGTAATTATAGCGGCGAGCAGATTTTATTAATGAACTCCCCTTCGTCCTCGGGTTCTAGTAGTTCCAGTATGCGCCCTAGGGATAAGTGGTTTAATTTGGCTCTTAGGGACTGTTCTGCCGCGTTAGAAAATATTGATTTTTGGAGGCAGAGTAACTTAGAGCCTATGGTTGTGGACGTTGTTTTGGTTAAGAGGGGTTACGTTAGTGGGTCGAGTAAGGAGAGGTTTTCGTATGGTGAGGAGTTTGGGTGTGACAGGTGTAGTGAAAAGGTTATCGAGAGATGGGTTGTGCAGTATGAGAGTAGGAAAGGGTGTAAGGAAGGGTCGACTGGGAGTAAGAGGTCTAGTGGGACGAGTTCAAATTCGTTGTATAGGAAATCGATTTTGCTTTTGAGGTCGTTGTATGTTACTCTTAGGCTTTTACCTGCTTATAAGATTTTCCGTGAGATCAACTCGTCTGGTCAGATTCGGCCATTTAGTTTGATTCATAGGGTGTCGTCTTCTGTTGAGCCGCTTGCTCGTAGGGACGAGGCGGAAATGCAGCCGTTTATGTTTACTCCTGTGGATACTTCGTGTGGTAAACTTAACATTTCGTTGTTGTATCTCCCTTCGATTTCTGATACCACTTCGGAGTCATCTACACCAATGTCGCCACAGTTTATACCTGATTATGTGGGTAGTCCGTTGGCGGATCCGTTAAAGAGGCTACCTTCAATTCCCATGCCACAATATTCCCCATCGTCGTCTCCGTTTGGAAGACGACATAGTTGGAGTTACGACACCAGTAGGGCGTCACCACCTTCTGCATTACCATCACCTTCGCCTACATATTCTGAGTCACGAACTTTGTACTCTAAATTTGGTAGCCATCGCCCACCCATAAGTTCACGATACCCTTCATTTGAACCGGTTCAAGTTCATAATAAGGATATGGGTTATGATGAGTATTTTCCGTCGCCTAATTTTTCACCATCTCCGTCACCGTCTCCACCCATTGGAAATGATATGTTAAAGGCTTTGTTACGGTCTGATAGTGCTCCTATGTATATACCTACTTCTAGGCTTGGGGACTCGCCTTTGTCTCACAGCAAGAGGGCTTTGCCGTTTTCGCCACCTCTCAAAGCTATTAAACCAAGTCTTTCTTTAGCCGAGAGAAGCTCAAGTGCACTCCAGGGTGCTACAAATGCTGGCAAGGTACTTTTATATATCAGTGCTTATGTAATTTTGTCTGCTTATTATAGGATTTTAAATCGCCTCAAACGGTGCTTAAATGCGTGAGATATGATTATAATACTGCAGGATCCGAATGCTGTCTGAAATGCAACTGTTTTACTTTATTTAATTTTTTTAACTTGCTATGTTTGTTAGGATTTTGGGTCCAAGGATCATTATAGGATATTTATAGAACAGAAGTGTGTCGTTCAAGGTACATAAAATATTCAGCCAGAGCTGCTCCTGTAGGAGTGAGGTAATCGAAATAAGGAATCTCAATATTAAATCCAATAATTAATGGCGTATCTAGTGATTAAGATAATGACAAATAATGAAGTTATCAGTACTTCCGCTTGTGTTTGTCATGAGTTGTACATTTAGAGTTGCTCGTCATTTGGAGTATTTTGCTTGTTTTACATTCAGGATTTTTTTGGTTCACTTTATAGCCTTATAAACAGAGCTGAAAGAGAAGCTCAGTGAAGGCAACATAAATGAATTGTATTTACCACATGTTTAGGAGCTAGCTAGAAGTGGGGGAAATTTTTTTGCATCAGCTTCATTTTGTTCATTAGTTTTCGTAATATGCTGTTAAACATCAAAATGGCTTATTAAGTTATTTATTCTCTATATAGATGTTATCCCTCCGGGAAGAAGAGAGTGCAAGACCATATGGTGTGAGGATTTTATCCACCAGCTCCCCACATAAATCTTCTTCCAGAAGTTTTAGTAGGCTTTCGTTCGAAGATAGTTATGATGACTCTGACTTTTCAGGGCCCTTTGTGGTGGATGAGGATGAAATGATTGATCCTGGTAGCAGGTATGTAAGCATAACAGTAATTCCTGTTTCTTGTATGATGCATCCATATGCCGTCTTGTGAACTTTTCTTGCTATATATCTTGGTTTCATGTGAAGCATCTAAAAGTTAAGGGAAAACATGGGATCAGAGGCTGATACCCTAATTGGATTAGGTTACATATAGACATGAGTGTGAGTGTTAGCGGTGAGTATTCCATTTTCTTAGAGAGGTACCTGTTGTATTCTCATCTTTTGATTGGCAGTGCTATTTGATTAATTATTGTTTCCTACATCGCATGCACAGTGATTTATCATTAGCCTGCTTTCCTCATATATTTATTCCGCCAAGAGCTATTTGTGGTAGCATCTTTTATTCCTTGCAGAGAAGTTCTTTGTGGTAGCATGTGAGTTCCGAGTATCATTTAGTAATCAGTAGCAGCAGTTTAGACCTTAGAAATGCTTCAAGTAACTTTTTCCCTTGTATTGAATATCATATGTTTTTAAAATATCATTTCTGATTTTCATTTCCTTTTTCGTTAAAAATACAACTTTCTTCTTTGAGCCTTTAGATAGTCAACGACTTCTAGAAGTGTGGTCATGGGATAAAAATGAGAGAATTCAAGTCTAAGAGCCATTAGAATTAAACTGTAAGTTCGAAAATAATTAATTCCAGGTCCATGGCTGCTGGCCTTATTTTGCTATGTTTTAGTAAGGTGCAAGAAATAAGGTTTTCTAGGTGCTCTAGTCTGTAGAATAAATTGATAATCGATGATGAGAAATAGGCTTATTCATCATTAAACTATTTCTAGATGCACTGCTGCATGCAGCATTATTTTATTTTTATTTTTCTTTTTGAAAGGCAATTTTTTTTATTGTATCTCATTTTGATGTTTAACATCAATACATACATGAGTAAAAAGTTGTATTTATATGGTTCTTTACTTCTTTTGCTTAAGCTATGATTTGTATTAATTTTTCTAAGAGATACCCCATGCAAGTAAAGAAGATATTGTAGAATGTTATAAAAATTGTGTTGTAGCTCTTTTTTCTGCTTAAAGCCATAAATTATCATTTGTAATGAAATCAATGAAGACTGACTGGTCTTCATTTGTCCAGCATGAAAAGCCATCTGATAGGTCTATTAGGTTAAAGTCTCATTCCTGTTTTTCGTGCAAAATATTAAATAATTTGTTCAGGGGCAAAATTTATCTTATAGATTACGTACTCATTGGCACATCACTGGATGGTCATACAAGTTTCTGTAGATGTACTTTATCTAAGCGTACATATATTAATCGGTATTAAGGTTGAAAGACGAGTGAGAGCTTAAAAATTGTAGCAAACTGAGAAGAAACAAGGGAGGACAAGAGTGTGCTCAACAGCTTACAAAGAATGACTGGTGAGTAGTCATTGACTCAATGTCATCTATGATATGTGAGCAATACAACCTAGATATATCAAACTAACAGTAATCACCCTAACTGGCGAAATAGATGCTTATTTTGAAGATAGTAGGAGCAAATGATACAGATAAATATTTATATTTGCCTGATATAATCATAACAAACAACAGTTATCAGTGATTATCTTTATTGTAATGACGCTAAGGACAGAACAGAACTGCATGAAACTCTGTAAAAGAATACATTTTTCGCTTCTGACTTGTCTCCTGTTAAGTTGCAGCATATTTTTGTAAGTTTTACCGGTTTTCTCAAGTAATTGGGTTGTTAGGTCGAAACTGCCTTTCCTCGAGTCAGTATCCTTCGGAGTACGGGTGACACAGTATATTGACAGATAGATCACCTAGATAGTGTTTGTCATCTTAATATGTCACACCAGTTTACTTAATATCTATGATCAAATATTATGAATCTATGTTCGAGCTTGTTAGAGCTTTTCATGGTTAATCTAATACGTTTCATTTTGATGTGAGACACTGAGACCTGCTCATGCGACATATAACCTGCTTTTATTTGTGCATAACATTTGAGTACCATATTTAGTAATTTTGACTCCCTGTGTCTCCCAGACCTGGTTCATCTGATCGATCAGGAAATCTAGGCACACCACACGAACATTCGGGGCCATTTACACCAAGAAAATCACAAGATGCTGCAGTTGGTGCTCTTGTTCAGATGCTGAAGAAAGCACCACCTCTTAGACAAGACTTGAATCCGTCACAAAACGTGTATAATAAACCCTCAAGGCCCGAAAATTCATCCAAACAGATTCAAGTTCCACCTGTTACTGCAGTTGCTTCTTCAAATCTGGATTCTTCTCGGGTTTCTGGCGTCAAGACCACTTCAGATGCATTAGATGAGCTCAAAGTGTACACGGACATTAAACTGCTGTTAAGGCAATCAGGGAAGTTCTAGAATGAACAGTGATGACGGAAAATGTATGGAAAAGTTTGGAGTTCTTGTTTGGTTTTTAAGTCGGACTGTGATTATAATGATACGAGTTGGTCATGATGATATTGGTTTTGTTATGTCGGTGTTGTCTTTGTAAATATTTCATATGTTAGTATATATGGTAGTTTCATACAAATTTGGCTTGTCGATGCCTCGATGGTGCACCATCAAGAGCATTGTGGTTTGCATCTGGCTTGTGGTTATGAACAAAGTGAATATTAATTAAAGAGTAAATTACACCGTTCATCCTTATGGTTTAAGCCAAATCCCTGATTAAAGTATCTTTTTTTTTATTGCCTAATTGATCCCTATAATCAAACTATGTAACACTGTTTGTCTTTATTTTTAACCTTTGTTAAATTTGACCATTAACTTTAACCATGGCCCACCTACTCAAGGGTATTTTCGTCATTTTCACTTTAACTATTTTATTTTTTTGTTGTATCTTTTCACCTTTTTAATACGTAGTAACATCATTTTAATTGTCACATCCACGAAACCACCAATATGTCTCTCTCATTACTACAACGAACACCCTTTCTCCTTCCTTACTTATTGTCTCTACCAACCACCACCTTCACCCTTTTATCTTTTCTTTCTGCAACTTTTTGTTTCATCTTCACTTTTTGTTACCAAACCAACAATAAATATGTTGGCGTATATGTCCGAATAGCTTAATCCGAATGGACACCCAATTCCGGACGAACATCATATGTCGTTCGGACGCGACAAGCTCCAGACCAACTTTGGACGTATATGCCCGAATGGCTTAACCCGAACGAACCCTTAGTTCCGAACGACCTCATAGGTCGTTCGGACTAACGGTCACTTCTGGCCTCAAAAGTCAAACCTGATATAAAAGGTAAGCAACAGACATTCAGAAGTCATGACATAACCAAATAAGGACCCAAAAAGAGCAAAGGCTCTGAGGTCTGCCCATTCGCTGGACGGGAGAGCCCGAGGATGGTTCGACCGCCTCCCCCCGGGCAGTATAAACAAATGGGCAGACCTCAGAGCCCAGTTTGAGACCCGTTTCTCCCTACACATCATTTTAATTGTCACCTCCACGAAACCACCAATATGTCTCTCTCATTACTTCCTCCGGTCTTGATGTTGTCAAGTCCCACGGATAATATAGTCTGCCGATTCGGTCTACTGAGTGTCATTGTCACGGATAACGGAAAGCAGCTTGTTGACAACCCCTTCAAAAGCTGGTGTGAGAAGCTGAACATCCGGAAAATCAACACGGCTGTGGCTCATCCGCAGGCCAACGGTCTTCTGGAAAGGGAAAACAAAAGCTTACAGGCGGGAATCAAAGCAAGGTTAGGACGAACCAAAGCCGGATGGGTAGATGAGCTACCAAATGTTTTGTGGGCTCACCGGACATCTTTGAAGCAGAGCAACGGGGAAATACCCTTCAGCTTAACCTATGGTAGTGAGGCGGTCATACCGGCTGAAATTGGCATGCCAACTCACCGAATGATGGTCATCAGAGAAGGAATAGATGAGGACGATACCCGTCGGATTGAAGAATTGAATGAGAGGGAGATGCGTCTGAACTTGGATCTACTACAAGAAAGGAGGGAAGAGGCGGCAATAAGGGAGGCCCGATAGAGGCCCGATATAAAACAAAGATGGAACGGTATTATAACCAGAAAGTCCGTCCGGTATCTTTTAAACCGGGTGATTTCGTGTACCGGAAAAACGAAGCCAGCCGAGTCGAAGATCAAGTCAAGTTGGGTCCAAAATGGGAAGGACCGTATCGGATTGCTGAAGCATATCAGTGCGGATCGTACAAGCTAGAGACTATGGACGAAGAAGAGGTGCCACGAAAATGGCATGCAATTAACTTAAGAAAATGTTTTTTGTAGAAGTAAGTATGTAAGTCTATAAGCCATCATGAACAAAGTATGATTATGAAATGATAGTATATTCTCCTTCGGTTTGGAAAGGAGAAAATTTTCCCACATATATTGTTATGAACAACGACAAGGCATTAACATGGCTCCGGCAGAGATTAGTTACCTCTGTTAGGCCCATGAAGCCAAAGTTTAGCCATAACGGCATGATATCCCGGCAAGTGCCGTTTCACTAAGAAATAATCAATTCCAAAAGACGTTTAAAAATGTCAGGAAAGAGCCGAGGCGTATTCGCCCTAATGGCAATATTTACCCCAACGAACGTTTAACATGGGTAAAAGCCGAGGCGTATCCGCCCCAACGGCAATGTTCACCCAAAAGAATGTTCAATATGGGAAAGAGCGGAGGCATGTTTGCCCTAACGGCAATACGTATACCCAAAAACGTTTTTAGGGAGGAGCCGAGGCGTATCCGCCATAGCGGTAATCCAAGCGGCAAGGCGGTCACACAACACAAAGTGTGCGAAGTAAATATAAAGAAAAACAATCATATATACAAAGCAGATATAACAAAGGACGAAACAATCATCATTAACGAGGAAGCAAAACAAGTCACAATCATCCAAACGGTTACAAGTCATAGTTAAAATTATCTAAGTACAAACCATCCTAAGCAACCACACGAGTCGCGCAAAAAACAAACATTGTTTTCAGATACAACCAGAAACATTAATGAAAGCTTCATAGGGCATCCGAAGCAATCTTTACCCATAGTCAAAATGGAGACACCCGGACCCCACAATAAAATGATTCAAGACACAGCATTCTCTTCCACAACATTCTCCCCATCTGCATTTCCTTCGATCGTAGCATTCTCACTACCGACATCCGCATTAGCCGCTTCCGAAAGAACGTCAGGACCCACGACATTATCAATCGTTGAAGCTTCGGTAGGTTTAGGGGGAGCAGGATCCGGAAAGAGCTCCATGATCTCGGCCAAAGGCTTGTAGCAGGCGTTGCTAACCTTTTGCACGTACGGATATTCAGTTACGAAGAGCCGGTCGTATAGAGGCTGATACTTGGTTTACGCATCCATGTCCAAATTTTCAAAGTCTGCCAAAACCTCAGCCACCTTATCCGAAGTACGATCAAGACTAACTCCATCCAGAAACCCCGCCATGGAAGAAAGACTGAACGGAATAGCCAGGGACTCTTTATATTCGTGACTGTTGAGAAGGCGGCGAACCATTTCCGGTACAAACTCCTTAATCACTTTAAAACGTTCCATCTCAGTAGTTCCCATTCGGACCGCCAAATCCTGTTTCTCCTTTCGGAGATCCTGATTTTCCTTCTCTTCATCGGTCAGCAAAGCTTTGGTTTTGCTCAATTCAACCTCCAACGATTTAATCCTCTCAATTTGTTCTTCCTTTTCTTTTTCCAGCACAGAAACACGATTGTTTAGATTCAACACCGTAACATCACAACCTGCATGCTCAATCCGTAACCTTTTCAACTCCCCCGGTTCCCTCTCGGCACATTCTTGGTGAACCACGGCAAGATTGTTATATTCCTCGAGAAGAGTCTCGAACCGGATGAGAATGTCAGACTGAGCTATCGAACCTTTCTCCAACAGCATCCATGCACGGCAACATGCATCTTCATCATTTAAACCTTCCAAGTATTGCTCCTCTCGGGGAGTCGGAAGGTGAGCCATCATGTCACGGCACACAGAAGAACCGTTCAAACGAGCGTCTGTTTTCACCGACCATCCGGGCACAAAGATCTCACCGGAGGTAAACTCATCCTTATCCGTTTCATCCAAACCCTCCATATGCTTCTTATCTTTACCTCGTCCGTAAGAAGTTACCAAAGGACTCCCTGAAAAACGGATAACAAGTGACACGCACGAGTAAGAAATACACGTAGTAAAAAAAAAGGAAAAAAAAAAAAAAAAAAAAAAAAAAAAAAAAAAAAAAAGGCATGCACAACTCACCATCATCGCCACCTCCGAACTGGCTACTCGCCCCTTCTTCACCCTCGGGCTGTCTCACTGACCTATCCGGGCGAACGGAGCGGAGGGGCATGGGAGCCGAGATGTGTTCAGAAGAATCTAACTCTATGACAGGAGTCTCAACTGATGATTTTCCCTTTTTAGTCGGACGAGGGGCAGCACCCTCTCCGGCGGGACGTTTACCCGAACCTTTGACTTCCTTACTCCCTCCAACACCTTCTTCCTTAAGTTTGAGACCCAATCTTGCAGCGGCCTGTTCTTGCTTTTTCCTCTTAGCCTCCAAAACCTTCTCGCTAGCTACTTCAACCTTCTTCATTTCAGCAGACTTCTCCGGAATATCAGCATTCGAGCCGGCAGGCTCCGTTACATGCAAAGGACGAGTTTCCCCTCCGCGGTACGGATCCCCCTTGACCATAGATGCCCCTTTTCGAAGCGTGGGCTTGATGAGATATTCAGACATCGTCAAAGCTGCAAACCAATAAACCAAGAGTACATATCATTCGGAAGCGAACACACGTGCATATCTAAACATAAAAGAAAATAATGTACAATATAAGCAAGGGCTATACCCTTTCCCTCGGCGTCTTTAAGCGCCGCTCAAAAACCCGGATGATCCCAATGGGAAGTCAGCCCAAGAGCATATAGAAAACCGCGAGGAATCTGGATAAGATCAATCACATGCTCAGATAATCTCTCAGCATCTGCCACATTAAATTCACCCTTCGGAAAAGGATCGGAGATATCCGAGTCGTGATGCCTCCAAGGCATGGCAAAAGGGATAGCTCGTCTATCTATCAAAAAGAACTGGTGTTTCCATCCCTTTAAGCCAGTCAGAATCTCATTAAAACAAACCTTCTTGTCCTTACCCCCTCGTTTCTCGAAAGAAAACCAATGCCCCTGCTTACTCAATTTGTAAAAAACCCGAAAGAGAGAGGTTGTGGGCGTGATGTGTAAACTCCGACTGTAGACCTCGAAAAGTGAAGCACGATGTAAACCCAGCGGAACCAGCTGAGAGATATGGACTTTATAATACTTGATGACATCCAACAAGAAGGAAGAAAAAGGCACGCTAATACCACCTTCATAGAAATATTCCAGATATAAGCCTATAGCGTCCGACGGCAATTCGTCCATCGTCATGTCAACGGGAGGAAGCCTCGGATTTAGATCTAACGGAATACCAACCTCCATCACTACCAAAGTAATAGCCGTCTCATCCATGCGGGAAGTGTACTTTCGAATATCAAACTTAGGTAAAAACCCCTCGGATTCCGGAAGGTCCTCTTCACGAGACGAAACGGACCGACGCGACATAACTTAACCGGAGGAAGAGAGGGTATAGCCGAACAGCAAAGATAACAAAATAATGGGAAGATGAGACGTACCTCTTTGACCGGACGAACTACGCAGCAGACACCCAGGAAAGACGTTCGGAAGGGACGAAAGGAATATGTGTCAGAGGAATACAGAAAATTACAGTGGTAAAAATGAAACAGATGAGACTATTTATAGGCAAAATGAAGGGGTGCGAAACGTCGCATCGTGTCAGATGCTGATGTGTCAGCTTTTGATCCGCACGATAAGGCACGCTTCCACGTGTCTCAATCGTGGTAGTACTGTAAAAACAACGGCGCCTCTATAAACGTGCACAATGATGGCTTTTGGCGTGTTGTACATAAATACCGGCATGCATAGTCTCACAGACCAAACACATCGGAAAAACCGGAGCGAAAATTTGACAAAGTATCACACCATCGTTAAACGATACTATGATACTGGGGGGGACATGTTGGCGTATATGTCCGAATGGCTTAATCCGAATGGACACCCAATTCCGGACGAACCTCATATGTCGTTCGGACGCGACAAGCTCCAGACCAACTTTGGACGTATATGTCCGAATGGCTTAACCCGAACGGACCCTCAGTTCCGAACGACCTCATAGGTCGTTCGGACTAACGGTCACTTCTGGCCTCAAAAGTCAAACTTGACATAAAAGGTAAGCAACAGACATTCAGAAGTCGTGACATAACCAAATAAGGACCCAAAAAGAGCAAAGGCTCAGTTGCCGCGCAAAACGGTCGCTATCTCATTTGGACGCATCCGATGGAGACAAAAATAGGTCTCCTATATAAAGAGGAACAGTTTTCACTCAAGGGTAACTTATCTTTACACACACTTACTCATCTTATTATTACCTCTTTTATCTTACGTACCGATAATTATCCTCACGCCGAAGTTTGGTCCTAGAGTCACACCTGGGGTGAGACTAACGCGTTCACTATCTTAGCAGGTATCCAAACGACTTGACAACATAAAGACTGGAGGAAGTTCTCACAAACCAACCACCCCGCAAAGAAATACTTAAACAAAATACAAACACAAAGCATATATATATATGCATAAAAGACATTTTTTACTACTTATGCGCCACAAACACATAAAAACCCGATTCACCATACACCAATACCTCACCACACCACCACTCCCTACTGGCAAGATTAGAGGTGGCAATTTATGCCCAAAATGAAAAAAAATTGGCTAATTTTGGCTAATTTGTAAAATATTTGAGCACATTTAGCCCCCTCTTTTTTTTAAAATGAGCAGGCCCATTGAAAAGTTAAATGGGAACAACTGACACATGCACCACCACCAATAATAACCCACCCTCAACAATGACCGGAGAACACCCCCCCACCGGCGTCGAGTTTCAAAACTCAAATCAGATTTATGGACTCAATGATGAAAATGTATAAAATCTTTGATGATGATGTTCATAGGTCTAAGACTACGAATCTGAGCTTCTTTTTTGGATTTCATGTAAGGGGATTTTTTAACAGATCTAGGTTTCTTTTTTTCTTTTTTTTTCAAGCAACAACAGATTTAGGCATTTGGAGATGATGCTCAGTGAATGTGGTAATTGGTTATTTGGGATTTTTTTTATTTATTTAGTTGCTATGTGGAATTGATTTAAAACATAATACAAATAGTTAGTTTGTTGATTGATGCTTAAATCTAGGATTTTTGATTTCTTATCTGAATTGGATGGTCATATTTGAATTTGGGTTTTGGATCTTGAATTGATTTGGGGTTGTGGCAGTAGTGGGGGTGGAGTTGACCGACGGTGGGACAACATATGGTGTTACTATTGGTGGAATAGGAATCTAATTTAGAAATGGGATGCTGTTTAGAGAGGAGTGACTTAGGTTTAGTGACAGAGAGAAGATCTCATTGTCACGGCGATTGATATAGTGGTGGTGGAGGTGTCGGACGATGGTGGCAGTGGTTGACCAAGTAGGTGGTTGGCCGGTATGGTAAATTCAATAGAGGGAGAAGAGAGATGGGTGTGAGAGTGTTTGTTTGTGAGTGAAAAGGAGTGTTTGGTGGATCATATAATGCCGAAATGACTCATGAGGGGACTTAACGACGATATTTAACAGACATCCATGATAAAGACGAACAGTGTTACATAGTTTGATTATAAGGATCAACTAGGCAATAAAAAAAAGATATAGTTTGATTATAAGGATCAACTAGGCAATAAAAAAAAAGATAGGGACTCAATCATGGATTTAGCCTAAACCACGAGGACGAACGATGTAATTTACTCTTAATTAAACATATTACTTTGTTGCTTTTTGTGCCATATTCCAATTGGGATACTATGTGATATTAATTTCATTAAGACTTAAAATCAAGAAATGGCAATTACAATAGATAAATAATTACTTTGACTATTGCATAAATTACCTTTAAAATGTCACAAAGATGCACCTAGCTATAATATACACAACAAAATCAAACAAAAAGCAAACTCGATGAGTCTTGACCTTAGAAAAGAATTACGTTTGGCTACATTTTGTGACATCTGACAAGTTCTTATATCATGTCCTAAAGCGATACACTAACAAAAATAATAATAATAAAATTAAACGACAGAATAAGGATCGATCTAAACATGTTTTAGACAAGAATGCTCCAACGTCACTGAATATAGCCCATCATATATGCGCTCTAGTAGATTTTGTGAGACCCGATGTCGATTACAAAAATCTTTTATCATGTACGAACACGCGGCTCAACAAAAATATTATAAGCACCATACACAAAATAGCCAAATGGCAACCGTGTTTACACACATAGAACCTGTGATCAAGTTAAGAGTTCAATTGTACTAAAAAGGGTTAGCAGATAAACAAATCAACATAATCTACCAAACTTAAACCAACAAAGATGGCACACAACCGGTCTTAAGCATCAAGGGTTCAAGCAAAACATATTACATGCTGAATTCTGTTCCATACGGATGATTATTGTTTGTCATAGTAGTAAATAGTAGTAACTAGTAAATGAAACGCTACTGATTAAGCGGCAGCAGGTTGAGAAGTTTGGGATTCTTGTTGCTTCTTCCACTGGTCGGGTGTCTGAGCTTTAGTAATGGAGAGAGCATGAATGTCTTTCATCTCCTCAGCCAGTGCTCCATTCACCATTCGGTGCCTTTCCAACAATCTCTTCCCTTCAAATTGCTCAGAAACAATCTCAACTTGGAAACTTGCACCACACCTAACAACAATACAACATCTTAATAGACAACCTAGATTGAACATGTGAGAAATGGTTAGTTGTTTCTGATAAGGAACTTACCCTCCAGATGTATCAATCACTTCCTGAAAATACAACATCCAAATATCAACATTAGATAGAATAATAACAATAATAAAACCAATACTGAATATCAGTTAATCATGCGTTATAATAGAAATACCCCGCATAAAGACTAAATCAAGAATTAGCATAAAAGAAACGCCATTTCAATGGATTACGGAAGCATTCCAAATAATCTTTTTCTGATTGGTATTTTAAGGATTTTTGCTACTTTTCAGCATTCTTCAGTCAAACGGAAATCGTGATCTATAGTATTTATTTATGTGTGTGGAGAAGTCATTTTCACAAATTTAGCTGTGGGCTTGGTTAAAAAAGTCTTGTTATGTACGCTTTTTAGAGGATTTGATAGTCGGGCAAGGCAATTAGAGACAGTTGTGATCTACAATGGTCATAACCTAGAGGTGCGTTTCTTGGAGGCAGCATATATAAGAGCAAATTGCAGTTTATATTTGTTAAAGTGTTACTTTCTTTCTTTTTTCTATTAAGGCACACTAACGATCTGACAATGTATACAACTATTTCACACAATTGTCTCATAACTTGAATCCACAACCACTAAGTTGGGGAGTATCTACTTAAGGTGTGCCTGTGTTTGTTCTCTTTCCACAATCCTTGCTGCTAACAGTTATGGGTGAATCACAGTAAAGAAGAAAGGAAAGCCTCCCGTATTCTTTATCTAAAATTTTTGACCCTAAAGCATAAACTGCTCTTACCCAAGCAAGTTAGGGGGTGTTTGGGTTGTTTACTCAAACTGTCTATCCACTTATCGGTTTTAAATATAGTTTTGAACAAGCAGTTTAGTTATAAATCATAGATATGACACAAACAGTGGATAACCAATCTCAAACACTTTTCTGTGGGGGTTGGGATTCCGCATATTTCAAGTTTTTATAGGTTTATTGCGTTTTGAAAGAGAAAAAAAGAAAGAAGACTGCTAAATGCTTATTTGCTTATACTTTAATCAAGTAAGCAGTTTGAATAATCACGTACATACAACCACTTAGCCGTCCCGTGGCCTAGACGCCTAGTGGTAAAAGGCTTGCAACTAACATCACTAAAATGTGAGAGGTCTCAAGTTCAATTCCTGCGAGGTGAAAACAACCCTGAAGTGGCCACGCCAACCTCTTACAAAAGGAGGGCTTTACCCGGTTCGAGTCTGTGTGTCGATGGGTCTAAACCCTATGGATTAGTCAGCCAAGTGGTCGGAAACCATGGTTACCCAAATGTAATCACCTGTATACTTGGTTGATACGCCCTTAGGGTTTTAATTGGTATTAGATACTCTACTGCAGTTGTAAAAAAAAAAAAAAAGCATGTTGGTAAAAAAAGCATGTTGGTAAATAGAAACAACAACAAGGCACATGGTGTACTTACAATGTGGGAAGGAGACAATTTAGCCCTAAGTGCTGATTCAACCTGCTCCTTTGACACACCCATGAATAGCTATGAGATATTTTAGCACAAGTCAATTACAAAACTTAAACTCCTGAACTATAATACAAAAGTTATTTTAGGCGTCCCACTTACGCGTTCTTTTTATATTCTTTAACGGGTCAGAATGTGAATAGGGTCGGGTCGGGCTGATGTTCAAGGTGTATCTTTCTTTTGCTTTTTCTATTTTCCAAAAAAAAAAAAAACAAGAATCGGGCAATTTGTTAAAAGGAGGAAAATAATTGTACAATTTATTGAAAATGATTTTTTTTTTTTTTTTTAATTTGTTTATTTAATGTACACAGAGGTTGTAGATGCAATAATCTGCGCCCAATATATGGTAGAGAAGTTCGGGTCTTCAAGGATGTTCGGATCTAGTGACGTGCTTCGAACCTTGTGGAACTTCGTACCTCCTGCTAAGTTTTGAGCTGTGATAAGAGAAGTAACACACGTTAACCTCGTCTCGAGTGTTTAGTTTGAGACCCAACCCCCATGTGATAATGAGTATGGTGATTTGAATGAAGTATGAAGTATAAAGTAAATATGATAATATGAGTGCTCATTCGGTTAGGAGTAATTCCTCCCAAGGATATCATCTTCCTCAATGGTCAATAGTTGAGGCTATTTATACTACTTACCTATTTCGAGAATTAAGCATGGGCTCGGTGGGCTTGTTCGTACAGCCCAATGGCTAGGACGGCCTTTTCAGAATGACGTGGAGCTTGTCAGCTAGTGACGAACCTTCGATTCGTCCTTTTGGTTCATCACTTGGTATCGTCCTTTGGGATCGTCAGTGGATAACACATTGGTTCGTCAGTGGATCACACTTGTATCTTTAATGATTCACACTTTGTATCATCAGTGGATCATACTTTGTTTCGTCAGTGGATCACACTTTGTATCGCCAGTGGTTCATACTTTACCCGATACACCGTAAGAGGTCATCAAGGTATTCAAAAAATTCCATTAAGTTGTTCATAAAATTGAACTATCTTATACGACGTTCTAAGCGTGTGATTATTTTTATTTATACCAAAATGAGCACATAATAAAATTTTCATTCAGAACATTTGGGAAAGAGGAAGGGGAAGGGGAAGGGGGTTTCTCATGTAAAACGCGTCACTCATGTCTAGGCCCTAGCTATGTCGAAGAACAACATCCTAGCTCCTTTCCTTCCTGAACTTTCCCTTTTCTTAAAGATTTCACCGTCAATAAAAGTTACATTCTTCACGTGTGGTTCCACTCCGCACTTGCTAATGAAGCAGATTATTTATACTAGACGAGTACCCGTGTATAGTGACGGGATTTTATCGCGGCACATAATTATGATTGTGATATTTTGATTAGGTGTTTCGTATAAAATTTATTCATACATGTAAAAAATAAAAATGTAACCGTAAATTATTGTAACATATAATAATTAAAGTAAAAGAACAAATTTTAATAGCTAATTTCAATATTCAAGAAATGGGATACATTAGTTTTAAGTTTCCTAATTTAGTTTCAAGCCTTCCATGAACAATTTAGTTTTATAAATTAGTTTTAATTTTTCACTTTTCACTTTCTTGGTTTTTTCTTTATATATAGCATAGATATTGCGTAGTTTTTTATTAACTTCGTGTTAGTGAAGCAAGCATCGCTTTAATGATTTTATGTTACAGTATGAAGTAAAATCGAACTTCGTTCAAAAAAATAAAAATAAAAAATGAAGTAAAATCCAACACGAGCTATGCTATTGTAAGAGACATTTTAGTCTTACTTTTCTCGCTAATTCCTAAAACTTAATTAGACGTCTAAAATTTATCATGCAACATTTACACTATTTTTATCGGTTAAAATCACTTACAAACGTCATCATCTTTAAGTAAGTTATTTTTTATTGAATAAAAGAAAAATAGGTGTCTAGATTTAAGCATCAACATGTTGGAATTTAAATATCTTGACATTTAAATAAATAAATAAACATCAAAGCACGTATAATAGCGGAAGCAATGATCTAATTTAACACAAAAGGTATTACCGAATATTAAATAAGAAACGTACCGTTATGATCCTAGCAAGAACAAGGATCAAATCTTCTTTCACATTCACTAGAACAATCAAATGGATTAACGTGGAACCCCTTACGTTTTTGTTCCACAATTCAGAATAATAACTAAAGTAAGTTATATCCGAGTTCTCGAACACAAGTACTATTACTCGATCAAAGGTTGATGTTAGTGAATGAACACAATTTATTAAACCAAAACTATTTTGTTTAATAAACATTGAATCTATTATTCAAGAAGGAAGTAAATAATGATCATTCTTCTACATTCTGTACAATAGATATGTTAAAAAAAGATATCATGTCACATAATAAATATCATAGTGCACAGTACATATTTATCATATGTCATAACTACAGTACGAGGCATGTAGGGAACATTAAAGTCGATTAGACTTTAAGTGTTAGTCTGTTCATGACATTGAACAACCAGACTCAATAAATAATATATTTGATATTATAATGTGTCGTATAAAGTTGAGAACCGAATAGTAAATTCGGTTAGGGATAAAAAAAATCACTAAACTGAATAAGACTAAAGGGTATTTATAGATAGCATTTAATCTTGTCCAACAAGTTATTGCTAGCACATCCTCAAGTTCTAAAACTCGACACTCAACCCCCTCCTTTATTTACTAACAGTCATTAGTCAATTCCGTTAATTACTTTAACGTCCGTTAGTCCATATTTTGTGTCCAAATAATTAAAATATATAATAATATATATATATTAATTATTCCTTTGATCATTCATACGTAAAGTGTGCAATCCCTCAGTCCCGGGTTCGATTCTAGTCATACACGATTTAATATTTTTCCAAAACTCTAACAGCTCCCACTTGGAAATTTATTAAAAGGGTAATGACATTGGTTAGCGTCTAGCAACACGCCAATGCCCCTAGTACAACTCGGGTGGTGGTCTCCTGGAAAAACCACTTGATGATTTAATCATCATACTTATCCTTTTGTTCTAATACTTCATTAATAAAGATATGGATCTAAGTCATTCTTTATTAATAATTATGTTTCTCGTTGTTTATGATTGAGCAAGATTACCAAATCATCTGAACCTATTCAGGGGAGATTTTGGGTGCGGCAGCACAAACATCTTGTCAACCCTACAAAGGGCCAAACAGTATTAAACTCCAAACAATTTGAAGGAACAAATTCTATCTTGACTACGAGCATAACTCATGCACTTCGCAACGCTTCCCAAAATAATCCGTATAGCTACCCGTTACGTATAGCGTTAAATTGAATCAAAGAAATGCACTATATGCATGACAGTTATCTGGTATCTCAAGTCTGAGGATAACTATATACTCATGATTTACTTGATGACAAGATCCATAAAGTAAACTCATGTGGCGGGATTAAGTCCTATACTCAAACATTTTGAATATCATGTGAAATTGGTATGACAACGCATCAATATACTTTCAAGTATATTCTACCAATACTCAGATTTACCTTAATTTAATGATATTCCCATATCATTAACTGGCAACGGACAGTTTAGAATATATAAATATATTCAAGGATATAAACATGCAAATATAGGATATATTATTAAGAAAATGATAATAAACATAACCATTATTTTATTTCATTAAAATAATAATTGTTCAAAAACATCCCATTATCCAAACACTAAAATAGATCAATGCATGATAATTCTAATTAATGAATTATGCCTCAAGTCATGTCAAACATACTTGTTGACAAGGCATAAATCAACTAATTTTGATCTATGGGAATTTTGAGAATACTTATTTCAAGAATTCAATTAATGAAGTTCTTGTATGTGTGCTATCAATTATCTTGATAATGCCACATAATATTTCATAAAATACGTGACATCCTCAACCACGAATTTATGACAAGCAAACTATCAAACCTTTTATAGTTTAAAGTATTCTAATTCTTTAATGTAAAATGCAACTATGCTTACAGTTAAGCATAACTAGTACACATGGCCATTAACTAGGATGAAATCCTACCATGACTAGTATTGAGTGTCATCTCAATCTTATTAGCATCATTGTATGCAAACAACAATATGCTCTTTTAAAATCCCGTAAACTTTAATATCCAATGTGTAATGTTTGACACCTTCAAATCTTTCAAGATTTGTCGGCTACATCAATTACGCAACAATTGCCATATGGTTTATATTTAGAATTCAGGAGCTATTCCAGGATGAGGATGTTAATTCTAAATCTAACCATATCCATTACACTTAGTTATCTAATAACTTTCAATTAGATATTAATGTTGTCAAATCATCTTTCATCAAGCATGATACAACAAACAACATGATGTACATGTCATATCTTTTCAAAGATATTTATCTATCTAGACTTTCTAATAGTATAATCATGTTTATTAGAATCAATAATTTTACCGCTTATGTTTATCATAATAAACATATATTTCAAGGTTGTATTTTATTTTCTAAATCTTCACGTGAAGTTTCATTCCAAACTAAGACTTAACATTTAATGTTAATGGAATGCTACTTCCTATATGTTATACAACATACATGAAATGAAGAAATATAACACTCCCACTAGCTTTTAGGAATATTAAGAGATTGTCTTATTTTAATTATAAATCAAAACTAGGATTTAATAATTAAACATAAGTATATCCCAGGTGCACGCACTAATCCATTCATAAATGATTTGCACTTTGTATACTTCCAAAGATTATTTGAATTCAAATACTCCTTTCAATTACTTATCGTCCTCGCACAAGTAATTACTCAAGAAAGAGTTTTGATCTTCCATTCTTAATTTCATATAAATGCAACTAAGAATGACAATCATAATCTTTATATATTTAATGTGCCTACAAAGAATTTCAATCACAGTTAATTGCTTAAATGTGTTTGATAATCTTTTCATACATTAAATTTGTATACAGAATTGTCCATTATGATTTCTACACAGAAATTTAAATCTCTAGGATTTTAATTCCTTTTCTGAAACTCATCTTCATTCTATAGTGTAACTATAGAGTTCAAGATTAATTAAGTTTTCAAAACTAATTATCTTTATGGACTGCATCTAATCATTCATAGTATGAGTGACTTGCCAAATTCAATATTTGCAATTTATCAACAGGTTTACTATAATCCTGTATCTCATAATCCTCAACATATTATACAAATATTTGAGATATCCTTGTGGAATTTGATTAGACAAATCGTATCCCCTCAGAAGGGATACAAGGAAAACGTTGGATTTGACAGATATATCGTCCGTGGAATTTGATTAGACAAATCAAATGAGAACATACAGAAAACATATTGTTGATAACATCAACCGGCAGAAAGTTCTACAACAGAACCTAAGATTCTTATCGGAAAATATAGAAGTCAGCGAACGCGTGTCGAGAATCCAAACGTATCGAATCGTACGGCGATAGGGCAGATCAGACGTATAAATAGAATGAACCTAAAGTCTCACTAACGCAAAATTTTCAAACAGCGTATCAAAATTCCAAGGCTCCTAAAGTACTCCTCGAAATATCCTATGCCCACAACAAGTGCACGTTATATGATATAAGTATTATCACGTTGGCCAGACGTCATAATACTGGCATCATATAAATATGCCCTCATGATGGTCATACTTTATCTCAAGTCGTGAACAAAATAACTTATCTTAATCCACCTAATCCAACTACAGTTTCAGAGGTCATCAAAATCAAACAACATAACTAAGAGGAGAACGAAACTACTCGTAAGCGTAACAGAGATCCTAGAATGTCTATCGGAATTACGGTACGTCGTCAATAGCGTTAATCTTTCATTACTCACCGGAATCAACTTAGCCAATATAAATGGTTGTTTCAAAATCCGCCCAATTCTAAACATAAATCTCCAGGTTCCTTCCACAATTCATCAAAATTCGCATAACAACACCATCATCCAACATAGCAGAATGAACCAGAACGGAAATTACTAATAGAGAGCCTAAATCATTGAGAGGATCTTATCATCAGGTACGGAAATTTAAGTAGGTTGAAGGAAGTGAATTACGTCATTGATAGCTTCATCCTTCACAGAATTAACTCTTCCAAACCCAAACGTCGCTTCCAAATTTTCATCCATTCAAATACATGATCTTAAACCTCTTCCAAGTCCAAGCAGTCTGTCTACGTCTGTCCATATGATCATAGGGTAGAAAGGAATTATAAACTCGAGTCTGGTCCCTCAATCCTTCGGCACCTCTTCTGGACACTGTGGTGTGGTAACGTGAATCTCTGACATGATCACCGTGCATTCTTCCATTCGCGAGTCTGCTTCTGCTCTCAATTCATCTTAGTACAACTAAAATGAATAGAGAAGCAAGATTGTGCGTCTTTGACAGGTCTTCTAGCATAGTTCGAAATTCGCCAACTCAAACTGCTGTCATCACAGGATACCTGGTAGTGTTGTCTGCTATAATCTCTGAACGCCAATCCAATCTACTCTCCCAGAACAAAGGGTCATTCTACTTAATACAAGGATGATCTATGGTTCCTCGTTCGTCTCTGAGCACAAACACACTGTCATACTATGACAATTGTCCAACTACTCGCGAAGAACATGATTCTATTAGCCAATAGAATTGGCATTATTTAAAACTCATACTGATCACAACGAGTACGAAAACAGCTTCATGAATCGTCTCAGGGAAAACTTCATATCTACTTTCACATCACCTACTTTCCTCTTCACGCGTAAAACTGAAATGCTTCACGGAGGTTACTCTCAGTTAGTCATCTACCTTCTTAGAAGTCCTTGTGGTTGCTTTTTCAGTCCTTCAAGCATTAAATGCGGCCGTCTGATACGGAGTTTCAAAAATAGAACAAATCAATCATTGATACGCAGAAATGGATAATGAGTATGGATAGTGATACGGTTAAATTCACGATAGTCGATACGTCGCGGCATACTTCTCTCTTCCTTATTCATAAACCAATAGGAGCATTCAAAGAGGACACTGAGGTGAACAAAATCATATTCCATCAGCTCCTTCAATTTCTCAACTTCTATGTCATCATGGTTTCGTCAGCTGAGATCAGTTTAATGCTAACTCTTCTTCCCAAGCAGGAGGGAATCCCAAGAGGTTCATCAAAGAAAATCGAAAAATTTTCGTACAACCAAAATACTTCCAATGCCAGATCTTTCTAAGGTTGGATACTAATAGGTGTCAGGAGAATTTGACAATTTAATGAAATCGGAATATGTGCTTTCATAGCAACATTAATCTTAATAGATTTAAGAGGTTGAGGGTCATCAATAAAAAAGTAGGGTGAAAATAGATGGCTAAAAGTCTTATATCAGATATGGTAGTCTTTGGTAGCTTTATGAAGAGCCAGCCAATCCATAACCAAAAGACCTCAAAATCAAATATATCAAAAGTAAATGGATTCGTAGATCGAATACGGTCGTCAAGCCAGACGGGTAGTTCATTTGTCAGTGTCAAATACATGGTTCATCAAAGTGTTGAGATAGATAACGAATAGTTCAAAGTGTCAGAATTTTGTTTGGCTTTTAGCAAAATGATAGGTACCGTGTGCATCATTGGTAATACGAACATCGTATAATTGTCAAAAGTGAGATGTATGGAATATTAGTTATCAGCATCATCATGCTCAGTTAACAATTCCGTACTGAGATAGTATTTACACCATATCCTTCCAAAGGAACTGGTTGACAGACAAGGTTCATCATTCAAAGGGAGGGGACAAAACTTCCTATATTCGGGGTTGATAATTACCAGGGTTCTCATAGGAGTAGTAATGGATTACTCAGAATTAAGTAGTATCAGATGATACACTTCATATCTGACATGAGTAATGAATTCATAGAATGTGTCAAACACATTATGGTTGAATGACCATCTGGATGGTCGGAAAGGTATCTAACTGTTTATCAAACAGATCGGAATTGGAGATCAAAATCAGAAGGTGAAACTTAAATGGTGGTTACTAATCTTAGGTTGCAAAACTTTCTAACCTCTGAAATAAATGTTCTTACAAGGCTTAACTAAAGGCAAAGGCACGAATCAGAGTGATGCGGAAGCAATGTTACTTACATAGATGTCCTACTCTACCCATTCCTCACCGGTAATAACTTAAGTTCTTATGGGGAAATCCTAAAGCAATATCTCAAAGGTTCTCTTATGAGCGCCTACAGTGGAAACGTAATGGTCCAAACTTCACAGGCCAAGGGTAAATGTATTACAAGTCGCAGCCTGTCGCTCTGATACCATAATTGTAACACCCCAACCCGATAAGGGTAGAAGTATTACGTTATGGTGACATATCAGAAACAAACATAAGCATATGACTAAATAATACAAAATGAATTTCAATGGTTACAAAGGAAATCTGAAGATACAAGGTTACAAAGGAATACAATGATTACTAAGTCTAAATATAAGCTCTTCTAGTCAACTCTAAATCCATGAAAGCAATCTAATCGTAGTCTTCTAAGTCCAAAACACTCCACTCATAACCCAGCTTCCAACTATAACCTGCCGCAGGAAAAGAAATGCGGCTGAGCTTAAAAAGCCCAGTGAACAGATATATATAACGTAACAGAACGGTGAATAAGCATAAGCAAAAGAATAAGAATACAAAACGAAAAGCATAATCATGAAAGTCATACGAATATTAAGTAAACATAAAATCAAGAATGCATGAGAACTGAATAAATAATGAATCAAGGAATGGAATGAAAATGATGAGAAGGGTCATATAAGGATGTGCCATAAGAACTCCATACAAAATCCGTCAAATCAAACTAGAGCAAATACAAGTATACGAAGAGGGGAGACCTCTAAGTAAACAATAATAGTGTGAGAAGGAGTGCAAGGCACACCACCATGGTCACCATAACTACATATACATAAAACCTAGGATGCATCCATACGCTCCCTAACATAAGTATGTGTGTCAGCTCTAGACTAAGCACACATAAAAGGTTGGCCAATAGTGAATCGCGATAAAATACATATACATAGGGGGAACGCCGTAGATCTATCACACCTCTACGGGGGTGTCATGCCTAAGGTGCCATCAAAGACATGGTCCTAGTACCTCTAGAACTAGTTAAGCTCAGGCACGGATCTATCATATCATACAACAAATAACAAACTAGCATGGCAAGAGAAACGAGAAAGTAACTCAAATAAGCATGGCAAACACATAAGCATAGCATAGCAGAGACATTTAAATAAATGTCAGAATGGATCTATAAGAATGAAAATCATACTAAGAGAGTCATGAGTCAATTAAGGGAAATCATATCAAGGTCAAATGTCAAGTCATCAAAGTATCAAAGGTTCATTGTCAAAGGTTCTTAATCGAAGGTTCAAAATCAAAAGGTTTATTTAAAGAAATCTTATCAAATGATTTTCATAAAAATGATCTTTAATAAAGGTTTTCATAAAAGTAGTCTTTAAAATTTGTTTCCATAAAAGATAGCAAAATTCCATTTAAAAGAGGTATCACATCGTTTATAAACATCATTTTAAAATAGTTTTTCTCCAAAACATTTTCATGATATAATTAAGAAAGGTTTTCATATTTAGTCACCAAAATCAGATGAACCTTCTAAGTGTAAAGTGATTCGAATACTAATATCACAGGGTTACGAATGTCAAATGAATCATGAAGAACGAATCAAAGTATAAGGGAACATAGCAATGGCTTAGGGAATCCTAATGAATCAAGATTTAGAAAGTCATGAGATCGAAAGCACCCTTACTGAAAAAGGGTAGAATATCTGTACCTTAAACCGCCAGGGAAAACACACACTAGAAACATAAGGATCGGAATAAATTCCTTCTTCAGCGAATCTACACGAATTATAAGTTTACTTATAAGTCTCATAGTTTTATGATTTCATAGTTTCTTAGTTTCATAATCACGAAGGTTTCATTTTAGTTTTCTTTCCATCTTAGGTAACTTTTCAAAAATAGTAAGTTTCCATACTTAGTAACTTTAGTTATTAACATGTCCGTTTATCAACTTAAAGTATTAGTGATGACCATATTAGTGGTTTAAGGTTCATAATGTCATTTTCATAAGTTCAAGGTTCATAATGTAGTTTTCATAATTTTAGGGTTCATTATGCAATTATCACAAGTTTAGGGTTCATAATGTAAATATTACCAAGTTACATGTTTTTACAAGTTAAGTCCTTTATTTTTAGAAAAATGATCATTTAAACCCTTTAGTTTGAAAAATAAACACATAACACCCTTTTAATATCTTTAAAACTTTTCACAGATTTTACACACAAATTAGACCTGTTTTTTACGATTTTTCATCCTTATAAGAACTCATAATAAAAATTCCCAAAAATTCACACACGCTCCTATATGTCTAAATAACTTCCCCAAATTTTTCCAGAATTTATTATTAAGTATAACTATGTTCTAAAAATCATTTAAGTCAGGTCGTCCAGATTATTGATAAATTTTAACATACGAAAAGTAAGCAGTTCACAGCCCCATCAAACTTATTTATAAAAATCTACAAAAATTCCAGTAACTAGTAAACATATCAGATATTACCCAGTTCAAAGGACACCTTCCAGTTCTGCAAATGATAAATGAAAAACACGGACTATTTTTCCAGACACTTAATTTTCTAAAAATTAAAAAGTGGTCTTCCAGGCCTCTAAAAATTACAAGGCTAATTTTTTCCAGAAAGCTCTTTCCTTGAACTTAATTTTAGACTCCAGAAACACCCAAATACACTTTGTTATCATCAAGATCCAATCGATTAAAGTTGACTTAATTTCCTGGACAGCAGCAGTTTATTATTTTATGTACTAGATTTAGGTTTTATCATACCAACGAGTAAACCCTTTGATACAAACGATTTATGCATGTAATAAATTAGTTATAGGTCGACTTTAATGTGGTTTTAACATGTGTATAGTGATCAAAATAAAACAGCACAACAGGATGATTATATAGGGTTTTTCAGTTTGTTATTTTATGTGAGCCAAAACATGATTTATATCACTTGTTCTATGATCATAGGTATATTAATCGACAAGAACATCAAGAACTAAACAAGAATCAAGAGGATAAAATCAGATTGAACAAGGAATAATACAATTACCCTCGTTGTAAGATCCAAAAGAGGAAGAACAATGTGGATCAAACACCACCGAATTGGGCAGCCGAAACCCTAGCCAAGAACTTCTCTTGAACCGCCTTCAATCTCACGATCAACACCACCACTACGAGCTGTTGTAGTACCACGATGGAACCACCAATAGAGGCCACAAATCTCCTTCTTGCTGCTGTGATTTGGATCGAACAGGTGGGACAGAAGATGGCAGCCGATCTTTTGGTTGAAGGTTGTTTTAGGGTTTTGTAAAGTGGAGAAAAAAATAAATCGGTATATAGGATTTAGGATAACCGAATGTTTGTGATTATGGGCTAACAAGGAATGGATCATGTTTTATGGGCTTGTGATCATATCAATATTAGTGCATGATTTCCTCCTCTATTTACTTGGGCCGAAAATTGGTTCTTGGTTACATAGAATGTCGCCTAAAATAAGACTAGGATTTATGGACATTGTTTTGTGATCTAAATTTGTCATACAAAGTTTTTGTTGCTAAATCATATTAGGTAACTTAACATTTTATTTCTTTAGGTTAAGTTCAAAATAATACTCACTTGTATGATTTTATAAGTTCTTAAAATTTCAAAATTAGAGGGTATTTTGGTCATTTTGGATTGTGGTAATTTTGGGGTTTTACAAATCTTCCCCTCTAAAAGAAAATTTTCGTCCTCGAAAATTGAAGTGAAACAAAATGGAAGCACAAAGAACAGCGAACAGAAATGTGAAAGACTTGTTTCTCATGACTCTATCTTGTTGATCATAAAAGCTTCGGCTTTCTCAGAAAAGCCATACCATAATGAATCCAGACAAAAGAATAATACACCAAACGTAACGGATGATAATCGTATCCCCTCAGAAGGGATACAAGGAAAACGTTGGATTTGACAGATATATCGTCCGTGGAATTTGATTAGACAAATCAAATGAGAACATACAGAAAACATATTGTTGATAACATCAACCGGCAGAAAGTTCTACAACAGAACCTAAGATTCTTATCGGAAAATATAGAAGTCAGCGAACGCGTGTCGAGAATCCAAACGTATCGAATCGTACGGCGATAGGGCAGATCAGACGTATAGATAGAATGAACCTAAAGTCTCACTAACGCAAAATTTTCAAACGGCGTATCAAAATTCCAAGGCTCCTAAAGTACTCCTCGAAATATCCTATGCCCACAACAAGTGCACGTTATATGATATAAGTATTATCACGTTGGCCAGACGTCATAATACTGGCATCATATAAATATGCCCTCATGATGGTCATACTTTATCTCAAGTCGTGAACAAAATAACTTATCTTAATCCACCTAATCCAACTACAGTTTCAGAGGTCATCAAAATCAAACAACATAACTAAGAGGAGAACGAAACTACTCGTAAGCGTAACAGAGATCCTAGAATGTCTATCGGAATTACGGTACGTCGTCAATAGCGTTAATCTTTCATTACTCACCGGAATCAACTCAGCCAATATAAATGGTTGTTTCAAAATCCGCCCAATTCCTAAACATAAATCTCCAGGTTCCTTCCACAATTCATCAAAATTCGCATAACAACACCATCATCCAACATACGCAGAATGAACGCAGAACGGAATTACTAATAGAGAGCCTAAATCATTGAGAGGATCTTATCATCAGGTAAGGAAATTTAAGTAGGTTGAGAGGAAGTGAATTACGTCATTGATAGCTTCATCCTTCACAGAATTAACTCTTCCAAACCCAAACGTTCGCTTCCAAATTTTCATCCATTCAAATACATGATCTTAAACCTCTTCCAAGTCCAAGCAGTCTGTCTACGTCTGTCCATATGATCATAGGGTAGAAAGGAATTATAAACTCGAGTCTGGTCCCTCAATCCTTCGGCACCTCTTCTGGACACTGTGGTGTGGTAACGTGAATCTCTGACATGATCACCGTGCATTCTTCCATTCGCGAGTCTGCTTCTGCTCTCAATTCATCTTAGTACAACTAAAATGAATAGAGAAGCAAGATTGTGCGTCTTTGACAGGTCTTCTAGCATAGTTCGAAATTCGCCAACTCAAACTGCTGTCATCACAGGATACCTGGTAGTGTTGTCTGCTATAATCTCTGAACGCCAATCCAATCTACTCTCCCAGAACAAAGGGTCATTCTACTTAATACAAGGATGATCTATGGTTCCTCGTTCGTCTCTGAGCACAAACACACTGTCATACTATGACAATTGTCCAACTACTCGCGAAGAACATGATTCTATTAGCCAATAGAATTGGCATTATTTAAAACTCATACTGATCACAACAAGTACGAAAACAGCTTCATGAATCGTCTCAGGGAAAACTTCATATCTACTTTCACATCACCTACTTTCCTCTTCACGCGTAAAACTGAAATGCTTCACAGAGGTTACTCTCAGTTAGTCATCTACCTTCTTAGAAGTCCTTGTGGTTGCTTTTTCAGTCCTTCAAGCATTAAATGCGGCCGTCTGATACGGAGTTTCAAAAATAGAACAAATCAATCATTGATACGCAGAAATGGATAATGAGTATGGATAGTGATACGGTTAAATTCACGATAGTCGATACGTCGCGGCATACTTCTCTCTTCCTTATTCATAAACCAATAGGAGCATTCAAAGAGGACACTGAGGTGAACAAAATCATATTCCATCAGCTCCTTCAATTTCTCAACTTCTATGTTATCATGGTTTCGACAGCTGAGATCAGTTTAATGCTAACTCTTCTTCCCAAGCAGGAGGGAATCCCAAGAGGTTCATCAAAGAACATCGAAAAATTTTCGTACAACAAAATACTTCCAATGCCAGATCTTTCTAAGGTTGGATACTAATAGGTGTCAGGAGAATTTGACAATTTAATGAAATCGGAATATGTGCTTTCATAGCAACATTAATCTTAATAGATTTAAGAGGTTGAGGGTCATCATAAAAAAAGTAGGGTGAAAATAGATTGCTAAAAGTCTTATATCAGATATGGTAGTCTTTGGTAGCTTTATGAAGAGCCAGCCAATCCATAACCAAAAGACCTCAAAATCAAATATATCAAAAGTAAATGGATTCGTAGATCGAATACGGTCGTCAAGCCAGACGGGTAGTTCATTTGTCAGTGTCAAATACATGGTTCATCAAAGTGTTGAGATAGATAACGAATAGTTCAAAGTGTCAGAATTTTGTTTGGCTTTTAGCAAAATGATAGGTACCGTGTGCATCATTGGTAATACGAACATCGTATAATTGCCAAAAGTGAGATGTATGGAATATTAGTTATCAGCATCATCATGCTCAGTTAACAATTCCGTACTGAGATAGTATTTACACCATATCCTTCCAAAGGAACTGGTTGGCAGACAAGGTTCATCATTCAAAGGGAGGGGACAAAACTTCCTATATTCGGGGTTGATAATTACCAGGGTTCTCATAGGAGTAGTAATGGATTACTCAGAATTAAGTAGTATCAGATGATACACTTCATATCTGACATGAGTAATGAATTCATAGAATGTGTCAAACACATTATGGTTGAATGACCATCTGGATGGTCGGAAAGGTATCTAACTGTTTATCAAACAGATCGGAATTGGAGATCAAAATCAGAAGGTGAAACTTAAATGGTGGTTACTAATCTTAGGTTGCAAAACTTTCTAGCCTCTGAAATAAATGTTCTTACAAGGCTTAACTAAAGGCAAAGGCACGAATCAGAGTGATGCGGAAGCAATGTTACTTACATAGATGTCCTACTCTACCCATTCCTCACCGGTAATAACTTAAGTTCTTATGGGGAAATCCTAAAGTAATATCTCAAGGGTTCTCTTATGAGCGCCTACAGTGGAAACATAATGGTCCAAACTTCACAGGCCAAGGGTAAATGTATTACAAGTCGCAACCTGTCGCTCTGATACCATAATTGTAACACCCCAACCCGATAAGGGTAGAAGTATTACGTTATGGTGACATATCAGAAACAAACATAAGCATATGACTAAATAATACAAAATGAATTTCAATGGTTACAAAGGAAATCTGAAGATACAAGGTTACAAAGGAATACAATGATTACTAAGTCTAAATATAAGCTCTTCTAGTCAACTCTAAATCCATGAAAGCAATCTAATCGTAGTCTTCTAAGTCCAAAACACTCCACTCATAACCCAGCTTCCAACTATAACCTGCCGCAGGAAAAGAAATGCGGCTGAGCTTAAAAAGCCCAGTGAACAGATATATATAACGTAACAGAACGGTGAATAAGCATAAGCAAAAGAATAAGAATACAAAACGAAAAGCATAATCATGAAAGTCATACGAATATTAAGAAAACATAAAATCAAGAATGCATGAGAACTGAATAAATAATGAATCAAGGAATGGAATGAAAATGATGAGAAGGGTCATATAAGGATGTGCCATAAGAACTCCATACAAAATCCGTCAAATCAAACTAGAGCAAATACAAGTATACGAAGAGGGGAGACCTCTAAGTAAACAATAATAGTGTGAGAAGGAGTGCAAGGCACACACCACCTGGTCACCATAACTACATATACATAAAACCTAGGATGCATCCATACGCTCCCTAACATAAGTATGTGTGTCAGCTCTAGACTAAGCACACATAAAAGGTTGGCCAATAGTGAATCGCGATAAAATACATATACATAGGGGGAACGCCGTAGATCTATCACACCTTTACGGGGGTGTTCATGCCTAAGGTGCCATCAAAGACATGGTCCTAGTACCTCTAGAACTAGTTAAGCTCAGGCACGGATCTATCATATCATACAACAAATAACAAACTAGCATGGCAAGAGAAACGAGAAAGTAACTCAAATAAGCATGGCAAACACATAAGCATAGCATAGCAGAGACATTTAAATAAATGTCAGAATGGATCTATAAGAATGACAATCATACTAAGAGAGTCATGAGTCAATTAAGGGAAATCATATCAAGGTCAAATGTCAAGTCATCAAAGTATCAAAGGTTCATTGTCAAAGGTTCTTAATCGAAGGTTCAAAATCAAAAGGTTTATTTAAAGAAATCTTATCAAATGATTTTCATAAAAATGATCTTTAATAAAGGTTTTCATAAAAGTAGTCTTTAAAATTTGTTTCCATAAAAGATAGCAAAATTTCATTTAAAAGAGGTATCACATCGTTTATAAACATCATTTTAAAATAGTTTTTCTCCAAAACATTTTCATGATATAATTAAGAAAGGTTTTCATATTTAGTCACCAAAATCAGATGAACCTTCTAAGTGTAAAGTGATTCGAATACTAATATCACAGGGTCACGAATGTCAAATGAATCATGAAGAACGAATCAAAGTATAAGGGAACATAGCAATGGCTTAGGGAATCCTAATGAATCAAGATTTAGAAAGTCATGAGATCGAAAGCACCCTTACTGAAAAAGGGTAGAATATCTGTACCTTAAACCGCCAGGGAAAACACACACTAGAAACATAAGGATCGGAATAAACTCCTTCTTCAGCGAATCTACACGAATTATAAGTTTACTTATAAGTCTCATAGTTTTATGATTTCATAGTTTCTTAGTTTCATAATCACGAAGGTTTCATTTTAGTTTTCTTTCCATCTTAGGTAACTTTTCAAAAATAGTAAGTTTCCATACTTAGTAACTTTAGTTATTAACATGTCCGTTTATCAACTTAAAGTATTAGAGATGACCATATTAGTGGTTTAAGGTTCATAATGTCATTTTCATAAGTTCAAGGTTCATAATGTAGTTTTCATAATTTTAGGGTTCATTATGCAATTATCACAAGTTTAGGGTTCATAATGTAAATATTACCAAGTTACATGTTTTTACAAGTTAAGTCCTTTATTTTTAGAAAAATGATCATTTAAACCCTTTAGTTTGAAAAATAAACACATAACACCCTTTTAATATCTTTAAAACTTTTCACAGATTTTACACACAAATTAGACCTGTTTTTTACGATTTTTCATCCTTATAAGAACTCATAATAAAAATTCCCAAAAATTCACACACGCTCCTATATGTCTAAATAACTTCCCCAAATTTTTCCAGAAATTATTATTAAGTATAACTATGTTCTAAAAATCATTTAAGTCAGGTCGTCCAGATTATTGATAAATTTTAACATACGAAAAGTAAGCAGTTCACAGCCCCATCAAACTTATTTATAAAAATCTACAAAAATTCCAGTAACTAGTAAACATATCAGATATTACCCAGTTCAAAGGACACCTTCCAGTTCTGCAAATGATAAATGAAAAACACGGACTATTTTTCCAGACACTTAATTTTCTAAAAATTAAAAAGTGGTCTTCCAGGCCTCTAAAAATTACAAGGCTAATTTTTCCAGAAAGCTCTTTCCTTGAACTTAATTTTAGACTCCAGAAACACCCAAATACACTTTGTTATCATCAAGATCCAATCGATTAAAGTTGACTTAATTTCCTGGACAGCAGCAGTTTATTATTTTATGTACTAGATTTAGGTTTTATCATACCAACGAGTAAACCCTTTGATACAAACGATTTATGCATGTAATAAATTAGTTATAGGTCGACTTTAATGTGGTTTTAACATGTGTATAGTGATCAAAACAAAACAGCACAACAGGATGATTATATAGGGTTTTTCAGTTTGTTATTTTATGTGAGCCAAAACATGATTTATATCACTTGTTCTATGATCATAGGTATATTAATCGACAAGAACATCAAGAACTAAACAAGAATCAAGAGGATAAAATCAGATTGAACAAGGAATAATACAATTACCCTCGTTGTAAGATCCAAAAGAGGAAGAACAATGTGGATCAAACACCACCGAATTGGGCAGCCGAAACCCTAGCCAAGAACTTCTCTTGAACCGCCTTCAATCTCACGATCAACACCACCACTACGAGCTGTTGTAGTACCACGATGGAACCACCAATAGAGGCCACAAATCTCCTTCTTGCTGCTGTGATTTGGATCGAACAGGTGGGACAGAAGATGGCAGCCGATCTTTTGGTTGAAGGTTGTTTTAGGGTTTTGTAAAGTGGAGAAAAAAATAAATCGGTATATAGGATTTAGGATAACCGAATGTTTGTGATTATGGGCTAACAAGGAATGGATCATGTTTTATGGGCTTGTGATCATATCAATATTAGTGCATGATTTCCTCCTCTATTTACTTGGGCCGAAAATTGGTTCTTGGTTACATAGAATGTCGCCTAAAATAAGACTAGGATTTATGGACATTGTTTTGTGATCTAAATTTGTCATACAAAGTTTTTGTTGCTAAATCATATTAGGTAACTTAACATTTTATTTCTTTAGGTTAAGTTCAAAATAATACTCACTTGTATGATTTTATAAGTTCTTAAAATTTCAAAATTAGAGGGTATTTTGGTCATTTTGGATTGTGGTAATTTTGGGGTTTTACAAATCTTCCCCTCTAAAAGAAAATTTTCGTCCTCGAAAATTGAAGTGAAACAAAATGGAAGCACAAAGAACAGCGAACAGAAATGTGAAAGACTTGTTTCTCATGACTCTATCTTGTTGATCATAAAAGCTTCGGCTTTCTCAGAAAAGGCATACCATAATGAATCCAGACAAAAGAATAATACACCAAACGTAACGGATGATAATCGTATCCCCTCAGAAGGGATACAAGGAAAACGTTGGATTTGACAGATATATCGTCCGTGGAATTTGATTAGACAAATCAAATGAGAACATACAGAAAACATATTGTTGATAACATCAACCGGCAGAAAGTTCTACAACAGAACCTAAGATTCTTATCGGAAAATATAGAAGTCAGCGAACGCGTGTCGAGAATCCAAACGTATCGAATCGTACGGCGATAGGGCAGATCAGACGTATAGATAGAATGAACCTAAAGTCTCACTAAAGCAAAATTTTCAAACGGCGTATCAAAATTCCAAGGCTCCTAAAGTACTCCTCGAAATATCCTATGCCCACAACAAGTGCACGTTATATGATATAAGTATTATCACATTGGCCAGACGTCATAATACTGGCATCATATAAATATGCCCTCATGATGGTCATACTTTATCTCAAGTCGTAAACAAAATAACTTATCTTAATCCACCTAATCCAACTACAGTTTCAGAGGTCATCAAAATCAAACAACATAACTAAGAGGAGAACGAAACTACTCGTAAGCGTAACAGAGATCCTAGAATGTCTATCGGAATTACGGTACGTCGTCAATAGCGTTAATCTTTCATTACTCACCGGAATCAACTCAGCCAATATAAATGGTTGTTTCAAAATCCGCCCAATTCCTAAACATAAATCTCCAGGTTCCTTCCACAATTCATCAAAATTCGCATAACAACACCATCATCCAACATACGCAGAATGAACGCAGAACGGAATTACTAATAGAGAGCCTAAATCATTGAGAGGATCTTATCATCAGGTACGGAAATTTAAGTAGGTTGAGAGGAAGTGAATTACGTCATTGATAGCTTCATCCTTCACAGAATTAACTCTTCCAAACCCAAACGTTCGCTTCCAAATTTTCATCCATTCAAATACATGATCTTAAACCTCTTCCAAGTCCAAGCAGTCTGTCTACGTCTGTCCATATGATCATAGGGTAGAAAGGAATTATAAACTCGAGTCTGGTCCCTCAATCCTTCGGCACCTCTTCTGGACACTGTGGTGTGGTAACGTGAATCTCTGACATGATCACCGTGCATTCTTCCATTCGCGAGTCTGCTTCTGCTCTCAATTCATCTTAGTACAACTAAAATGAATAGAGAAGCAAGATTGTGCGTCTTTGACAGGTCTTCTAGCATAGTTCGAAATTCGCCAACTCAAACTGCTGTCATCACAGGATACCTGGTAGTGTTGTCTGCTATAATCTCTGAACGCCAATCCAATCTACTCTCCCAGAACAAAGGGTCATTCTACTTAATACAAGGATGATCTATGGTTCCTCGTTCGTCTCTGAGCACAAACACACTGTCATACTATGACAATTGTCCAACTACTCGCGAAGAACATGATTCTATTAGCCAATAGAATTGGCATTATTTAAAACTCATACTGATCACAACAAGTACGAAAACAGCTTCATGAATCGTCTCAGGGAAAACTTCATATCTACTTTCACATCACCTACTTTCCTCTTCACGCGTAAAACTGAAATGCTTCACAGAGGTTACTCTCAGTTAGTCATCTACCTTCTTAGAAGTCCTTGTGGTTGCTTTTTCAGTCCTTCAAGCATTAAATGCGGCCGTCTGATACGGAGTTTCAAAAATAGAACAAATCAATCATTGATACGCAGAAATGGATAATGAGTATGGATAGTGATACGGTTAAATTCACGATAGTCGATACGTCGCGGCATACTTCTCTCTTCCTTATTCATAAACCAATAGGAGCATTCAAAGAGGACACTGAGGTGAACAAAATCATATTCCATCAGCTCCTTCAATTTCTCAACTTCTATGTTATCATGGTTTCGACAGCTGAGATCAGTTTAATGCTAACTCTTCTTCCCAAGCAGGAGGGAATCCCAAGAGGTTCATCAAAGAACATCGAAAAATTTTCGTACAACAAAATACTTCCAATGCCAGATCTTTCTAAGGTTGGATACTAATAGGTGTCAGGAGAATTTGACAATTTAATGAAATCGGAATATGTGCTTTCATAGCAACATTAATCTTAATAGATTTAAGAGGTTGAGGGTCATCATAAAAAAAGTAGGGTGAAAATAGATTGCTAAAAGTCTTATATCAGATATGGTAGTCTTTGGTAGCTTTATGAAGAGCCAGCCAATCCATAACCAAAAGACCTCAAAATCAAATATATCAAAAGTAAATGGATTCGTAGATCGAATACGGTCGTCAAGCCAGACGGGTAGTTCATTTGTCAGTGTCAAATACATGGTTCATCAAAGTGTTGAGATAGATAACGAATAGTTCAAAGTGTCAGAATTTTGTTTGGCTTTTAGCAAAATGATAGGTACCGTGTGCATCATTGGTAATACGAACATCGTATAATTGCCAAAAGTGAGATGTATGGAATATTAGTTATCAGCATCATCATGCTCAGTTAACAATTCCGTACTGAGATAATATTTACACCGTATCCTTCCAAAGGAACTGGTTGACAGACAAGGTTCATCATTCAAAGGGAGGGGACAAAACTTCCTATATTCGGGGTTGATAATTACCAGGGTTCTCATAGGAGTAGTAATGGATTACTCAGAATTAAGTAGTATCAGATGATACACTTCATATCTGACATGAGTAATGAATTCATAGAATGTGTCAAACACATTATGGTTGAATGACCATCTGGATGGTCGGAAAGGTATCTAACTGTTTATCAAACAGATCGGAATTGGAGATCAAAATCAGAAGGTGAAACTTAAATGGTGGTTACTAATCTTAGGTTGCAAAACTTTCTAGCCTCTGAAATAAATGTTCTTACAAGGCTTAACTAAAGGCAAAGGCACGAATCAGAGTGATGCGGAAGCAATGTTACTTACATAGATGTCCTACTCTACCCATTCCTCACCGGTAATAACTTAAGTTCTTATGGGGAAATCCTAAAGTAATATCTCAAGGGTTCTCTTATGAGCGCCTACAGTGGAAACATAATGGTCCAAACTTCACAGGCCAAGGGTAAATGTATTACAAGTCGCAACCTGTCGCTCTGATACCATAATTGTAACACCCCAACCCGATAAGGGTAGAAGTATTACGTTATGGTGACATATCAGAAACAAACATAAGCATATGACTAAATAATACAAAATGAATTTCAATGGTTACAAAGGAAATCTGAAGATACAAGGTTACAAAGGAATACAATGATTACTAAGTCTAAATATAAGCTCTTCTAGTCAACTCTAAATCCATGAAAGCAATCTAATCGTAGTCTTCTAAGTCCAAAACACTCCACTCATAACCCAGCTTCCAACTATAACCTGCCGCAGGAAAAGAAATGCGGCTGAGCTTAAAAAGCCCAGTGAACAGATATATATAACGTAACAGAACGGTGAATAAGCATAAGCAAAAGAATAAGAATACAAAACGAAAAGCATAATCATGAAAGTCATACGAATATTAAGAAAACATAAAATCAAGAATGCATGAGAACTGAATAAATAATGAATCAAGGAATGGAATGAAAATGATGAGAAGGGTCATATAAGGATGTGCCATAAGAACTCCATACAAAATCCGTCAAATCAAACTAGAGCAAATACAAGTATACGAAGAGGGGAGACCTCTAAGTAAACAATAATAGTGTGAGAAGGAGTGCAAGGCACACACCACCTGGTCACCATAACTACATATACATAAAACCTAGGATGCATCCATACGCTCCCTAACATAAGTATGTGTGTCAGCTCTAGACTAAGCACACATAAAAGGTTGGCCAATAGTGAATCGCGATAAAATACATATACATAGGGGGGAACGCCGTAGATCTATCACACCTTTACGGGGTGTCATGCCTAAGGTGCCATCAAAGACATGGTCCTAGTACCTCTAGAACTAGTTAAGCTCAGGCACGGATCTATCATATCATACAACAAATAACAAACTAGCATGGCAAGAGAAACGAGAAAGTAACTCAAATAAGCATGGCAAACACATAAGCATAGCATAGCAGAGACATTTAAATAAATGTCAGAATGGATCTATAAGAATGAAAATCATACTAAGAGAGTCATGAGTCAATTAAGGGAAATCATATCAAGGTCAAATGTCAAGTCATCAAAGTATCAAAGGTTCATTGTCAAAGGTTCTTAATCGAAGGTTCAAAATCAAAAGGTTTATTTAAAGAAATCTTATCAAATGATTTTCATAAAAATGATCTTTAATAAAGGTTTTCATAAAAGTAGTCTTTAAAATTTGTTTCCATAAAAGATAGCAAAATTTCATTTAAAAGAGGTATCACATCGTTTATAAAACATCATTTTAAAATAGTTTTTCTCCAAAACATTTTCATGATATAATTAAGAAAGGTTTTCATATTTAGTCACCAAAATCAGATGAACCTTCTAAGTGTAAAGTGATTCGAATACTAATATCACAGGGTCACGAATGTCAAATGAATCATGAAGAACGAATCAAAGTATAAGGGAACATAGCAATGGCTTAGGGAATCCTAATGAATCAAGATTTAGAAAGTCATGAGATCGAAAGCACCCTTACTGAAAAAGGGTAGAATATCTGTATCTTAAACCGCCAGGGAAAACACACACTAGAAACATAAGGATCGGAATAAACTCCTTCTTCAGCGAATCTACACGAATTATAAGTTTACTTATAAGTCTCATAGTTTTATGATTTCATAGTTTCTTAGTTTCATAATCACGAAGGTTTCATTTTAGTTTTCTTTCCATCTTAGGTAACTTTTCAAAAATAGTAAGTTTCCATACTTAGTAACTTTAGTTATTAACATGTCCGTTTATCAACTTAAAGTATTAGAGATGACCATATTAGTGGTTTAAGGTTCATAATGTCATTTTCATAAGTTCAAGGTTCATAATGTAGTTTTCATAATTTTAGGGTTCATTATGCAATTATCACAAGTTTAGGGTTCATAATGTAAATATTACCAAGTTACATGTTTTTACAAGTTAAGTCCTTTATTTTTAGAAAAATGATCATTTAAACCCTTTAGTTTGAAAAATAAACACATAACACCCTTTTAATATCTTTAAAACTTTTCACAGATTTTACACACAAATTAGACCTGTTTTTTACGATTTTTCATCCTTATAAGAACTCATAATAAAAATTCCCAAAAATTCACACACGCTCCTATATGTCTAAATAACTTCCCCAAATTTTTCCAGAATTTATTATTAAGTATAACTATGTTCTAAAAATCATTTAAGTCAGGTCGTCCAGATTATTGATAAATTTTAACATACGAAAAGTAAGCAGTTCACAGCCCCATCAAACTTATTTATAAAAATCTACAAAAATTCCAGTAACTAGTAAACATATCAGATATTACCCAGTTCAAAGGACACCTTCCAGTTCTGCAAATGATAAATGAAAAACACAGACTATTTTTCCAGACACTTAATTTTCTAAAAATCAAAAAGTGGTCTTCCAGGCCTCTAAAAATTACAAGGCTAATTTTTCCAGAAAGCTCTTTCCTTGAACTTAATTTTAGACTCCAGAAACACCCAAATACACTTTGTTATCATCAAGATCCAATCGATTAAAGTTGACTTAATTTCCTGGACAGCAGCAGTTTATTATTTTATGTACTAGATTTAGGTTTTATCATACCAACGAGTAAACCCTTTGATACAAACGATTTATGCATGCAATAAAATAGTTATAGGTCGACTTTAATGTGGTTTTAACATGTGTATAATGATCAAAACAAAACAGCACAGCAGGATGATTATATAGGGTTTTTCAGTTTGTTATTTTATGTGAGCCAAAACATGATTTATATCACTTGTTCTATGATCATAGGTATATTAATCGACAAGAACATCAAGAACTAAACAAGAATCAAGAGGATAAAATCAGATTGAACAAGGAATAATACAATTACCCTCGTTGTAAGATCCAAAAGAGGAAGAACAATGTGGATCAAACACCACCGAATTGGGCAGCCGAAACCCTAGCCAAGAACTTCTCTTGAACCGCCTTCAATCTCACGATCAACACCACCACTACGAGCTGTTGTAGTACCACGATGGAACCACCAATAGAGGCCACAAATCTCCTTCTTGCTGCTGTGATTTGGATCGAACATGTGGGATAGAAGATGGCAGCCGATCTTTTGGTTGAAGGTTGTTTTAGGGTTTTGTAAAGTGGAGAAAAAAATAAATCGGTATATAGGATTTAGGAGAACCGAATGTTTGTGATTATGGGCTAACAAGGAATGGATCACGTTTTATGGGCTTGTGATCATATCAATATTAGTGCATGATTTCCTCTATTTACTTGGGCCGAAAATTGGCTCTTGGTTACATAGAATGTCACCTAAAATAAGACTAGGATTTATGGACATTGTTTTGTGATCTAAATTTGTCATACAAAGTTTTTGTTGCTAAATCATATTAGGTAACTTAACATTTTATTTCTTTAGGTTAAGTTCAAAATAATACTCACTTGTATGATTTTATAAGTTCTTAAAATTTCAAAATTAGAGGGTATTTTGGTCATTTCGGATTGTGGTAATTTTGGGGTTTTACACTTGCCTTCAGCAATTTATAGACTATCTATAAATACTTTAGCAAGTAGAGCAACACTAAATTGTTCTCTTTTGGGACATTACAAATACACATTGACAGTTCCTTACATGAAGTTTGTTAATAACCTACTCAAAATAGTTTTAACAAATTCAGAACTTCAATTTTAAGACTTAATGTGATTAATCACATTCCATAATAAATGGTGCCTTATTAATCTTCTAGGTTGGAGTCTAATTGAGTATATAGAATGCATACTCAATTTCCTAACCTTGATAACAATTTGGAAGAAAAGAAAATATAGTTATCTTTAATCGAACAATATAATAAGAGTTTGATTTTCCTAACTGAACGTACCATAACCATTATGTATTTCATTTTGGATTAATATTGTAAGACAATCTTACAATATGTAAGATAAATATATTTTGTTTGGCTTACTTATTTACCAACTAAGTCAAGTTGATGGTGAAATAGATTTTCCAAACCAATGCATGCTATATAACATAAGTACTTTTTAACCAAGTCACTTCATGTCCATGTCTTAACAAGAAGACATAACTGTTATATTCCCAATATACGTTATAAATCATTGATCAACTCAATGACTTCTTGTATATGTCTTAATTAAAACATAACAAGTTAACATCTTACTTTATTATAATAAGTCTTGTAACAATTAAAAAACTTCATATTTATATCTTTACAATAAAATATAAATATGCATAACTAAAGTAATCATGAACACCACAATTTGGTTTCAATAGTATTTCAAGTTAATTTATTTACTTCATATATTTATGACATTCCAAGAATACATAAACATTCAAATTTGAAGTAGTATTAGATTACTTCATTTATTTATGTCTTTTCAATAATACATAAATATTTAGTTTCAAGTAATCTCATTATCATATTGACACTTGTTCTAATAAGAATCTAATTTAGAACTTGCAAATTAACATAGTTTCATTACATCAGTTGATCTGCTAGTAATGAAAGTATGTAATTTACCTTCTCATTAATATCTATGTCAAGGTCTCACTTACGCTAGATATTAATTCCAAGTGTTCTATTTATTAGATGTGAATAAATCACATTAGAACATTAATTCTCTTACCTTGCAGTCAAGAGAATCCTTTAAATCATATTCCTTTGTGTTGTTGCTTGCACACAATTAAGATTTCTCCCACTTGTGCATGGAACAACATCATGTATCAGATAAACAACTCGTCAATCGTTTGTTTATGTGATCAATATGATTGTGTCATAGATATTCGTAGATATAGAACTACCTTGTCTAGTAAGGAAACGCACATGACTATCCTTAAACCCACAAGTGTCTACAATTGGAAAGTAATTATCTCAAGACATTCTAGAGATAATTTGGGTTACTACCAAGATAACAAGCTCGTAGCTCCCACTGAATTATAGATCATTATATTAATATATGTTATTCAGTAATTACATCACAATGCTCCCACTGGATTTGACAACATTATAAGTGTTTCATAACCAGTAAAAGCAAATAGTGTGCTATTTACTTTCCTACACCTTTGAGTAATCCCATACGTAACAATTACTTAGGTACTAAAGAGTGTGTTCTACTTTGTAAATGATGGACTATCCATCAATTCAATTAACTTGGAAATAATTGGGCATGCAATTTCTTCCTTAATTTGACTACCATCCCCACAATGGTATGTAGCATCAAAAGTGGTCAAAGCACAACAACTAGACAAAGTGTGCTAGTTTGCCTTTTACCAATTTTGCGGTAACTAGTCTAGCTTCTAATTTAATAACTCATAAATGTGCAATTTTCTTAACTATTAAAATTTTGCTATGAGTTATTTCTTAGAATTTAGACAATTCTAATTTTCCCATTATACCCTTCTCATACATGAAAAGGTATATGGTTTAAGTCTCACTCTTCTCAAAGAAAGTAGACTTGGTTTATTCTTTTAGTAAAGTTGACTCTAACCAAAACCCCTACGGTTGTAGATCAATCTACCACTAAAAGAATGCCCCACGTTTACGGTTTTTAACGTTGCATTAATACATTAAATGAATTTACAAAATTCAATTTTAGTATTTTCGATAATAATTTTTCAAGAAAAGAAAACTACCTAGGAAATACAATATAACCATTTAATTTTCTTGAAAACTAGGATCCAACTTTCCATAGTTCCACCACATTAGTTGATCTGTAGCAGTGAAAGTACAAAAGATGGTAATTGTCGAACAATAATCGCGAAACAATTTCCGACTCCTAAATTTATGGGAATTACATTTGCCAAACAATTTGCAATGTAAGCATGTTTCTTCCCATCTCATGCTTTAAGTCTCAAGGTCTCACTTATAACTTAATTAAGTCGTCTAATTTAGAAACTTGTAAATTCACATATTCTTATTACACTCAGTTGATCTGCTGGCAATAAAAGCATGTAATTTACCTTGTCATTAATATATGTGTCAAGGTCTCACTTACGCCAGATATTAACTTCAAGTGTCTCTTATAATTAGATAGCATGTGACTTAAATTTTAGGGTATTTATTTTGATGTGACAATCAAAATATGTACGAAGAAGCATGCACTCATCTTCGTATTATAAAGTTTTCAAAACAATTTCTAATTACTTTTTCATAAGCTCAAATCAACAAAATTTTAATTGATGGCGTTGAGAAACTTACAGCATTGCCTTAAGATACTTCGTACATTACAATGGTGTACTTGGTAAGTCTAATTTTGACGCACAGGCAAGCGAAGAGACAGAATGGAGTCTCTTTAAGGCCATAATTTAATGCGAAACCAACCTTATACCCACTTTATAGTTTGTCAAAATTAGGTCCGCCGCTTCGACCATTATGTACAGTTGCATCAATCAATTAACAATTTATGATTTCAAAGCTTAAAACAATGTAGTAAATTATTAATTGCTAGTCTCGCCTGGGAGCAAATTACCGTGCGAAGCGAACCACTATCGGCACATAAGACTTGGCAATGAATAATTTATCACAACAAGGTTTCATAGTTATTAGGTCCATTTATTTTTATTCCAAAAACTACCCTCCTTTTGCTTACAATTCAATAATAATTTAAACAAACAAGAACAAGTAATTTTTAATAAAAAATAAATAACCACAAATAACACATATATGATCTTAACTATTAAAACATATAGCCACATGCAAATCCTTTTGATAAATCATATTAATAATCTATATGTGAATAATTATGTATAGAATTAATAAAACTCCAATTGGTTTTCGAGTTCATTGTACCCAATGGACCACAGTCACCAACAATTGTCCGCGTAAGTTTTAATAATAATATACCACGTTGCACATAACTAGATTCATTAATTTAATACATTAGGTCTTCCCTAATTTTAGATTTATCTAAAACATGTAGCACATAAAACAAAACCCTAATCCATGATTTCTTTGCATGAAAAAATCATGGATCATCCAGGAACGTAACCCTTATTCAAATAAACACATAAACAACAACATTTCCTAATTTTAGGGTTACAAAACTAGCTTTTTAATTAAATAGAGGTCAAACCCCCCCTAAAATTAGATTCGAATTATTTTTAAGTTTTAGAATTAAAACCCTAAAAAAATTCGAATACTACATGTTAATCCAAATCAAGATTTGATTTTTATTTATGTTTCGGTAATTGCAATTACATGTTAAATTGGCTCGTGATGCCACTATTGGAATTTAAATATCTTGACATTCAAATAAATAAATAAACATCAAAGCACGTATAATAGCGGAAGCAAAGATCTAATTTAACACAAAAGGTATTACCGAATATTAAATAAGAAACGTACCGTTATGATCCTAGCAAGAACAAGGATCAAATCTTCTTTCTCCTTCACTAGAACAATCAAATGGATTAACGTGGAACCCCTTACGTTTTTGTTCCACAATCCAGGATAATAACTAAAGTAAGTTATATCCGAGTTCTCGAACACACGTACTATTACTCGATCAAAGGTTGATGCTAGTGAATGAACACAATTTATTAAACCAAAACTATTTTGTTTAATAAACCTTGAATCTATTATTCAAGAAGGAAGTAAATAATGATCATTCTTCTACATACTGTACAATACATATGTTAAAGAAAGATATCATGTCACATAATAAATATCATAGTGCACAGTACATATTTATCATATGTCATAACTACAGTACGAGGCATGTAGGGAACATTAAAGTCGATTAGACTTTAAGTGTTAGTCTGTTCATGACATTGAACAACCGGACTCAATAAATAATATATTTGATATTATAATGTGTCTATAAAGTTGAGAACCGAATAGTAAATTCGGTTAGGGATAAAAAAAAAAATCTCTAAACCGAATAAGACTAAAGGGTATTTATAGATAGCATTTAATCTTGTCCAACAAGTTATTGCTAGCACATCCTCAAGTTTTAAAACTCGACACTCAACCCCCTCTTTTATTTACTAACAGTCATTAGTCAATTCCATTAATTACTTTAACGTTCGTTAGTCCATATTTTGTGTCCAAATAATTAAAATATATAATAATATATATATTAATTATTCCTTTGATCATTCATACGTAAAGTGTGCAATCCCTTAGTCCCGGGTTCGATTCTAGTCATACACGATTTAATATTTTTCCAAAACTCTAACATCAACATATAGCAAATAATTCTTAGTATTTTGTGTTAATTTTCCAACATCATGTTAATCACTTTAAGTAAAGTTATATAACAAAGATGTTAACGGTTGAAACATTGCCTAAAATGCAATCCTTGAAAAAGGCTTTAATCAAATCCAAAATGGACTTAGGTTAGTGTTGCTCTTCAATGTTAACATCAGCAGCACATTAAACCCAAAGTCTTCTTTTTTATGAAAAAATTGAATTGGGTAACCATAGCGCTTTTATTTTTACATTGAAATGAGTAATGACTAATATGTATAACTTAAATTTGAAAAGAATGCGGACAGAATTATGATGCTCTACAATGGCTGTTTATTATTAATACCTAGTTCCAAATGATCAAATTCGCAGAATGTCAAGATAACATGGAGGCAGTGAAAAGATGCTGAGAGTCTGAACAAAGAAAGACACAATGATTAATAACTAAGGTCATTACGCTACATACCGACATCAGTATCTGGTTACAAGAGATTCGAGAAATAATCCTAACTCTCATCTATCATATCCATATCCGTATCCGTCACCATTACTTTCTATTACTACAATATGTCCATGCATATCATCATAAATATAAGAATTTGTTAAAAGCATTACCATCTCATGATTGAAATTGCTCCTCTTGCTTTGCGGTATTTTCCTTCATGCTTTTAGTTAACCAAATAGCAGTTTCCCTTGGAGATACCTTCCCTGGTCCAAATGGTTTCAACAACACCCCAAGCTCTTCAAATCTTTCCTCTACCAACAATCTAGCACTAAACTCAAGTAGTCCTTCTAATGCTTCGGCTCGCTGTTTTTGTGATGATGTGTCAAACCTTCGTCTCCGCGTGTCTGATGAGGTTCGACTTGATGCACCCGCGGTTGCGTTTTGGTCTGAACAGTCACTTCCTGACCCGTTCCATTCGGTTGGGGAGTTTGAGTTTTGTTTTCCGGATGTTGTCTCACATGCTTGAACTATGCATTTGTCTTTCATAATTGATCGATCGCATTGTGGTGAAGATGAACCTTGTGCTGAGGTTATTGAAGCTCTACGAGTGGGAACGTAGTGGTCTTCGTTAGGAGGAAATTCAACCATCCTGTCGATTCGAGGGGCGTTGACTGATACATCCATGGAGTTGATGCAATCGAGGAAATTGGTACTTTTTCCATAAGGAAAATCTTCCATTATAGGCTTTCTTGTCAGTGGTAGAGACGCCCGCCTACTCGTGCGACCTGATTGTTTTGCTGATGTTTTTGAATCTGATTCCTGCACATGTAAGTTTTTTATACATTAGACTAAAAGTTGAAAAGTAGAAAAGATTGTGCAAAAGCTGACTTCTTGACAGATTCAACTATGCTATAACACGAAACAAACATGCAAAAAAGGATCATTGAAAAGGGATACATGTATTCAGACACCCCTTGGTCATTGGTCAAGTAAGGAGCTACCTTAGTGACCAACACTCTAAGGCTTTGTATATGATGTGCATTAGCTTCCCATTAGCGTTAGGCCTGAGGTTTATGTAGCAGGGCATTCTGTGCTGGAATGTTGGTCTAATCGGGCCAAAGATGCAAGATACCACAGTGGTAAGAGGGCAGGTTGGGTGGACTGTTTACAAGTTATAATAGATTCTGGTTGAAGCTGGTCATTTTTAGTATGGGTTGAAATGAGTCAGATTGGGGTTCCCATTAGTTCATTTTTGTATGTTTTCCCTAAATAGGTACTACGTAATAGTTTAATTATGATTACATAAAACATGATAACTAAAGTAAAAATCTGAATATTTGAATAAAATGAATTGAGAGGTTGAATGGATTGAGATTAGACTTTGGAAGGCTTTTGACCAATTAGATATTTTGACCAGTTGAGATAAAACATAACTCAAATCGACCATTCATAGGTAAATGGGTTATATATATTAAAGACAACCAGGTGATGGCGACCTTCTTTTGGCGACTATGACCATATTGAACAAGACCAAGATATACCAATTGCTAATGCTGCTAGCACTACAGGAATGCACAAGATCCACATCATATATACAAATATATACGAAAACAGCAATGCATGCATCAATATGTAATGATCTTACCATTTCACGACCCTTTGAAAACTCTGTTCGTTTCTTAGGAGCAGAGGAGGTCTTCGGTGTGGTAAACCTAAGGTTCTTGGCAGAATTGGAAGGCTTGGAAGTAATAGTTTTACTAACCGGGGACTCTTCACATGTGCTATTAATAGACAACCTTTCCATTCTTCGATGCAAGTAATGAGGGGAATCTAGAACCCGTTTAGTTGAATATGGAGAATCTTGGTCACCTAAAGATATGCTTGGATTCAAAGTTCTATCATTGCCATACGATAGCCGCCTGTCTCGAGATTTTGGTCGAAGATAAACGGGCTCGGAAAATCTAGTTTTCTTCATATAATCTGATTCAGGCCAGTGGGTCGTTAAACTGCTACGCTTGGGGCTATTTAGTTTAAGATTCACCTTCAGTACATAAGGCTGTAGGTGTGCATGTCTGAGTAGTTCTGCTGCCTGACAAACCAAACACACACTTCAATGATTTGAACTCAAAACTGAGAGTAATTACCTATTTAGACTAGATGTGGGCGCAGGTGACAAACTGGGGTCCAAAGTGTCTGATAACGGGTTATTTTGGCTACGGGTTTTAAAAAAAAGCTTTTCCATTTTCATATTTTTTTTTTAAAAAAAATATAGTTAATTCATTAAATATGGGACGGAGGGAGTATTACATTTACAAAAATAGTATTATTACAACAATAAACTAATTCTCCTCGTCAAAACGTAGGAGGTAGTTCTGGAAGGTAAGATTGAGAAAAAAGTAGCATAGCTAACCCTATGTAGAAAATATAAGGGTTGACTCTAGAATAGGAATGATATGCATAATGTATCAGACAAAAGATAAGTATATGTACACTTGGGCGTAGTTCTGGATTTTTCCGCAGCATGCTTTTCACAAGGCCACGACTGAAACAGAAAGTAGCAAAACTATTAGATTCCGCATCTAACTCAAAGCCAGAAGACACATAGAAGAAAATATATTCAAGTGAACATTTATATAGATCTACTGCACTTATATAAAAAGCCCCTCTGGAAGTTCAGCAAAGAGTAGTAGTGTGTTAAAAGTGCCATGCGCGTATACATAATGAATCGGAATAAAATATTCTAACTCACAAGGCACCAGTGTATTTGGTTGGAAGTGGTGCCACGATTGATTTATTGATCTTGTTTATCAGTGCTTGCATGTCCTGTTAAATTAGTCCACAAAAGATTCATAAGCTTTCTGAGCCTCAAGCAGAAATAAATTGGCACAAAAATTATACTGAAATGTGTCAAGAAAATTTACAGCATTTTCAAACTGAAATAAAACTGAAAAAATAATAAACATAAAATGCTTAAAAAATTCTTAGCCATGGCAAAGAATGTATATTGCATGTGGAAACACTGAAATATATTGCTTCCGCCTTTGTCCTAGTATTTAACAAATAAAATTTATTTTCTGCCAAGAGACTACAATATTTCAAAAGTTCAAATAGCACGGCTGTCATCTTTGAATGGGCTGGAGAAGAAAGTAGTATAGTATAATTATATAAAATGACAAAAAACCAATAAAGAATACCATCAGCACTATGCTTAAATCAATTCACATGCAAAACAATTTAGGTGAAATGATGTAAAATTGTAAACATACCACATCATTCTTAAAATAGATGCATCAGAAACTTACAAAAGCTTTAAATGCAGCCTTATGGGAAGTCGTTTCATACATGCAACATCCTAGAAAATAAAATAGAAAAACATTAGTACGTCTTTACATTAAGTAATCAATGTGAGAGAAGTCGTAATTTATCTCAGGCCATAGGATATCAGAGGTCACTTTATATACTACATTCATCCCTTACCAAGAGACCAGATATCTGATTTAGAACCATATGGTATATTTGCAAGAAGCTCGGGGCACATATAACTAGGAGTTCCCACCACCTGAGTAATAAATAAACAATAATAAATAATGAGATACATTCACAAATAAAACTGATCGAATTCAAATGTAAAGACACCCTCATTAAGAAACACATTACTCACAGATGAAGCAAGGTCATCTGAAGTCAACATCTTAGCGAGTCCAAAATCACCTAGAAGATGGATAATTGAAGGTCAGTAATCACTTGCTTTCAAATCAAGACATAAAATAAGAATTTAATACTTACCAAGACGTATATCTTGATCTTTTGTCAGGAAGATATTTGAACACTGAAAAGATAATGATCAGCAAAAGGCAGTCGACAAAGAATTTAAAATAGGCATAACTACTTGATAATTATACTTCAGCCAAACGAATTTGTCTGTCGAGCTAACCTTGACATCACGGTGAAGAACATGATTCAAGTGTAAGTAATCGAGTGCCATTAGGAGTTGTACAAGCCACTTGCACAATTTCTGCATGATAGATTGTCATTTAGAGCAACAATAAAATGTAATGACACTTGAGTACAAACAAGAACAAAGGGAGACAGAGAGTGGCTACAAGATAATAAGTACCTCTTCAGAAAACAGCATACCATTGGCTTTTTTGATAGCTCCTGCCCTGCAAAAGTGGAAATTAAGAAATTACTTCAATGACCACTACAACTTGATTTCATAAGCATTAATTTGACGATAAGTTGCAGAGTACTAACATGTCGCCACCCTCGCAATAGCCTATAATAATGCACACGTAGCATCCCTGTCAAATTAAAAGCACAGAAGAAGTTTAGTGTGATTTGAGATCTGAGATCTAACTTGCGGAGTTTTAGATATATAATTATGTATGATGCAAAAGAATTTGCTATTTTATGTCCAGGAGTGATGATTATTACATATATATACAGTACTAAATGCTTTTTTTTTCAATTATACTGATCCTTTCCAAATATTTCTTATACAAATATGAATTTTAGGATTCATGGTGACTTTAAATTGAGTCAAAAATGAAAATAATGACAATGGAATATAAAAAACAATGAAGAAGACTTTCAATTTCTAACCTTTTCTACCCAGGAATCTTTATATTCCACAATAAAGGGATTTCGCATCTTAGAGATAAGCTCCATCTACAAATAGAGAAGTTTGATTAGTTTGTACATATTTGTAAGTACGTAAAAAAACATATGTAAAGTCTCCCCAAATATTGTTCAGATGTAAACACATACAAAACTAAGCATCAATAGCAAAAAAATATACTTGAGCGAGAACCACCCTAGAATTAATGACCATTTGGGATTCTCAAAGTGGTTAGTATCCTTGAGATAACCTAGCGATCTAAAGCTAGAATCACATAAGTAGGTTATTTTCAAGTAAATAAGCGGCGCATCTATGTGCAGTAATAATTTCTTTCACCCCATCACACGTGATTTCCCTCGGTTTCGCAGAGAGAAAGCATTGTCTTAAAAACAAGTTAAATTTAGCATTGCTGATATTTTGTTAGTTTGTGTTCAACATGTCCATGTTTGTTTTACTTCAAATGTTGTGAACTTCATTCCTTGATTGTTTCCCAACTTCTAAACTGATACTACCTCTTTAGGGAACTTGATGAGTTCCATATACTTCCAAGAGAAGGGGGAGAGTAAGTAGGGTATAAAAATCGTCATGTATAATTTTAGCTAATACAGTAATACTAAAAGTCATTAAAAAAAACAAAACGAAAAAAATAGATGTATGAGAATATGAAGTTCATATTCTAGGAAAAGGACAATTCTGGAATTCAGAATAAAACAAAAAAATAAATCAATTCAGGTACATTTAGGATAGTTAATGCCCACAAAATAAAATTACAAAGCGATTGCAGGATGCTTAAAGTAAAGGATACCAACCTCCTGATGAGCAGACCTACGTGTTCTATCAGTTTGGCGGGCAAGGCGTATCTTTTTCAACACATACCTTAATATACAAAATTACATGGAATGGAAGAAGCAATTAATATATGTCAAAGAAATGCAACTAAAACATCATTAATAAACATACTGCATATTATGATCATGAAGCCAGTTCAAAAAATTGAACTAATCAAAAAAAGCAAACAAAAAGTACTCGATAAATTTCAGTTTCATCCTCACTTTTTTCTTTCATGTTTATGCCGTACAAGATGGGCAGCACCAAACGCGCCCCTTCCAATTTGCTCAAGCACTTCGTATTGGTCCATGTAACTAGCAATGCATTACACTTATATGGACTAACAAAATTCTTCTCCCTGTCATATATTCAATAAACGAATGTAAGAATATAATCATAAAGATCCTAAAACAAATTCTTATTAAAGAGAACAAGAAGACAAGAAAACAAAGTAGCATAAGCCACTTAATACAAGCATCTTTGTACAATGTACACTAAAGCAATGTCTCGTAAGAATTTCAACAGATCAGAAAGGAAAAAAAATCATAAACCTAAAAGGTAGTGCAGAAAATATAAGATATTCTACTACTACTGCAATATTAGATATTTATATTCATACAATTATAGAGAGATGAATCTTATAGAAATAAGTCAACATTGTATATATCTTAACACAAAATAATCACTATGCAAAAACTAACTAGAAGAGCGAAATTAATTGTTGTTAGCCTGCAACAAGGTGTCCCTCGGCACAAGCTAAGCACAAAACTGTGAGAAAAAAAATGCCCAAGAAAAATAAATTATCAAGGGCGGTTTAACATTTTATTTACTGCCTTTGCATTAAGTCATCAACTACCAACTAACAAACTAATGCCCTCACCATGTGACCTCACCAATCATTATAAAATGCGATGACGCGAAAATTAAGCATTCAAGGATTATATGACAAAACTTTCTCAACGAATTGTATAAATCCCCCAATGTCCATTAATATTGAAGTCATTTCTTACCCTCACCTACTATCAACAGTTGAAAACTGAATACCAACTACTTCAGAAACACCAACCACAATTTGTCGGTGTCTTATAAACTTGCTCCGAAATTCATTTTACGTCAAGTTTTAGTAAATTACATCAAAAATGTATCTCTTCACCGAGCACTAAAAAAATCATAATAAAAAAACAAGTACTTATAAGAGAAAGTAAAAAGGCGTACTATCTTCATAATTCTTTAAAGGGTTGAGTGCATAAAAAGTCATCATATTTTCACTATTCTACCTGTTATATCATCAACCAACTTCCATTTATCCAGGTTTCAATTGGATGCTAGGTGGTGTTTTGGAAAACTGCAATGTCTCTTAAAAATCTCAGATAACCACTGTTTTCAAAAGGTTAGCCAAACACTGGTAGATGATTATCTACGGCTTGTAAATGCGATAATCAGAGTATGTCCTCCCTCGAAAACTCTCTAAAACAATAACTTCCCTCTTAACTATCAAACTATTAAAACAAGTACGTAATTAAATCCCCTAGTCCCCTACATAAATATCTCATTCAATCCGCAATGTATCAAAATCAACAACTATTATCTGTTTAAACAATAATGTGCCCCTCTAGTCTCAACCACCAGATATAAAAGTTACAACTCCATTTTTTGCGTAATTTATATCAAAATCAACAACTATTACCTTTTTTCCAGTTTGTACCAATACCAGTAACTTCGCTTACGTGACATCACGTACCAAAATACCTTTGCCACGTCAGCAAAGTTACTGATATTGGTACATTATTATTCATTTGGAAGCATTTGAAAAAGTAAGTTGACCGATTAATATAACATAATCTAACAACCAGAGATCCAATCAAATAACACAAATTCTATCACATCTCAAAAAATTAAGCACTAGTAATTAAGCTAAAAACAACAAAATGTTACAACATCATAACACTAGACAATACATGAATATTATTATTATCAATCAGCACCTACCGAATCAGCTGAAATCACAAATAATAATACCTTCAAATGCTGTTAACTAAAAATAAGCTGAAAACAACAAAATGTGACATAAGTCTTTACACAAATACCTGAATGTTATTTCCAAATCAACTGAAATCACAAATAATAATATGTTGAAATGGTGATACAGAGTGAAGAGTGGTTTTATTGGTGAATGAGAAAGTGGAAATCTGACACGGAAATACTGTGATGAGAGACGTAGTATTATTATTTGTTTGTTTTAATTCAATTCAATGGAGAGAGAGAGTATGTGTCTGCTGCTATGCTATGCTATGCTACTCTCTCCTCTGTCTGTATATGTGATGTATAAGTTTTGTTGCGTGTTGTACTAGTCATTGGTTACTCATCATTTCCATATAATACAGTAAATCTACTATTCTTGATTTTTATTTATTTTGGCCTAGAGTTTTGCCATTTAACAACGTGTGAACGTTTCTTCAATTGGTAGGAGTGCTTCGTTAATAATTGGGTTTGTTGTCATTGGATAACCCACCGATTGCTGCTACATCACAAAAGAATTACTCATATAAAATTATATTTATGTAATACTCCTTCCGTCTTAAAATTATTGTCACATTTTGACTTTTTCGGTTTTTATTTTTCAACTTTGATCTTAAGTATTTTTATTTATATTACATAATATTTTATGCAAAATATATGAACGGCCTGAGTTTTAAATGTATTTTCATTGGTATAATTTTTATCAAGTATTGTATAACACAAACAAAAATATTTATAGTCAAAGTTAAAAAAGAAAGACAAAAAAAGTCAAAGTGGGACAATAATTTTGGGACAGAAGTATAACTTGTCGACTTGCTTGCAGTGGCGGACCCAGAAATGTTGAAGACGGAGGGTAACTTTTTTTTTTTTTGGAAAAAAGTCACTGTGCACACAAAAATAAAGGGGTTGTGCACACAAAAATAAAGATAAACATATAAGGTTTTAACATTGTTTTGCTTCAAGCTGGGGGACAATTTGATTTTGTAGGGGGGAATTTAATAAAAAGGTCCAAACAAAAAAAAATTTACACTAAAATTTGATTTTTTTTTTACGAATCGTGGAAGGCACCGGCCCTCATAATCTATATGTAGTTCCGCCCCTGCTTGCTTGTTAAATAAGGCTAATGCTAATGGCAACCCCATTTCCACAAAACCAACCCCGCCAACTCAGCGACACCTCAAATTTCTCTCTCCATAAATCTACAAACAATAACTAGCTAGTGATGACCATAAAAGCAACCCCATAACTTCTTTTTTTTTTTTTTTTTTTTTTTTTTGTTAAATTAAAATTTCATTCAATATACATATAAACGGTAACAAAAATTAGAGTTGCTTTGTTAAATATTTCGGTCACTCAATCAACCGAAACATTGAAATGGTTATCAAGCGATGCGTCTCTTTCTGTGTTGCTAATGGGTGCAACACGTCTCTTTTGGTGTTGCATGGTGAAAACCAACGCCCATTAGCATTGGTCTAATGGTGTGAGTATAATTTTGTAAACTTTTTATGAATGTACCACTACTCTTATACAATTGGGGTTTTATTAGTCATTTTCAGCTCAACAGGTAAAATTGTATTAACTAAAATGTATTTATTTTAAGGTTAATATACAAATATGTTATTAAATTTTTTGAAAAATTTCGCCTAAGTTATTGAATTTTCCTTTTGTTCACTTAGATTAGCGAACTTATAAAACATGATATTTGAGGTCACTGAACTTATAAAAAATATTCATAAACAATACTAAACTTGTAAAAATACAACATTAATGTTACTTAACATATCCAAAAATATATGATTAAGTCACTCCTATCAATACTAAAAAAATGTTTCTTATAAGTTCAGTAACCTAAATGAACAAATGAAAGTTCAGTAACTTATGAGAACTTTTTTAGAAAGTTTAGTAACATATTTGTATATGAACCCATTATTTTAACCTATTTAACGAGTTTAAGAACTTGTTAAACTATTACTTCTTCTGACTCATATTCATTGTTCATGTTTTCTTTTTCAAGTTTTTCAAAATTAGATGTCCAATGTTAACAATAAGAATGGTAGTTTGATTGAGTTTATCATAGTAGCCTTACTTGAAACTATTATTACAAATCGTAAAGAATGAGTTAGCTAAGAATAAAACTATTGTTTTGAAAAAAATAATAATAATAAAAAAAAAATTTTAAAATTGAGAAACAGAATACAATACCAATTGTGTTTTTGTTAAACATCATGTTTTTTTTGTTAGCGAATTACTGTTTTGAGACGAAAAAAGTAGATCAGTTTAGATAAAGGGTATCTTACGATGCAACATTATGAGAATTTATCACTAATAATAAACTAGCTTATGTAAATAAGCGCATTTGATATAATGGTCTAATTAAAGCGTTTATTAGCTATTAGCTTTCATAATTTGAAGCTAACATAAATGAGCTTATAAACATAAATATAACTCATCCTTCAAAGTATTATGGATGAATAAACAGAGGGTAAAATATATGTGATTTAAGTTGATGTATTTTTTTGTAATTTTGTAATAATAAGATTTGGTTATAACTAATTCGCCAAAAAGAAGAAAAAAATAATAATAATAATAAAAAAAAAAAAAAAAAAAAATCAAAATTAACTTTAAGCTTAAATATAGATTCAAGTATCAACTTCACCTTAGTCTGGATGGCAAGGTGGTTGTTTTTTCACCTTACACCTTAGCGCCACCTCAGCTTTCTCTCTCCTCTCATTTCTCCTCACTCCCACTCACCTTTTAGTGGGCAAGCCATGCTTCACTTCACCTTTCATTAAAATACTCACTTTATAAAAATATACCCCACTAAATATCCCACACACACTCACAAACAAAATAAAAAAGAATAAACTATGAGGGAGAGAGAATGGTGATCAGACCACCATAAGTATTTTTGGTTTGCGTGTTTCATGCGTGAAGTTGGTTAGTGGGCAAGGGATATCATGCGTGAAGTTGGGTTGGATGGTGAAGGTTTCACCTCCTTGCCATCCAGCCTTAGCTCCAGCTTCACATAATTTCTCCAATTACCTCAAAACACCCGTTTTAAGGTTAGATCATGATGGTTGCCACCTCTATTAACTTCACATCATCTTTTTTCTCATCATATTTACCTTTATGATACTCACCATATTTGTTACTATTTAAATACAACATACTTAAATATACATATACCTTACAACATGCTCACACATACACAAAAATTTATTTAATTCGATGCAAACCTATGTTTTATCAACACCACAAATTAAGTCATCATAATTGAATATTATTCTCAATTTAATCAGTCAATCAAGATGATTGCCTCTCCATTTAATTAGTCAATTAAGATGATTGCCTCTGCGTAATTCTCACCTAGAATCAAGGCCTTGTAATTATTTTGTAATCATTGTATTTATTTCTGTACCTCTATATATTGTGTTGTAAACAATGAGAAATATATCATCGATCCAATTCATATTCATATTGTTTATATGGTATCAGAGACAGGTTTACTCTAACGAGTCGTTCACGATCCAGCCTCTCTAAACCCTACTGCCATTCGCTGCCATGGCTCCACTCAAAAACCAATCCTACGCATCCCCTGTTATTGCGGTTGCCAACTTTTCCCAAAAACAACAGGGGCGATCCAACTATCGATCATCTCCTGACCAACGCACCGGTCACTTTGCTCCTGGAAATCAATCCCAAAATGGTCGTCTACAATCCAACTATCAATCTGTTGCATACCAGAACAATCGGTCTTCAACTTACTGTCACTTTTGTAACATTCCGGGACACGAAACACGGGAATGTCGGAAGCTTGCAAGGTTCTTAAAGGAATACAACATCTCCTTTAATCCTCCTTACACCAACCCAGTTGCTAATGTCACATCCTCAAGCTCAAAACCGACGCCGGTATCTCCCTCATGGTTATTTGATAGTGGTGCCTCTCATCACTTTACATCTGATCGATCTTCACTTCACACAGTTTCGGAGTATGGTGGCTCAGATGAAATCGTCCTCGGTAACGGTACAACTCTATCAATTTCTCACACTGGCCACACCAATATACCAACTTCATCTCGCCCATTATCTTTATCTACTGTTCTTTGTGTCCCTCAACTACGGAGAAACCTTGTTTCGGTTGCAAAATTATGTCGTACTAATCAAGTTTCCGTTGAATTCTTTCCTTTTCATTTTGTTGTTAAGGATCTACGCACGGGGGCGCAAATCATGCGAGGGGAGAACATCAACGATGTGTATTATTCTAAACATCTTCCGTTACCTCAACTTCATCTCACCACCACCAAAGCTTCACCCTTAGATTGGCACCACAAACTCGGGCATCCCTCCATTAGAGTTTTCCAACATCTTATCAAAAACTTAGGCCTTCCTTTTAAATCATTGTCTAACTTAAACTTTCATTGTCAGTCATGTTCAATTAATAAAAGTCACAAGATGCCTTTTGGTCAAAACTCGTTTGTAGCGGAAAAACCATTGCAACTTATTTACTCGGACGTTTGGGGACCGGTTCCACAATCTATTGAGGGCCAAAAATATTATGTTATCTTTGTCGACTATTACTCAAAATATGTATGGCTATACCCCATAAAGTACAAATCCGATGTCTCCAAACTCTTTCCCCTATTTAAACTTCTTGTGGAAAATTTTTTCCAAACACCTATCATCTCCGTCTTTACGGATAATGGGGGTGAATATCAAGGCCTCATCCCTTTCTTTCAATCTGTAGGCATCTCTCATTTCACCACACCTCCACATACACCCGAGCAAAATGGCATAGCCGAAAGACGACACCGTCACATTGTCGAAACCGGCCTTGCCTTGCTACATTTTGCGGGTCTTCCCATCACCTTTTGGTGTCATGCTTTTCAAATGGCCGTACATCTTATTAATCGACTACCAACTCCTATTTTAAACTCAAAAAGTCCTTTCGACTATCTATACGGTCGTTCCCCTTCCTACACCAAACTCAAGGCATTTGGTTGCCTTTGTTATCCTTGGCTCCGCCCTTACGCCACCAATAAACTCCAACCTCGCTCTACTCCGTGTCTCTTTTTGGGATACTCCAGTGCAAAATCCGCATACAAATGCTTACATCTTGAAACTCGTCGCCTTTATCACTCTCGACATGTGGAATTTGTTGAGAAACAATTTCCCTACAAAACCTCCACCCATTCACCCACTAAACTACCTACTGTTGAAGAACTCTTACCCAACCTATCCCATGCACCACCCATCATGCCCCATGCACCACCCACCATGCAAAATTCCAATAATTCAACTCACGCACCTCTTGCATGCCCCACACCCTCACCTCAAAACACCTCCCATGCACCTACCTTTCCATCGTCACTCACTACTCATCCATCAACTACCAACTCAATTAATGCATCACCTGTAAGTTCCTTCAATGCACCTACTCCTATTCCCTCGTCACCCACCTCCCCTTCTTCATCATCTTCTGAACCGACCTTTCCCCAACAATCTGTGAACCCATCCTCCGGTCCGAGCTCTTCGCCTCAGTCGCTCTCCACACCCTCAAACACACAACCTTCATCCACTACATCCTCAACCACCACTCCTCTACCACAAAAACGTCCACGAAAACCCAACCCCAAGTACTTCAATAACAAATTTGTCAACACTACCACCAATCATCCCCTTCCTGTAGACCTCGAACCTCAAACCTCAAACCTACAATCAAGCCGCCAAGGACCCACTGTGGCGAAAAGCCATGGATGATGAGTACAATTCATTACTTCAAAACCATACTTGGGAACTTGTACCACCGAACTCTCATAACCACATTGGATGCAAGTGGGTATTCCGCATCAAACGAAATCCAGATGGTACGATAGCGAAATATAAGGCCCGTCTTGTGGCTAAAGGTTTTCTTCAACAATACGGGAAAGATTATTTCGACACTTTTAGTCCCGTGACAAAACCGGTAACTATTCGCACCGTCCTTTCAATCGCACTTTCACATGGTTGGCCATTACGTCAACTAGACGTTAATAATGCTTTCTTACATGGCACCTTGCAAGAAGAAGTATACATGGTTCAACCACCCGGCTACGTTAACCCGCAATACCCGAAACACGTATGTAAGCTTCAAAAATCTCTTTATGGTCTCAAACAAGCTCCCCGCGTGTGGTACATGGCTTTGACATCCTTTTTGCTTGATTTTGGTTTTCGCAAGTCTCTAGCAGATGCATCATTATTTATCTACATCAAAGACGGGATTACATGCTATTTTCTAGTTTATGTCGATGACATAGTGCTTACCGGTAACAACCTTCATTTCATCGAAAAATTTGTGGCCACACTTGCATCTCGCTTCTCTGTTAAAGATCTAGGCCATCTTAGCAACTTCCTTGGTGTTGAAATCATTCCTACTAATGCTGGTTTGTTCCTCTCGCAACATCGACACATTCGTGACATTTTAAACCAATTTCAAATGGATGGTGCTAAGGAGGTTACTACTCCCTTGAGCACAAAAGACCCACTCTCGGCTTCAGACGGCTCTCCTAAGGTTGACCCGACACCGTACCGAAAGATTGTGGGCTCTCTCCAATATCTGGCTTTTACTCGTCCTGATATCTCCTTTGCAGTGAACAAGCTTTCGCAATTCATGCACTCCCCATCGCAAACCCATTGGAAAGCCATAAAAAGGCTACTACGATATCTCAAGGGAACACTGTACCATGGCCTGTTTCTCAATCGAAATTCCTCGTTGAATCTGACCGCCTTTTCAGACTCTGATTGGGGCGGTATAACAAATGGTGGGCGTTCAACTACAGCCTACATTTTATACCTGGGGTCTAACATTATCTCATGGCGCTCCGCACGTCAAAAATCTGTCTCCCGCTCCTCCACTGAAGCCGAGTACAAGGCTTTGGCCAACGCCGCTGCAGAACTTTCTTGGGCTAAAAACCTTCTTCGAGAACTTGGGGTACAAATTAAAGATCCTCCAACACTATATTGTGACAACACCGGTGCAACTTACTTATGTGCCAACCCGGTTTATCACTCGCGCATGAAGCATGTCGCCTTGGATTACCATTTTGTCAGGGAACAAGTCGCAGCAGGTGCTTTAAAAGTTTTCCATATCAATTCCATAGATCAGCTTGCCGATGTTCTCACTAAACCACTTTCTCGGGCTCCATTCACATCTCTCAGATCCAAGATTGGAGTCTCCGACGGATCCTCCATCTTGCGGGGGCGTATCAACACCACAAATTAAGTCATCATTAATTGAATATTATTCTCCATTTAATCAGTCAATCAAGATGATTGCCTCTCCATTTAATTAGTCAATCAAGATGATTGCCTCTGCATAATTCTCGCCTAGAATCAAGGCCTTGTAATTATTTTGTAATCATTGTATTTATTTCTGTACCACTATATATTGTGTTGTAAACAATGAGAAATATATCATCGATCCAATTCATATTCATACTGTTTATATGTTTTCTGTTTTTTCCTTCACAGGTGTTTGCTCGAGGTATGTACCAATCGTCAGTTGTGGCTTTGACGCTAGCTCAATATCTCACACGAGGTGCTTCCTCTTAGAACACCTAGTCTAAAGATGGGTTAATGGCATGTTATAGCTACGAACTTTCCCAAATGTTCACATGTCAGTTATGAACTTTTTAAAATACAACAATACCCATCAAACTTTCAAATTTTGTTTTATCAGTATAAAAAATTTGAAAGTTCGTATCTGATAATGAAACAAAATTTGAAAGTTTGATGGGTATTGTGGTATTTTTTTTAAAGTTCGTATCTGATAATGAAACAAAATTTGAAAGTTTGATGGGTATTGTTGTATTTTAAAAAGTTTACAACTGACATGTGAACATTTGGGAAAGTTCGTAGCTATAACATGCCATTAACCCCTAGTCTAAAGATATAAAAGATACATTTTGTTTCTCAAACATTATAAAAAGGTTTTCCTTATGAGCTATGGCAAACCACCATAACTCTCATTCAAAATATATCTATCACTCAATTTCACATTAGTGTCACGTTTTTTTTTTTAAATTTACTCTCGCTGTTCAAACTCTTGCAATACTCACTCACCGTCATCGGTGTCTCCATTGTCATTTCGAACAAAATAAGTAACTCCCACTAGTGAGGTGAAGATGTAGCCCCCAACTCCTCCCTCAAAAACGCGACAATAGGAAGCTTGGGTTACGAGCTATTGATGTGATAATTAAAAACTTCATAATTGTTGGTTAGTTATAATCATGTACAACAATCTATGTATGTAATTGTTTCTTAAACCTACACCTTAAACTATCCTTAGCAAATCATTATTGAATCCATAACAAAGAACTTTAACGACTAAAATAATTAATCTAACCACTTAACTATACATTTAGTTAAACTCATTAATAGTCTATAATCTTATATGTAAGGGCATCTACTATGATAAATCTTTAGTAAAGGTTTATGCCATTAATACATCATCAAGTTATAAACATTTTTATATCATAAACCTATTTCTATTATGGATAAATGTATGTATAAAAAACACAATCAACATTTTCAAAAAAAAAAAAAAAAATTAAAAAATAGTTTAGACCTCTTCAATATCTTAAACATTTCCATTTCATCAAGGATCGAAATTTCATCAAGGATCGAAATGATTGACCACTGTTAATTTATAGATATTTTCAGAAAAAATTATACGTATCTATAAACACGTATAGCGGATACTATCTATAAACAAGTATAGCGGATGCTATAAGATAGTATTGTTTTAAGTTCTTAATAATGCTTATGTTAGAAAATGATATAATAGCTAATGGGTCGCAATAATCAATTTTGGGACAAAGATCTTAAACTGACTGATTACGACGTAATTGCTTTTATTAGGCATTATGCTCTTTTGTATTGTACTTGAAATGAAATAATAATCGACTTTTTGGATGAGACCTAAAAAAGGTATCGACAATGAAAGCAACGTATGCGAGATTAATATAATTTTTTTTTCACGTGCTAATCATCATAAAGGTTAGTAGATTAATTTGTTTTCAAGCTAGAATGTGCTTATGATAGTTTAATTTTGCTAAACAAATGTCAAATGCAAGTAATAACAACATATTCACGATTAACTTTCATCTTAATAAACATTTTGTTGCGTAGAACATGTATATGTGTGTTACTTGCAGTCATAATATCCCGTGTATATTTCACAAACATTTGTATAATACTTACTAGCATATTACGTAAAGTGGTAACAATTTATACATTTTTATCAGAAAAGTATACATTTAATATGTTTGAAAGAAGGTTTAAATAATGTTAAAGAAATTATAGTATTCAAACAACTGCTCAAGATGTCAATGTAATGTTAATTTGAAGCAGTCTCAAATTTAGTTGAATGAAAAGTAGAGATTCATATGAGCTACAGTAATAAACTTTTAGGATTTGGCTTGTGAAAACAATTACACCAATTTTAACTCCTACCCACCAATTTTCTTTTTTGCGGTAACATATTTATTCAAAAAAGGTACTCATTGATGTGTTAAAAATCATAGGCCTAATGTAAAGTAATTTTGTAGCATTTTTTTATGTCTCTGTATTTTTTTAAACGTAAAAGGTAAAGATATTAAAAACCCAACTTAAAAGAGTCAAGATGTACATTATACGCATTGTGATTGAATACATTATATTACTTGCTAAGTGACTGACTGACTGCAACAACGAAAGTAAATAAGAAAGCTAGTAAGAAAAAGGGTTAATTTCATATATCCCAACATAAACCATATACAATGACATATTTACCCACATGAAAAACATAATGACATATTTACACGGTATTAACACTATATCTATCATATTTACACATTTCACTAAAAACCTTATTAAAATTTATTTTTTACCATTAGATTCCAATTATACCCTCAATCACATAACTAAACAAATTCACATTTTACGTCAAGACATATGCTAATATAGTAATATCAATATACCACAATCATGCCCCCTTAGATGGTTTTGTTACAAGATCTACTAGTGGTGTAAATTGTGATATTTAATTCCCTCAATGTATTGCATATGTATGACCTTATCGTGTGTCCTATGTGTCCTGCACTTAGCAGGATATGACTTTCTTTTGATAGGTAACTGACTATTGTTAAAGACATAAACAAGGAGTATGATATGACCTTTTTAACAATAGTCGGGCAGATCACCTCAGGTTTTAAGGAGACAGAGAGGCAGGGCTAACAGGCTGACCCAACAAGAAATATCCTCAGGTGTGGAGATCACCTTATCGAGGGCTCCTTTCAATACACGAGAGAATCCCAGCCGACACTTTGGAGGGATGGATTTGACCGTGTGCAACTCTTTAGAGAGCAAGGTGTCAAGTAAGTGTAGATCGAAACCATCATGCTCTGCCAAAACCGAATCCTCACCAAAATATGCCAAAATCCCAAAATATGCCAAAAATATTCCAATATTTCAAGACTTGGCCACAAACCACACCCTTTTCCCATTTTGTCCATGCTCGACTGCTCGACTCCATTATTTTTTTGACATGTGTCATTGCAAGTACAAGTGTCAGGTAAGGATATTTGTTTGCTTTTGGCTTAAATGACAAATATGCCCTTATTATATTTCTTTATTAATTACTCTCACCAACCCCACCTAACACCACCCACCTAGCACCACTGCTCAACCACCACCGCTCAACCACCATCGCTCAACTGGTCAACCACCCCTACTAAACTAGTCAACCATCATTTGACCACAGACAAAATACCAAACAAACTCTTAATTAACTTCAGTTTCAAGATCACAAGTCACTTAACAAAACGCAAATAAATCACATGGACTGATGTATAAACGAGAAGACCACCACTACCAAGACCAAGTCCAAAACCAACATCAACCAACTCCTAAATCTAGACACTACCAAGACCCTTACTCCACTCCCCAACTCACAATCTCATCTACATCTAAAATCTGAAACTGAAAATTTTATAACAATTAATCTCATATTTGTTTTTCGTGTGGCACGATAATAACCATAGACCTCAAAGATCAATACACGAAAATACATCATCCTCATTGATCAAATTTTTGAAGACTAAGCTTCAATAAATCCATATCCGATCTCGTTCGTTTACTGAATACACAAGGACGAAAGAGAAACAAATAATTCCTACCTGAGATCTTGAAAAGACCTTGATGATATGCACAGAAGTATTACGGATTGGATTTGGTGTCGTGTTTCTGATGAGTTGACCGAGTCAGTAGCGAGTCGTGACTCAAAAACAAAGCCACACGAGTTTTACAAGTTTTAAAAACCATTTTTATAAATAAAACGTTTAATTAAATCGGATTAAATAAAAATGAAAAATTAGGGTTTTGAAAAATATTAAAAATAAAGGGGAAGGGGGCGCGTGACGGGGTTTACCGAGAAGAAAAGAGGAAGGGGAAGGTGGTGATGGCGGCGGCGTGGTGACAGTGGCGGTGGGTGGCGCGTGGGTGGTGTTGCGGTGGGAGTCACGAGCTAAAACGCTCCAGAAACGAAGAGGGTGCACCGATCTATCGATTTGCCTAGAAAAGTAGCTCGCCTGAAAATTTTCCGGTGGCCGGAAGTTGGCGGTGGCCGGCGGTGGGGGAAAAGAGAGAAAGAAGAGAGTTAGTGAGATGTGGTGTCTATTTATATATGGGTTTGAGGGTATATTTGTCATTTAAGTCAAAACCAAAAAAATATCCCCACCTAACACTTGTACTTGCAAAGACACATGTCAAAAAAATAATGGAGTCGAGCAGTCGAGCGTGAACAAAATGAGAAAAGGGTGTGGTTTGTGGCCAAATCTTGAAATATTGGAATATTTTTTGCCTATTTTTAGAATTTATTATTATTATTATTATTATTATTATTATTATTATTATTATTATTATTATTATTATTATTATTATTATTATTATTATTATTATTATTATTATTATTATTATTATTATTATTTTATTGAAACATAATAATTTTACATAAAGTTGGATGACAGTCTAGACACAAGCTGTGTTCCCACTCCTTTCTAAATACAAAAGCTAACTCTATGAAAAATAAAAACACCACTTTTAGCATTATTTGAGTGGCTAATGGCAATAGACTTAATACGTGAAAGTGTGTCCAAAGCCTCCGTGTTGAATTTCCCGAACATAGAAAAAGCAAATGGTATGAACTTGTATCCGTTGTCCTCACATTTGGATGCATACTTTCTCTTTTTCTTCTCCACAACATTGTGCAAGGCTACCACAGAAGCCCATGAAGTCGCCCAAATACCAGCAAATGGAGAGATACCAGTCACATCCAAGCATGCATCTTTACCTTAAAGCCAATTAAATAATAACAAGTCTGCTGGTCGTAGCTCATTCTCATCCTCAAACACTACTAAAAAACATAAATTTACACAGGTTTAAGAATCCAAATATATAAACAAAATCATTTTTTTCCAATCTAATACATCTTTTCAACAACATTTCACCCACCACCAAACATATCATTATAAGTTCATAACCTTTTTTTTTCAACCACCACACATATCATCATCTTCTTTAACCCTTTTGGCAGCAAAACAAAATAAACACAAACACTAACACCCCTATTCAAACAACAAAAATCAAACATCCATGTTCATTTTTAACCAAAATCTAACAAATACAATCACCCATATTCATCTTTACTCATATGTATAATCAGAAAACCCCATCGATTAGATCCACTATAACAAAAACCCATTTAATTTGTGATTCACAAATGTAATAGAAAAAACCCCATCTAATAAAATACAATAATAAACCCTTCATTCATCTTTTCCTTCACCCACATAACTAGTCATACTTCTATAGCCTTTTTTTCCCTTTTTTCTGAGCAACTGTAAAACAAAATAATAATAATAATAATAATAATAATAATAATAATAATAATAATAATATAATAATAATAATAATCCGTATCAATCTTTAAAGAAAAAAAAATCCATGATTTAATAACAAAAAAAACAACACAAAACCATTAAAAGAAATCATAAAGAAACCAAAAACCCAAAATAAAAATCCCCTATTGATTTAGAAAACAACAAAAAAATACCAAAAACCCAAAATAAAAATCCACTTCGAAAACATTTTCTTACAATAAAGTCTACTTCCAAACCCTAAAATTAAAATTCACATCAAATAAATCAAGTCAAATAGCATCTCTTTAGAAAAAAAAAAAAAAAAAAAAAAAAAAAAAGATCCTGAAATTACAAAACTCACTTGTTAGGATTGGACACACGGTTAAGGTGGTTAAACCTTTTGTTCTTTGTGTGTATGATATATTGAGTTAATATGATTAAGTATGCGGAATCTACTTAATCACACTTAGAAGGTTATTTGTGTTGTGGAAATGGAATGGTTGTGTTTGTTATATGACAATGAACAATGAAAGATTAACACCAAACGATTCAATATTAATAATAATAATAATAATACGAGTGATCTTGAGATATCACTAGGGTTACAACCTTGAATCTTATGTTCTTACAACTTGTGATATATTTGTGTTTGTTCTATGTCTTAACAGTTATATGTTCTAAATAATAACACACTATTCGACTTATGCACTTATATCTCTACATAATATCGAGACTAAGATCTTCTTTTATAGTCCAAGAAGATCTTTTCAATATAGCTAAAGTCTAGCCGAACTACTTGCTAACTTATCTTGAGTGTGTCAGTACATAAGATACAACATGTATCTGTGTACACAACTTGTTAACTAAGCACATGGGGTAAGATATTATCTACCGTATATTGTTGACCAAAATACAAATAATATCTTTTCATACTTATCCACTTAGCAGCAGAATGTACATTAGCAGCAGCAATGTTAACACTAGCAGTAGAATCCTTCAGCAGCAGAATGTTAAGCCTAGCAGCAGAATCATTTATCGCTAGCAGCAGAATCAAATGTTCTAGCAGCAGGAACACACATTAACAGCAGAAACCAAATGTACTAGCAGCAGAATCACACTTAACGTTTTTCTTTGAATAGAATCCGATATTAAACTTCTTGAATATTTAATTCCCAACATCACTTTTACAATAAAGAGATTTTGAAGAAAGTGTTGTTTGCGAATCATGGCTTCGAATGGCGGCTGCGTTTGGTGGCTTCGAATGGCGGCTGCGAGTGGTGGCTGCGGGTGGTGGCTACAAGTGGTGGCTGCGGGTGGTGGCTACAAGTGGTGGTGGTGTTTTGTGGTTGTAGGTGTGGTGGTGGTTGGTCTATGGTGGATTTAGATGAAGAAAGCAAGAGAAAAAATATGAGGTGGAGAATGAAGATGTAGAAGTAAAAAAAGAAAAGAGAGAATAAAAAATGTTAAATAAATTTGTGTAGTAAGTGGATAAAATGACAAAATTACCCTCCCATATGCACGTCACATCACTACAAGAAAAAGTGTGTTTAGTGACGAGAATTTAGTGACCACTTTTATTTTGGTCACTATTTAGGCCATTTAGTGACCACATAATCCTTCGTCACTGATTTTTGGTCATTCGTAAATCAATAGTGACGAGCTAGATGGTCACTAATCATTCACCGAACTAGATGTCGAATATATTTAATTCATAATATAGATGAGATTATTAGCCGCTTATTTAGCATATTAATAATACCTTTAGTCAGTATACTAATCAAAACCAATACAAGTATACATAGTTTTATGAACAGATTTGAACCAAAGGTAACCCTGTTTTTCGGCTAATGTCAGCTGATGTTAGTTGGGTCAATCCACGCTAGGAATATTCATATTAAATGGTACGAGGTATAATTATTAGGATCGGTAAGTTGTTACAAGATACCAAAATGAGTACTTATGTACAGTTGACACTTGAATTAAGAGCATAGAAGTGCAAAAGAATTAGAATATTAAGGGGGTGTTTCAGTGTGTCTTTTGATAATTGTGACTTTTGGAATCAAAGTCAGATAATCAGTTGATGATTGTTAGAAACTTGAAACAGCTTTGAACCTAGTTACTTAATTATTCAAGTCAGAATTTGATCCAAAATAATCAGAAAGTTGGAACCATGGTCACTTCTACCCACACAGTTCAATTGATTACTGCAACTATACATTTTAACACAAATAAATTTTCCCCTTACTTTCTGCATTATTTCTAACAAAATTACATTTGTGATATTATTATATCCTAATTGCTTTATAACTTTTTGGCTAGAGCCTAAGTATTTGGTGAGGTGTGAGCACAGAATATCTCGACGACAGCAAAACATAAAAAACACACTCATGCTGAATTTTGTTTGATTCTTAAGATTTGGGAGATAATAGCAAATGAAATAGTTATTATTCCATCCTCTGGTGTTCATCAGCTAGTGGATGCTAAAATTCAATCAATTTTGCTGTAAATGAGGTGTAGGGGAGATATCTGCTTTGTAACAAGTTTGATTGTTTGGTTGATTATTTCAGTATAGTTATATCGCAACAGTTGTCTCCAGAATTTACTCCAGACTGAGATCCCGTATACGGGTTTAGCATAGCATAACCTGGTTTATATCCATCACTTGTATTGCAATATAACCATGAACTTTGCTTATCTTTTTCTAGGATACTGATTTTGAGTTTAGTTTGTAATGTTATCTTTAATGTGAATCTGATATGAACTCTCCTTAGAAAGTGAAAAACTCATATTGGTTTGAATGTCTCTTTATTATGAATTGAAGGATTTGCAGGATTGAAGGATTTGTAGGAAAGAAGTTGCAGGAAAGGATTTGCAGCAAAGGACTTGTAGGATAGAATTTGCAGGAAATGAAAGATTTGAAAATCATGTTTTTAGACTTTATTCATGTTCAATGTTGTATTTCCTTAATAACATGGTAGACAAATGGATGCAATTGTTGGTATGTTATGGGTATTGATTTGCGTTATGTTAAGAAGCTAAGAATTTTAGTTTTCTGTTTTGCTAAAAGTAAAAAAGGTACGACGAAACTGAGCATTTTGTGGTTGTCGGCAACTTGTGGATAGTGACCACTTTTTGGTCACTAATCAACCAAAATAGTGACCACCATTTGGGTCTCTGGCAGAATAGTGACCACATATTTGGTCACCGATTGGTTTGAAGTTGTATTTACCCTGATGAAGCGAAAAGTGTACCGCTTTTAAGGGGTCATTTAAGCCCTAAATCGTATTTATTTGATCAAATATCGCCCTAAATCGTTCCTTTTGTCATTTTAGGTACTTTTGAGGAGAAATCTGGAAAAGGAAGCATTTTGGACGTTTTTGGAGCATAAAAGTGAAGAAAACGACAAAGTCTCAAAATTGGCTGAAAATTACCTTTGACGGCGTCAGGATTATCCCCAGACGGCGTCACGGCTTGGCAAGAAAAAGGTGGATGTGAAAATTACTCATGATAAGCCAGAGAAATTTGCATGGGAATTCTGACGGCGTCACCCTTTGGAGTGATCAAGGTCGTCACGGCTTAATTTAAAGAGGGACGGCGTCACGCCTAATTCCGACGGCGTCAAGCCTTGATAAGCCAGAACGGATTTTGGAGAGCTAAAGAGGGACGGCGTCAAGAAGGCCATCCGGGAACCCTAAAAGCGGCGAGGTGACGGCGTCACACTCCATAACGTGACGCCGTCAGATCTGAAAGTCTATATATAGTTTTGCAATTTTTTGTCATAAGTGTGGAACTTATTGTGGAACTTTGTGTGTGAAACCCTAAGACGGTTTTAGCAGCTTTTTCAAGGCTTTTTGCCTTGAGATCTTTCATGTTACATTGAAGATAAGTTATCAATTAATCATTCAATATGTCTATGTGTTGTTTGATTCTATCTTGTTCTTGTCTTTTGTTTAACATGTTAGGCTAGGTTATCTTTGTGTTTGCTTAGATCTAATGAAACCTAGCTATTGATTATTGGTTATTAGTGTGTTATTAGTTGTATTGGATGATTGTTTATCTATGTTAGGCTTAAGAAAACTGGCTAACTTCCTATTCGGTAACTTGCTTGAACGTCTTAAGAAACATGAACCAATGCGTACTAAAGGTTTTTATGGTTGTATTTAATGCATGAGCGAATTCTAGTGATCCCATGTTAGGAGCTTCCTAGCCGGCTCGACATAGGAGTGAAGTAGGAGTTCATAGAGTTGGGGAAGTACGTACGCCACCCCACGAATGGTATTAAGGAATACACCCGTCATCCACGCGATTAATACACACTAATCAACCGGTAAAAGATAGTTAGGGAGTAAGGAAATCTAAGTAAACACATTTCTCTCCACATAAGTTTTACCACCTTTTCATTTTCAGTTATTTTATTTTATTTGCATTCGTAGTTATTTGGGTTAGTTGACTAGCAACTAATTCCGCCCACTCTTTCAAACCCGAGATTTTACTTGCTTTCATAAAATTATAAAAACATAAAAAGAATCTTCCCTCACCCTTAGACCTATTAGAGTAGTTTTTCATACCTAACGAACACTATTCCCTGTGGAGAACGATCAATCCCCCGTACTTACCACTACACTATACTACATCGGTCAGGTACACTGCATGGTGGGGTTGTAAGCCTCTTGAGATCCCTCGAGAGGTAAAACTTGTTGTAAGGTTGCAAAACCACGCATCAAGTTTTTGGCGCCGCAGCCCGAGGAATAGTTATTGCTTAGGTTGAAATTTATTTTTATTAGGTCTACTCATTAGATTCCTATCTAGTGAGATTTTTATTTTCTTTTTATTAGCTTTCTTGTAGTCTATCTTTTTCTTTGTGCCCTTTGTTTGTAAAACCATTTTCATTTGTCACTATGATGGATGAAATTCCATTTAGATAATTGTCAATAGGGGAACAATTATATTTCACCAATAGATTTGTTTCCTATCATTCCTATGATTTTTTGTGTGATCTTTGTGATTTCCAAAAGGAGTTAGGGGTAAGGTTAGATGGGTTTAATGAATTCTATGCATGCGAGATTTCTATTAGACAAGCATTATCTGGATCAATTCCTTTTAGTCAGGCCCTTTGGATGAATTTCGAGGAAAGCTTCCTAACCATGACCCATAAGTGGAACGAATTGGTGGATTCGTATGAGCAAAGAGACCTAGTTTCTAAGAACATGGACTTAGAATCAAAACAAGACTGTGAGATGGTTAGTGTTGAACTACCTAGTTGCATGAGTGGGATTGATTTCACCAAACCAAGTACTCCACAAAACCCACCATCATTTGAGGCACCCGCACCGCCCGTGACTTACCCGGAAGAAGTAGAAGAGACTTTAGGAATCCCGATGGAGGTAGAACCCTTGGACCAAGCACAACTAGAGGATATAGGTTTGCACACTTTTAGTGATGACCTTACTCATAGTTCTAGGGAATTTCCTAGTGTTGATGAATTGGAACCTCAACCTTTACACAACTTTTCATCCTTAGATTTACATCTAGGAGAAAAAAGAGGAACCGACCCACCCGTCAACCAATATTATCCGGGTAGTTTTAGGATGAAGGAAGCCATTCACTCACCCCCTTCACCTCACGTGGCATATTCACACCCTAAGGGTGTGTATCGCTACTTTCACCCGCACTTAATCCTAAGTGTAGGGAAAACCTCCCCTATTTTTGTTAAATAAGGGTAGAGTCAGGCTCGTGACTCGAACAAAAACAAGCGCTTCTTGGGAGGCAACCCAAGCTTTATTTGCTTTGTGTGTTTATTTATTTGTTTGTTTGATTTTATTTGTTTCCGTGTGTATGTTTAATTTTTATTATTATTGATTCATGTTCAAAACTAAAATTGTGAAAATGCTTTATTTTGTTTTTAACTTCGTCTTAACTACATATAAAGGTATTTTGCAAAAGATAAGTGTAAGAGAAAGTCAAATCGGTTTATTAGAACAAATGAATATGAATCATAATAATATTAAATTAACATACATATTAGTATTTGTTTGAGTCAAATGCTTGTATCGAGTCATAATGATGTTTTGCAGGATTTCCAGGAAGTAAGGTATAGGTTTTTCCAAAAATTTTCCGGAAACGTAACATGAGAATTCTGTCAGATCATTTCTGACGGCGTCAGGATTTACAACCTGACGGCGTCATGTTTAATTTTCTGAATTTTTTTTGAAAGTTTTGTTTTCATAAAAAGTTTTTATTAAATCTATAACTTATAATCTCCAGGAATCTGCAAAATTATCATTCCACAAGCATTATATCCTTATATATAGAGTTTATCCCGCCGATGTTATGCAGGTTTTCGTGTTTGTTTTCTCAGGTTTAACAGGTTATTTTGGACAAGGAAATGTTTGTTGGATCAAGCTTTTGGTGATGCATTAGTCTTGGAGCTTTTACATTCTCTTGGAAGAAGATTTAACCATGTTACTTCATTATCCACCGAGCGAATCAGGGGAGTATTTGATTTCATTCTTTTATTTTTTTACTTTTACATTTGTTATTTGAACATTGGGGACAATGTTCATCTTAAGTGTAAGGGGGGGTAAAAGTACGATTAGAGAATGCTATTACGCTTGATTTTTGTTTGTTTAATGGTAGATGTGTAATAAAACTGAGATAAATACCTGTTAGGGCAATTTTAGTGCCAAATTTAAAATTTTTTACAACATATAGGAGTGAAACTTTGATCTTAATGAGCGTCTCACGGATAGGAGTTATATGACTAGCACAAAAACCGTACTACTAAAAAATTTTCCACCCCCAAATATGTGAGGTTCGCCCCTAGAATTGGTAGGAAAAGCATTTATGCTATGATGTGTGTACCGGTAGCACTTAGATTCTAGAACTTGCGTTAGGACCATTCCGAGGCCACAAGTGAGACTACATTCGTGTAGTTAGATTTACTACATGATAAGAGGCATTAGGATTAACCCATTGTTTTACACCTGTGATTTTGTTATAATTACGTTGGCTACATTGGTCAAGTAATTCTCCCACACCCTTTGCGTTGTACTCATTTTTAGTACACGATACCCCTAGTACACCCCTCAGAGCCTATCTTTTCGTTTCTAACTTTAAGCATTTTACTTAAAGGAAGAATTTGTTTACACCCCACTTAAATGTACACCCAAATCGCCTTAGCCTACCTTGTATGCACTCATTTTTAGTGCATTATTGTTACAACATTTGTTTAAACCCAAGTTAATTATCTAGTTGATTACATGGTTGCTAAGTCGAGTCATATCCTTGTACATATTGTTTTGGGACGATTGGGACTCGTGGGTAAAGTACTATTGTAATGGAGTAATGGGGAAGAACATCATTTATTACCCCCATATGTGCTAAATATTTTAAAAGTACTCCAAGTGTTTTGATTATCTTAATTCGAGTCATTAGAATAGTTATTTGTAAAGTTATGTAAAAGTTCAAGTGTAAGGGGAATGCAACGCCCCTATGATATATTATTTTGGATGGTAGGGCAAAAGTGTATGCAAAAAAAAAAAAAAAAAAAAAAAAAAAAAAAAAAAAAAAAAATCGAAAAATCAAGAAAAATACAAAAAAAAAAAAAAAAAAAAAAAAGAGAAAAAGAGCAATAGAAAAAACATACGGACTACCATCCCGTTTCATTTTATGTTTGTTTTATGTTTTTATTATTTTATTTTTAGTTTAAGATTGAGTCGAGTCTTGGCTTAGCAACATTGTATAGTACATGTAATTGATCAAGATCTTTAACTCGCCACCAGTAAAATATCCTTTATCCAACAAAACCGTGTTTTCCTTTTCCCTACACCTAACGTTATAACCCATGTAAAAGCCCTCTTTGATAGTTTATCTTAGGTGCTTACGCCTAGTGGAGGAGGTTTTCGATCCTTTCCCAAGCCTATGGTAATCTATTTGCTATGACAGGTAGTGAGAGATATTATCCGTTTTCATTTATGAGATTTATTTTGATGACACTTGAGAGATGTGAGTATCTAAACACTACTTGTGAGGTGCTAGTTTGTAATCTCCGTGCTTATTATGATTAAAGTGGAACGAATATTTGTTGTAATTACTTTTATGTTAGCATTAAATGACCCCTAACTTGTATTTTGATTAGAATAAAAGCGCATTTGCTTGAGGACAAGCAAATCTCAAGTGTAAGGGTATTTGATGAAGCGAAAAGTGTACCGCTTTTAAGGGGTCATTTAAGCCAAAAATCGTATTTATTTGATCAAATATCGCCCTAAATCGTTCCTTTTGTCATTTTAGGTACTTTTGAGGAGAAATCTGGAAAAGGAAGCATTTTGGACGTTTTTGGAGCATAAAAGTGAAGAAAACGACAAAGTCTCAAAATCGGCTGAAAATTACCTTTGACGGCGTCAGGATTATCCCCAGACGGCGTCACGGCTTGGCAAGAAAAAGATGGATGTGAAAATTACTCATGATAAGCCAGAGAAATTTGCATGGGAATTCTGACGGCGTCACCCTTTGGAGTGATCAAGGTCGTCACGGCTTAATTTAAAGAGGGACGGCGTCACGCCTAATTCCGACGGCGTCAAGCCTTGATAAGCCAGAACGGATTTTGGAGAGCTAAAGAGGGACAGCTTCAAGAAGGCCATCCGGGAACCCTAAAAGCGGCGAGGTGACGGCGTCACACTCCATAACGTGACGCCGTCAGATCTGAAAGTCTATATATAGTTTTGCAATTTTTTGTCATAAGTGTGGAACTTATTGTGGAACTTTGTGTGTGAAACCCTAAGACGGTTTTAGCAGCTTTTTCAAGGCTTTTTGCCTTGAGATCTTCCATGTTACATTGAAGATAAGTTATCAATTAATCATTCAATATGTCTATGTGTTGTTTGATTCTATCTTGTTCTTGTCTTTTGTTTAACATGTTAGGCTAGGTTATCTTTGTGTTTGCTTAGATCTAATGAAACCTAGCTATTGATTATTGGTTATTAGTGTGTTATTAGTTGTATTGGATGATTGTTTATCTATGTTAGGCTTAAGAAAACTGGCTAACTTCCTATTCGGTAACTTGCTTGAACGTCTTAAGAAACATGAACCAATGCGTACTAAAGGTTTTTATGGTTGTATTTAATGCATGAGCGAATTCTAGTGATCCCATGTTAGGAGCTTCCTAGCCGGCTCGACATAGGAGTGAAGTAGGAGTTCATAGAGTTGGGGAAGTACGTACGCCACCCCACGAATGGTATTAAGGAATACACCCGTCATCCACGCGATTAATACACACTAATCAACCGGTAAAAGATAGTTAGGGAGTAAGGAAATCTAAGTAAACACATTTCTCTCCACATAAGTTTTACCACCTTTTCATTTTCAGTTATTTTATTTTATTTGCATTCGTAGTTATTTAGGTTAGTTGACTAGCAACTAATTCCGCCCACTCTTTCAAACCCGAGATTTTACTTGCTTTCATAAAATTATAAAAACATAAAAAGAATCTTCCCTCACCCTTAGACCTATTAGAGTAGTTTTTCATACCTAACGAACACTATTCCCTGTGGAGAACGATCAATCCCCCGTACTTACCACTACACTATACTACATCGGTCAGGTACACTGCCTGGTGGGGTTGTAAGCCTCTTGAGATCCCTCGAGAGGTAAAACCTGTTGTAAGGTTGCAAAACCACGCATCATACCCCATCCGATCAGTGACGACGTTTTGGTCACTATTTAGTGACGAAACTGCTTTTGGTCTCTAATTGTAATTAGTGACGGACCTATAGTGACCACAAGTGACCACCTAAATATGGTCACTAATCACGTTTAGTGACCAGATTGGTACTATTTGTGACGAAAATCTCTTGTCTCTAAAGTCACTTTTTCTTGTAGTGCATGACCAATTTAACGGTCAAACTAACAGAAAAATAGGTCAAGGGACCAAAACCGTTATGGGTCGCAACCACAGGGAGATGATCTGTTAAAAAAAGTAAAGGGACTATATCCGTTAAACACGATAGACCATAGGGACCATTTTTGAAATTAACTCTTTATTTTATAATGAATTGGGTAAATATGGTATATTTGTTGTTTATATTAGGTATATATGTCATTATGTTTTTTAGTTGGGTAAATATGTCATTTTAATGTTTAATTTGGGTATATATGAAATTAACTCTAAAAAAAATTCTCCTAGGTAAAAAAGAACTTGAAATCCTCACATTTGGACGATTTAAGTAGAACTTAAATCACTAATAAATCAAGATTTGGCTTTTAACGATAGCTTAAACTTAGAAGCTTTTGATATGATATCATCAACTACTGCAAATCAAAGTATAAAAACGGTAGACACTAACTTATAAACTCGAAAATATTTTTTTAACGTCAGCATAACTAAAGTTGTCATCAAATATTGGCATTGCAGTGCTAACGAGAGTAATTTTGAAATCATTTGATATCTCGAACATGATCATGTGATGTACCTTAAACGAATGCTAGTTGTGAATCATTATGCTTGTAGATTGCATAACAAAATTGTGTCCCATATCCAAAACATCAGGGAGCATTTGGAGATAGCATGCTTAATAAGTAATTGCTAAACGTATTTGATATCCTCCACAAACAACAGTGGAAGTTATAGGTTTTGTCACTTGATGACTAAAGTTAATCTTATGAATTTATGCACAAGTGTGTCCATAAGGCTGATGGTAATGCAAAGGTCGGTCTAGCCAAAGAGACAAGTCTTCTCTCCTACGGCGCCCCCATTGAACACCCCCCCCCCCCCCCCCCCCCCCCAAACACTCAATTTTCGCTTGGTTGGGTCTCTCAGCCTTTACTCATGTTGGTCTGATCACCCATAAAGTCACCATTACTATTAGTCTAAGCCTATACGTTAGTTGCATACATGACAAATAAGAGTTGTTTATCATGCTTTAAGAGTTGTTTATAAAAAGTTATAATGTCAATAAAATATTGTTGGCATGGCATTTTGTTTTCCCGATCTTATACAATGAAATATGATTATAAACTGGTTTCAATTTGAACTCGAGTGAGTTTGGCAAAGTTAAATGATGTCGGAATTGTAAATGAAATAAGATGGAGAGATGGTTTTTGGAGCTTCATTTTATAAGCTACGTAAAGTGGTATTTGATTTTAAAATATTATAAACAATAATTTTAACTAGCTCACTTTTAGTGAAATAATCTTTTATGTTCTAATGAATTTGTATGCTAAACACGCACTTAGTATTAAATTTAAGTAAAAACATGTTTGTAGTTTGGTTAGTAAAAGTAAAAGCTAATCTTAAAAATATAATACATGATCTAAAAATAATACATGTAAATTAATTAGCAGATTTTTCGAACTATTAATTCTATAATTTTTTATGTAAAAGGCATATGGGTCCATGCATCGTTTTGACGTGAACCTAAAATCCATCCGTGACTACGTGAGACTTTAAATAAGTAGAAGCTAATGTGATAGGAAAGATGATTGCCACCTTCCTACACAACCACTTTGATGAAATACACTACATATCTTTTATTAGTGTTTAATGATAGTAGTCCGAAGGCTATATGTGAGAAGATGCTAAGCAATTCACTTATTACATGTTTTAATTTTGAATAATTAGAGATAATATATACAATTAACAATTGAGAATAACAATAATTAACTCAATCAAATTGTTATTTCATTAGAGACCTTGTTAATTGTCATGAGTTGATAATTACTTTAGATCATTTACTCATCTAGTGTTTTCACATATCGATCGTCGGATTGTTGTCGTAATTGTCCGACGTATTATTATCTGAAAATATTAACAAGTGAATGCAACATCAATTGTGTGCCTACTTGAATTCTAAAGTAGACACCACCATACATAATTTTCAAAACTTATACCATAAAGATACATTTAGGCAATTAGACTAAAGGGAGTGAGGCTACCCAACTAAGGGGCGACTAGCGACACGTGGCGCTGAGTCAGCATGTTGGGTAGCCTAAAAAAAAAGGGGGAGTGAGGCTACCCAGGAGGGTGGGGCAACTCGCGACACGTGGCACTTGTAATGATTGTTTTTTTTTTTTGTGTTTTTTTTTTTCAATATTAACTTATTAATAATAACTAAAAATACATTTTATATAAATAATAACTAAAAATACATTTTATATAAATAATAGCTAAAAATACATATTAAAAATTATTCTTATAACTAAAAATACATAATTGTAAAACTTAAATATTACATAATTGTTATACCTAATAATACTAAAAATTATTCTTCATCACTAACAAATTCGTCGACTTCTGGAGGCGCGTTTTGTTGTTCATTCGGGCCACGATTATCCTATAAATGATCCACCAAATCCGCCTTAAGCATATTGTGTGTTTCGCGGCTTCTAACGACATTTGAATTCTCAATGCGTTGCTCCATTGGAGTTTCTTGAGTCCAATACTTGGGGTTCAATGTCTGGTCGTGCTCGTTGAAATCTTGACAAAATGCCTTGTCCTCATCCTCCAAAATCATGTTATGAAGAATAATACAAGTATACATGACGGCATGCATTTTCTCCTTATCCCAATATCTTGATGGAAAACTAACAAGTTTCCACCTCTTTTTCAAAACCCCGAACGCTCTCTCAATATCCTTCCGTGCCGACTCTTGTTTCTTCTTAAAGTATTTTCTTTTTTCATCAATTGGGTCGGTGAAAGTCTTCACAAAGGTAGTGTATTCCGGGTATATGCCATCACCCAAATAATACCCGGCTCTGTAATAATTACCGTTTGCATAAAAAGCAGCTACAAATTGAAAATGAAAACGTGTTAGTAAAACATAAAAAGTTATAAAATACATAATTCATTTATTAAAAAATATAATAACCTGTTGGAGCCAACCCAGATATAATTTCTTCAAGTATAGGTGAAGACTCAAACACGTTGATGTCGTTGTTTGATCCTTGCTGACCAAAATAAGCGTTCCAAATCCATAAATCGGTAGATGCAACCGCCTGAAGTATCAACGACGGTTTCCCAATATCCCCTCGTGTGTGTGTGCCCCGCCATGCGGTCGGACAAATCTCCCAGGGCTAGTGCATGCAATCAATACTACCAATCATGCCCGGGAAACCATGAACCTGCTCATGCACCTCGTAAATACGTTGTAGATCCGTCCAAGTCGGTTTACGTAGATACGTCGGCCCATACATCTCAATAATACCTATTAATAGTTAAAAAGTAACAATTAAAAAAATACTAACTAACTATACTAAAAATATGTAGCAATTCTAACTAATAATGATACAACTAACAATTCTAACTAATAATAATACTACTAATAATTCAAAAAAATACTAACTAATAATTCTAACTAATAATAATACCTTGACAAAATTTAGTCAACGTATCCCGTGAAGTCCTCGCCGACATTTCCAGGTTCTCGTCAAATGAATCGACGCTCGATCCGTATGCTAGTTGACGAAGCGCGGAAGTACATTTTTGTATTGAGGTGAAACTTAACTTCCCACAACAATCATAATTTTGTTGAAAATACGGGTACTCTTCTTCCAAATCATTTGTTATCTTCAAAAAAAGCCGCCTACTCATACGAAAGCGTTGTCGAAATACCCGCGCATCGAATACCGGTTCATCAACAAAGTAAAAACGCATCAACCTCTCGTTTGCCTCCTCTCGACGACGATTCACATACACCCTTCTTCTTAAAACGGGGTCATCATCTGCTACCCGCTCTTTTACGACTTCAATAAATGTATTAACGGTGTTATAAATGGCACCTTCGATCGCCTCATCTAGTTCCGAAGAATCGGAACTTGATGATGAGGATGACGAATCTTCGAAATCTTCCATAAATTTTTTTTTTACGTTAAGGTGGGTTTTTTTTTTTTTAGAAATAAGAGTGTTGTGTGTGTGTTTTTTTTTTTTTTGAAAATATATGTTGACTGTTTTTTTTTATATAGATCGAAGGTTAATAAAAAAAAAAAGAAGATGAGCCGTTATCAAACGGCTATATTTATCCGAACATCGTACTAAAACCGGCGATCCATATCGATCGCCTGAGGACCAAGTCGCCGGGTGAGGGTGGTGTTGGAGGCGAACCACCGGCGATCCACCGGCGATCCAAAGGCTTATCGCCTCTGATTCGCTCGACTCCCTTCAGCCTTAGCCTTAGAAAATGTACGAACAAGACATGATTAGTTTCTTATTAAAATATTAAATCACTAACGTTATCTTGTCATGTGCATCTAAAGTCTAAACACAGGCAAAATACAAAACCATGATGTAAAAAACTACTAATAAAAAATATCTAGGAATTTTGTCATATATTGTTGTTTGAGAGAGAGATAAAGGATGAATAAAATAAGAAAAAAGTTAAAGAGGACGTGGTTGTATTGAATGGAGGCCTACACCGTCCAGACATAGTGGGGCCCACTCTCTCGCCCTCTCACGAGGGCTCATTTATCCACAATTTGACCACTTATTTTACGCCATTTCCATAAATATGAGTCTACTTTTCAGTTAAATACTTAAATCATACCAAAAAGTCCTATATTTGTGTTTCCACTTTCCAATCAAGTTTATCTTTTCTTTTAGTGCCACTGTGTACCTACTGTTAGTCGTATATGTTATAGGCCCAAGTTGTCTTTTGTATGGGTTAGAGCCCAAGTAGTATTTTATAGGGTCTATGCATTATATAAACCAATATTCGGTATTGAATAAAAAACGAAACACTTTATCCTTCATGGTATCACGAGTACATAAATCCTAAACCCTAAACATTTTTTTTTCCGCTGCTAGTTTCTCCTTTATTGTCAGTGTCGATCGTTGGTTTTTCTACATAACCAGTCGACAGGTTTACGTTTGGTTTAAAGTCGATCGTTGGTTTCTCTTAAATAACTAGTCGACCTATTCGTGTGTTACAAGCAATCGTTGGTTCATTACTGATAATCTAATTCGGACTTTACTGTTTCAAGCTCATCGCCCTCCTAACAATTGGGTTGAAGCCCTCAATATGGCCGTTTACCTATTGAATATATTACCATCACGTGCCATTGACAATGAAGTCTTGTACACCCGCCTTACTGGCACTACACCAGCTTATAGTCTTTTACGTGTTTTTCGGTGTCTTTGTTACCCTAATCTTGATGCCGACCACAAACTTGGAGCTCGTGCTACACCTTCCATCTTTTTGGGCCACACTCCTAATCATCGTGGCTACCGTTGTCTGGACCTCAACACCAATAAAATAATCATTTCACGATATGTTACTTTTGATGAAACAGTTTTTCCGTTTGGTTCCACGACACCCAATGTCAGTCCCTCGTATGATTTTATGGACGACACCTCAAATTTAATCTCCAATATAATCAAACAGTCACCTACATCTACTACTGCTTCACCTCAACCTCAACCTAACACGCCTGCTCCTACTATCCACACTGATGAGTATAATTCTCCTACACACGGTCCACCTTCCCCAACTGCGCCTCATATTACCACCCCACTTGCCACACATGTCACTAGCCCATCTAACCAACATCCCACCCCATTTCTGTTTCCCAAGATCCACCAACTCCAACTGTTAACCCGAACCCGATTTTGATTCATCCCATGGTCACACGTTTTCGTGTCGGGACTAATCGTCCTACTCAGCGTTTTACTTATCATGTGTCTTCAGTCTCCCCGTTACCCAAATCTTATAATGAAGCGTTTAATGATTCTAATTGGCCAAATGCTGTGTGTGATGAATATGATGCATTTATTAAAAACAAAACTTGGATTCTTGTGCCTAGACCTACGGATGCCAACATAGTACGTTGTATGTGGTTATTTCGTCATAAGTACTTGGCGGATGGTACTCTTAGTCGTAACAAAGCCCGTCTTGTGGCGAATGGTAGTACACAGATAGAGGGTGTTGATGTTGATGAGACTTTTAGCCCTGTGGTTAAACCTCGTACTATTCAGACGGTTCTTAGTTTGGCTACTTCTAGACAATGGCCAGTTCATCAGCTTGATGTCAAGAATGGCTTTTTGCATGGTGATTTAGCTGAGCCTGTTTACATGCATCAGCCTCCTGGTTTTCAGGACTATGCACATCCAGATTATGTTTGTTTATTACAGTGATCTCTTTATGGTCTCAAGCAGGGGTCTCGGGCTTGGTTTCAGCGTTTTGCTGCTTTTATGCTTCGGGTTGGATTTGCTCATAGTCGCTGTGACTCCTCTTTATTTATTTATAGACGGGGGACTGATACTGCTTATTTATTACTTTATGTTGATGATATTGTTCTCACAGCTTCTTCTGAGAGTCTGTTACAGCGGGTTATTGCTTATCTGCACAGGGAGTTTTCTATGACAGATTTGGGTTATCTTAATTATTTTTTGGGCATTTCTGTTTCACGTGACTCATCAGGGATGTTTTTGTCTTAGCGAAAGCATGTTGAGGAGACACTTGAGAGGGATCATATGGTTGGTTGTAACCCAAGTAGGACTCCGGTTGATACTGAGTCCAAATTGGGAGATGATGGGGATCCGATTTCTGATCCAACATTAGAATTCAAAAGCCTCTATAAATACCAATGATTACAAGCCAATTTCACACACTTTCCATACACTATTAATCAAATATATATATATACACACACACATACACACATATATATATATATATATATATATATATATATATATATATATATACACACACACACACACACAAACGCCATGGCTTGTCATCTGCCACATTCCGTCAAACAAATGCAAGTGTTTATTCAAAAACAATGCGACAAAGAAGATGTTGATAGACAAAAGGCTATCATTGACGTTATCAATCAGTTTCGGCTTGCAAAAGCAAAAAAAGAACGTATGAGACAACGATACGCGGAATGCAGAGACATTTATGCGGAAAGAAAAGCTGTGATTGAAAAATTTTTGAACGAGGAAGCCAAGAAAGACGAGGCCATTAGTGACACGTTGTGGGGTTGTGTTTCACAGATACAATCCAACATCAGCAACAAAATTCGGTGGAGCTATGAAGAAAAAATTTGTTGGTTCTGTATCACAACAAGTGACTCCCCCATTTCCTGGTTATGAGCATGGCTCAACTTCATCTGATGCACCTAGATTTGTTGAGCAACAACAGTCTCCCCCATTTACGAGTTATGCCAACGAGGCAGATAATCCTTTTGGATTAACTGCAAACAGCTGTATGACATGAGCATTGGCGAACAGAAGTTCAGAGAATTTGAAGTAGAGCAAGCAAAGCTTCAACAATAGCGAGAGGAGAAACTCAGGAAGGAAGAAGTAGAACGTAACGCGTTCATTGAGGAATTTCCTGGGTATAGGTCTCCTTCGTATGATTCTGCATGCGGGGAGCATTCAGATTAAATTATGTTTATGTATTTCGTATGGTAGCGTATCGTAGTGTATTTTATGTAACGTTTATTTAATCTTTATTATGTAACATTTATTTCCGTATTTGAATGAATTTGTATTGTAAAATATTTAAGATTAAATGTTATGTTAATTATTAAATGAAGTATTAGTTTTAGTTTAGGGGTTGATTTTGAAAATAGTTGAGTTAAAGTTGAGTTAAGGTTGAGTTATGATAAGGGGTGTTTTTTTAGTTAAGGTTAAAAAGTTAAAGCTGATGTGGTGCTGACGTGGCACTGGGTGAAAGTTCAACTCTGAGTGATGATACCTCATGCTCTTAGGCTCTTTTTGACCATGTTTTGCACATTTGACTTGTCAAAGATAAAAGAGTAAATTACAAAGATGGTCCCTGTGGTATGTGTTGACTTTTACTCTTGGTCCTTTGATTTTTTTTTGCACTTACAGCCACCAACTCTGAAACCCTTAACATTAATAGTCCCTTGACCAAACTTCCTTTAGGTCAAGGCGTTAAGTTATAACGTGTGCGCAATATTGGAGGGTAGTTTCGTCCATTCAAGTAATCCCTCTCTCTAAAGTAAAACTCCCACACATATTAGTCAGACTCTCTCTCTCTCTCTCCTCTCTCAATTTTAGTCTCACACAAACACTGTCTCTCTCACCACCCAAAGATCTCAAACCACCACCCAAAAATTGCTGCCCATCACCACCACCATTAAATCTGTCACCCTACACCACCTGTCACCACCACCATTAAAACCTGTCAACACCTATCACCACCTCAAAAACGCCACCCACCACGACTACATAAACTACCATCCAGATCTGGTGTCACGTTTTATCATCGGGTGTGCTACCACTCTACCACGACCACATAAACCACCACCCAAAAATTGCTTGTATCTTTGATATGAAAATGGTGATTGGAGAGAGTGAGAGAGCTGTGAGAGAAGAGGTGTCGACGAGAAGGGTGGCCGAAAGTGGGAGAGGCTTTTGATGGCGACTTTGATACAAGGGAAGGGGATTATGGTAGAGACACAGTCACTTGAAATAATTAGTAAGCAGTTTGAAGTTCTCAGTCAAACTGTGGACTTCCGAGCATCTGACAAAATGGAAACCGGTGATATGAGGTCAAAAGGTAATACACCGGTATTGGATTTCATGTCTGGTTTAGGTGATAATGACGATCCAATTGATGAAATTCCTGATATTGTTGATGTGGAACCCGATTCTTCGGATGATGAATAGGATTATGGTCTAGAAATTTTGATAGAGGTAATTTGTTGATTAAATGATGTATGCTCTTGCTAATGAAAATTTTTGATACGACAAAGTTTGTTTTCTATTTATGCACTCAGTTTATTGTTTATTTTTTGGTGTGTTATGTGTATGTCAAATGACGGGTTTCTAGGAATCTTTAATGATGGTGGTGAATGTTGTACGGCGGTGTGCAATGTCAGTGGTGGCTGGAGGTGATGGTGGTGGTTTTGTCAGTGGTGGCCGGAGGTGAGGTGATGGTGATGGTGGTGGTTTTGGCGGTGTGAAAGAATTTGAGGTGGTGAATCTGTTGGGACCTAAACAATACGGTTCTGTTTGTTGTGAGTTTTTCTCAAGTTCAAGCATGTTAAAGATAATGATAGTTGCTGTTTGTTTCGAGTTCGGGTTTGGACTCACTGAATGGTTTATAGATGTTGGTTCTCTTGGTACAAAGAAGCTGTTCATGTGTTTCAAAGCATCGATGAAACACATAATGAATTAATGATGATGCTGGATTTGGTGTTTTTCGTTTTGGATTTTCACGAGTTCGAGTCCGAGGTTGCTGTTATTTTATTTGCTATTTGGTTTTGTTTTGGAATACATATGTGGATTCTGAGAATGTTAACAAGGTATATAATTAATCTTGGTGTAATATTTTCACTTCTATATGTTAAGATATTTGCATATTGTTGTGACAGAGCACTCATAGACAACATAATCCCAACCTAAACAACATCAGAACTGGACACGTTTGATCATTAACTTAGATTTTTCTTTTTTAGTTTTATGTTTAAGTGGTAAGTGTTTGATTTTGTATCGTAAATGATGGTTAGTGTTCGATTTTTTGTGAAAGGAGTAACATGGCTACATATTTTAGTTTGATTGATAATGGAGGTTTGTGTTCATCAAGTGAGTTATATTGTTGATAGTGGTTGACTGGAATTTACGTGGAAGAATGTGGGTTTTAATTGGTTGGTAGATGATGGTGGTTATGCATATATATGTAGGCTCTTTCAGTTGTATAATATGCTTATTGCTTTGTACATTAGTTTTTTCTAGTTAAAAATAGTGGGCAAATGGAAATGGTACGTAAAATGACTATTTTACCCTCATGTGCAAGTCACATGAGGGGTGTTTAATGGTCAAACCTAACATCGTTTGGTCAAGGGACTATGAGTGTTAAGAGTTTCAGAGTTGGGGACTATATGTGCAAAAAAAAGTCAAAAAACCTAGAGTGAAAATCAATGCATACCACATGGACCATCTTTGTAATTTACTCAAGATAAAATATAGACCCAATTCGACCATTCAAAGACTAATATTGGTCAAAAACTTTTTTTTTATCACTGATAAAGAGTTGAGATTTAAAGTAAAGGTATTGTGAACTTGTATTTTTAGAATTTTAGTCCTGATTATGACATGACTACAAAGCTTGCTTGTTAAAGTCAAAAAGCGTTCTTGAGAAAATAATATTTTTTATCCAGAAAGTAGTCAAATAGACTGAACGCGTTTGCATTTTTTAAGCCATTAATTTATTTATATTTAAGGCCGTAAACGAACCAGACGAACACCAAAGGAGCTTTTTTCATGTTCGTTCATCTAATTTTAACTGGATAAATAAACGAACACGAACGTTTAAACGGACGAATTTTCTTGTTCATGTTCGTTTATTAAGAAAATGAGTTGTTCATGTTCGTTTATGTTCGTTTATTAAGACACTAAACGAACGCTAAACGGACATAAATGATCGAACATAAATGAATATAGACAAACAAACACAAACTTTATTAAATTATGCATCTAATATTAGTTTATAAGTGTTGTTTTGTTTAAACAAACTAATTTTAAAATTATACAATTAAAAGATATGATATACTAACATAAATAAATAAATGAACATAAACGAACGCATAATCGGACGTTTACGAACATAAATAAACGGACGTGAGTTTTGTTCATGTTCGTTCATTTAACTAAACGCTCGTTAAATATTGTTCATGTTCGCTCATGTAATAAATAAACAAACATAAACGAACTTTTTATCGAACGGTTCATGAAATGTTCACTGAACGTTTAGTTCGTTTACAACCCTATTTATATTTATGCTTTAGTGATCATAATTCTTTTAAAAATGATTACTTTATTAGATTATTATATATTTTAAATCATTTTATTTTAAGAATAATTCATTTTATAAAAAATGTAAGGGCATCAACTATAATGAACCTATAGAAAGGTTTTTACATTTAAAACTCCATCAATTTATAAACATTTTCAAATTACAAACGTGATAAACCTATTTATAAACTTTTTCATACCATAAAACACACTCAAAATTTACAAAATGATTAAATTTTGGACCTCTTCAAAATCATAGACTTATTCATGCCACCTAGGCTTGAAATATACATCCACTATCGTTTATACAATTTTAGACATCTTCATCTTTTTATAGACATTTTCAAAAACCACCATAGTGGATGCTCTAACTACCTCATATTGTCATATTAATATCTCTATTGTGTGGTAAGTATATGATCACTTAGAGTAAGGGGTATGATAACGCAGGGGTGCGTTAAACCATCACCTCTGCTGCGTTAACGTCGCGTTAACCACACCATCGTCATGCGTTAACGTTGTGTTAAAGGGCTGCTTTGAATAAAATAAAAAAAAAATCACTTTCACCCCCTACAACGGCTATATATCCGTTGCATTTAAAAAAAAAAAAAATCATTTTACCCCCTGTAACACCCCAACCCGACCTTGGTTAAGATGCCACATTATGGTGTCTATCAGAACATACAAAATAAACGCAAGCGAAAGACTTCATAAATAAAGCAAAGTCAAGAACATCATGACTTACAAATTACAAGCTCCCAAAAGTCTAAACAATATCAAATGAAAGGAACTGAAATAAATTATCCAACATAAGCCCAAAACATATCCAAGACAATGGGGAATCTAAATAAGGTAGGTCTTCTAACTCCTACGCTCATCACTCTTGCCCATCATCCCGCTTATTACCTGCCACATGGAAAAGAAAACGCGGCTAAGCTTAAAAAGCCCAGTGAACAAATATATAAACAAAGCAGAAAATGTAATAAGCATAAATAAACGAATACGACTCAGATGAATCAAATGCATAAATATCATGAGTCAGAATAACTCTAAGAGTCAAAGAATCAAATAAGTACGACAACGAACGCGTCCAAACGAGCCACTCGAATGGACCAAAGATACCTAACAGATAGCCACGAGCCTGTCTAAATGAGCCACTCGAATAGACCACATAATCACATATACATATCCGTCAAATCATAAGTTGTACAAAGAGTAGCTAGCTCCAATGTACCAGAAGTGAAATGGGGTGCATTGCACGCACAACCAGTCACTAAGCCATATCATATCATATCAAATCATATACCTAGGATTCATCCATACACTCCCTGCAAAACAGAATGCATATGCAAGTACGAGACTGTACATACATATAACAGAATGGCCAGCTGTGCCATAATCATATAATCATAACAGAAGGGAACACCGTGGATCAATCACACCTCCACAGAAAGTGTCATGCCATTGGTGCCTCAATGACATGGCCTTGGTACCTCCATGGCTAGTTAGCTCGGGCGACAAAATAGAACAAAACTATCCATAATAAGCAATCATAACATAATCAACAAAGGCATATTAACTGAACCGAATCTCAATCAAGGAGATAATAAACAGATCATCATAACAGAATGGATAGCAACTGAATCATATCAAGGGAATCATAGCGAATGGATCATTTCATAGTAACTGAATCAAAGTCAAGGATCGAAAAGTCATGAGATCAGAACCCTTACTGAGAAAGGGTAGAATATCTGTACCTTATGCAAAGCAACCGACAAAATAGGAAGGCACACTGAAACAGGGAAATCACTCCTTCTTCACCGAACCTATACAAATTAATGATCACGTATTACTTATGAGCTCATTTTACAAGTTCACTGCTTATAGTTATTTTGACTTCCCATTTAAGGTTTCTTTCTATTTTTGGAAACTTTTCACTTTTAGTAACTTCCCATTTTTAGTACTTTCCATCTTTAGTAACCTGCTATATTTAGTAAGTTTCCTTATTTAGTAACTTTCTATATTTAGTAAGTTTCTATAATTAGTAAGTTCCCCGATTTAATGACTTTTAGGGTTATAAATGACAATTAAGTAAAATTAAAGACTTAAAATGATCAACATTATAGTTAAGAGTTAATATGACAACTTTTAATAGTTTAGGGTTAATATGACAACTTTTAATAGTTTAGGGTTTAAACTGTCATTTTATTAAAGTTGAGGGGCCAAAGTGTAAATTACATATTTATATGAAATTTCTTATATTTTATACATTCTACTCATCTCATTAAATGTCCCATGTAATTAACCCTAATACATATATTAATATCCCTAAATCGACTCATAAACTAACCCGAAACAACTCTTTTGTTGTTTATTCTTTTTGACATGTTTTAACCCACTTATAACTCAAAGACTCGACACACAAACACACCCATTCTCAACACACCACACGACTTCATGACTTCCCCTTTTTACCCTAATCACATCGACCTAAAGTTCTTTTTATTTGTCCATTTAATCGACACACAACCAACACATAAAATCACACATTTTGACACCCATTCACACCCAACTATAGCCACCTTCCTTGCCCATTTAACTCGACACTAAACACACCTATGAACCACACGTACCACAATCACAACGACCCACTATGTCACAACCACACTCGACCCACAAACCCTAGTTTCATCCATGAATTCGACCCATGTTAACACGCCTAAACCTCCCTTGTTTCCAGTCCACGACACACAACAAAACACACATGAAATAATAATATATAAATCCTAGTTCTAACCCTTTATTCGAACCACTTAACAAGACACAAACATGCACGAACCCTCTCATATTTTATACGTATAGAGTCTAGATTTAATGCACAAAATAAACCTATCATATTATCTGATTTGAATTAACCACACCTAAATATATTTCGACCTATGATTGCCACAGTATCATACGACCAACACAATTCTTATATCGACAGTATTTATGCATGAAAGTTTCCATTATTCCCATGTTAATTTTCCAAATTCAATATGTATAAATTAGATCCAACAACAATGCATAAAGTCTGATCTTATATTTCCAGTTTATGAGCCTTTATATACAAGTATTCTGTTCATATTTCACATGCCATAATGACCCAATATTCATGCAAACAAACTGATTTTAAAACAGACCTAGGTTATATATCACGACTTGTATAAAGACCCATCTTTTATGCACGTTAAATCAGATTCTAAAAGGTATTTAGATGATAAAAAACAAGCGTACAAATGGGAAATGAACCAACCTATATTACCAGTATTTCATGCGACTATAATTCATCTTGTTATGTGTTCAATATTACTCTTTATTTCGTTAATATCATGGATCGCTCAAGAACTTGTTTTTAGGTTATAACATTTTGTATTTCACGTGGCCAAAACGAGAGAAAACAAGATCATAGGTGGAGTATACCTTGTGTGTCGAATGGAAGGACAAAACGAGGACAGAATAACCAGAATTTAACCCGCAATAACCACTTTATTCGAGCCAACAAATACCCTATTCGAACAGAAGTAAAAATTCACGATCAATACCACCTTACTCAGCCCTCCTTCGGATCACCTTGCTACTCGAATGAATAACAGAAGCTGCTTGCCGCCACTTATTTCTGTGCTAGGGTTTTTGTGTGTGTCTTTCTTGTGAATTTTGGTTGGGATAATTGAGAGGAGGGGGAAATTATAGAGGAAAATACCGAGCTTATGGGGAGGCTAGGAAGACCAATTCACCACTTCAAATTTTGAAAATAATTCTAGACCTTTCTATATAATAAGTTGTGTACAAATTTTTATTTATTTTGGACTTGATGTAGGCGTGTGATATGGGGCCAAATTTTCTACAATCATTTTAATCTTTTCGGAACATTTGGAACGTGTGATATAGTACTAATTTTATCATTCATGTATGTCGATTTATACAAGACTTATAATATGGCTTCTATATTTTGAAATTCTCATGATGTAGCTTCTAGTTAATACTTGTGTTCGGAATTAAAAGTTAACTTAGTAACGGATTTTTAGAATTCACACTTTAGGGTATTATACCCCCTCTAACGGATACAAAGTTTCAAACGGCTACTTGGCATAAAAAAAATAAATAAAAAATAAATAAATAAAAAAAATAAATAAAACTTTTTCAAAACCATTTTCCCACCACTATAAATACCAAATTAACACAACATTTTTTTTTCAAACTTCCACAACTCAATCGAATCTATCATATACTTCCATTTCTTAAAAAAAATTGTCGGGATTTAACCCAAACAACGAAAGTTTCATGAATCTCCTCGGTGGGTGGAATAACCCAAACGCGGGTTCAACTTCAAACCGAAACGCACCATCACCCAACAAACCAATCCCTAACCCACTCGGCTTATCGAGCCAATAACTTTACCTACAACATCAACGAATGCTATATTGGGAACAAAACCAACAACACACACTAAACACCAATTTCTCTAATCTACAATTCTCACAACAATCACAACATTCACAAACCGAAACACATGATGTTCCCGAAACACCTACGTCTCCTCCAAAGCCATTCAAACGGGGTGGTAAACGAAAGGCCAAAAAATCCAAAGACCCCGAACCAATTGAGGAGGATGAAGAAAATACCGAGTTCATCAAATGTTGGAACCAAAACGAGGAAAAATTACTTGCCATGTGTTATGTGGCCGCGACCGAGGATTCACAAGTCGGGCGGGCACAGGATCGCGATACATTTTGGCAACGGGTGAAAAATGAGTTCAATAGACTCAATTTTCAAAAACGCAACAAGGATATGATACAAGGCAAGTGGAAAACGTTGAACCGTGATTGCACAAAGTTCAACGCGTATTACAAACGTTCCCAATGCCAAGAAAAAAGTGGGGAAAGTGAGATGGATATCCTCAAACGGGCGAAACAAATGTATCGTGACGAGCACAAAACTGCTCCGTTTAAAAACGAGGAGGCTTGGGAGGTTTTGCGTGCTCATAAGAAATGGGACGCGCCGGATCCGCTTGATTTAACCGGCGATGTCCCAAGCCAAACAAACGAGGCGTTGTTTGGTCGTGATGAACAGCTACATCCTATGGGCACAAAGCATGCTTCGAAGAAAGCTAGATCCGAGAGCACGACAAGTACCGGGGGAGCGAGTACCGGAGGAACGAGCTCGTCTAGCCAATTCGGGGAGGCTATGACATCCGAGTATCATTTGAAACGGGAAACCTCCCAAGCGGTGTATCGGGCAGCCCAAGTAAAAGATGAAACGATAACAAAATTGTAAGATATTCGAAATCATAGCACACTCTTGTACAAGAGATTAGGCCGAATTTGTAAAGAGAGAGAGAGAGAGAGAGATGTGTTGGGAATTATTACATGACAAGACTTAATATGAAGAACATAATTAAGTCTGTTGGGTTACAAAGTTAATTCTGTTAGTTGTATTTTGTAATAGTTAAGTCTGCCTTTGTATTGTTAAGTCTGGTAGGTAGTATTACGTAGTTAAGTCTGGTTGACTTATTAGTTAAGTCTGTTTATGAGTTAGGAAAGTTTGTTATATAGGTGATGTAATAATAAAATAACATATCAAATATATAAACGCAGCGGAATACATCACCAACAAGGATCCATATAGCCATATGATCAATCAAATTAATTAAACAAACAAGTTATACCTTTGTAGCGTGATCCGGGAGTCACCACCAAGCACTATGAATCGAATGGAATAAGAACCACAAGTGACCAAGAGAGATCACCTCTATGATGTGTCCACACTACACTTCACCGTATGCCAATGGATGCTAGTCCCTTAACCACCGTAACCCTTCTAGTCTTCTTTGAATAAACAAGATACAAAGAAGAGATGTACAAAATAAAAACCCTAGGTTTTCTTTTGAATAGTGCTGTGAGTTTTGATGAGAGATTGGACCAGAATCTTTTGTGATTGATATGCAAATTATATGGAGATTAACTTTCATATCTTTGACCAAATATTCAAAAATCAAATCCTCTCATTTACTCCCTCTATGGCCGGCCTTCTAATGGGCTCAAATGGGCTCCCCATTTGTTTTCCAAGTCCAATAGAATAAGTCCATTACTTAGTCATTAGAAGCCCAATAGCGGTTCCTAGTTACTTACGGTTATTTATATATCGTAAATACAATAAACACGATATATAAAGTGGCACCTCAGTGTATATGTGTGTGACCCCATAGGCTCACATATGTCTAGCCATATAATTAGTAATTATGACACAAGCAATGGTTAGCGTCTAGCAACACGCCAATGCCCCTAGAAATATGTGAGGTTAGTTTCTTAAACGTCTCATTTTAGATGGTTTATATGTCATCTATCCTTTTGTTACAGATACCGTGTTGAACATTAGACATGGATCAAAAGTCATTCTAATAGTTCAACTATTATGTTTCTCGATATAGATATTGAACAAGATTACCAAGTGGATTTAAGATTCATCTTAATCCCAGTTGGGTACGGCCATACAAACATCTGTTCAATTCATCGAGAGGCCCAATAGTATCTAACTCCATGACATGTGGAGGAACAAATCTTGTTTTGACTACACGTGTCATTCACATGCTTCATATCACTCCTGATAATGGCTTTTATAACTACCTTATTCAGGACAGCGTTTAACCATATCAAGGAATGAAATTCCACACATGCAAAACCTGCTTGCATCTCAAGTCTAAGGATAAGAGACATAACTACTAGCGAGATTCACTATTGACGACGATCCATGTAGTGAAACTCGTAGGTTGGGTCAATCCAATGTTCATCACAATGAACAACATGTGAGTTTGGAAAATAAATCACCAACACGCTCACATTTGCCTTAATTTGATGATACTCCTGTATCGTCAACCGACAATGGATAATTTTAGAATAAATAAATTATTCATGGATTAAACATGCAAATATAGAACATAGTAGTATAAATGAAGACGATCATACCAGGTATATCAATTCATTGTATAATACGACTGCTTACAGTTCCATTATCCAAATACTAAAAACAGATATGCATAAGACTACTCATAGGTCGAAATCCGATGTTCCCACCATGATCAAATCATGTTGTACAAGACAACAAGTAGTCATCTGAGTAAACTTTGAGAATACTTGTTTCAAAACTCATGAAAGGTTTGAATGATGATTGTCCTTTGTATGTGCACATTCAAGTACAAGACGAGTATCGCAACAATACATTCCATAGGGTGTTTGAAGCTAGCAAAACACCTACTTTAGACAGTCATCTGAATAGTTTCTCAAACTATAAAGTATTCTTATTCTTTTAATGTATAACGCATTAATGCTCTCAGTCGAGCACATCTAGTCAGCAATGTCATCATTCATGATGACATCCTACCACGACTAGGGTTGAGTATCATCTTAGTTAAATAAGCATCAGCGTATGCAAACAAAACAAAGCTCCTCAAATATCCGTAAACGTTTGAACATATCTTTGGTCCTATGTAGGTCCATTATAATGTTCGTTTAACAACTATCTAATGACTTTCACTTAGATATTTGTTGTTATCAAATCATCTTGCATTCATGCAAATGATATATACATAGTCCAATGCGTAATATGACTTACATGATGAATCCTTTAGTCGAACTTAAGATCTCCACTCATGTGTTCAATCTCATCAAGTGAGATTGATCATTGAGACTCCCCTCAATAACATGTCATATTATGTTTAGACTTAATAACCGCTTATGTTTATTCTAATAAACATATACATAACAAGGTTGTATGTCTTATTTTATAAATCCCTCAAGAGAAACTTCATTCCAAGCTAAGGATTAAAGTCTAGCTTAGATGGAATATTTTTTCTAATATGTTAACGACATATGAGATTTAAGAAAATAAATACAGTGCTCCAACTTGCTCTTAGTGTACTTAGGAGTAATCTTATTAATCAAAATCAAATTAATGATTTTATAATTAACTCAAGATCTTTGCTCCTAGATGCATGATCTAATCCACACATGGATTATTTTATCTTGTATACATAATAAAGATTATATGGATTCATAAACCCTTTTGATTACTCATCGTCCTAGCAAAGGTAATCAACAAGAAAAGTGTTTTGATATCCGATTGTCATATTTCATTTACATGAAAACAAGTATGACAATTAATCATCTTTATACATTTAATGTTTGTAGATAGGAAGATTTAATCATAGTCAATTCCTGAGTATGAGTAAACTCTTTTTACTACGCGTGCATTAAATGTGTGTACAAGTTTGTCCTTTTGAGTCTTCTCATCAAGAAACTCATTCTTAACCTCGCAGTCTAACTGATTGGTAAGAGATCAATCAAGCTCCATGAGTGATTATCTTTCAAGGACTGCATCTTAACATTCATAGTTTTGAGCTATTCATCAGATACAAGATCTGATAATGCATCTCAGTAGTTAGCAGGTTCACTATGATCCTCTAACTTATATCCCTTAGCATTGATATAAAAAACTATATCATTCAGGTGCAAGAGGTATCCTTGCGGATCTATGAATGAGAGATATCAATCTATGGTTTAACATGTTCATGTTCAACCTTAGTATGACATTAGCAAGTGTACTCAGAAGGTTGTGTATTTAGTTCTTGAATAACTTCAAGGTCTAAAGGTGCTCCCACTTGCTTTTGTATGTAGAGACTAATCTCTAGATACTTAGCATCTTGGGTAACAATAAATTGTTTTCAAGTGGGACATCCAAAATACATCGTTAGTTCTTGACTCTAGTTTGTTAATTACTTACTCTTAGGTAGTTAACAAATTCAGAACTTCAATCAAGACATAATGAGATTCATCCCATGCCATAATACAATGGTGTCTTAAATTCCTTCTGGGTTGAAATCATATTGAGTGTACACATGGCACATCCAATTTTCTAACCTTGATAGCTTTGGAGGTAAAACAGTTTAAGTCATCAAAGATCAAACAATATTAATAGAGTTTGATTTTCCATGATGGACATACCATAACAGTTGTGGTATTCCATGAGGACTGATGTTGTGAGACTATCACACAACTCATTAGATGAACTTATACTTTTGGGCTTACATATCTACCAACCAAGTCAAACCAGATGGCATCAATAGTAATTTTAGCCTACTGCATACTTTACATCATGTGCATGTTTTCACTAGAAAACATAAACATTTAATATTATACGTCGTAAGTGTACATGTCTTAACAAGAAGACATAACAAATCAATGTTTTACTTTACGTTATAAGTCTTTCAATAATTAACGGAATTGATGTTTGTGTCTTTACAAGAGACCTAAACATATTCAACTAAAGTAATTACGAGCGCCGGCACTAGGCCTCAATAGTAATTTCAAGTTAATTTCATACTTCATGATTATGACTTTACAAGCAAACATAATCATATTTACTAAACAATTCAGTGAATATGTTGAAGTAGCTTTTCATGTTATCTTGATATTTGTTCTAATTAGGGCAACATACATTTTATGTGTAGAAGTCCTAGTAGAATCTTAGTTTCTTACTTTGCAGTCAAGAAAAACCATTAGTCATATTATTATATGTTGTACCTTGCACACAATTAAAATTTCTCCCACTTGTGCATGGCACAACATCATGAGAGTATACAGACAACACTACGCTCGTTTGTTTGTATGAGCAATATGACCATGTCTAAGATAACATATGATTTTAGTCAAAATCAAAATATAGATATGTAGAACTTTATCGTTTTAATAATGAATCATGCATAACAAGTTTATAGATAACATTTCAGGAAGCAACATCAGGAACGCGACAAGTTATCTTATAAAATTTATGCAATGGTTCTTATAAAACTATGATGCTTAACATGTGGAAAGTAGTGTATTATTTCAAGACAATCTGGAAATAAAATGGGCAACTTGCAAGGTAATAAAGCTTACAACTCCCACTGGATTAGACAACATTACATGTGTTTCGTCACCAGTAATATAATCACGTAGCTCCCACTGGATTAGAAAACATTTCATGTGTTTCGTCACCAGTGGAGAGTGAGTGGTGATTGGATACTTTCTTTCTTTCTTTGAATATCTACACATTATTGCTAATGTGAGTCACTTTGACAAGTAAACATGTACTTAGGTATTCAAGGAAGTGCATCAAGTTCTAAGATATAGATGATGGGCTAGCCATCATTGCTATTTTAACTTGAAAATAGGCATGCATTTCCTCCATACTTGGTCTATTTTACCACAAGGGTATGTAGGACCTTAGTAGGTTTATTGGGTTAAGACAAACTGCTAGGTAATCATGCTAGTAATTGCCTTAACCATTTTGCGATTTATTGATATTTTTGTCTTCTAATTATTTAAACTCATTTTAGTTTGGTAGCTATAGAAAACGTGTTCGCTAGTTATCCAAATATCTTATATTTCATCAATGTTTCAAAACCGAAACTAGGGTTATAAAACAATCTTGAAAGAATAAGATGTGTAACCATACTTAACCATTTTGACTTTTACAAGACATCACGATTTCTAGAGTAGGTATTCTTTGAGTTTAATTAGAATTAGGGAAATTCAAATATTCCTATTAAGGCTTTTCCTCATAAAGAAAAAGGATAGGAATAAGTCTCTTTCTTACAAGGAATGAGCGATTCAGTTCGTACTTTTAACAAGAAAAGAACAAACTTTTTTTTTACGGTTGCATTAATTCATTAATTGAATTTACAAAATTCATTTTTAGTATTTTCGATAATTATCCTTTTATAAATTAACTACCCCATGTTTATAATTTAAAACAATTAATTTACGAAAAGGCTAAGATCCACATTGTGCTTCTACTATCACATCAGTTGATCTGCTAGCAATAGTAGATTCAATTGCTTTTCATGTTATCTTGATATTTGTTCTAATTAGGGCAACATACATTTTATGTGTAGAAGTCCTAGTAGAATCTTAGTTTCTTACTTTGCAGTCAAGAAAAACCATTAGTCATATTGTTATATGTTGTACCTTGCACACAATTAAGATTTCTCCCACTTGTGCATGGCACAACATCATGAGAGTATACAGACAACACTACGCTCGTTTGTTTGTATGAGCAATATGACCATGTCTAAGATAACATATGATTTTAGTCAAAATCAAAATATAGAGATGTAGAACTTTATCGTTTTAATAATGAATCATGCATAACAAGTTTATAGATAACATTTCAGGAAGCAACATCAGGAACGCGACAAGTTATCTTATAAAATTTATGCAATGGTTCTTATAAAACTATGATGCTTAACATGTGGAAAGTAGTGTATTATTTCAAGACAACCTGGAAATAAGATGGGCAACTTGCAAGGTAATAAAGCTTACAGCTCCCACTGGATTAGACAACATTACATGTGTTTCGTCACCAGTAATATAATCACGTAGCTCCCACTGGATTAGACAACATTTCATGTGTTTCGTCACCAGTGGAGAGTGAGTGGTGATTGGATACTTTCTTTCTTTCTTTGAATATCTACACATTATTGCTAATGTGAGTCACTTTGACAAGTAAACATGTACTTAGGTATTCAAGGAAGTGCATCAAATTCTAACATATAGATGATGGGCTAGCCATCATTGCTATTTTAACTTGAAAATAGGCATGCATTTCCTCCATACTTGGTCTATTTTACCACAAGGGTATGTAGGACCTTAGTAGGTTTATTGGGTTAAGACAAACTGCTAGGTAATTATGCTAGTAATTTCCTTAACCATTTTGCGGTTTATTGATATTTTCGTCTTCTAATTATTTAAACTCATTTTAGTTTGGTAGCTATAGAAAACGTGTTCTCTAGTTATCCAAATATCTTATATTTCATCAATGTTTCAAAACCGAAACTAGGATTATAAAACAATCTTGAAAGAATAAGATGTGTAACCATACTTAACCGTTTTGACTTTTACAAGACATCACGATTTCTAGAGTAGGTATTCTTTGAGTTTAATTAGAATTAGGGAAATTCAAATATTCCTATTAAGGTTTTTCCTCATAAAGAAAAAGGATAGGAATAAGTCTCTTTCTTACAAGGAGCGACTCAGTTCGTACTTTTAACAAGAAAAGAACAAACTTTTTTTTTACGGTTGCATTAATTCATTAATTGAATTTACAAAGTTCATTTTTAGTATTTTCGATAATTATCCTTTTATAAATTAACTACCCCATGTTTATAATTTAAAACAATTAATTTACGAAAAGGCTAAGATCCACATTGTGCTTCTACTATCACATCAGTTGATCTGCTAGCAATAGTAGATTCAATTGGTAGGCGACGATCACCAATTGTATTACATGTACAACTCTTAGATCCTTATGGGACTCATGGCACTAGTGAACAAGCAACTAGTGTCAAGCTGGCATGTTTAGTCCCATCTTTGCCTCGGTTCAAGGTCTAACCGCTTAACTCGATTAAGTCATCCAATTTGAAAACGTGTGAGAATATATCTAGGTCTCACGCATAGAGAATAGTCACCTTGGGTTACAATTCAACCTAGGTCCAACACATAGGCAAAAAGTAATTGCAAGGGTCCTCAAAATTGGACGGCACGACTTAAATTTTGATGGGTAAAATATTTTGATGTGGATCAAAAACGTGTACGAGAGAAGCATGCATTCATTCTTCGTAGCACAAGTTAAAAACTTTTCTTAACTTAAGTCTAATCATTGTTTTAATTTATGTGTGTCAAGTTGTCCATTTTCAAGACTAATATAAATCCTAAGTGGATTATATTTAAGTTTGGACAATACAATAAATAAATAAACAAGCTTAACTGTTTAAGTGTTATTTAGAAAACAATGATTTTAAGTTTCAAATCTATATTTAAACTTAGTTTAAACTAAATCATAAGACTTAGTTTAATTTTGGTTTGTGTTTCGTTTCAAGTTTTAGAAAACATTTTTCCGTTTTACATATAATCATAGCATATATAAAACAACCAAACAAACACACAACCACAATATGCAAAGCCTCAACCGATGAAAATCCTATGCTTGGTCTCGTGAGCCATCACGAGAACCAAGAGTCAACTAGGGACATATAACACAACCACATGGAGGGCTCCCACTTGCCCCGAGACAATCATGGGCAAGTAAAGTCCCATTATGCACATGAAAAAATGATTCTGTCAGCCCAGTTTTTCTGTCTTTGAAGGCCCAAACGGCCTAGAAGATGACCTCCTCATGCTTCAGCCCAAAATACCTTACCAATCTCCTGAAAATCGCATTTTCCCATCAGGTGTCCAGCAGCAACTTTTGGTCCAAAATCCTTCATTCTTTTGCCATTTGCTTCCAAGCTTTCGGTTACATAATATATGAAGTAAAGTACATCTAATCTACTTCCTATCTACTGTAAAAATGCCCAAACAATGGCAAACCCCAAAAAAAAAAAAAAAAATAAAATAAAAAAAAAATAACAATCATAACATCACAAGGCATAAGTGGTCTAGGTTTTCATCGGCTTTGCATATCCACATAATAATACAATAAAATTATGATCAAAAAAAGGTGTTGGCTAACTCCATAGACAAACATGCATGTATTTGCCATGGATAACAAAATAAATAACAATAATTCAATTGTTAGCCAACGAATCGAAGAAATTAATTAACAAGAATTAAAACCCCGAATGGTACGCGTGACAAATGGCCATAGACTCAAAACCCACTGATATTAGGACCTTCTTAACATCATTTTACCACAGAAAATTAAGCCTCATGGGCTGATTTGAAATCGGGTTACAAATCTATCAAAAAACACGTTTTTAGGCCATTTTACGGGTACCGAACAAGTAAGCAATTATTGTATGCATAACAAATGGCCATGGGATCAAAAAGTCCAAATCATTAGACCCCATATGGGTCAAATTATTTACAAAAAATAAGCCCTCGGGGCTGTTTTGAAAATAAACCTTTAAATCCATTAAAAACACGCGTTTTTAGCCATTTTTACGCATACTAGATGATCATATGACATCATATGATGGCTCGTGATACCACTATAGGTGATGTAATAATAAAATAACATATCAAATATATAAACGTAGCGGAATACATCACCAACAAGGATCCATATAGCCATATGATCAATCAAATTAATTAAACAAACAAGTTATACCTTTGTAGCGTGATCCGGAGTCACCACCAAGACTATGGAATCGAAGGAATCAAGAACCACAATACCAAGGATGAGACACCTCTAGTTTGTAACTACAGAAATGCAATAACCTAGTTCTTAAAGTCCTGAGTTCTTGATGAAGATGGAAACCAATCTATATTTTGATTGCACTACCATTTACTAGAATGACTAGTCATACTTATCTTAGCCAATATGCAAATTCATACCTTAGGTTATCTTTTATAGTCTATTATGAAACGATTACCAATCTGTTGGCACTCATGTATATTACATAGCTCACATATGTTTCAGCCAAATAATCATTAGTCATTAGAAGCAAGGCATACTCACATTTTATATTATAAAATAGGATACGTAGTTATTTAAATACATTACTATATCGTTTTCTACTCACGTTATTGTATACTAGTTACCTTGGTTATAAGATACGATATTCCTAAGTTGTAATAAGTTTGTACTATTTGTTAAAAGATACGTATAGTTTTAACGTTTGTATAGCTTGTATGGATTGAGAAATTAGTAATATACGAAGTTAGTTATTGATATTGTGTTCTTCATTGTTCATTGTTAAGATTCCGCATTAGCAATAAACAACCTGTTAGAGTTTCTCACTTAGATTGATTTGGATTTATTCAAGTCGTCTAACAAGTAACAAAGGCTACTTGGATCCATAAATAGTGTGGACCTACTAGTGGTATCAGAGCCTGTAGAGAGACTCTGAGTTCGAAGAAACACAAAAACTACAAACACAGATCTCTCAAACAAACCCTACAAAATGTCTGTCAAGAATGGTGATGAATTCTCAAACCACAACAGTGAAGATGAAGTCTCAAACCATGAAGATGAAAAATCAGAAGCTGGCACATCCAACAACAAATCACAACCACAAACCATACCTGCCACAACCACCATATCAAACATAAAACTCCCTATCTTGAAGAAGGATGAGTATGACATATGGGCTATGGAGATGGAGCACTATCTCGAGTATAGTGATAACGAGGTCTGGAAGGTCATACAGAATGGGAATTCGAAGAAGAGGATTTCGGTTGGTAAAGATGGAGTGGTTAGGGTTCTTCCACCTGTGTCTGCCCTAGAAATTCATGCAGTGGAAAAGGAGAGAAAAGCTAAAAACCTTTTGTTGATGGCACTTCCCAAGGAGCACTTGAGAAGGTTTCATGGCATGGATGATGCCAAGGAAATTTGGGAGGCTATCAAGAAAAAATTTGGAGGGAATGCAAACTTCAAGAAGATGCAGAAGGCTGTTCTTAAACAGCAATTTGAGGCATTCAGTGTATCCAGTTCAGAGGGATTGGAAAAAGGCTATGATAGGTTTCAACAACTTCTATCACAATTGGAGGTTCATGGTGCAGCTGTGTCTGAAGAAGATGCAAACCACAAGTTTCTCAGATCACTACCAACAGAATGGTCAAGTGTGACAATGACCATGAGGATGAAGGATGCAATTGACACCATGACAAGTGATGACCTGTACAACAATATTCGGGTTTTTGAACGGGAAATCCAAGGAAAAGCATCTTCAAGTTCTACCAATGTTGCCTTTGTTTCTCAAAACAAAGGCAACACTAACAAGGTTAAGTCTGGTGGCTTTAGTTCTGGTGGTTATGAAATTTCTTCAAGCCGAATGAGAGAAAGAGAAGTACCAGCTGGCTTTGCTGATGAAGTTGTTTATTCTCTATTTGCCAAGAATTCAGAAGAACTAGATCTTCAAAGTGATGATCTTGAGCAGATAGATGATGTTGATGTTGAGAAAATGGATATTAAGTGGCAAATTGCTATGATTGCTCTTAGGATGAAAAAGTTTTACAAGCAGACTGGGAGGAACATCAGGTTTGATGGGAAGACAGCTGTTGGGTTCAATAAGAAGAATGTGGAGTGCTACTATTGTCACAAACCGGGGCATTTTGCTAGGGAATGCATAGAAAAGATGGCTGCTGATGGGAAAAAGAAGAAGGGTTCTGACTCTTAAGATAATGACAAAATGGGGAAGAATCAGATGAGCATGTTGACATTGGAAGCTGGAGCTGTGAATTGGGATGAGCACACACCAGAGGAAGAAGTGCCAAACCATGCACTTATGGCTATTGGTTCCAGTACTGAGGTATCTTTGTGTTCCAAAATATGCATTGATTCATACAATCATCTTAAAGCTTTGTGTGATGAACAATTAAAAGAAATAGGTGACCAGGAAGTAAAAGTTCTTGCTTATACTAAGGCTGTTAAAACTTTAGAAGCACAAATAGTCACCTATAAAAAACAACATGCCTCTTTAAATGAAAAACTCACCTTTCAGGCTAATGAGATATATGAAAAAGATGAAAAACTTAAGAGATATAGAAGAATTGGCATGAAAGCAGTAAAAGAAAGAGATGAATTGCAAAAGAGAGTAGACAAATGGAACCATTCTGCTAAATGTCAGGATAAGTTAATAGCATCTGGTATGAGCTCAACAAGTAAAATTGGCTTAGGTTATGAGATTAAGTCAGATAGTGAAGTTCTAAGCTTTGAGGAAGAGATGGACAGATCTGTGTTCAAATGTAGAAAAGAGGATTCTATTGGTAGACCAGTGTACAATAGGTTCATAAAAACTGATGATTTTAAAGGGGTGCCACCTCCATTATGTGGAGATTACACTCCTCTACAAAAGGAAGACCTTGATGACTCTTTATTTGTGTATGGTAAAAAGGGTCCTCAATATCCTGAGACAGGCAACTCAGATGACAAATCAAGTGAATACTCTACTTGTCAAACCAATGACAGTGAAGGATCCACTAGAGATGTCTCTGAGCAGTCTGAATCAAAATCAGAGAGTGAACCTAAAGAAGTTTCTGAGTCAAAATCTGTCAAACATAGTGAACCAGTTGTGACTACACCTAAAACTGATACAGATAAACCTAGTTGTGATACTCACATGCATAAAATCTCCTAGGGAGTCTGTCAAGAATCAAGAGTCACCAAAATCTGATAGGATGAGAAGAGAGTATAGGAAAAACTACACTTTTGGTCCTAAGAGGTGTTTTGTCTGTGGTAGTCTAAGTCATTTGATTAGGGACTGTGACTTTTATGAAAATAAGATGAAAAGAGAGGCTGAACTTAGGAAGCACAAGAGTGTTAATACTGGCCATATGAATGTTAAACCAGTTTGAATAATGCAAACATGATTAATCATGCAAATAAGTTTGTTTCTAGACCAACACAAATGAATACTAGTAGACCTCAAGTTAATTCTGTTAGGTCACAAGTTAATTCTGGTAGAACAAATTTTAATTATGGTTGGCCAAATGTTAATTCTGGTAGGCCTAGTTTTAATTCTGGTAGGCCTCATGTTAATTCTGTGCAGCCAAATGTTAATTCTGGGTGGTTTAATCTTTCTGGACCCAGACAACCAGTAAATAGACCACAGGTGAACTCATATAATCAAAGAAACAATTTTTATAAACCTCATTCACCTGTGAGGAGTCCTTTTGCTACAAATACAACACAAACTTCACAACCAAGTGCTGCAAGGGAAAATGGGGAATCTGCTGTTAAGACCCCAGCATGTTGGTCTTGGGATCCATTTAAGAACACACTTACCTACGAATCCAAGAACAACAGTGGATCAAGTTCATACAAGACTTATAAATATGTTGATCCACAGGGCAGGCCTGGGTCCTAGAGAGAAACTAATTTCTCTACTTTTGTGCAGGAACATCCACTGAAGAACATGGAAGACAAAGGCATATTTGATAGTGGGTGCTCTGGGCACATGACTGGTAACAAGAATCATCTGAAGGATTTTCAAGAATTCAAAGGAGGTTCTGTTACCTTTGGAGGTAGCAAGGGGCAAATTACTAGTAAAGGAAGGATTATTGTTGGCAATTTAGAATTTGACAATGTATCTTTTGTAAAAGAACTAGGGCAGTTTAACCTTTTCTCCATATCACAAATTTGTGATAAGCAGCATAAGGTGCTTTTTATTGAAACTGAATGTTTTGTATTGACTTCGGACTTTAAGATGCATGATGAAAGTCAGATCCTTCTTAAAGTTCCTAGACAATACAACATGTACAGTTTTGATATGAAGCAACCTGATCCTGCAAAAGGTTTTGTCTGTTTGCTTGTAAAAGCCACATTGGATGAATCTAAATTGTGGCATAGAAGGTTAGGTCATGTTAACTTTAAAAACATAAATAAACTTGTGAAGAATAACCTAGTTAGAGGATTGCCTTCAAAAGTTTTTAAGAATGACCATACCTGTGTAGCTTGTAATAAGGGCAAACAGCATAGGGCATCCTGTAAGGCTAAGTTAGATAGGTTTGTTTCTGAGCCTTTGCATACCTTACATATGAATCTATTTGGCCCTACATCTGTATAAAGTATTAACCATGCTAGCTACTGCCTTGTCATCACTGATGATTGTACTAGATTTTATTGGGTGTTCTTTATGTCTAGGAAAGATGAAACCACACCATTAATTCAAACTTTCATTAGGCAGATAGAAAACCAACGTAATAAAAAGGTCAAGTTCATTAGGACTGACAATGGCACAGAATTTAAGAATAGGAGCATGATAGAGTTTTGTGGTAATAAAGGAATCAAGCAACAATATAGCAATGCTAGAACTCCACAACAGAATGAAGTTGCTGAGAGAATGAACAGGACCCTAATTGAGGCAGCTAGAACTATGCTAGCAGACTCACTCTTACCCACAACCTTTTGGGCAGAAGCAGTTAGTTGTGCTTGCTACATATTCAATAGGGTTAGAGTGACCAAACCTCAAAATAAAACAACTTATGAGCTTATTTTTTGCCATAAACCTGTTGTTAGCTATATAAGGCCTTTTGGGTGTCATATGACCATTCTTGATACATTGAGTGTGCTTGGCAAATTTGAAGGAAAGTCCGATGAAGGGTTTCTAGTTGGGTATTCACTGAATAGTAAGGCCTTTAGGGTATACAATTTAGTGACCAAGAAAGTAGAGGAAAATATTCATGTTAATTTTCTTGAGGAAAAACCCAATGTGAAGGGACTAGGTCATAGATGGATGTTTGACATTGATTATTTAACTGACTCTATGAACTATATTCCTGTCTCTAAGGAGAATCAAGCTAACCCTGATGCAGGTTCCATAGAAGTAACTAACCATGCAGGTACACAAGTTACTTCTGATTCAAGCACTGCTGAGCAAGACAAGGCAATTGAGGAGCTTATTGTGATTCCTACCACAGAAGTCAAACATGTTGCAGCTAATGAAGGAATAATGAAATCTTCTACAACAAGGAAGGAGACTGTGAACAAGCCTCAAGCAAAAGACAAGAAGGCTTCTCCTTCTAAAGTGTCAGAAGATATTTCATATTTCAGAAAAGAAGTGAATGCATTGGCTGACAAACACCTTGGGAAGAAGGATACCAACACTAACTTGGTTAATTCTGGTAGTGAATTCATTAATTCTGCTACCAGTACTAACTTAGTTAATTATGGTAGTGATGCTGTTAATACTGCTCAACCTGAATCTACTCCAAATGCTGATATTGATGATTCTGAGATGCCGGAACTTGAGTTCTTTGATAATCCAAATGAAGGTATTTTTGATGGGGCTTCTTATGATGAAGAAGGAGTAATAACTGACTTCAACAACTTACCCACAGAAGTGGATGTAAGTCTAGCTCTAACACTCAGAATTCACAACATTCATCCTAAAAGTCAGATAATTGGTGATCCCAAGTTAGCTGTTCAAACCAGAAGTAGAGTGCAAAAGCTTCCTGAATCTCATGCACTTATCAGTCTTCTTAAGAAGCAGCAAAGGGTCAACCACAAGGACCAACAACATTGTCTGTTTGCTTGTTTCCTTTCTCAGAAGGAACCCACCAAGGTCTCTGAAGCACTTGAAGATGAGAGTTGGGTGGAAGCAATGCAGGAGGAGTTGTTGCAGTTCAAATTGCAAAAAGTTTGGGTTCTGGTAGATCTACCTAATGGGGCTAAAGTGATAGGCACAAAGTGGGTCTTCAGAAACAAAAGGGATGAAAGAGGAGTAGTTGTTAGGAACAAGGAAAGATTAGTAGCACAAGGGTATAGACAAGAGGAGGGGATAGATTATGATGCTCCTGTAGCCAGGATTGAGGCTATCAAGTTAATTTTAGCCTATGCATCATATATGAGGTTCATAGTCTATCAGATGGATGTCAAGAGTGCCTTTTTGTATGGCACTATTGAGGAAGAGGTATATGTTCATCAACCTCCTGGTTTTGTGGATCCTGCTTATCCCAACAAGGTGTACAAAGTCATAAAAGCATTGTATGGTCTCCATCAAGCTCCCAGAGCTTGGTATGCAACACTCTCCAAGTTTCTTGAAAAGCATGGGTACAAAAGAGGTGTGATAGACAAGACCTTGTTCATCAAAAAGGACAAGAAGGATATCATTCTGGTCCAAGTTTATGTGGATGATATCATTTTTGGCTCTACTAAAAGGTCTTGGTGTGAAGAGTTTAAAGGCTTAATGAAGGGCAGGTTTGAGATGAGCTCAATGGGCGAGCTTACATTTTTCTTAGGACTGCAAGTGAAGCAAAAAGAAGATGGCCTCTTCATTTCTCAAGACAAGTATGTTGTAGAGATCTTGAAGAAGTTTGACTTTACAAATGTGGAGGCTGCAGTCACTCCCATAGAGAACAAGGTGCCATTGACAAAGGATGAAGATGCTGATGATGTGGATGTGCACCTCTATAGATCAATGCTAGGTTCTCTAATGTATTTAACGGCCTCTAGGCCTGATATAATGCATGCTGTGTGTGCTTATTCTCATTTTCAGGTTACTCCCAAGATTTCACATCTTCATGCTGTGAAGAGAATCTTTAGGTACCTAAAGGGCAAACCCAATTTGGGCCTTTGGTATCCTAGAGAATCATCTTTTGACCTGGAAGCCTATTCAGATAGTGATTATGTTGGAGCAAGTCTTGATAGGAAATCCACAACAGGAGGTTGTCAATTCCTTGGAAGAAGATTGATTTACTGGCAATGCAAGAAGCAGACTATTGTGGCTACATCAACAACAGAAGCTGAGTATGTAGCAGCTGCCAATTGCTGTGGTCAAGTCTTGTGGATTCAGAATCAAATGCTAGATTATGGTTTGAACTTTATGAATACTGTAATTCACATAGATAATGAGAGAACTATCTGTATAGTTAAGAACCCTCTATACCACTCTAAAACTAAGCATATAGAAATAAGGCATCACTTCATTAGGGATTTCTTTGAAAAGAAGCTAATTAGAGTGGAAAAGATACACACAGATCTTAATGTGGCAGACCTATTAACCAAAGCCTTTGATGGACCTAGGTTTAATTACTTAGTGGTTAATATTGGTATGATGAACCCATAGCTCAGTTTAAGGGGAGGTTACATTTAAGGGGAGACTATATGTAAAGTTTGTATATTAGAACCAGTACTAAGTAGTTAATTCTGATTAGTAGTTAATTCTTATTAGTAGTTAATTCTGGTAGTCTTAGAAGTTAATTCTTGTAGTAGATTAAAAAAATATATATATATTAGTCGATATATTTACATATGTATTTTAAATGTGCTAGCAAAGAGATAAGATTGATTAGTTGGCAATTAGTTGTATATTAAATATGATAAGTTTGTGGTAGAGGGTGATTGCCAATTTACCCAAAATAGATGATGAAGAGGCTCTATATGTACTGTGTATCCTTGTATGTTCGGATCAATGAAAATCATCACAATTATCCATTCAACATGGTATAAGAGATTTAAATTCTGTAGTAGTTTTAATTTTGGTAGTTAATTTTTCTTTCTTTAAATTGTAAAATTGTTTGTTTGTATGTTTTTCTTGGTTTTCTTGGTGTTGGAACTAACATTTGCAGAAAACACATGGATTAGTGATGATCAAAAACCTTGCTATTGCTTTTTATGAGTGTTTGTCTGATTCCTTGGTTAAGTCAGGTGAGTCAGTGATTAAGTCTGGTTGACCATTTTTAAGTTTGGTAGTGTAAAATGTAATTAATTTTATTACCGTTAGGTCTAGTCAGTCAAATAATGATTTTTCAGATGAAATAATACCGTTGCATATTTTTCGAAAAAGAGAAGTATATAAGGATAAAATTTGATAAATATCTCACTTTTATTCATTATTTGCTTCCAATTTTAAAAATCATTATTTTCGGCCTACGCTACTCTGTTTTACACTAAAAATTCGCAAACCCTAACACGATTCCCAACCAGAACTTAATCATTATCTCATCTATGGCTTCTCTAAAGTTTTGTGACTAACACAACCAGGTCGGTTTCTTGAAGAAACCAGATAAAAGTGAAGGTTTCGAGCAGATAGTGGATTATTTGAGAGGTTCTTCAATTCGGTATGCTTTAACTCATAATCCTACTATCTATGTTTCCCTAGTTAAGCAGTTTTGGGGGTCGGTTACCTCTGAGACTCTTGCTGATGGGACATCACAGTTAAGGGCAACTATAGACACACATGATTTCTTTATCACTGAAGCATCCATTAGGAGTAGTCTTCAATTGGATGATGCTTCAGGGAATTATATCTTGCCTAATGATGAACTTTTGGAGGGTATGAAAAATATTGGATACCCCACTGATGGTATTTTTACTTTTTGGAAAAGCCATTTTACACCACAGTGGAGGTTTTTACTTCATCATTTGCTCCATTGCCTAAGTCCCAAGAGTGGTGGATGGGATCAGTTTAGAAGCAACATTGCTTCTGCATTGGTCTGTCTTTCACTTGGAAAGACTTTTAATTTTTCAAAACTTATTTTTGATGGCATGGTAGCAAATGTCAACAACAAACACAAGTTTTTAATGTACCCAAGATTTCTGCAAATGATTTTGAATTTTGAGACTGAAAATAAAATGCAGACTTATGTGAGTGTGGCTTTTACAGCTAAAATCTTTGCTAATATGAAACGGGGTTTTTTTGGGGAACATTGGCCAGATTTGCATGCTATGCTTTCTGGTACAACTAACATTGCAGGTACTTCTACTGCTGAACAAGTGGAGCCAACACATGAGGATGAAACCCAGGAACAACCAAGATCCCCCACGCCACAATCAAGTTTACCATCAACGCAACCCAGAGTACCTACACCCACACCATCTTCACCACCACAGCAAACCCATATTCCAAGTCCTATTCAGGAGGAGGAATCTACCACCTTGACTGTGGAAGATCTTCTTAAACTGGTGCCTACTTTGGTTGATAGAGTAACAGCTTTGGAGAAGTCAAATAAAGCATTGAGTGGAGCTGTTTTGACATTTGTTAGGAAGGTGAAGAAAATGGAGAAGGTGATGAAAGAAAAAGGAGTTGATTTTGATGACCAAGAGGGTGGAGATGAAAATTCTTCCAAACAGGGGAGGAATTTGGATGAAGAACATATTTTTAAGACACCAGCTCAGGATAAACCAACTGATGTAGAAGATATAAGTCCTGAAGGAAGGGAAGCAGCAGAAACATTAGCCCAATCTCTGAGTAAAATTCAACAGGAAAGGAAGAAAAGAAGGCCAAAAAGGAAGTTGATAATTGATGAAGAGATTGAATCTGATGAAGAAATGGTTAAGTCTGCTGAGGGTGTTAAGTCTGTTGGTATTGAGGATAAGTCTGGTGGGATTAAGTCTGGTGATGTTAATTCTGGTGATGAGGTCATTAAGTCTGGTGAGGTAGTTAAGTCTGCTGAAGAGGTTAAGTCTGCTCAAAGGGAAGGAAAACAAATTATGATTGAAACTCCTAAGCCCAAGAAATCAAAGAGACAAGAAAGAGAAGAGGAAGCATCTCTAGCTGAGATTGCTAGGATACAAGCAATAGAAAAGGCTGAGATAGAAAAGGAGGAAGAACAGAAGAGACAAGATGAGATGCTTGCAAGAAAGCTATCAGAAGAACTTAATGATGATCCTCTGATGAAAATGATTGAAGGAGATGATGAGTTGAGGGCAAAGTTGGAAGAGCTTAAAGCTGTTGAAGGATTGACAACAGAGGAGAGAGCAAAGCAACTTGGAGAATTCATAAATGCAAGAAGGGATTTAGATACCTTGGGAGAATTTATGTCAAGGATAAAGAAAACTCAGAAGAAAACCAAGGCTCTCAAGAAGATGTCTAAAGCAGAACAGATGCATGGTATGAAGATGTATCTAAAGAACATGATGCACTCAACCTGAGAAAAGATGAGAGGAAAATGATTTGAGGATATTGAAGCTGCATATCTGAGTGCTTATGAGAGAGATCAAGGCTATAGGCCAGTGGATTATGAAGATTCTTTGAGAAGAAGCTTTAAGAAACAGAAAGTAACAGAGTCTGAGCCAGTTGTAGAAGCTGAGAAAATGAAAGAGAAAGTGTCTGAAGTTGAGAAGGCATCTGAGGATGTTAAAGAGGAAACATAAGTTAAGAAGAAAATTGTAACTTGGACTAGAAGAAAAAGTATCGCAAGAAAGAGTAAATCCAAGAAGAAAGTACAAGAGGAAGATGAATCAGAAGAAGAAGAACCTTCATCTGAGGGTTGGACTATGGGAACAATTCCTGAAAGCTCTAAGGAACCAGCTAAAATTGTCAAATATCAAATAATCAGGATTGGACAAAGAGCTGCTTATCAGATCATAAGGGAGGACAACACTGATGTTGTATACCTTAACTTTCCAGGAATATTGAATGATGTGAGTAGAGAAGATATCATGGATTTGCACAAGTTGGTGAATATCAGACATGGGGACAATAGACCTGAAGAAGAGTTTGAAATGGTCTTTTGGGGAGATTTAAAAGTAATGTTTGGGCCACCTTCAGAGGAAGATGAAATCTGGAAGCTGCTAGATCAACAAGGAATTGTCAGTTGGAGATATTTTCACACTTGTCAGGTACATTGCTTATCTTTGGAGGAAGCTCATATTTATATGCTTGCAGAAGTGGAATATCCTCTACCATCTTCAGTCTGCAAAGAAATGATGAAGAAGAAGTTGTATGCAGACAAGAGGGATGAAGTATATGAGAAGATATTGGATATGATTAAGTTGCAGTCATTAAAGGAAACATTTTTGAGAGATTGAAAGTGTTTGAAAGAATTTTCAAGTTGTTAAGTGAGACTAAAGGAACTTCTCACTTGGTGAAGGTGCATAGCACTAACACAATAAATGGTTATCAGTCCACCATGTCTAACCCACATAAGGACTGGCTAATCCAGAGCAAACGGCTCTGGTAAAGATATTTCAAATCCGTTAATGGTTGACAATTTACCAAAAATTGTATGGTATTCAACTCACCATATCCGAGATAGTGAAGAGTTGGCTAGCCCACAAGAGTATGGATTGTGGTAAAGGATGTGGAAAACCATACATGGTAATCAGTTCACCAAGGTGAGGTGCAATTCCACCAAAGAATTGGCTAGTCCAAAAGCAAACGGCTTTTGGTAAAGACTAAACAAATCCGTTGATAGCTGATGGTTTGCTAAAAATCATATGGTTATCAATGTACCATGGTCTTACACACCGAAACATTGGCTACTCCAGTAGTTAATGGCTATCTGGTAAAGAGACATCAAATCCATTAATTTTCAATGATTCACCTCTCACAGGAGTTTACACACCTAGAAGTGATGAGAATAGTATGAAACTTAAAAGAATTGATGTACAAGTAGTCATGGTTGCTGAAAAGATCAGATGGATTGCATATCAGATGGTGAAAAGATTATTAAAGTCAAGTTGCTGCATAAAGATCAGATATGAAGTTCAGATTTGAAGAGTTAGAGATAATTCCAAGAGTTCAAGATTCAATCCTCATAAGCTTATTCAGAAGGAACTTGAAGTTCATGAAGCATAAAGGTCAAGTTAGGGGAGGATTGTTGGGAATTATCACATGACAAGACTTAATATGAAGAACAGACTTAAGTCTGTTGGGTTATAAAGTTAAGTCTGTTAGTTGTATTTTGTAATAGTTAAGTCTGCCTTTGTATTGTTAAGTCTGGTAGGTAGTATTACGTAGTTAAGTCTGGTTGACTTATTAGTTAAGTCTGTTTATGAAAGTTAGGAAAGTTTGTTAGCTATAAGTTAGGAAAGGATACGTAGTTATCTTTAGAGAAGATACGTATATTCTTCTACACGTTTTGTATCTAGGGTTTCCTTGGTGTATAAAAGGAACCCTAAGGCTCAATAGTTTGTACGAACGTACGTGTATTAGTTGTATGCGTATTGATTGAAAGAATTAGTAATATACGAAGTTAGTTATTGATATTGTGTTCTTCATTGTTCATTGTTAAGATTCTGCATTAGCAATAAACAACCTGTTAGAGTTTCTCACTTAGATTGATTTGGATTTATTCAAGTCGTCTAACAAATAACAAAGGCTACTTGGATCCATAATTAGTGTGGACCTACAAGATGGAAGTGGGAGTTTCTAGTGAGAGAAAACTATGTGTGTTAGATTAAGAATAATGAAAGCTCCAACCCTTCCCATGGGTGGGAAGGGCTATTTAGACAAGATACAAAAACGCCTCTAGTAGGCTATGGACCGGGATGACAGTGGGTAAAGACCCAACCCGACTCCATTGTGAAACGATATCTAAACTGATATGATTAAACCTACGAGCTAATTAATGTTAATCCATACTCGGGGTGACCGAGTCTTTCATGTGAATATTTATATTCCTAACAATCTCCCCCTAAGGGAGGTCACCCCGGAAATTACACTTTGAATTCTAGCATTCTATTACATGAATTTGAATTTCTAGCTCGTAGTCTTAGATTCTTCTAAGTCATTAATCTTTGTACTTTCAGCAGTGAAATTTTGATGACTGTTCTTTTGTCTTGGATGATCTTTGAGGATTCTTTGAGGTCATCATCCAACGTACGTCTCCAAGTCATCTTTTTGCAGTATCGTCTCCATGTGACGTTGTGATCTTTGGACCAACATGCTCACACTTTTCTGGATCATGATTTTCAGCATCAGAGTTGCGGAAGCAGTGTTGAAAGTCTTTCAATTATCATGATTTCATTGATTATGATGGTGAAGTGTGAGCATGGGGTTATGGATCGGCATCTTTTCGGCAATCAGCTGCAACTACCAGGGATTCGTGCATACAACAGTTAGCAATAAAACGTCCGGCACTTATAGGTTTGGATTTCGAGATTGTTAACAGCATAGTGTGAAAACTTTCTCTAATCCTTGCCAAGGCCGTTCCTGAATCGGATACCCCCGAGAGGGCTTACAAGATCTACCGAAGTACATCAACGATTAGGTGAGTCGCTGGAGTTCACTCCACGACTGTAGAACGTTTGAAACCGCCGCGACCACTAAGCGTAATCCACAAGGAATTACCGAAGTGACCTGCTTTCAGGGCTGTTTGATGTTGACCCTGGCATGAATTTCCATTCAATCACTGAGAATTACATTTATAAATTCCCTCATAAATGTTCTGGCAGATTGCTAAGATCTGCGTAGGACTCATAATTTTACAACTGGTGTCCTAAATGTTGAACAACCAGTATAGAAGTAACATGTGTTCCTATGAGATCTTTTGATGTATCTTGCGGCTCTAGACTCAATAAGTGCAATTTTTGGTAGTCGGAGACTGGAGCGGTGTCTCCTATTTCAATATCAACATAGCTCGTAATGAACGGTCGATAGATTATGCAGGGTTCCCCGTAAGAATGAAACAAGTCCTTTTAAGAGAACTTGAGTGGCTAGAAGGTTTAGTGCAGTGCGCCACTGGGTCTATGACGTCTTGTCTTTAATACCGGTGTTACCTTAGTAACCACCAGTAGCATATGAATTGAACCCAGTTTCTGCCCTAAGGTTGAATAATTGGAGGGCTATTTCTTTTCACCCTTTCTCATTACATTTCTTTTTAATTCTTCAACCCCTTCTTTCTCCTTTCTCATATTACTCCTTTTTTTCATAATCATACCTAAGGACTTTCTAATACTAACTATTCGGTATTTTCCTTGGGTAGATCCCTCCGGCTCTGGCGGATCATAGGACGGTTTTCCTAACCTTAGCCACCTTATAACTTCATGACTATCCTATGTTGCCGTCAACCAAATCTTTGAAAAATTTCTCAAAGTGTTTATAGTTATAAAACACATTTTGCTAACAATTTGAGAGTTTTATATTTTTCAAATACTCCCCCTTTACACGTGCTCATATGTTTTAATTTAAATTTTGCACATGTTGGGTAGAGATTGCACTTTTGAATTGATCCACCTTCAGTGAACATGGTCAGGCATTCGAGACACGCTTACATCACTAGTTAGACTAGCTTGAAATTATTACCCGACCTGATCAGGTCCACAGAAGGTTTCTCGAAATGGTACACTCTACTCAGACAAGTCCTCTTCGAGACACGCTTACATCACTAGTTAGACCAGCTTAAAATTATTACCCGACCAGGACAAGTCCTTTCGATTAATGATAGTTTTTGTTTCGTTAATTCATTGGTGAAGTCTGAGTCGCGCTCACATGAGATGCCATATCCTTTTTGTCACCACAAACCATTTGCTCCCCCTCAATATGTGCATTGATATACAAAAGAGTTTAGCACATATGGGAGAGCTTACATTTAAGTCCAAAACATCATATTTTTATCAGATTGCATATTTAAATCATATTCTCTCCCCCGATCAGAAATTTCAAATCTTTTGAGATCTTGTGATCCCAATTGATTTAAATAAGTTTAGAAAATATGGGAGAAAATGTGGTCAGGTTTAATATGTGCTGATAATGGAACATACTAATGCTCCCCCTCAATCAATGAGAGAGAATGTTAGTGTCAGGTATGATAAGTTTGACTAATGCTCCCCATCAATCAATGAGGGAGAATGTTAGTGTCAAGTATGATAAGTTTGAAAGATACTTGAATTAAAAAATCATACACTGACACATAACAACAAGTTTCATTAAATTCATTGCTTATTATGTACAAAGTGACTTGTTTTGATGATATAAATTTTTTTGAAATCACTCTCCCCCTCAATTGATGACCCGTTTTCTATTTAAAGAGCTGTAGTCATTGATTGAGTGATAAATTTTTATGAAAAGTGTGGAAAACTAGAAGGGAGGGTTGAATAGTTTTACCGTTTAAAATTAATTCGCTTTGTTACTCTATGTTATTTCAAAGGAAACAAGCACAAACAAATATTCACACAATATATATATGAAAAGTAAAGAGAGGAAAGATCAAACCACACAACACGGATGTTTATAGTGGTTCGGCTACAAGGACTCTCTTCCTTGCCCTACTCCACTCCTCGAGCCTCTAACTCGAGAGTTATCCTTCACTAAGAAACAAACTCTCTTCTAGGTGGAGAAAACCTTTACACGTTGCTTACTTCCTTTTCCGGTACTAAGCTAAACACCGGGTTCTATTTCAAGGTAGAACCAACCTAATGTCACCTATACAATTACCGACACTAAGCTAGATGTCGAGTTCTTTACAAGGGTTCAACCACTCCCGTTTGGTTCTTTCACAAGGGTACAACCACTCCCTACACTCTTTGTGTTTTGAGGACTAAAACACTAACTACACTCACTGAGATAAATGATACAAATAATGATGTGTGAACTACAACTATATCACACAGTAACTATGCTAAAGGTTTTACACGTCTGTGTTGAACCTTGATGCTTAATCTCCTTTGCTACAAAAGGAAAGATGAATGAAATGAATGAATGATAAATGTTAGATGATATGTAAATGAATGAGTATGAATGTTAGGCTATATGAGTGATGGTGTGTCCAAATGATCAGCTTGCTATTTATAGGCAAGCTGGTGAACAGCCGGCGGATCCGGCGGATCCCACAAAAGGGATCCGTCTTTGTTGTTGTTTGGTTCCGCCAAATGACAGCTAAGAGATTTTTCAAATCTCTCCAAATCTTCTACAATCTTTCCATATCTTTGTGTTGTCATATCAAGATCTTCCAAAGTCAACTATCTTGCTAGAAGATCTAACTAAGATATCACATAATCTATGTATGATGCATGCCATGATGTCATTGTATCATTTTAAAAATAAAGTTTCCTTTTAAGGAAATAAACTAGTAGATGTGTAAAATTTAATTCTAAGTAATCTTGTGAAATGTAAAATGTGTTTTAAAGTGACTTTAGCTAGTATTTATAATTTGCTAAAAGATATACTTTGTAATTGTCATTAACAAAACTAAGTAAAGATCGTAAAATATAAATAACGTTTTTAGGACGATATTTGTATTAACAATCTCCCCCTTTATGTTGATGACAAAACATAAAATATATTTTTGAGCAAAGGAATAAATATAGCATGAGTTCTTTAAAAATATAGATTAAGTTTCTTTTATTTGAGTTTAAAATCTATTTTTATGCAAAAGTGTATGTACTGTGATGATTCACAGTTATGCAAACTTAATCCTTTCTCCCCCTTTTTGTCGAAACAAAAAGAAGAGTTGCGTAGCGGAATGCGATTTTGAGAACTTTAAGAGCTCCCCCTTGTTTTATACTCCCCCTAAATGGAGTAACAAGGTAATGATGTATGATCCTACAAAACAAATTGTTAGAATATGAAATGCTCCCCCTTGATGTATACTCCCCATTACAAGAGTCCCAACGTATACATTTGAAGGGTATGAGATGCTACAAAAGAAATGTTAGTTGTGAATAGCTTCAATGGAGAAGCATAATGCATATGAAATGGTCATCCAAATAAGAATGTTAATCTAGTTGACTTTAAAAAGTCAAAATGTAGTGTCTGATCAAAATTTTGTACCTAAAGTACAAGTGATCAAACTATAATGTAGATTCCAAATAGCTATATAATGATGTTAGTCACCTAACTAATGATAATATGCTATATGTTGATCACTCATAAGCATAAAAACATCACATTCATTCATTGAAAATTATGTGACAAAAGTCACAAACATAATATGATGTTACATGAAAATGAAAAATACATCCTAAAAATAAAAAGTCCCACAACAACATCTAAAAGGTCCTATATGATGAGATTAAAATCTCCTATTGAGGAGGATGAGAGATGGCGTTTAGACGCTCAAGAATGTGGTTCAATATGAACCTCATTTCATTTTGGAGCTCGTGCACCAAAATGTTTGTCCTTTGAGCTATGTGAGCGGTTCTTTCACACATGTTGCAATCATGGCGAGGAAGACCGGGCGGAAGAGTAGACTCAATTGGTTGTGGTGGTGGTGGTGGTGATTAGTTGTTGGGTGGTGGTGGTTGTGCTTGTTCATTGGTTGGTGGTGGTGTTTGGAGGGAGTTCATGAGGATGTTTTGGAGGTCCATGGCTTCATTGAGGCGGTGATCTACCATACCCGAGAGAGTGTAGAGACGGTTGAGCTCTTCACTAATCTCCTCTTGGGTTTGAGGCAAATTGATCCACATTGCCTCGTCTATGGTAATGAGAGTTGATGTGGGTGAGAGAGGTGGTATTTGAGGTTGAGATGATGGTGCATCATGGTATAAAGGACCATGGATATCCGGGAAAATCGGATGAAAAAGCATAGGCTCTTGACCTTCAAAGGTCATGGGTGGAGGATTGGTTGATCTTGGTGGGAGGTTCTCCAAGTCATAAAGGTATGGGTGAGGTGATGTAGGTGGAGTCCTAAATAGCTCCATAGGTTGCAACTTGGGTGATTTTGGGGGTGATGGGGATTTGACAGTCTGTGATGGAGCGGGTGGTGGTGTGGTTGCTATGGGTGTGATTGTTGGAGGAGGAGTTTGTATGACCACATTTGATGGTGTAGGTGTTGATAGATTGAGGAAATTCTCACTTGCAATAGGAGATGAGATATTAAGAGGAGATGATTCCTCTGATGATGAGTTTGCAAGATTTATAAAGCAACAAGGCTTAACACTAATGCGTGCGGTTCGTTTTGGAGGTTTAGAGGTTGAAGAGATGTTTGATTTGGTCATGGTGAGCTAAGAGAACTAAGATGTACAGGTTATATGTGGTGAAGAAGGTTAATGAGTGAGTTTTGCTCTAAGTTATGATCTTAATTTATAGGCAGATGGTTTATAGAAACTAGTGTTTGGATTTGATGTAAATCCAATAGAGAATGTTGGTTCCTAATGATTTAGAACAACAATTTGTGCAAATCACATCACATAAGTCAATCCATAGAACTTATGTTGAGTAATATGATGAAGATCTGCTGTAAATGCAAAGGGATAGTGGAAAATCCTGTGATGTGATGTACCCACGGATTTGAAGGATCCCTAAAAAGGGTTCCTTGTTTGTATTAGAAAGGTAACTCCCTCCTTAAATTTAAAAATTCAAATTTTGGTGGGAAATGTTGTTCTTAAGTTTCTAAGAGTTTCTAAATCATTCTAAGATGTATAAGGATCAGTGACTCTATTCTAAAGAACACTAGAAACTAAAATCTAAGAATCGGGATGAATCGAAAAGTTTTAAGAAGTTTACTGTTATACCTGCGGATCCAATTGACAAGGCGTGCGGATCCAAATTTCGGGATCCGCCTGATCCGCAGGTTAAAGAATGGCGGAGCCAACGCTAACACATGGCAGATCCAAAATGAGGGATCCGCCAGATCCGTGGACCAAGAGTACTAAAACTAAACAGAGAGATGTGCATATTTTTTGTTTTTTGACGAAAACCCGAAAATTCTCCTGGAGCATATCTATCATCTAATATGTAATGCAAAACAATCAAATATGATGATACTAACACATGTTTAATCATAGATTAATCCGTTCATGGGAACTTACCTTAAGAGGAGTTAAGCCAAACATAGGCTTAAACTTGGAAAATTGATAACATCAAGTGTTATCAACCTGCAATTCTTAGTTAGTTCACATACAATTCAAGTAGCATCATAACAAGTTAAGAAACAACCATTTTTAATACTACATTGTCTAATAATGTTTAGAGCCAAAAACTCCTTTAACTCAACTTCTTCTTCAATTTCTTCGTGCCCTTATGAAGCTTCATCATCCAACGTCCTAAATTCTTCGCCATTCCTTTGATGTTGCGATACTCAGCTGATTCATTTGGAATTGGTGGAAGTTGGTTCAAGTACTCCGGAGGAGGAATCCTAGAGTTTGGCAACCCATCATTATGTTTTTATTTTTGCTTTTTGTGATATTTTGTGAATCACTCCGGGTTTGTATAAACCCACACTCTTGGGGTAAACAACTTGTTAGTCCACTTTACGAGCTTAAACGTAAAATCAAACAGAGGACTCGTAAACCAGATAAGACACCAATCTTACCCTTAGAGATCGAATCACCCGAACTATATCCGAAACCACCGTTCATCGAGGAACTTTTTGTCGTAATCGACATATTTGAAGAGAAAGTCGAAACTCAACCCGATTCCCCAACCATAATCGTCATTGATCCTGATGACCAACCCATGTGGTCAAGCACTAGGACCGTTGCACCAACACCTAGTTCAACTATTATTCAACGCCCTCTTTCAAACAATTTCCATATCAAGGGTACCCACATGCAAATGATTCAGGAGAATCAATTTGATGGGAGAATCCGATCCAATCCTCACCGACACATAGCCGATTTTCTTCAGATTAGTAACCTATTCCAATATGATGAAAATCAAGAGGAAGCGGTTAAATTGAGGACTTTTCCTTTCTCATTAACCGGAGAAGCTAAGATTTGGTTGAACGAATTAAATGAAGGAACAATTACTACGTGGGAAGAGATGAGGAAAGCTTTTATTAGCCGATACTTTTCTCCCGCTAAGTTTAAAAGTTTCCTAAATGACATTTACAACTTTCACCAAATCAATCACGAAACTCTCGTTGATGCCTGGCTCCGAATGAAAAATATGCTTCGCACTTGTTATGGACACGGTCTAACCAAAGGAGCGTTAATTCAAACATTCTATCATGGTTTAGACGATCCAACTCAAGGAATTCTCGACGCTGGAGGAATCTTCCTCTACAATACTTCCAACGAAGCATTCAAACTCCTCGAGGACAAGGTCCAAATCAAGCTCGATTTCTCAGAAAATTCTCTAATCATGCCCAAACCAAAAACCGTTGTTTCTACCGGTGGAAGCAACATCGATTCTGACCACACAATATTGATGGAAAAACTTGAAGCTCTCGCTACAAAAATCGATTCCGAATTTCTGAAAATAAAAGGAGAGCTGAAGGAGATACGAGATGATCGTAGAGACAACGAAGGACACCACGCTTCACAAAACTACATGGAGGATGACACGCCGATGTGTGAACCTCATGAAGCCAGTTACATCCAAGTATATCACGACCTAAAACCTAAAAATTCATACTCCTATCCAAACCACAACCCAAACCATTCCCATCCTCACTTCCGACCCCGAGATGAAATGCCACATCCATCAAAATATTACAAAACCTCACCGGAGGACATGATGAATGAGTTGATGGCTAGGCAGATGGAAGAGAATGAAGATATGAAGAATCAGGTGGTTGAATTGGAACATCAAATTGATCAGAGAAAAAGAAACCACCAAGCGATTATCCAGAACTTGGAGAGGAAGTTGAAATATTTTCATGCGAAAGAAAACCAGTGTACCTCATTCCTTCCTCATGCCACAAAAACCAAGTCTAGATACGAAGTTGCCGGAGGAATATTCAAATCACCACCAATTCGAAATGAACATGATAAGGGTGATGTTGAAGTTATCGAGGAGGATGAAACTGAACCCATTCCAACTATGCCTAACCTGAGCCCAATCATGTCTAATTCACCAACCGTGTCACCTTTCCTTGAGGATTGCACCATGCATATCCTGGCCACTGAACGTCTAGTGAAAGAGAAGACGTTTACACATGATGAATTGTCAAATCATGTTGGTAATGAGGAACTCAATGCAACTGGAGACGTTGAAAATGAAGTCTTGAAAGAAAAAGAGATTAAGAAGCAGGAGAAGGGAGTGTCAAAGATATCCAACAGGAATGGAGAATTGGAAAGAAAGCTAGACGAGTGGTCTAATCCACAAAATCCAGTTTCTTCAAAACAAAACGGTAGGACTGACCCACCTCCTCCAGCTCATATTGAAAACGTGAATGACATATTCACTAGGAGCGGAAAGTCTGACGACCCTCTGAAAAATCAAAAAATTCGCCACCTGTCTTCAATTTTAATACAATCGATCAAGCGTTCAAGATAACGACAAGGGATTATCACATGGTCAAATCAAAAGAATCAAATGTATCCCCGTCACTTGTGGAGTACATACCAAAGATCCCATACCCTCAACATTGAAGAACTGAAATTCCCCATGTGAACCGTATCGTCAAAGAATCCTAATTCGGGGAAGAGTCTAACTAATGACTCAGTAATAAATTAAGCGCTTCTCGGGAGGCAACCCGAGCTTTTACTTGTTTGTTTGCTTATTTCTGTTTTAAATAAACATGTATACCCTTTTTGCAAAAATTCTTTTCAAAACTTGGAAGATCTTAAGTGTGGGGGTGTTACATGCTAATGATGTTTAATATTGCTTGCATGTTGTGTGTTTTGTTTTTGTTTGAATAATTGCAGCAGGTGATGGAGGAGGATGCTTGGATCATAAATTGATTGATCTCATAAGCTTATGCTAGCATTTGTTTAGCACCTTATCATATGGAGTTCGATTGCGATTTCTTGGCCCGGGAAGTTTCGTTTCTCTTGGACTATTTATTTATTTATTTTCCTAATTTTACATGCTTTGAAGTTAATTTTCATTACATTTTGGACAATGCTTAACTTAAGTGTGGGGGGAAGTAAAGAGAAAAAACGAAACTACTTTTCAAATTTATAATTTTTGGGGCCAATTTAAAATTTTGTATACTTGTTTGCCCTTGTGATTTTTCACGCTTTTAGGATAATATATTAGTATAACTGGATCTATCCACTGGTGAAATCTGTAATTTTGAAAAATTTGAGATGTGTCCCGATTAATATTGCAATCCATTCTGGGATCGATAACATTTGCTAGCACATATTATAGCCCTTTCCACTAAATTGTGAGGATTTGAGCCTGTTCTATATATATAGCATACATCTTTTATGCTTGGATCTTTTGCTATGAGTGTGCCGATGATTTTATTTATTCTAGAACTTGTACTTGTAAATCATTACTAGACCGCAGTAAGATCGCATTCGTGTGATAAAGAGGCATCCTTAGGAATAACGCCAAATGGTCGTCCGTTTACAAAATAATTTTTGCTAACCACATCGGTTAGTTAACCTCGTATTTGGAACCCATTTGTTAGCGTTTATCTTTAGCGCTAGATACCCTTAGTTCACCCTCCGAACCAATCCTTTTCATTTGTGTTACATCCAGAAAAATACAAAAATATTTTACACTTTAAACCTTAGCCTTACCCTTTGTCAAAGTCTAAACGGTGGGTTGCTAATTGCTTGGTTGTTGGATTGTTTTTGATTATTATTAGTTAGCCACGCTTCACCATCCGTGTGTGCCATTCCGACAAAGACGAAGACTGCAGCTTCTTATTTGTATTTTTGTGGTGTATGCTTATACGAAATGTGGGGGAGATTTTATGTATGAAAGGAGAAAGAAAAAAAATGTGTGAAAAAAAAATGATGAATAAGTCATCGTAACTATAAGGTGACAATTATAGCCAATGTGCTATATATGAAGATGAAGAAAGAAAGTTATGTGATATGCTGTTAGCCAATGAGCTAAATATGAGGAATATTATTATGGCGAATCGATGTATCGATATGGAAAAGTTCAAAGAAGAGGAAGTTGTTAACTATAATCATTTACGGGTTTGCGGTTTGTTCGGTAACTAGCAACAATGGGACATAGACTTGACTTTATTTTTCTTTTAAAACCAATTTCATAAATACTCCCATGCCTTATCCCTACCATTACCAAATTACTTTATTCGTTGTTAGCTTTCGAGCATCCGGATATAGTGATGGCTTTGTGAAAATATGTAGTGCATTAATATTTTAGTGACCATCCGGTTTTTGAGTGATCGAATGATGCGCCAGCGATCTATTGTGTATTTTGGTGACCATCCGTTTTGTGAATAGCGCGCCAGCAATCCAAGATATGCCCTAGTGACCATCCGTTGTTCAAGTAAATCAAGAATTCGCGCTAGCGATCTAATATGTTCTTGTATGAGATATTTAAACATAAGCCTGGTACAACCTTGAAGCCTGTACATTACAACCCGAATAAAAGACCTCTTTAGATGTTTACACTTGGCGCTTACGCCACGTCGGTGGAGTTTTATTTCTTGTACAAGCCTATGGTAATAAACGGATCATGACTGAGCAATGAGTGTGATTTCTCTTATATATACTCCACTACCTAAATAAATGAGTGATTGAGTGAATTATACTTCGTTTCTTTTTTGTTAGGTGTTTAGAAATGTTACTCAAGCAAGAAAATCTATGGGTATTGTCATACATCTCGGTTTTTCACAATAACGCTTAAAAATGATGAATCGTATCTTGTACTTGTACTTGGTAGATTTGCATCATAATTTTATAATCATTATTCATGGACCATGTGGGATCAATTTTTCTTAATATTTGCTTGAGGGCAAGCAAACCCTTAAGTGTGGGAGAGTTTGCGCTCATTTTCTCTTTTATTAAAGAAAAATAAATAAATAAAAAATAAAAAATTCTAAATTTTTAAAATTTTCTTTTCGTTTTGTCATTTAGGTATGAATTTCGATTTTTCTTTTTCTAGATTTGCTTGAGGGCAAGCAAAGTTCAAGTGTGGGGGAATTTGATAACGCTCAAATTGTACATGTTTTTAGGAGCGTTGTCGTGGATTTTATGCATATATATTGATCACTTTTATGAACTTATGGTACTTAATGAAGTATAATTTCTACTTTAGGTTCATGGAAGCTCACGACAAAGAAAACCAAGAAAAAGACGAAGAAACGATCAATAAACGAAGAATTATGCATATACGAAGAATTCCCGACAAATGAAAGTCTCTTGGATTATATTCGAGAAGATAAAGTCATGAAGTTGTCACTCCAAAGACTCAAAAATAAAGCACAAGAGGGAAAACGAGAAAAGAAATGAAGAAAAGAAGCTAAAACGAAGAAATAATGGAAGACTCATTGTTCCCGACACACCTCCACCATTTTGGCCATAACTTGAGCATACGAACTCGGATTTAGTTGATTCAAGTGGCCACGGAAATCTAAGAGAAAGATCTACAATTTCATGTTTAGCATGTTCTGCCAGAATGCTCCAACCGATCGGATGGAGCCCACATCCGATTCGGATGGAGCAGTAACTGATCGGCTGCCTTACATACCGATCGGTTGGAGTTGCCTAGTATGCCATTTCTTCATCACTAAGCCTCAAAACGTGTACAAACCAATTCTAGATCCTTCCCAAGTAGATTCTAGGCTGCTTGTTGGCCAAGATGAGCATTGATGACCCCTAGACCTTAAGAGGAGTATAAATAGGACTCATATGCTATTGTTTTCATAATCCCAACTTGAGAGAACTTCTCTCACACCTCTCCTACCACCACTGCTCTCTCTCAAAGCACAAAATTCATCATTAATCCCCTGGAAACTTTGGAGGTTCAAGAAATCATCAATTGGAGGTCAAAACATCAAGAAATCATCACCAAACTTTGAGGCATCAATACTTCATCATTTGTAATCTTATTTACATCATTGTAAGACCTTTTAATTATGTTTTCTAATTCTAAAGTTTATGAGTTTATGTCTTTGATTGACATGAGTGGTTAGTTTTATTTATACTTGTTTGGAATCATGTGAATATTGATATGGAGTGTTTGGTATTTTGCAATATAGAATTATAGCTTTGCTTATGAGTTTGTTTGAATTGTAACATGTCTAAATAACTTGTTGATAAATCATAACCGGATTTATAGGTCGAAAGAGCTTCTTGTCATGATTTGTTCCAAATATTAATGCGCATATATATTTGGTATTTCGTAATTGACAACTATGAATAAACATGTTAAATGGACTTGTAATGATTGATTCAAGAGTATATGTCGAAAGGGCTCTTGTGAACAATTGGTAAAATCATATTTCTAACAAATGGTTTATAATGAATCGGTTTATAATAACATTCATAGGCCGAAAGGGCATGTTAGTCTAAACCGTGATATATGCAATTTCATGATATTACCCATTGAATTGGAATTGTATGCCTTTGGATTTTGTATGCTATTACTTGATTTCTACCCGAAACTTCCATACACTCCATTGATGTATATACTAGTTCCAAACAAGTATTGTTTTTAATCTTATTGAATTCACATAATCATCATTTTTAGTGTTACTTGTTGCTTATATGGTATTTTGGGATGTGACAACCAATTACCACCCTTTTTATTGCTTATTGTTACATAGATTCTTCACAATTGAAAACACCGAAATTCTAGCGAATGACCTCGGCTTACCAACCAAAACTAGCTACATACGAAAGGGTCATACTTGCTCGTGTGTTCTTAGCTTTATCCGGTAATTCACGTTGTAAATTTAAAACTAGTAGTCGCGAGACACATCATGCCCAAAGAAACATCGATGCCTTGGAAAATATCAGCATGGTTCATGCAGCTTCCACAAGAGTACGATTTCGTCTTTCAACAACCCCGTTCTGCTGAGGAGTGCGTGGATCACTTTTCTGGTGAGTTATGTCAATACTTTCATAAAATTGAATGAGTTTTTTGTTAACAAACTCAGTTTCATTGTCTGTGCGGATGATTCTGATGGTTTGTTAAGTCTTACTTGTAGCTATTTGATAAGTTTGATGATAAACTCTGGAGTATCGTCCTTGGTTCTCAAAAACTTCACCCAAGTAAATCGAGAGTAGTCGTCGACCACAACAAGAATATATTTCTTCCCATTAATACTCTGCACTCTCATTGGTCCCCACAGATCCATATGAAGGGTGTGAAGAGCTTCCATAATGGTGTTGATAGTTTTGGGTTTGAGAGTATGCTTCTTGATTTTGCCCAGTTGACAAGCAAAACAAAGATGATCCTTTTCGAACTTCAATCTGGGCATACCTCGTACAAGATCCTTGCGAGTAAGATCATTTATGGTGCCAAAGTTTAAGTGATTTAAACGACGGTGCCAAAGCCATGATTTGTTCTTTGAGGCCTTTGAAAACAAGCAAATAGGAGAGGACCGCATCATGTCTTCAATAGAGATGGTGTATAGATTAGTGCCACGGCTGCCTTTAAGGAGATCAATACCATCCAATTCTCTGACATAACATATGTGTTTTCTGAAAGCAACTTCAAGATCGGAATCACAAAATTGACCAACAGAGAACAAATTGTGCCCAAGTCCTTCCACGTAGTATACCCTGGAAATTACACTGTCACCAAACATATAATCTCCATAACCCATAATCGCCCCAAAATGGTCATTCCCGAATCTAACTGTACCGATAAACTTATTCACGAAATTCTTGAGCCGTGAGCAATCCCCGGTCATATGTTTTGAGCAGCCTAAGTCCAAATACCAAAGGACGATTTGTACGACCTGCATTTGAAAACAGATAACGATGGATAACTGAAAAAGGTGGATCCCTACGTGCAACTGGTGTCCGTTTGGTTAGCACAAACAAACTCTGGAACTACAGGATTCATAGATGCCATGGTATTCACAGTGGAAACTTCACTAGTAGCAGCAATTGACCTAGTTACAGGGCATTGTGTCTCTAAAGGGAAAATTCGACCAATTGGCTTCCATTCATTAACAGTTGCTACTTTATGATTAGTCATTCTAGTTAAGGGGCACTGATCTCCTAAAGTGAATTTTCTTCCAGTGGGTCTCCATTGATAACCAACATGAGCAAACATTTTTCCTGTTGCTTTCCAAATTTACTTACTCAGTTTAGGTTTCCTAACATTCTTAACTGGGGATCGTTGAGAAGACATCAAGAATGACACAACACATTCATCATGATTACCAGAAATTAAGCATTCATTACATGTCTTACAAATAGCATTAGAATTCGAATTAGTTACAGTACGCTTATAGCTAATACTAGAATCAACACGATTCTTTTTGATCAAATCAAGTTTATTGTTCCTAAGATGGTCTTCTACTTTCTCCTGATGAGCACTCTTAGCTGGCGCAGTCCTATCTTTCTTTGTATTGCGACTAAGCTTTGACCTGCTAGCTTTAGTGTCACTGTTTATTCCTGTAGAAGTGATGATGGGAACATTAGTTTGTTTCACTGCCATTTGTTTTTCTGGTTTTGATGTGCTGGGTTAAGATTTTGTTAATGGTACATCAAAGGTAACATGCTTGTTCTTAGTCATTGAGGATGATGCAATAAACCTATCTCGCTTGTTATCAATCTTAGGACATGTGCCAATGACGTATTCTAAGAGTTCCTGAGATCGTTTAGTGAGGAAGCAGGCATCTACAACTGCACGATCAAGTGGTTTATCTATCCTATCCTTTTCTACGATCTCACGAAGGGTATCAAGGCTATCCTTAAGGTGAGTGAGATATACTTGATGAGCAGACCTATTGTTCCTAAGGGGAAGCAGAATAGGCACAACATCAATTGCATACTTACTACAAGCAGAAACCTTTGGAACAACATTATCACTAGTGATAATTGGCATTTTCCCTTTCACCTGAGTCTTTAGATTCTTGATCTCATTAAGCAAAGAAGTTATCTTTTCATTGTTATTATCATGCGTGATCTTAATCGAATCATATAACTCTTTGTAATGTTGTTTGACTTTTGAATTTTCAGCTTGAAAACAATCATTTTCATGTTGTAATTTATTGATGGTGTCTTGATAGTGAAAATTCTGAGAATCTAAAGACGATGGTTTATGGGTGCCAATCACATCAATCTTGATAGTGAAAATTCTGAGAATCTAAAGATGATGGTTTATGGGTGCCAATCACATCACTCTTATTCGATTTTAATTGGGCAATTTGGGCCCTCAATTTACGGATCGTGTTAGTGTGAGCTTGAATTTTTTCATCACGTTTGCTTAATTCAAAATATGCATCAAATTCAGGAGCATCCAAAGATTTCTTGGCATTTGAGATTTTAATTCTTTCTTCTAAATGTTGATATTTTAATTGCAAATTAAGATTATCAACCTCTAGTTTTGAAAAATGCCTAACCATGTTATCATGGTCATCGTTTTAGATTTTCTCATGAAATTTTAAATTCTCCCCCTCAAGCTCAACAACACGATTCTGGGTAACATTCAATGCCATAGACAACTCATGAAATTGACAAGCAGTTAATGCACAATAAGTAGCAGTATAAAATACATCCTGTGCAATAGATCTAGCAATAAAATTCTCATTGGTGATGAGAATATTCTTTCTTTCAATCTCACAGCATTTAAGATCAATAGCATTTTGTTTCCCTATGTTTCCCATATCTTTAAACACTTCTTTCATCTCTTTTAATTCAGTTTCAAGGGTTTTTTGCATGCCCTCAAAATGTTCTTTGAGAAGTTTAAAAAATGGAATAACCTTAGTTAAGTAGCACCGTTTTGTCTGTTCAAAGCCCCTTTCCCCTTCAGTAATTCCCGTTGGCGTAATTCTCTTCTTACATGTTTTATCAAAATTAGCAAATAGTTGACAAATAACATATATGCTAATTAGAGTTTTACATTCTGTGGGAAGAGTTAAAGGAACTAAGTGCATGGGTGTATTGGGTGGGTACACCGTTACTGCAGCTATCTTTCTAAAGGGTGGAGTTTTGGCTTGAAGTTCTTTGGCTTTCCTTTTTTCTAAGTCTAAGGACCAAAATATTTGTTCTGGAGTCAACTTAGTTTGAGGCACAAAAATAGCTAATCGGTTCTCCTCATAGTAATCATGGGGTTTGATTATGACTCGATTTGCTATACATTTGGGATCCTTCATTTTTTCAGCCAATTTTTCTCTATTTATTACTTCTATCTCATTAGTCTCTTCAAATGATGACACATTAGGAGGGGCATGACCAGGCTTAAGCAGTTCATTTCCATCATATAAGGAAGGTTGGGCTACTTTAGCACTCCTAAGGAAAGCTGATTTAGGTTCACCTACATTCTTTTCACTATGTTCATCACACAACTTTTTACGCTTTTGAATCATTTGAGCAGTTTGTCTGGTCTGGTCTTGTGCGTACAACTTGTTTTCAATCTTGTTCTTTAATGTTTTAAGTCTAGAAAGATTATTTAATAGTTTTGTTTATTTTTCTTTGAAATCATGTTTTAGTGTAATTACACTTTCTTGGATCTCCTGTTTTTGTTTAACAGTTTGATCAAGTTATTTTCGTAAAGAATATAACTCCTTTTTCAATGTTTCTTCCCTTAAATTACGTTCTGTTATGAATGTACGCATTTGACTATCCATTTTCTGCTCACGTTCAGTTAGCTCAAATTTTGCACGTTGTTCATATATGGCCACCTGATCTTTATAGATGTTAAGTCTAGTGGTCAAAGTGTCATCAGGGATAAACACGGTGCTCTCATGCAACTCACAAGTATTATCAACAACAGAAGGTGCACTACTTGGTACAACAGACACGTCGTTGTGATTCACATATTGTTCATATGGGATAACATTACTATTTCCCATATCAGCAGTATCTGATTCAACAACATCTGTCTGTTGTACTTTGTTGGGAATCTTCTGTTCATCGACCCTGTTATACATGTCATACAGCTTTAGTACCTCAGATATGACAGATGCATTGGAAGGACCAGATTGTTGTGGTGATGAGACTGTAGAAGACAGATTAGCCATGAAGATGGTTTGAGCAGTGGGTTCATCATCAATGTCTGAGTCAAAAGCATCACAGTCATCAGCTTGGAAGATGTTGGGTGACGAATACTAGTTCAACTTCCGATTTAAATTTAAGAAAAAACAAGTTTCATACATTTATTCATAAGCAACATTTTGATTCACGCAACACATATTTTTCATTTTTCATTTTTTTTTCACAACATAATACTTGCAACATCACTTATTTCATTTTGCAACATTCAAGCAATATTACTCACTCTATTTTGCAACATTTATTTTAATTTTACGAAAGTATGCTTGTTCCAAAATTTAAATAAAATTTTTAATTAGTACTCTATATCAAGATTGTATAGAAATTTATTTTTGCTTAACAAAACGGTTTTTTAACGTTCAAATGTTTGAAAATAGCACTTATTTAGTCAGATTAGGAGCTCCTGGGAGGAAAAGCTATAGATTACTTATATAAGCTCTAAAGAGAACCAACTACTCCACGCTTAGCATTTTCATTTGCATAATTCGTAAAAACTTAGCCTAAACGTTAAGGGTAGCAGCCAAATCAACACTTTGGCAGAGTCGGGATTCCCCTTGTTCTAGCCTAATCAAGTCTAAACTTCCACTAATACCGAAGCATTAATGTATAGCAAATTATTATTTAATGTGCAAAGAACTTCTTTTTCATGAAATTTTAATTAAAAGACGATAAAATTTTTAAAATTTTGGTCAAAAGGGGGTGCTAGGGTACTAGTAGGTACAACATGTGACAATTTTTAAAATTTTGGGTCAAAATCGCAAGAATTGATGCATTAATTTAGTTCCAAAGAAACACAAGTGGAAATATGTGTAACCCCGGTTCGTTGTCCCGACGAAGGTGTGAATGGAATTTAGTGATTTGGGTTCGAGAAACGTGTCGTGAATAGTGAAAATTTATGATATTTTGGATTTTAAACTACAAATATGAAATAAAAACTAAAAACAGTTTAAATGATAAACTAAATCCTAAGTATCTAAAAACGCAAAGGAACCCTAAAAACGCGCAAAACCCGGGCTAATCCCGAGCTTTAAAGGTGAAATTGAGAAATACTAATCCTAGAAACGTCAAGTTAATTTTCCTAAGTCCTAATTAGTAAAAGAAAATTTCAGAAAAAAGAATTATATTTTTTTTATTATTATTATTTTTTTCTTTTTGGAGACTTAAAAAGCACAAGTAAATAAGCATATATTAAAACTAACACTATTTTTGAAACTTAAAAATAAGCACAGAATAAGGACTAGAATCAGATCAGTGGGCTTATGAAAGGAAACAAGAAAGAGAAATGAAACAAAAAGGGTTCATAAGCTAATAATAAGCTAAATGAACTAGATTAAGCTAAATTAATCTAAGTCTATCCTAAATAATCTAGCCAACTCAGAATAAGATCAAAGTAAAAGCAAATAAGCACTAATAAGCTAAGGCTACTGATGTAGCCTATTATAAGCCTACTGAGGTGTTTTCGGCTTAATGAAAAGCTGATTAAAAGCTATCCTAAAAAAAATCTTAAAAATAGGGAATAAGTGGATAAGCAACCAAATAACTTAAGTTCAAAATTTCAGCTTAAAGGGGCTTATAATGAAGGAATTAAAAATAAAAAACATGAGCTGAATTGGCAATTCCTATGCTGATGCAAACAGCATGTGCTGAGGCAGTTTCAACCTTGGAAAAAGCTATTAAAAGCTAATTTAGAAAATACAGAAAAATGAAAAACAAGCTGATTTGGGCTAAAAAGCTACTGATTCAGGCTGCTATGTTTAATCTGTGACAGCAGATGAACCAAATTCCTTCTAAGCCTAATGAAGTTTCACCAACTCTTGTACACTCTTTTTATGGACTAAAAGGAACTCAGAAACTACAAGAAATAAGCACCAAAGAAACTTAATCCTATAGTGGACATATCAAATCAGTATTCAACCTAGTTCATGTAAAATTCAACTTAACTCACACAAATCCTTAAAACAGCTCAAGTACTCCTAAAAACTACCAACCTAGACTGAATTAAGCAAGATGAAACTTATCCTAAAGGCAAATGAACAGTAAACACTAGTTTTGACCCATTTTGACTCTTGACCCAAACACTACTTCTGTTACTGTTTTTGATTTTTTAAGCTAATAGGGACCTTTTTTAAGCTATGATTCTAAGAGACAGAAGTTTCCCTAAGCTTGAAAGAACTAAATGAGCACAAATCACTCCTGAATAAGCAGTTTAAATAAGCAAACAAGATTAAGCAGTTTTGAGCTAATTTTGACTAAAAACTTAGGAAAACTTAAACTATGGGTTCTAAGGCTACAAGTAAGCATGAAAAGCAATAAATGACATAAATAAGCTATTCTAAACTATAAATAAGCAGTAAATAAGTAATAAGCTAAAAGTACTATTTTTGGATTTTTGAAGATTGAGACTAAAAAGCTGGAAATTTTATAAAACTAAAATTGAAATTACAATACTAGAAACCTTAAAGGACATTCAATAACAAAAAGCTTAAAGGAATTAAAATTAAAATTACCTAAGAAATAAGCTATATCCTACTGCCTTAATTTTGGCTACATCATATTCTATTTATACTACACTAAGCTAGGGTTTTCCTTTCTCTGCTGTGTTTCTTCTGTGAGAGAGCTCAGAATTGTGCTTCTTCAGCTTAATAACAGCCCTTGGATAAGCTTGGTGCCCACTTCATTGATTCTTGGCCATCTGATCAAATTCTAATCCTTGGATTGCCAAGGTGGCATGGAGGGAGGGAAACATGGACATGTAATTGATTTGGACTGGAGTGAGATGAGTTGGAAAGAAGAAAGGGACAGGGAAGGGTGAATAGTGATTAATGGCGGGTAAAAATGGGTTAGGGATAAACGGGGTACTGGGTTTGACCAATTTGTATTTGACCCCATTTTTAGTAATAAAGTGGTGGGCTTGGTTGGGCTGGGATTGGGGTTTTAAGAGTGGGCTGGATGGATATAAGGATTTGTATTGTAGGTTTTGTTGTTAGTTAAGTTTAAGGATTTAATTTTGGAATTGGTTTTAAACTTTGAGGGGTAAAATATGCCAATTGGGAAAATTTATTTCAAGGGCAGTTTTTGTAATTATGACATGATCCAAGGGCTGAATTTGAACTATGGAGCTCAACTTAAATCCATATGAAGAATGTCTTTCCCGGCTTCGGCTTTAAATACTCTTTTCCATTCCAAACTCGGTTTTGTCCGTTTTCCCCCCGTTTTCAATCATTTTATACCTAAAACACATAAAACACAATCCAAGGATATTTGTAACAATATTTGGTCTATTTGGGTGTTTTTGGTCATTTTTGCGGGTTTTTCGGGTATAAAATGATGAGTAAAAGGCCACTCATCATTGGGATCATTTAGTGCCAAGTCATGAACTGGTTGATCATCCACATCAGCATCAAACGTGTTCCCCTCATCACCAACAAGAAACAATAACTCCTCTTCATCCAAAGCTGCTCCATTCTCTCGAGCTTGCATCAACAGCATCTTATCTTTGAAGTAGTCAGAGTTCTGTGGATGCTTTGGTTGAGTGCAGTTCCTTGCTATGTGTCCTAGTCCACCACAGTGGTAACATTTAATTTGCCTTCCCGGTCCCTGATTAGCATTCCCAACTCTGTTCTGTATGTTACCCCGACCAATGTTCCTTTGATTCACATTCTGCCTTCCCTGAACATTTTGAACCACAACCCTTCCATCTTCCACTGTTGCTTGATTACGTGGATTTGATGAAGTTCGAAGTTGGTTGTTGGTTTGAGGGAGTGTTGTTTTGAACTGTTGGACAAGTAAAGAAACTTGGTTGGAGAGATTATCAATCATCTTGTCCGTATGAGAGTATCCTGAGTCCAGTTGGGTGTTCACAGCAGATGGTGGGTGCAAAGATGATTGGACAAATGATGTCTGATTCTGTGATGAGGAAGGATGGTGATAAACTTGATCAAGTGAGGATTGATTGAACGGCTGAACATTTGAGACAAATGCAAGTGGATCATTAGAAGTTGTTGGATTGAGTTTTTCCCTCAATTGACGATCATAGACAGCATGCTTTTCATGTTGTTGTAAGTAGGCATACAACTGTTCATAATTAGTCTCTCTCAATCCTTTGTTGAGCTTCACGGCAGTGACAAATCTGTCCCGCTCGGGTGACGTGTTGTTCACAAACTTATAGTTGAGTTGGATGTTTGGGATTGTCATCCTGATGATCCTCATGTCATTCACAAGCTTGTGAAATCTCACATAATAGTCAGTGATGTTTTCTCCAGGATTCATCTTGAAGTGCTCAAACTCATCATACAACTGAGATTCACGATCTTCTTTGGTCAGTTCAGATCCAGCCAGAAGCATTTTAACATTGTCCCAAATAGCTTTGGCTTCAGTGTTGAAGTTGATAAGCTTGTAAATGTCTTTGGGAAGTCCTTGAATCAGAATGTTAGAAGCTCTAATGTCAGCATCATAACGCTTCTCCTCCTCATTAAGATCGTTGTAATTACGTGGCCTGTCGATTCCAAGAGTGACAGTTCCATCCTCAGCGGTAGTGACAACATCTCTAGTGGTGCCCATTTGAAAAGGTCCTTCATCAATGGATTTAAGAATGTTAACATCATTCTCTTTTCCCAAGCAATAAAGTCGTATTCTTTGTGCCCATGATTCATAATCCGTCCTATCAAGCATAGGAGGGCGGGTATCAGACCCGGCAGCTTGAATGTCATCAGAAGAAGTGTTTGCCATGATGTAAACTTGCACGGGATTTTACAATTCTATGATTTAAACCGAGAAATAGATTCTTTCGCGGGATTTTACAAAAATCAAGAATAAACCGTGATTTGATTACTTGAATGTGTTATGATGAAAGTTTGGATCGATAATGATTAGTGATTGTGTGTTAAGATGAATGATTGTTTGTTAGTTTAGGTGAATTGTTGTTAAGTTGTGATTGGATTTGGTTGAAATGTTTAGTTAGTCTTAAGAGGTCTTCAAAATGGTAAACCGCAGAGTCCAAACCTCAACATCAAACCGCAATGCAGAAGTTCAAAACGCAGACCACCAAAACGCAGAAGTCCAAGACGCAGTAGCTTGATCAAAACGCAATGTCAAAACACAACAGTCAAAACTCAATAGCATCAAAACGCAGTTTATCACAAAACGCAGAAGACCAAAACGCAATCACAAGGAGACAAACCGCAGTAACTCAAAACTCAGGCTTGACAAATCGTAGAAATAGCAAATCGCAGAAACTACAAACCGCAACTGCAAACTGCAAATCTCAACAGTCAAACCGCAACAAGACCAAATCGCAGCTTCATACAAACCGCAGAAGTCAAAATGCAGAGTCTTGGTCAAACCGCATGATGAACTCAAATAAGTACATTTTATCATTATCATTTATCCTATTTATTTAACTTGTTTTATTATATTATATATGAGAATTGATACGTTAATGTTTACTTTTGTAATTCTCAGGTAAAAACAAGTATTATGTGAAACTTGGCGATTTTGGACTAATTACGAAGCAAAACAAGCAAGATGTTAGGAGTCTACTGAAATGTACAAGATCAAGATCATTCTGCTCCAGATACGCCGCATCCTACTTCTAACATACGGCGCATCACTATCAAGATTTCACAAGTTACGATCCAAGACAACAAAGTACATGCGCCGCATACAAGAATGGAGTTACGCCGCATCTTAAGCCGGTGTACGAATATTCCTGAATATATTAATCTTGGACCCCACGCAAAGTTAAGTCAATGCGCCGCATCTACTTATCCTATGCGCCGCATCTAACCCTCAGACAGAAACTATAAATACCCCAAGGCCAGACGAATTTCGTGACCGGACACACACTAAGCTTTCGAAGACAGAAGAAACCCTAAGGCCGAATTCAGACGTGTTAGCAGCAAAAGACACACCCTAAACGAAGATACAAGAGCTGTTAGAAGGTCCTGCATGTATTTAATTCATTAAGTAGTTTTGTTTTATTGTATTAGTACACTTTAATTCATCAGGATTGATGGGCCGATTCCATGTGACTACGAAAACCATGGGCACCCCTTAAAATTGCTTTCCCATTAATTAAAGTTTATATGTTAATTTTTTTGGTGACTTTTATTAGTGCATTGATAACCTCTGTGTCTAGCTGAGCATTGCTTGGGTCGCCATGCCCCTTCCTCGCCTATCTGTTCTAGCGTATACGAAACTTGGGCATCACAAATGCTCAATATTCTAGGATAGTGGGATAGACATAAGTGATCATTAAGGGTTTACTCGCCGATAAGATTAGAGCCAACGAGAAAGGGTTAATTACATACACTTCATATAAAACTAGCAATAAAACAAGTGACAAGCTACTTAATTATCAGGACAGGTCTTCTTATTGTCTCAAGTATCTATCTGTGTACGTGTGTGCTAATCGCTGATTCGTGCTCATTAGTTTAGTTTATTATTTAATCATAACCAAACTGTGCCAGTCTCTCAGGCTGAACCCCCTTGCGTTAGATTAGGATTGTACAGCTAACTTAAGATATTAAAATACTGATTAGAATACTAGATAATACGTTCCACTCTTAGTGATCGACACTCTACTTACCATTATATTCATACTGACCGGGTACACTGCTCGTTAAAGTGTGTGTTTTATTGATAAGTCCGCTAAATATAAATGTAAAACTTGAATAGGTATTAATACTGCTAAAACCACAACGACATCACGCGCGCACCAAATCTTTGGAGCCGCTACCGTGGATATAAAAGAATTAGAGCAATATACACGCACACATCAAGTTTTTGGCGCCGCTGCCGGGGAGTGAATTGTTATTATCTGTTAATTTGATTAGTATTTTAATTAGGTTTTTCTTTTTAATTTTAACCACTAACTCCGTTGTATATTAGTTAAATTGCATTCATTGTATTATTTGCATATTTTCTGTTTTTGTGTGTTTTTATTTTCGTTTGTTTTTATTTTTGTTTTCCTTTTTATTTTTCTGTATTCTGCTATCGTTGTATTGTGCTGATACAAACGATATGGCGCATCTATTTTTATAGATACGGCGTATTGCGTTTAATTTTTATAAAATACAACGCGTTTAATAAATTCGATACGACGCATCTTTCCCCAAGATACGACGTATTCTGTTTTTAATAAGAAATTTTTCTAAACGATAACGCCATACGACGCATCTGTTTTAACAGATACGGCGTATTTATTATTTTAATTAAAAATAGTTTTTTCGAATTATTAAACAGATACGACGCATCGATTTTTATCGATACGGCGCATCTTCTGAATCAAAAATCTTGTATTTTGAAACGTAACGAAAATACGACGCATTAGCTTCTGTTAATACGACGCATTTAATTTTAATAAATATAATCGATTTTTGATAATTTAAAACTGATACGGCGCATTCTAATATTCTAAGCAGCGTATCTATTTTCTAAATAAAAGTCTGATTAAATTTTAACGTTATAAGATACGGCGTATCCAACCTTTTGGATACGGCGCATCGTCAGCAGATATCAGTTATTTTTATTCTCTATATCCGTTTCTAAATTCATTAATTTCTCTTCTAGCGAACAAATCTTACTGACGATTTTACCTATGATGACAGGTTTTGCTATGGAAGACATGTCAATAAACGGATATCTTGCTAAGGAACTCTCGCTTTCGGGTTCATTCGAAGTGAAAGTTTTTGATGATGTCAACTTCAATGTGCTCATGATTGATGCCGATTTATTCTCTTGGGAGACCCCTCTTGAAGCTACATATAAGGAATTCAAACGCTTATGCAATATTGAAGATGAGATATTCTCTTATGATTTACTAATGAGCTACACTGAAGATGAATTGTTATTCTTATAGCCCATCATTGAATCTAAAAGATTAACTTGGACAACTATCGAAGAAAAAGATGGGAAATTGCAAATTGAATATATGAACTCAGTAAATGCAGTCAACAAATCGAGCAACAAAAGCTATGAAGTCCAACCTATACAAACTTCTTATATGCCTTATTCCGAACAGTATTGGGGATTAGATAAAAGCTATCTGGATAACGAAAGAATGTATGCTGAATCGGAAATACTATTTCATGGAAAGTTGGTAAGGTTGATGGATATCTCTTTAGAAGAGTGGCTTGAACTTAAATACGGCAATCCCAAATTTGCTCCTATGAATGAAGTCAAACGGATTGTGACTTCATGGTTGACACGAAGTTTTAAAGAACAATTTAATGAGTTCATGGAGATAAGAAGGAACATGATTGGTAACACTAGCTTTGACGTTAACCACGATCCTAACAATGTTGATTTTTCAAATTGGTTAACTAGTAAGTTCAATAACCATAAGAGCATGGACCATGCTACTAAAGATGTGTTATGGGTATACTGGATGAGAAGTGAAGATGAGGAAGTAGAAAGCAACAATGGATCATCACATGACAATTCTACAATCGAGGAAGGCATTGAAGAATTATTCAGCATTGACATTGATGTGTTCAATTATGAGACACCTTTGTGCAAACAATTCAAAGAATTTAATTACCTTCTTCAAGTCGACGCTGATGTGCTAACTAGAGATCTACCAGGATTCAAAACTTATGATGATTTCAAAAACACCTGGTACTACGAATGGAATGACCAAATACCATGGGTTTGGGATAAACCATGGGAATTTGAGCATATTAATCACACTTGTACACCTTTCTGTTTCAAGGATGGAAGTAGTGAATGGCCAACCTGTGATTATAAGAATGATGGAACCTGTAATGGGGGAAGTATAATTGGAATGAAACGGGTTGGAAACGATGTATACTTTGAAGACGACAATTGGTATGAAAAATTTGAAGACTGCCCACGTAAAGCAGAGGCTTTGCAAGAAAAAGGTAGAATCAACTACTTAAAAGAACTTAAGGGAGCATCGGACACTACTTTCTGGGAATGGGTGCATGGACAATTTGATGATTACACAAAGCTTAGTCGACGCTTACAATGGGAATTGAAAAGAGAGTGGGATGAGATTCAAGATTATTATCAATCCTTTAACGTGGTTAATTATGATCACTATGATAATAACGATGAGTCGCGAGGAGAATTGATTGATGAACTTGATGGCTATTTGAATGAGGATCCTTATTTCAAGTTTGTTGATAAAGACGAAGAAGAATTCATCAAGAGAAAGTGTCGACTACTTGGGATCCCTTATAATGAACCACCCATGATAATTTCTGAAAAAATTAAAGTCATCAAATACTCTTTGGGACCTGATGAGGAATATATTGGGACGAAGACCAAAGCATATATTAGATTAAGTCGAACGGAAGAAAATGTTGCGGAGCTATACGGGAACATCTTTCGGATGAAAGAAGAAGGATGGCACATAACAAGAACAAAATAAGGAGCTGAATGTGAGTCTAACTTGAAGACTCTGGAATAAAGACAAGTGCTTACCGGGAGACACCCCGGAAAATTTTTACTATTCTGTTCTGTGTCGAGTCAGTCAGGCCTGCAGAGGATACGGCGCATCTCCATCCTAAGATGCGACGCATCTCCTGCACTGGTCATATCTTATTTAATTTTCTGCATTTTTATTTTCGACTTTAAAACTTTCTATCAGTTTATTTTAATGCGGCGCTTCCCTGGTTAAGGATGCGACGCATCTTATATTCTGATTCGTATTTTATTCCAGGCTCGATACGGCGTATCTTCTTCCATAAGATACGGCGTATCGACTGACCTGATGATTTTCATTTTAATTTTTTGTGTTTTTTTTTTTACTAACTACTAATGTATTATGCAAGTTTGAACTTTCTTAACTCAGGTGTGTTAAAGTCTTAATGGTATTATAAATTCCTGCATTCTTGTGGATACATCATCTATGAAGATTAAACGTTCTCATCCACAAGAAAGTTGATTTTTGCTCTTATACGAATAATGGAGGATCATACCGAGCAAATCTCAGGGGAGTTTTTCTGTTCTAATTCTTTTATTTCCAGTTTTTAATCTTTGACACAAACAACGAGGACGTTGTTTAACTTAAGTGGGGGGGATTGGAGAATTAGAACACTTACTTGTCCTAAACTTTTTCAAAATATGCTTAAAATGCGCTTAATATATCAAAATTAAAAATTTCTAGCATGTTTTTGTTTAAAGTCTAAATTACATAGCTGCACACATAACATTATTTTCAAAAATTGTGAACTCTTCAAAATTCACAAATCTATGAGTGTGCCGGTGACTTGTAAACTTTAGAACTTGGCTTGTATACTATTCGAGACCACCATAATAAGTATTATCTATATAATTGGAATGACTTGTTTAAATTGGTAAATTTCTAGGATTACACCCAAATAGCCTTTATGTGTTATGTGATATTAACTAACTACACTGGTTAGTTAACCCCCGTATAAACCTTTTGTTACTCTCACTTTTAGAGTAAGATACCCCTAGAAAAACACTCAGAGCCATTCATTTCGTTTCTTACACCTTTGTTATAATGTTTCGTTACACCCTTACACCTTAGGCTACCCTGTAGATTAAAATCCGTGGTTGGTTAATTGCTTTAGGCAAAGTGTGTTTCCTTACATTACCTGTGTTCGCATGCGTAATTCATTATCTTTGGTTGAGTCAGGAAATTGCACAATGCAATTGGTATGAAAGTAAATATTGTATATCTTTGAGTTTATTTTTCGTGTGTTTACTACTTTCGCTATTACAGTTATTTCCGAAAGTATGAAAAGTATGGAAAAATTATCCGGAAAAATAGTGATAGAAAAGTTGTGAAATTTTACACATATGTTGATGTCAAAAAAAAATAAAAATAAAAAATAAAAAAATAAATAAATAAATAAATAAATAAAATTGAAAAAATAGAAAAGAAAAAGAAAAAGGAAGAGTTGGAAGTTTGTTTTAACCAACTTATGTAAAGTTCTGTATTAAGTGGTCGATATCACCACTAATTGTTGTATATTATATTTATGGATTGAATGGGAGTTGGCCGTTATGGGAACGCCAACTAAGGTTATTCTTTGATTGAGATCTTGTTGAGTATAATTCGTGTCTACCTAAAGCGTGTGTTTCAAGTGTTAAAGCGTGAGTTATTCAATTATATGAGTCTTATTCATGGGATGGTTGGGATAGTGATTAACCACACTTAGGATTTTAATTTATCTGTTTTGTTTATTTTTCATTTTACACCAATTTATATCCCAAATATTATCCATACCCTATATTATTCTTTATCCAAACCTTTGATTTATTGAGATTAGGGATTTGAGCAATCTTAAGTATCGTAGTCGTGGATTCGGCTATGTATTTATGATTTTGTCGCCCTTTTTGATATAATATTATTGGTAAAGATTACTTGGTCCTATCTTTAGCCCATTCGAGTTAAGGATTTGAGCAATTGCAAGTATCGTGTTCGTGGATTCGATCATGTATTTATGATTTTGTCGCCTTTTCTGGAATTTGAGATCGATAGAGATTAAGAAGAATGATTAACCCTTAACCAACAAACCCTTTTTACCGCTTTAGACTTGTTATTCCTTAGCTTTAGTGGGGGAGATGCGTATACTTGCCAAGCTTATGATAGAATATTCATCACGACTGGACAGTTAAACGATTAGATTTGCTTTTATCAAAATATTTTATTTTATTTCTAATTCGTTAAATGTTTGGTTGTGCAATTATGACAAAACGAATACATGCTTAAATATAAAGATAAATCCTAATATCTTTTAGGATACATTTTCATAAAATTAATTCTAAGGTTTACTTGGGGACAAGTAAAGTTCAAGTGGGGGGATATTTGATGAACTCAAATAAGTACATTTTATCATTATCATTTATCCTATTTATTTGACTTGTTTTATTATATTATATATGAGAATTGATACGTTAATGTATACTTTTGTAATTCTCAGGTAAAAACAAGTATTATGTGAAACTTGGCGATTTTGGACTAATTACGGAGCAAAACAAGCAAGATGTTAAGAGTCTACTGAAATGTACAAGATCAAGATCATTCTGCTCCAGATACGCCGCATCCTACTTCTAACATACGGTGCATCACTATCAAGATTTCACAAGTTACGATCCAAGACAGCAAAGTACATGCGCCGCATACAAGAATGGAGTTACACCGCATCTTAAGGCGGTGTACAAATATTCCTGAATATATTAATCTTGGACCCCACGCGAAGTTAAGTCAATGCACCGCATCTACTTATCCTATGCGCCGCATCTAACCCTCAGACAGAAACTATAAATACCCCAAGGCCAGACGAATTTCGTGACCGGACACACACTAAGCTTTCGAAGACAGAAGAAACCCTAAGGCCGAATTCAGACGTGTTAGCAGCAAAAGACACACCCTAAACGAAGATACAAGAGCTGTTAGAAGGTCCTGCATGTATTTAATTCATTAAGTAGTTTTGTTTTATTGTATTAGTACACTTTAATTCATCAGGATTGATGGGCCGATTCCATGTGACTACGGAAAACCATGGGCACCCCTTAAAATTGCTTTCCCATTAATTAAAGTTTATATGTTGATGTCTTTGGTGACTTTTATTAGTGCATTGATAACCTCTGTGTCTAGCTGAGCATTGCTTGGGTCGCCATGCCCCTTCCTTGCCTATCTGTTCTAGCGTATACGAAACGTGGGCATCACAAACGCTCAATATTCTAGGATAGTGGGATAGACATAAGTGATCATTAAGGGTTTACTCGCCGATAAGATTAGAGCCAACGAGAAAGGGTTAATTACATACGCTTCATATAAAACTAGCAATAAAACAAGTGACAAGCTACTTAATTATCAGGACAGGTCTTTTTATTGTCTCAAGTATCTATCTGTGTACGTGTGTGCTAATCGCTGATTCGTGCTCATTAGTTTAGTTTATTATTTAATCATAACCAAACTGTGTCAGTCTCTCAGGCTGAACCCCCTTGCGTTAGATTAGGATTGTACAGCTAACTTAAGATATTAAAATACTGATTAGAATAACTAGATAATACGTTCCACTCTTAGTGATCGACACTCTACTTACCATTATATTCATACTGACCGGGTACACTGCTCGTTAAAGTGTGTGTTTTATTGATAAGTCCGCTAAATATAAATGTAAAACTTGAGTAGGTATTAATACTGCTAAAACCACAACGACATCACGCGCGCACCAAATCTTTGGAGCCGCTACCGTGGATATAAAAGAATTAGAGCAATATACACGCACACATCACCGCAATAGGAAACAGACAAACCGTAAGAAGCCGAAAGGTCGCTTTCACCATTTTTTGTCCTTTTCCCTTTTCAGCCACAAACCAAACCGCAACCAAGATTCTTGCCAAACCGCAACTTTTAACTTCCCTAACTAACACAAAACGTAACTAAGAACAAAACACCGAGAGCCAAACCACAGTCGAGAAAAACCTTGAATCTATCAACTAACACCACTAAATAAGCCGTATAGTGCCAAGGAACTATGCAACAAACTATTATGAACACGAAAGTACAAACTTCTAACAAATCTAAGCACCAACAAGGATCAAATCTCGGTGTTTTCTCTCTTTTCTAGTCGAACCAAAAAAAAGGAAGAGAACACCAAAAGTGAACCACAAATCCGAGACACACAATAACACTAACCAATGATGGCTCTTGATACCAATTGTAAGATATTCGAAATCATAACACACTCTTGTACAAGAGATTAGGCCGAATTTGTAGAGAGAGAGAGAGAGAGAGAGATAGAAGTGGGAGTTTCTAGTGAGAGAAAACTGTTTGTATTAGATTAAGAATAATGAAAGCTCCAACCCTTCCCATGGGTGGGAAGGGCTATTTATAAAAGACACAAAAATGCCTCTAGTAGGCTATGGACCGGGCTGACAGTGGGTAAAGACCCGACCCGACTCCATGGTGAAATGATATCTAAACTGATATGATTAAACCTAGGAGCTACTTAATACTAATCCATACTCGGGGTGACTGAGTCTTTCATGTGAATATTTATATTCCTAACAAAAATTGGAAGAGATGAAATTTTTGATGATTGACACTGACGGAAAGGATCCAAACGTTGTGTGTTGGATCAATGAAGAAAAAGACCGAATCATCAAAAAATACAACTTGCAACCTCGTCACTAGATCTAATTTCGTAATTTCCTTTATGTTGTAGTTTGCTTAGTCTTGTGTTTTTGTTTTTTTTCGTTATTATTATTATTTCGTTGTTACTTTTTATTTATTTATTTATTTATTTATTTATTTAAATTTCGTATTGTAATATGTTTAAGAATTAATGTTATGTTTTTAATAAATGAAGTATTAGTTTAAGTTTAGGGGTTGAGTTTGAAAATATTTGAGTTAAAGTTGAGTTAATATGAGTTATGATAAGAGGTGTTTTTTTTAGTTAAAGGTGAAAATGTTAAAGCTGATGTGGCGCTAATGTGGCAGTGTGTTAAAGTTTAACACAGGTTACTACACCTGATGCTCTTAGAGCACAAGGTGTAGTGAGTAACTTCACCTCCTTATTTGGGGCCCACGGGGTGCCACATCACTTTAACAAAGTTCCACAACTGACCCCCCACTAACAACTAACCCCAACTTACTCATTTGGGACCCACCACTTACAACTTTATTTTTTTTATTCAACTTTATTTAGAAATGAAGGCAATATATATATTATATATATATATATATATATATATATATATATATATATTATATATATATATATATATATATATATATATATATATATATATATATATATATTTGGCACTGACAAAACAGTAAAAAAGGATGGAAATTACCTTCGTCGTGCAGACGACGAAGGGAAAAGTGGCGAGGAATGAGCAGGCAAGGCGGTGTGGTGGCTAGGGGTGGCGAGGCATCCAGCTTGGATTGGCGAGGCATGAGCAACACTACACCTTGTGCTTTTATGTTAGTTAAATTTAATTCAAAGTGTAAATTATATGATCGATTTAAACGTTTTGAATGATAACTAATTGATGGAGTGTACATCACTGAAAAGGTTGTGAATGTACTCTAAATAATGTGAGCGGAGGAAGTTTTTTCTTTTTTCAGATTATTATGGGAGGATTGACTAATATTTACACGGCATAACTTTGAATTGTCTGACCTTTTTTTCACACACGGCATAACTTTGTATGGTTTGATCAAACCCTCACTGATGTGACCATATAGGGAGAGTTTGTATAACACACCCCTTTAAGATATGTAACTAGTGAAGTTTGTAGTTAAGACTTATTGTGAGAATATCATTGTGGATAATGGTTAGGTCACTTTGTTGGTGCTGTGTGATTTGGGAAGACAAATGATCATGTGATCGAATGGATATCCATCGAATTTGATCCATTTAAAGTGGATATAGATAAATGAAATGGTAAATAATGGATATCGATATGGATATAAATGTGTGTAATTATTATAGCATTAAAAACTACATATGCATCACTTCAAACTTTGTATTTATACGAGTTTATGGTTGAAAGAAAATGATAATCTTCACATCTATTTTAATTACTAGCATGATACCCGTGCAATGCGACGGCGGCTACTCTTTAATTATATTTTGCGGTGAGCAAATATTATTCTAGCTCAAATAAGTAGATAATCATAAAGAGATTTCTCAATACAAACCTAGGATAGCTGAATCTATTGTGTGTGAAGTATGATTAGTTTGTGTTGCGGCTTTTTGATTCTTCCATAAATCACGAGTTCTTTTATATTAAAAAGTCATAACTGACATTTTACTGTATATTAATAATCTTTTTTCAGTTTTATATGCTACAAGTAATGATATGGTGACCACACATTTTTTTCCCCTTTAAATCACTTATTTGATCATTAATACGACGGTTACAAGTTTTGAGGTTACAATTATTTATCAAGTTTTGAAATCCTTCTATAACAAGCAAATTTAGGAGTCTAAATTCTTAAGCCTTGCTAATCTATCTATCTATAACTTCTAATAAACGAAAATAATTTACAAGCCATCTAATGCACACACTGCAATCAATTCTCTGACGTGTCGCCACTCCTATTGGCTGTGTATTAATGTCGTACAAGCCCTCTTATGCAGCAGCGTTGATATGATCTTGATTTGGTAAGTATTCAACTCGAAAATTTTGATTTGGTAAGTAATTAATTCGAAAAATTCAATTGTATCAATTCAATAGGAAAGCGTTTATGCTCGAATATTGATTTCGTAATTATCGTGTCTAATTAATTAGTATGTTATGAATTCGTTTTTTATATGGCTATTCGAAGCATTGGTTGATTCAATTTAGGGCTATTAGTTTATATATATTGATCTTGCGATCTTCAATTTTGTTGTATGTATTGATTATCAGAAAGCTATGAATTATTATTATAATTTTTTCTTAGCTGCATATATATTTTGTTTAATTTGATTCGAATTGAATAACAATTGGGTGAAAGTTATTTTTGGAAAACATTTTTTTTAGGAAATCCGCGTTTTTGTGCTTTAGCTGTATCTCGGTATTGAATAGCTTCTAAAAAAAATTTTGCCCTAATTTTAGGAATTTGGCTATAAAATGTGGAAGAAATTTGATACAGCAGTTAACATCCTTCTTCTCAGACCAATTGTTCTGTATCATTTAAAACAATGGCTCAAGTCGTTAATGGGTACATCAACGATCTTTCTGCTGTTAGAGACAATATCAAACTCCGTGTTCGTGTTCTTCGAGCTTGGATGCAGCCTATATTTGGGAAACCAAATATCAGTAATATGGAGCTTAGTCATGGATGAACAGGCAAGTGATTATGTTTCTGTTGTAACATAGTAACAGATTATAAATTATGTTTTTATATACAATACGTAATGATAGATGTCTCTTAAACAGTCTACTAGAGTTCAAGTTCAAATCCGTCAAAAGTTGGTTAACCAGTACAAACATCAGCTTGAATAGGGAAACGCTGTCATGCTTCAGCGTTACTCTCTTGGTGAGATACAACCAAAGTATCGCATTGTAAAAAAAGGCCTACGTCTATCATTCTTATCGAACATGAATGTTGAAAAGTGTGTTGACTTTTCTGGATCTATGTATGGTTTTGACTTTCGTCATTTTAACACCATAACGAATCTGACAGTTGAAGAGGACGGACAGTTTGGTAAGTTTTAACGTGTCTTATACTAAAGTCTTTAAGTATGTACCACTCATTCAAGATTGATGTATAACATTTGGTATGTTTGTTTTAACGTGTGCAGATGTCATAGGCCAGGTTGTCGCTTGCGATGATCTCGACTGTTTTGATAAGAATGGCAAATCCGGAAAGAAGAAACCTCTCACCCTTATTGATGCAGAGTAAGTGAGAATTATAGATTAGGCACTTAAAAATATATGTTCACTTGATATATAACTTTTAACCACATCTGTTTATCATTGCAGAAGCAACGAAATTAGGTGTACTCTCTGGGGAGAATTTGCTCAGCAGTTTTCAGACTTTTTGAATCAATGTGCTGATCATACCAGGATAATTGCAGTTCTTCATCTTGGCATGATGAAGATGTGGGATGGTAAGTTTCTCCGCCTTTGAAAAGGGTGATCTCATAATCTATTTGAATTATCATATCTCATCTAACCATCTAAATATTTGATTTCCACAGGGAAAATGGGAGTACAGAATGGGTATAATGCCACAAAGTTATACCTTTTTAACGGAAAAGAAAGTATATCAGCATCAGAATTCTCTGCCGTTGAGGAGTTTAGGCAAAGGTTTGTACAAATTTCTTAACCGTGTATATTTTGCAATGCTAAATGTCACCCAGTTCAAGAACATTGATTCAAAATTTGGCATATCAATGCATGTATATGTCTGCACAACCTTTTTATATATCATATTTGTTTATCTTTCTGCAAAACCTTTTTTAGCATGTTGTATGAATATCGTTAATCTGTGTGCAAAACATTTAATGAGCATCATGTTGTATCAAACTCTTTACCTAATGCATACTTTATATTATTGTTCTGTTACTATGTTTAGCAATTCATTTATCTGTCTACAAAATGTTTTTATCAGCATGAGCGATGATCTCGGCTGATAAGAATGTTGTATCAAACTGTAGATCCTAAGTCATATCAATTATTGTTGTGTATTAGGCATACCAAAGAGTTTATCTGCCTTACAAATCTACGAGCTCCATTATTTGAAAAAAACTACGCAAATGCATATCCATTTGATTATCGTGTATGTCTATTCAAGCTGAATTGACCTATAATTCACATGGTTATATATGCTTAAGAAGGGTATATCTATTTGAAACAAAACATATAATGCAAATCAGTCGATGTCTAACTTTACTATGTTCACTGTGGAATATAAGTGATATGAATTAGTGTATCTCTCCACTTCCTAACTATTCGTTAACTGTGTGTTATAAGTGATATTATTTCCCATCAACATCATTCCAAATTACACATACCTATTACATAACTTTTCATGTACATCTTGCTTGGTGTCCAGACAGAGGATAAGTCAGAACATACTGTCTTACGTATCTCGACTGCCTCAAGATACTCTACGAAGGATGATTTCGTAACCAAATATCCATTGAGACAAATTGTCGAACTATTGGATGTTAAACAGGTACGACGTACATAATCCGTTAGACTACTTATCATTTTAATTGTTCTCCAAATATAGAATCAACTCTTATGAACGGTAGAATTATAACATATTATATGTAGTTGTCCTTGGTCAGCATCCTTACATTGTTAAATTATTTTCTTTTAGGGTAAGCTGTCTGTCATAGTTGGCACTATATGTGCAATAATTGAAGAAGATGGGTGGTGGTACCTTGGTTGTGGTAAATGCAAAAAGAAGGTTGTTAAGACAAGTGATGTTGTGGATCTGGAAGCTGAAACAACGAAAAAACCAGCCGGTGGGTAGACCGAATGGTATTGCACTAAATGCTGCTTTGTTAGTACTAACCTAAAATCTCAGTGAGTTTTCCTGTCTATCTATGACCTATAAATTACATTATCTCACATCTTAGCCAGTCTTATACGTTATAACCATTGCGTCTGTTTGTTAGGTTCCGTGTGCAAATACGTGTACAGGATTCAACGGGAACATGCTCTTTGTCCCTATTTAACGATGAAGTGCAAGCATTTGTTGAAAGATCGGCATACCAGCTTTGTGACAAATACGGGAAGGTAACGTTCACAATTACAATATAATTTTGAATGTTGGAAAACAACTGTGTGAGAGAAAGTAACACATTCTAATTTTTGGTGTCCTCCACAGAGTGATGATAGTAGTGTGCCGCCTGAGATTTCAAATATGATCGGTACCAAATACGCCTTCAAGGTGTTCATGGATAAGTTCAATGCCACAAAGTTGTTGCCTGTGTTTAATGTCTTGCGTATGTCTTCTGATCCCGAAATAATTGAATCGCTTCAAGCGTCTGCTACACCAGTAAAGGTAGTAACAACCTTGCAGTGCACCAATGTATTTGTTTATTTTCTTATGAATTGTTACGGATTCCAACTTACACATTCATTTATATGTTTTTTCAGACGGACAATGAAGCCACAAGTGTCAGTGTACCAGTTGTCACACCATTTGTGAGTTTAATTACTTATAAAATGTAACAATCTTTATTCTACAATCTTACACATATCTTCTGTGCTAACTATGTTTTTCAATGTGTTAAGGATTTGGAATCTCAGACGGACGACAACACGACTCCAACAAATGCAGAAAAAATTGGTTGTAAGAACAAGCGTGCTGCAGACGATGAAGCGGATGGAAGCATGTCTTCCAATGGTAAAAAGGCAGTTGTGGAAATCAAGGTGGAGAAAGACCCATGAACGATTTCGTTGCATTGCTGATGTCTTATGGATAATTTTGTTTTTAAATAAATCTTTTTAGACAATGGTTGTTAAATCTGTATGGTTGGGGAGTCCCAACCAAATTTACGTTGTTATTTGTTACTTGGTTGTTTATTAATGTGTGTTTTAATAAAGGGATAATTACTAAAATAGCCCGATTGCCCAAGTGCTAAGAGTATCTAGCCCGCTCACAGAAAATTCCCCCCTTAGCCCAGGGCAACTGATCCGACGGACCACAGGACGCCACGTCACCGACCAAAGTATATATACAACTGTTGATACGATGTATAAGGGATGTATTGTATTTTGGGCAACTTTTGAATTTTGGGCAACAAATACATGAACAAAAGGATATTTTGGTCATTTTACGTGCATTAAAATTAGAAACATTTTATACCTTGTCTACTCTTACTGCATTCCATATGAATCTCACATCCCTCTCCTCTCACAACTCACACCACCACAACTACCCAAAAACACGTCGCCACCACCATCCGACGCCACCACCACCTGACACCACCTCCACCGGACTCCACCAACACATAACACCGATACTTTTATTTCGAGTCGTATTTGAAGAACGCGTGTAAGCGATTTGTGATGGGCCAGAAACATACTTTTATTACTGATGATAATCCTAATAAGGATATCAATATTGCTTTTTTTAATCTCCCTATTATCAAAAGGTATATATAAATACTTATTGTTTTTATAATTTTGCTTTAGTTGATACGCAGAATTCCAGAACCATCGACATTCATCTTCAGTCTTCTTCTCCATGTTTCTTCTAGGTCACACCAATTACTCAACAAAGGGGGGTTTACAGTGTTCTACTTCCCTTACGATCCACAGAAACCCACCACAAGTCCACAATCGAAGGAATTTCTACAGAGGTAAATTATTCTCTGTTTTGTGTTATCTAGAGTTGTGGAATTAGGCCGTCTTTATTTTTTCATGTCTCATGTGTTAATGTATTGGTGCCTACCACGTGTTTGATGAAAGTCCTCAAAGAATTTGCTTTATTGATTATTAGGTTACTCAAGCTTATCTAATATGTCAAATTTGTTTTGTTTTTGTATAAGGTGTGCTTATAGGGACGACAACAACGGAGTTAGCAGCATCACTTTCTCTTCCTGCTTCAGCAAGGATATTTGAAGCCGATGGTTTCGTGAGACAATTGGCTTCTCCATCTGTAAGTTCCAAAACTTTTGAGTAATTTCTTAGGTGTAGTGTAAGTGTTATGTTCATTGTGGTGTCGATGCTACTTTTCATTTCATTTGTTACATAGGATAGGATTGATATAAAAATATGAAATATTCAGTTTGGAATGTTTTCTTTTTGATAATTATAATTGGTTTGAGATAAGAATAATGTATATTTTTATATTTAAGAGCTAAGTTTGCAACTGCTACAAATTAAGAAATTGTATTATGGAATACTTATGAAACAGTGAGCGCTTATCTGCTTACCAACCTACCTGCTTATCTTTAAGTGTTTGGTCATTTTAAAATAAGCAGATTGCATGTTCTATCACTTAGCGGTTTTATAGAGTTTGCAAAAATATGATTTGGTAGACGTTGATCATTAGTTGGTCACCATCTTGCTTTGTAATGCACATTAGTTTTGTATCAAATGCCCGAATGAAACGTTTTTGCTAAATTTTCATTCTTATAGCAGATGCTATCAAAGGGGTTTGAACAGAAAGTTGTAACTTTGGATTTGGGTACTTTTTGGTGGTAGTGGCCCGGTTAATAAAGGTATACTTTCACGAGCTGCAGGCATGGCCATACTGCACTTTCGGTGTACAGAACCACTGTGTTTAGCCACTCGGTCTTTCCTAACAAGTACTTTCAGCAACATGAAGGTATATATCGCGCACTCTATCCATTTAGTATGGCAGTTTCATTTGCAACTTTTTAAAGTAAACAAGTTACAAGTTACATGATTATTGTTATGTTGCAGGTAGTAAGTATCATCCCGCTGAAAGATGGGGTTATTAGACAGTTGGATACAAATTGGGTTGACCTGATTCATGCAATCTGGGAGAATTAAAGGATGGTCTGAAACCGAGGCAACACACAATCATGGCCCATTTCTTTGTCCTGCTATTAGCAATCCGGGACCAGCTGATTCAAATGCTACAATGACACTACAAAAGGCCAGTCGCCTGTCTGCAATTTCAACGTGAGGGTATCGTTGGTTGTTATAGGATGGACCGACCCACTAAATATAAAACCACTCATTTTTAAGTACCAAACACGACCAAACTCGGTCAACCAAACAGCACCTTAAGGTTTTTGAACTTACCAGAAGTCATAATAGCTGATTTTATTGCAGCAGGGGACCAATCTGGATGGAAAGATTTAACATAGGCAGCTGTCCCGGCAACATGTGGACAAGCCATAGAGGTTCCAGACATTATCGTAAATTTTGAGTATTGTGTGTCGCCTTTTAAACCTGTGAGTGTTTGTAGAGGGGTGTATGATGCCAATATGTCGACTCCTGGTGCTGCAATATCTGGCTGCTCCATCATAAAACAAATTACTTGGTAAGAGTCTTAAGACAATAAACGTGCATGAATAAATGTAGTTTTGAGTCATGCTGTTTTTTTTTATACCTTCAGTACGTGTTTTGTTCCCGGGTTTGGGCCCCTGGATGAAAATGTAGCAATGAAAGGAGCCGCAACCTTCACTTCTTCAGACTTGTATATCACTGCAGACGGTGATCTGCATTTCATAAAATCTGAATCATTACTACACGTTTATTCTTGCTACATATGTTCCAACCAGTTTGTTGGGCCCCATTAATGATATATGGTTTACCTAGTCGAGTGTATATATTTGTTGATTGTTTCACCAGTCGTAGAGTTCACCATTGTTGCAGGTGCCATAAAAATTTCGGCAGTGTCAAGAAACACTTCACTTACGATTATGGTCCCAATTCCTCCTAGTCCTTTGATAACTGAATCAGAACCCCAAGTTCCTAGCTTGCACTGAACAAGTTTCCCCTTAACTTTACTCGGATCTAATGTGTCTTCGATACAATACCTGTATATAGTAGTGATAAATATAGTATCGTTTATATACAGTCTTGTTTTTATTAACATGTGCAGTATACGTATGAGATACAGTACCCTGCACTATCTTGGCTTTCAGTGTTTATAGCCACATCAGTTCCACTTGTGATAGGGTAAAGCTTTTGCTCTGGTTTGAAACCATTTATTCCAACTCCCTGCACACAGAACATGCTGTATTAACTGTTAAGAACCTTACTTGAACCTAGGAACTAGAGACGCCAATTTCAACCCATTTACAGGGAAACGGGTCAATTTAGGTATTTAGTCATAATGGGTCAAATGTTGAAATGTTGCTAAAAATGAATCGGGTCAATGAGTTCAAGTGCTTAATACAAGTTACTCTTTTTTGACATGAACCGACTTTGACTCGTTAGCCAACCCACCCGCTCTATCTGTTATGATCATGAGAACAATTATATGTGCATCTTATTCAGTCAAAGTTAGAATATATGGTACTTTATTTATAATAAAAATCTTTATATTGGGTGGTGAGATTTTTTTCTGTGATATATAGCAAGAAGAGGTTATATGTGTCTTATAGTGTAGTTAAATGCTACTTATTAGTTGTCATTCAAAATCAAAATAAGCCCTATGCAATGAGTTAATTTATATTAGCTCTGTTACACATTTTCACCATCCAGCTTCTCACTTCTGTTACACATTTTCACACTTTCACCATTCACCTTCTCACTTTTCTTTCTCATTTTCTTTGATGTCGCAGGTTACTTGCAGAGGTATCCGACCCAAATGTGTGTGACAACATAGATAGGAGAGCAGGTGTGTGTGCTGGTCGCAAAAGGAGTTTGACTGAAATGCGCGCAGGTATTCTATAACATCATGTACACCAATTGTCAAATTTTAACTCACTCTCAGCAGATGAATTAGTGATCATTTTATGTTACGGTCATTGTAGGCAATTGTCAATCGAGAGGAGCCCTTCAATCACTGGCAATGGAACGGCAAGCACGTCAGCAACGGTGCGTAGACGTGAGTCGTCCAGTTTTATTTTATTCTAACATTCTTTTACGGACTTTGTGCTTTTTAAATGTTGTTGTCGACTTTAGTCATTCGAGACAGATAGCCATGCCATTTGTTAGCAGCCATATATTTATGTGTCATTTACATGCGTTAAAAAGCTACCTTAACTCATAACGTTCTAACGTCACCCTTCTCCAAAGTTTGTCACTGCTATTTGTTAGTAGCCTGTTTTGCACATTTTTACTACACTATTTAAAAAAATTGTTTTCATTTAATGTAACCTGCAAGTACAGCGTGCGTTGCTGGTACGCTTAACACTTTTTGACTGATCCTTCTATGTCACTATGATTGTAGGCGACTCAGAGACGCAGAATACTCCACAGACTATAACAGCTGTGAGGCGACCAACAGGATCGAGTTATGCTACCGGCAAAAGGAGTCTCGCAGAAATGTACACAAGTATTGTCGAGAACTGACTCCTGCTATTACGGTTCTACAGCTCTTCTTAAGCTCATTAAACAAGGTCCCATTATTCTTAAAAATCAATAATTTCTTTTGTTTGACCTGCTTGAGTTTTTGCTTGCGTTTAACTTAAAAAATGTAAATCAGTGGTTGTCTTTTTTCTTCCTGCCTTCTATGTTTTTATTTCAAGTTTTATGGGTTCTATCAAAGTGAGATTAGGTAGCAAAGTTAGCAAATTCATTTCTAGTACTGATCAAATAAGCTAAGCTAGATATAAAATTATTAGATTACCTCTCAGATTCTTCTCTCCAGATATATGACTAGGATATTTCAGTTCTTGGAATCATGCAAACATGTATTTTATACTCGAGGCTTCCACCACTCGTTCGATGGGTCATTTGATTTGTTCTTTGCACCTCTGGAGCTCTTTTCCCGATAAGAGTGTTAGAATGCTTTGCTATTACCTACAAACAGGTAAAGAAAGAAAAACAAAGAGTAACGTATGTAGAATCCTTTACTATGAAATAGTTTACTCCTAATGTAGCAAATAAGCTATCAAAGTACGCGCCCGGTAATTGTTGTGACAAGCATTTACATAAAAATCTGGTCATCAGAATCCAACCGCTGGTGGAAGTTTCTCCAGTTTAGGTTCTAAGTAAAAAGCTCAAATGAGTAGAACACAGATGTATCTGGTTCGTCCTAATTTTAGAATCTTTTCTGATTTCTTTGATGACTATATTATGCAGGTGGCGATGACCCACCCAACAGCTGTAACCAACTGTAATATTGATGACTATATTATGAGAGGCTAGCAAGTCTTATGGCCCGAAATATATCTGACATTGGAGGTACCTTAAAACTTTCCATTTAATAACGTGCTATTATTGCCGCTGTTCAAAAAAAAGAAAAAAAATAACGTGCTATTATAATTGATTAATCAGTAGATCTTATTTCTTTTATCTTGTATAATTGCATGTTACAGCGATACCGTCTCCAGAAGCAAGAACAAATTTAATGAATTTGGCTCAAAGGATGGTAAGGATGTTCTGCCTTCACATAACCGGCTCGTGTGGGCAATCATGGACAACACTTTCTGATTCAGTGGAGGACACAGTGCGAATAACTACTAGGAAAGTCACTGAACCAGGACAGCCCAATGGCTTGATCCTCACTGCGGTAACGACAACATGGCTTCCTCATCATCACAGTCAAATAATGAAAATGTTAAAGTTGCATTGCTTATAGCAGACAAACAAGCAGATGAAAATTTGAGGTATGCTTCCAACTCTTATCAACCCATCCCTTATTTGAGTATGCAACATTCATATGAAAGTATGCAAGTAGAAGACATACATAATGACATAAATATGTTCTTATCAGGATGAAATGTGGAGAGTTCTTGTTGTTACTGATTGGGCATGTAAACGGGAAGGAAGGAGTACCGATGGCAGCCATACATGAGGACATAAGGCGTCTCCTAGGTGAGAAATCAGCTTCTTTAATATGGGCTGCCATAGGTGAGAAATCAGCCTTATGTCCTCATGTATGGCTGCCATCGGTACTCCTTCCTTCCCGTTTACATGCCCAATCAGTAACAACAAGAACTCTCCACATTTCATCCTGATAAGAACATATTTATGTCATTATGTATGTCTTCTACTTGCATACTTTCATATGAATGTTGCATACTCAAATAAGGGATGGGTTGATAAGAGTTGGAAGCATACCTCAAATTTTCATCTGCTTGTTTGTCTGCTATAAGCAATGCAACTTTAACATTTTCATTATTTGACTGTGATGATGAGGAAGCCATGTTGTCGTTACCGCAGTGAGGATCAAGCCATTGGGTTGTCCTGGTTCAGTGACTTTCCTAGTAGTTATTCGCACTGTGTCCTCCACTGAATCAGAAAGTGTTGTCCATGATTGCCCACACGAGCCGGTTATGTGAAGGCAGAACATCCTTACCATCCTTTGAGCCAAATTCATTAAATTTGTTCTTGCTTTTGGAGACGGTATCCGCTGTAACATGCAATTATACAAGATAAAAGAAATAAGATCTACTGATTAATCAATTATAATAGCACGTTATTTTTTTTCTTTTTTTTGAACAGCGGCAATAATAGCACGTTATTAAATGGAAAGTTTTAAGGTACCTCCAATGTCAGATATATTTCGGGCCATAAGACTTGCTAGCCTCTCATAATATAGTCATCAATATTACAGTTGGTTACAGCTGTTGGGTGGGTCATCGCCACCTGCATAATATAGTCATCAAAGAAATCAGAAAAGATTCTAAAATTAGGACGAACCAGATACATCTGTGTTCTACTCATTTGAGCTTTTTACTTAGAACCTAAACTGGAGAGAAACTTCCACCAGCGGTTGGATTCTGATGACCAGATTTTTATGTAAATGCTTGTCACAACAATTACCGGGCGCGTACTTTGATAGCTTATTTGCTACATTAGGAGTAAACTATTTCATAGTAAAGGATTCTACATACGTTACTCTTTGTTTTTCTTTCTTTACCTGTTTGTAGGTAATAGCAAAGCATTCTAACACTCTTATCGGGAAAAGAGCTCCAGAGGTGCAAAGAACAAATCAAATGACCCATCGAACGAGTGGTGGAAGCCTCGAGTATAAAATACATGTTTGCATGATTCCAAGAACTGAAATATCCTAGTCATATATCTGGAGAGAAGAATCTGAGAGGTAATCTAATAATTTTATATCTAGCTTAGCTTATTTGATCAGTACTAGAAATGAATTTGCTAACTTTGCTACCTAATCTCACTTTGATAGAACCCATAAAACTTGAAATAAAAACATAGAAGGCAGGAAGAAAAAAGACAACCAGTGATTTACATTTTTTAAGTTAAACGCAAGCAAAAACTCAAGCAGGTCAAAACAAAGAAATTATTGATTTTTAAGAATAATGGGACCTTGTTTAATGAGCTTAAGAAGAGCTGTAGAACCGTAATAGCAGGAGTCAGTTCTCGACAATACTTGTGTACATTTCTGCGAGACTCCTTTTGCCGGTAGCATAACTCGATCCTGTTGGTCGCCTCACAGCTGTTATAGTCTGTGGAGTATTCTGCGTCTCTGAGTCGCCTACAATCATAGTGACATAGAAGGATCAGTCAAAAAGTGTTAAGCGTACCAGCAACGCACGCTGTACTTGCAGGTTACATTAAATGAAAACAATTTTTTTAAATAGTGTAGTAAAAATGTGCAAAACAGGCTACTAACAAATAGTGTAAAACCCGAAAAAAATCTAAAACATGTAAAAAGACCATAAGGCCCCTACAATCTAAAACTTTGACATAATAAGTCCGTAACGCACCGAATTGATTCCGAAGCCCAGTAAACTAATAAAATTTGAAACCAAAAGATCCTATAACACATTTGACACGTTAATAAAGTCACGTGGACCTTTTTAAACCCATACTAGCCGACCTTTTAAGTAACATGTACAAGAAACTAAAATTAAAATTTGAAAATAAATAAATTTGGAAAGTCCTTTGATGGAGATTTGGTCCATGTTTACCATCCGAGATTTCTGCCCTCCTCCCCATCATCTACACGGTTTTACTTATTTAAAACACACCCATACTCCATTTTATCACCCAAATCAAACCGAACAAACTAAAAACCTTAGAAAACACAAAACCGGCTGCCATACTTGATCCGACCATTCCAAGCTCTAAACCAAAGTTCTTCGTAATCTCTAGCATCTAAAGAAACCTAGGAAAGTCCCTTGAAGGCTGCTGTGGCTTGTTCGAATCCCAGTAGGCGTAACATGGTCGAAGTCTCGATTTGAAGATGTACGGTATAAGTCCTTACCTGATTTTTTTTGTGCACACTATAATATACTTTCCTCATGTTCTAAACATCATTCTCGACATATAAAACGTTTGTAAGGTCCTGGAAAGGCTGATGTGGTGATCGTGGGTTCTTTGATCCGGTGTGACCCAAAGTCATGTGCGCCTAGTTTCCTCGACCGAGCCCTGGTTTGATCCTTCTTTCAGGCCCTCTTCATCTTAATATTATCACACGTAATCGATGTATAGAACCATGCACATTAAAAACCGATATATACGAATATACGAACACATGTCGAACTAAACTCTAAAACCACATTGTTATTTGATCTGCTGTTCTTAGGCTGTAATACGTAAGTTTAATCTTCATATATTCATCCAAAGAATGTATAAAACGAAACTAAAAAGGGCCTGGGTCATGTAGTTCGAGTTGGAGTCAAACCGGTTTTAAAATAAGAAAGTATGGATCGAATTAGGGTTTTGATCGAGTGAAGATGTTTAATAATGTTTAATGATGGTTTTGATGATTGAGTAAGGATGGGAATGTGTTTTGGTTAGGGTTGTGTGGGGTAAAAGTGATACCGATTTGATTGGTATAATTAAGAGGACCGATTATGTCATTTTGAAACTATGGGGGTTGTTTTGGAATATTTGAAACATATAGATTTCGTAAGACATGAAAGTCGAGGGACCTTGGGGTAACCTTGGTGTTTTAAAAGGGTTTTTTATATATATATAAAGTGTATATCGATTTGAATAAGTGGAAGGGCTTATGGTGTAAACTTGTAAAACCTAGGGACGATCCTTGTAAAATATGTAATTCGAGGGTTGAATATCATTATTTTGGAAAGTTAAAGGACCGAAGGTGTAATTATGAATAAGTAAAAGTGAAAACATAAATATAGGGACCTAATTTGTAAACCTTATAAGTTGGAGGACTTGTTTGTAATTTATACATAATGAAGGGTTTAAATCGTACTATATGTAAAGTTGAGGATATAACGTGTAATTCGGAAAACTAAGGGGCCTAATGTACTAATATTAATATTAATATTATGAGGACTAAAAGTGTAACTTGGAATATTACCAAATAAGAAAACTTTCTAAAAGTGGAAACTTACTAAAGGGGAAAGTTACTTAAAATGGAAAGTTACTTAAAATGGGAAGGAAATTGATTAAGAATGAATTGTAATTCCCTTCTACTCCTTTAGGTGTGAAGAAGGAGTGACCTTGAGCCGTTCCTTGTTTCTGTGCTTTGTTCTATTTGTGCTTTCGTCATAAGGTACGGATACTCTACCCTTTTATGAAAGGGTGTCTTATCACCTATGCTTCGATGTTGAGTTATGAACCTTTGCTTTGACCCTTTTGCTATGAACCTTTTGATATGAACCTTTTCATATGACTTTGAGTTTCACTTTTGACATGACCTTGAGATATGCTTGATATGACTTTGAGATGAACCCGTTTGCATGACTTTGAGACCTGACTCTTAGTTTGATACCCGAGCCACCTGTTTGTTTCCTAGCCAGGAAGGTAATCTGGCCATGTCTGTGATGCACCACTGGCATGACTCCTGTGTGGGGGAGTGATTTCTCACGCCGTCCCCTTTTATATTATGATATGGCCATTATGATTCTGAGATTATGATTTTGAGATGACTTTGAGTGGGGGCGTATGGATTGCAATCCTAGGCATGTATGTTTAGTGGATTTAACTATGACTTTGAGTATGACTTTGAGGTGACTGGTGCATGTGTGCTATACACGCCTTTCACATTTATGGGAGCTGATCACTCCACCCCTTTTGATACATGAGGACACCCCTCATATTATCTGGTTGCCTGAGAGGTATCCCCTCTGATTGTGAGATCTTGACTTTGAGTATTATGATGTTGAGATATGACTTTGAGTATGGGCTCGTGGTGGATGACTATCCTTTATTCGTTTATCCTTTTTCTATGACTATGCCTTATGACTTTCTGTACTCCATTATATATCTATTTCGTTACCTTTGCTTGTTTATGTATCTGTTCACTGAGCTTTGTAAGCTCAGCCGCACGTTTTCTTTTCGTGTGCGGCAGGTTTTAGTTGGAAGATGGGTATGAGTGAAGAGACTTTTGGACTTAGAAGACTTGATAATTATTTTGGCCTAGAGTCGATTGGAAGTTACTACACTGTTAGAATTTGTATTCGTTTTTGTATCCTTATGTATTCAATATTTCGATTGTAACCTTTGAGAATCTTTGTATTACTTTGGAATGTATGCTTTGTTTGATCTGATATGAAACCATTAATGTGACATCTTTACCCTTGCCGGGTTGGGGTGTTACAATTATGGTTTCAGAGAGACAGGCTGCGATTCGTAATACATTTACCCTTGGCCTGTGTAAGTAGGACCACTAAGTTTCCCTGTAAGCGCTCATAAGATAACCTGTAAGATTTGCTTTAGGATCTCCCTATAGGAACCTAAATTCGACCAGTGAGGAATGGGTAGACTAAGACATATATGTGAGTATCATTTGCTTCCGCATCACTCTGATTCGTGCCTCTGCCTTTAGAAGTTTTGCAACTTAAGCTTAGTAACCAAGCAAGTTTGGAATACCTCGGAAAACCCACCTGGATACCTCACACCATTTAAGTTTCATTTTCAGATTTTGACATCCACCTCCGATTTGTTTGACAAGCTGTTTAACACCTTTCCGACCATGTCGTAAGCCATTCAACCATAATGTGTTCGACACATTTTGTGAATTCATTGCTTATGCTGAATGTGAATGTATCGTCCGATACTACTTAACTTTGCATAAATCCATTACTACTCCTATGAGAATTCTGGTAATTATTAACCATGGATATAGGAAGTTATGTTCCTTTCCTTTGAATGACGAATCTTGTTCTGCCAACCATTTCCTTTGGAAGGATATGATGTTATACTATCTCTGTATGGGTTTGTTAACTGAGCATGATGATGCTGATGACTGATATTCCGTACATCCCACTTTTGACAATTATACGATGTTCGTATTATTGATATTACACACCTTACTTACTGCTTATGCTAAGAAGCCGGACAAATTCCTACACTTTGAACTGTTCGTTTATCCACCTCAACACTTTATTGAAACACGTGCTGAACTTCGATATGAACTATCCGTCTGATTTGATGACTGCATTCGTTATATGAATCTTTTGATCTTGACATGTCTTATTGTATGGTCTTTTGGTTATGGACTGGATGACTATTTGTAGAGCTGCCATAGACTACCGTATCGGAATTGTGATCTTAACATTCTATCCACCTTTGGGAAGTTCTACCATCGGAAATATTTCGTTGTACAAAGATTTTCCGGTATTTCCGGTGTAATATGATTTTGTTCACTTCAACGATTCTCTTGTATGCTCTTGCTGGTTTATGAAGGAGAAAGAAAGAAGTATGTGACGACGTATCGACTATTGTAAACTTAACCGTACCACTATCAGTAATCATTATCCGTTTCCGAGTACCAATAATTGAATTGGTCTTTCTTTTGAAACTCCGTATCTGATCGCATCATTTTAGATTTGAAGGGCTGAAGAAGCAACAACAAGAACTCCTAAGAAGGGGGTTAGCTAACCGAGGGTAAACTCTGTGAAGTATTTCAGTTATTTTGAAGAAGAAGGAAGGCGGCATGAAGTGTATGTGAAGGTTTTCCCTAAATGATTTCAGAGACTGTCCTTTCACTCGTTATAGCCTTATGAGTTTGAATGATGCCAATGGTATTGGCTAAAATGATCATGTCTCCGTGTGTTTTGGACAAATTGTCATAGTATGACATTGTGATACGTTCAGAAAATGAAAGAAGAACATAGAGATTATTGATGAGACGACCACTTGTTCTGGAAGAGGAATTTGATTAACATTCAGAAACCATTGTAGACGACACTACCCTGTATCTTGTGAAGACAGAGTTTTCCACAGGAAGAACCGAGATCGAAGACAGTTATCAGAGTGAGAAACTTGGTGGAAGAGTAGTAGAAGACGGTGGCGACGAGCATTACCAGGGATGAAGCATATAGGAAGAAGAGAGGAGCTGGGATAATACTCAATCATATATATGCAACCCGTGAAGATTACAGTTCGGGCATCAAGACAACCAGACCGTAGGAGACGAACCATTCAACACATAATCTGGAGTCGACGACGGCGGTGTTTACCTTAAAAACCTGGAGCGGTGCTAGAAGACCTGTCGAAGAAACGCAATCTTGTTTCCCTATTCATTTTAGTTGTACTAAGATGAATTGATAGCTGAAGCAGGCTTGTGGATGGAGGGATGCACAGTGATCGGGTCAGAGACTACCGTTACGACGCCACAATATCAAGAAGAGTTGCCAAAGGCTTGAGGAACCAGACTCAAGTTTGTATTTCCTTTTCACCATGAGAGAAGATGGACAAGCGGCAAACTACTCCAACTTGGAAGAAATTTTAAAATTTTGTATATGAATGGACGGATTTTGAAGCGGACACTGGTGTTTAGACGAGATGAGTCTGTGGAGGATGAAACTATCAACGACGTATTCGTTTCCCCCCAACCTACTTAAATTCCGTTACCTGTTAATGAGGTCCTTTGAATGATTTGGTTCGCTGTTAGTAATTCCGTTCTGTGTTCATTCTGCGTTTGTTGAATAACGATTTGCATGAGAATTTTGACGAGATATGGAAGGAATTTGGATATTTATGAAAAGACGGATGTTGAAGTAACCGCTTATTCCGGGCGGAATTGATTACGGTAAGTTATGAAGCTTTGACGCTATTAACGACGTACCTGAATCCTGATGGACATGTTCGGATTTCTGTTACTCTTCGAGTGATTTCGTATTCTTAGTTATGATGTTTGACTTTATTGACCCTGAGACTATAGGTAGACTAGGTGGATTTAGATAAGTTGTGTTTGCTCACGACTTGAGATAAAGTATGACCATCATGGGGGCATATTTATATGATGCTAGTATTATGACGCCTGATCAACGTGATAATACTTACATCATATAACGTGCACTCGTTGTGGGCATAGGATATTTCGAGAAGTGCCTTATAACCTTAGAATTTCTAATATCTGAATGAGATTATCCGCGTTTAGTGAGACTTTGGATTCATTCTACCTAATCCGTTCGATCTGCTGTTATTGATATTCGACTTGACACGTTTGGATGCTCGACGAGCGTTTTGCTGATCTCTGCACTTCCGATAATGATCTTAGATTCTATTATAGGGCTTTCTGCCATTTGATGATGTCTGACGATATGCTTCCTGTCCGTATGGATTCAATCTGTTCTGCTATGTATACGTTCCGCATTCATTAAATCTGTTCATTTTGATCTTCTATGAGTTAAGATATGAGATTTTGGATTCTGAGAAAACAAGACCTGTTTGTGTATGAGAATACTTCTGGAAGGCTATATTTAAGCCGAGACTATTTGAAAAGCTGAAGAGTTACTTTTGCATCACCTCATGATTGCTACGATTCGATGTATTCTCGTCTAATTCACCTAATCAATTCGATGCAAACCCTGCGTACTGTTTGTACCTTTTCCGGGAGAATTTGATTATCATCCGTATTTTGGTACGTGGTCAGTTGGATTCAACCTCAGCCTAGTGTGCCTCTGTTTTGTTTCTGATCCTTCCATTTCTGATTCCTTGCAAATTTCGAGGACGAAATTTTTCTGTTAGAGGGGAAGAGTTGTAAAACCCGAAAAAAATCTAAAACATGTAAAAAGACCATAAGGCCCCTACAATCTAAAACTTTGACATAATAAGTCCGTAACGCACCGAATTGATTCCGAAGCCCAGTAAACTAATAAAATTTGAAACCAAAAGATCCTATAACACATTTGACACGTTAATAAAGTCACGTGGACCTTTTTAAACCCATACTATCCGACCTTTTAAGTAACATGTACAAGAAACTAAAATTAAAATTTGAAAATAAATAAATTTGGAAAGTCCTTTGATGGAGATTTGGTCCATGTTTACCATCCGAGATTTCTGCCCTCCTCCCCATCATCTACACGGTTTTACTTATTTAAAACACACCCATACTCCATTTTATCACCCAAATCAAACCGAACAAACTAAAAACCCTAGAAAACACAAAACCGGCTGCCATACTTGATCCGACCATTCCAAGCTCTAAACCAAAGTTCTTCGTAATCTCTAGCATCTAAAGAAACCTAGGAAAGTCCCTTGAAGGCTGCTGTGGCTTGTTCGAATCCCAGTAGGCGTAACATGGTCGAAGTCTCGATTTGAAGATGTACGGTATAAGTCCTTACCTGATTTTTTTTGTGCACACTATAATATACTTTCCTCGTGTTCTAAACATCATTCTCGACATATAAAACGTTTGTAAGGTCCTGGAAAGGCTGATGTGGTGATCGTGGGTTCTTTGATCCGGTGTGACCCAAAGTCATGTGCGCCTAGTTTCCTCGACCGAGCCCTGGTTTGATCCTTCTTTCAGGCCCTCTTCATCTTAATATTATCACACGTAATCGATGTATAGAACCATGCACATTAAAAACCGATATATACGAATATACGAACACATGTCGAACTAAACTCTAAAACCACATTGTTATTTGATTTGCTGTTCTTAGGCTGTAATACGTAAGTTTAATCTTCATATATTCATCCAAAGAATGTATAAAACGAAACTAAAAAGGGCCTGGGTCATGTAGTTCGAGTTGGAGTCAAACCGGTTTTAAAATAAGAAAGTATGGATCGAATTAGGGTTTTGATCGAGTGAAGATGTTTAATAATGTTTAATGATGGTTTTGATGATTGAGTAAGGATGGGAATGTGTTTTGGTTAGGGTTGTGTGGGGTAAAAGTGATACCGATTTGATTGGTATAATTAAGAGGACCGATTATGTCATTTTGAAACTATGGGGGTTGTTTTGGAATATTTGAAACATATAGATTTCGTAAGACATGAAAGTCGAGGGACCTTGGGGTAACCTTGGTGTTTTAAAAGGGTTTTTTATATATATATAAAGTGTATATCGATTTGAATAAGTGGAAGGGCTTATGGTGTAAACTTGTAAAACCTAGGGACGATCCTTGTAAAATATGTAATTCGAGGGTTGAATATCATTATTTTGGAAAGTTAAAGGACCGAAGGTGTAATTATGAATAAGTAAAAGTGAAAACATAAATATAGGGACCTAATTTGTAAACCTTATAAGTTGGAGGACTTGTTTGTAATTTATACATAATGAAGGGTTTAAATCGTACTATATGTAAAGTTGAGGATATAACGTGTAATTCGGAAAACTAAGGGGCCTAATGTACTAATATTAATATTAATATTATGAGGACTAAAAGTGTAACTTGGAATATTACCAAATAAGAAAACTTTCTAAAAGTGGAAACTTACTAAAGGGGAAAGTTACTTAAAATGGAAAGTTACTTAAAATGGGAAGGAAATTGATTAAGAATGAATTGTAATTCCCTTCTACTCCTTTAGGTGTGAAGAAGGAGTGACCTTGAGCCGTTCCTTGTTTCTGTGCTTTGTTCTATTTGTGCTTTCGTCATAAGGTACGGATACTCTACCCTTTTATGAAAGGGTGTCTTATCACCTATGCTTCGATGTTGAGTTATGAACCTTTGCTTTGACCCTTTTGCTATGAACCTTTTGATATGAACCTTTTCATATGACTTTGAGTTTCACTTTTGACATGACCTTGAGATATGCTTGATATGACTTTGAGATGAACCCGTTTGCATGACTTTGAGACCTGACTCTTAGTTTGATACCCGAGCCACCTGTTTGTTTCCTAGCCAGGAAGGTAATCTGGCCATGTCTGTGATGCACCACTGGCATGACTCCTGTGTGGGGGAGTGATTTCTCACGCCGTCCCCTTTTATATTATGATATGGCCATTATGATTCTGAGATTATGATTTTGAGATGACTTTGAGTGGGGGCGTATGGATTGCAATCCTAGGCATGTATGTTTAGTGGATTTAACTATGACTTTGAGTATGACTTTGAGGTGACTGGTGCATGTGTGCTATACACGCCTTTCACATTTATGGGAGCTGATCACTCCACCCCTTTTGATACATGAGGCCACCCCTCATATTATCTGGTTGCCTGAGAGGTATCCCCTCTGATTGTGAGATCTTGACTTTGAGTATTATGATGTTGAGATATGACTTTGAGTATGGGCTCGTGGTGGATGACTATCCTTTATTCCTTTATCCTTTTGCTATGACTATGCCTTATGACTTTCTGTACTTCATTATATATCTGTTTCGTTATCTTTGCTTGTTTATGTATCTGTTCACTGAGCTTTGTAAGCTCAGCCGCACGTTTTCTTTTCGTGTGCGGCAGGTTTTAGTTGGAAGATGGGTATGAGTGAAGAGACTTTTGGACTTAGAAGACTTGATAATTATTTTGGCCTAGAGTCGATTGGAAGTTACTACACTGTTAGAATTTGTATTCGTTTTTGTATCCTTATGTATTCAATATTTCGATTGTAACCTTTGAGAATCTTTGTATTACTTTGGAATGTATGCTTTGTTTGATCTGATATGAAACCATTAATGTGACATCTTTACCCTTGCCGGGTTGGGGTGAAAATGTGCAAAACAGGCTACTTACAAATAGCAGTGACAAACTTTGGAGAAGGGTGACGTTAGAACGTTATGAGTTAAGGTAGCTTTTTAACGCATGTAAATGACACATAAATATATGGCTGCTAACAAATGGCATGGCTATCTGTCTCGAATGACTAAAGTCGACAACAACATTTAAAAAGCACAAAGTCCGTAAAAGAATGTTAGAATAAAATAAAACTGGACGACTCACGTCTACGCACCGTTGCTGACGTGCTTGCCGTTCCATTGCCAGTGATTGAAGGGCTCCTCTCGATTGACAATTGCCTACAATGACCGTAACATAAAATGATCACTAATTCATCTGCTGAGAGTGAGTTAAAATTTGACAATTGGTGTACATGATGTTATAGAATACCTGCGCGCATTTCAGTCAAACTCCTTTTGCGACCAGCACACACACCTGCTCTCCTATCTATGTTGTCACACACATTTGGGTCGGATACCTCTGCAAGTAACCTGCGACATCAAAGAAAATGAGAAAGAAAAGTGAGAAGGTGAATGGTGAAAGTGTGAAAATGTGTAACAGAAGTGAGAAGCTGGATGGTGAAAATGTGTAACAGAGCTAATATAAATTAACTCATTGCATAGGGCTTATTTTGATTTTGAATGACAACTAATAAGTAGCATTTAACTACACTATAAGACACATATAACCTCTTCTTGCTATATATCACAGAAAAAAATCTCACCACCCAATATAAAGATTTTTATTATAAATAAAGTACCATATATTCTAACTTTGACTGAATAAGATGCACATATAATTGTTCTCATGATCATAACAGATAGAGCGGGTGGGTTGGCTAACGAGTCAAAGTCGGTTCATGTCAAAAAAGAGTAACTTGTATTAAGCACTTGAACTCATTGACCCGATTCATTTTTAGCAACATTTCAACATTTGACCCATTATGACTAAATACCTAAATTGACCCGTTTCCCTGTAAATGGGTTGAAATTGGCGTCTCTAGTTCCTAGGTTCAAGTAAGGTTCTTAACAGTTAATACAGCATGTTCTGTGTGCAGGGAGTTGGAATAAATGGTTTCAAACCAGAGCAAAAGCTTTACCCTATCACAAGTGGAACTGATGTGGCTATAAACACTGAAAGCCAAGATAGTGCAGGGTACTGTATCTCATACGTATACTGCACATGTTAATAAAAACAAGACTGTATATAAACGATACTATATTTATCACTACTATATACAGGTATTGTATCGAAGACACATTAGATCCGAGTAAAGTTAAGGGGAAACTTGTTCAGTGCAAGCTAGGAACTTGGGGTTCTGATTCAGTTATCAAAGGACTAGGAGGAATTGGGACCATAATCGTAAGTGAAGTGTTTCTTGACACTGCCGAAATTTTTATGGCACCTGCAACAATGGTGAACTCTACGACTGGTGTGAAACAATCAACAAATATATACACTCGACTAGGTAAACCATATATCATTAATGGGGCCCAACAAACTGGTTGGAACATATGTAGCAAGAATAAACGTGTAGTAATGATTCAGATTTTATGAAATGCAGATCACCGTCTGCAGTGATATACAAGTCTGAAGAAGTGAAGGTTGCGGCTCCTTTCATTGCTACATTTTCATCCAGGGGCCCAAACCCGGGAACAAAACACGTACTGAAGGTATAAAAAAAACAGCATGACTCAAAACTACATTTATTCATGCACGTTTATTGTCTTAAGACTCTTACCAAGTAATTTGTTTTATGATGGAGCAGCCAGATATTGCAGCACCAGGAGTCGACATATTGGCATCATACACCCCTCTACAAACACTCACAGGTTTAAAAGGCGACACACAATACTCAAAATTTACGATAATGTCTGGAACCTCTATGGCTTGTCCACATGTTGCCGGGACAGCTGCCTATGTTAAATCTTTCCATCCAGATTGGTCCCCTGCTGCAATAAAATCAGCTATTATGACTTCTGGTAAGTTCAAAAACCTTAAGGTGCTGTTTGGTTGACCGAGTTTGGTCGTGTTTGGTACTTAAAAATGAGTGGTTTTATATTTAGTGGGTCGGTCCATCCTATAACAACCAACGATACCCTCACGTTGAAATTGCAGACAGGCGACTGGCCTTTTGTAGTGTCATTGTAGCATTTGAATCAGCTGGTCCCGGATTGCTAATAGCAGGACAAAGAAATGGGCCATGATTGTGTGTTGCCTCGGTTTCAGACCATCCTTTAATTCTCCCAGATTGCATGAATCAGGTCAACCCAATTTGTATCCAACTGTCTAATAACCCCATCTTTCAGCGGGATGATACTTACTACCTGCAACATAACAATAATCATGTAACTTGTAACTTGTTTACTTTAAAAAGTTGCAAATGAAACTGCCATACTAAATGGATAGAGTGCGCGATATATACCTTCATGTTGCTGAAAGTACTTGTTAGGAAAGACCGAGTGGCTAAACACAGTGGTTCTGTACACCGAAAGTGCAGTATGGCCATGCCTGCAGCTCGTGAAAGTATACCTTTATTAACCGGGCCACTACCACCAAAAAGTACCCAAATCCAAAGTCACAACTTTCTGTTCAAACCCCTTTGATAGCATCTGCTATAAGAATGAAAATTTAGCAAAAACGTTTCATTCGGGCATTTGATACAAAACTAATGTGCATTACAAAGCAAGATGGTGACCAACTAATGATCAACGTCTACCAAATCATATTTTTGCAAACTCTATAAAACCGCTAAGTGATAGAACATGCAATCTGCTTATTTTAAAATGACCAAACACTTAAAGATAAGCAGGTAGGTTGGTAAGCAGATAAGCGCTCACTGTTTCATAAGTATTCCATAATACAATTTCTTAATTTGTAGCAGTTGCAAACTTAGCTCTTAAATATAAAAATATACATTATTCTTATCTCAAACCAATTATAATTATCAAAAAGAAAACATTCCAAACTGAATATTTCATATTTTTATATCAATCCTATCCTATGTAACAAATGAAATGAAAAGTAGCATCGACACCACAATGAACATAACACTTACACTACACCTAAGAAATTACTCAAAAGTTTTGGAACTTACAGATGGAGAAGCCAATTGTCTCACGAAACCATCGGCTTCAAATATCCTTGCTGAAGCAGGAAGAGAAAGTGATGCTGCTAACTCCGTTGTTGTCGTCCCTATAAGCACACCTTATACAAAAACAAAACAAATTTGACATATTAGATAAGCTTGAGTAACCTAATAATCAATAAAGCAAATTCTTTGAGGACTTTCATCAAACACGTGGTAGGCACCAATACATTAACACATGAGACATGAAAAAATAAAGACGGCCTAATTCCACAACTCTAGATAACACAAAACAGAGAATAATTTACCTCTGTAGAAATTCCTTCGATTGTGGACTTGTGGTGGGTTTCTGTGGATCGTAAGGGAAGTAGAACACTGTAAACCCCCCTTTGTTGAGTAATTGGTGTGACCTAGAAGAAACATGGAGAAGAAGACTGAAGATGAATGTCGATGGTTCTGGAATTCTGCGTATCAACTAAAGCAAAATTATAAAAACAATAAGTATTTATATATACCTTTTGATAATAGGGAGATTAAAAAAAGCAATATTGATATCCTTATTAGGATTATCATCAGTAATAAAAGTATGTTTCTGGCCCATCACAAATCGCTTACACGCGTTCTTCAAATACGACTCGAAATAAAAGTATCGGTGTTATGTGTTGGTGGAGTCCGGTGGAGGTGGTGTCAGGTGGTGGTGGCGTCGGATGGTGGTGGCGACGTGTTTTTGGGTAGTTGTGGTGGTGTGAGTTGTGAGAGGATATAATAAAAACAACTTATTGTTGACAGGTGAAGACGGATCCTTATTCCCACTCAGAATCGAAAAACCCCGCATCCTTCATCTCAGAGTAGTAAGCAGTATCCAAGAGCAAATCTTCCTCCTAATATTAAAATCTCAGAGTAGTAAGCAGTATCCAAGGACATGGTAGTTTACGGCGGCGATGTGAGTGAGTGAAGTGAAGGGTGGTGTTTGGTTTGATTTGATTTTGGTGAGTGAATTGTGGGCGCGGAAATGCTTTTTATTTTGTTCCAGTCCTGGTTTTTAGTAGTATGAGTAATATGTGAAATGACAAAAAAAACCATCTGTACAATATACGGTTGCCCAACAAATAAAAGTTGCCCAAAAAACACTGCTGTACAATACGTGAATATACGGTTGCCCTTGGGCTAAGGGGGGAATTTTTTGAGATCGGGACAGATACTCTTAGCACTTGGGCAATCGGGCTATTTTAGTAATTATCCCTTTAATAAATGTTTATGCCTCAAAGTACCATTTATGTTTTTTAGTTTTTTGTTTGCTTATTTGGCCTTTTCCAGCTTACTTCTTTACTTTTTGAAGGCGTTGATATCGAAGACATGTGTAGTGCCAGAAAAAACTCTTATAATGACATCCCCTAATGGTATTGTTTTGTTGAAGACCTTGACTGCCAGCAAGGTAAAACAAACCATTTGTGTGAAGATTGACAGATTATGGAAGGAATGGTCGAAACAAAACATTCTAACGAGCTTGGAGTTTATCCTAATGGATAAAGATGTACGTTATTTCTTCATCTGTTGAAACTTTATTTTAACCAATAAATTCTCATTCTTCTATATATGTTTCTTATTATGTGTTTTTATTAATAGGGAGATAGAATACATGGATCTGTTGCGAGTCAATTAATCAATCATTTTGACAAGCTCCTTAATGAAGGTGCTTATGTTTATGTATCCAATTTCGGTGTTGATGATTATCATGGGCAATTTAAGTACACAGGTCACTCTTGCAAAATTAACTTTTACCAAAACACCGAAGTCCAGAATTGCAATAGTTTTGAAGTACCCTTAAAGCGATTCCATTTTGTTACCTTCGATACGATAATAAATAACCATTTGGTTGTTAATGAGTGTGTCGGTAAGTTTCATTTACCATACAAATTGATTACACAAACTATAAATTTCTTTCCCATATTATTGTTATAACTAAACATATTTTACATCTAAGTGCAGACTTGATAGGTTTTATCACAGGATGTGATGATCTTCAAGATATTGAATTCGATGGCTGTCCTAGAATGATGTTAGAATGCGATATCGCAGATTTAAAGTATGTTGTTTGTATAGACCCGTCATCATTTTCTATATAAAGTTTTTTTTTATAAAAATTTCGTAACTAACATCATCACTTCCTGTAGTCATAATCGATTGCATTGCACTTTCCTTGGAGACTATGCTTGGCGGTTAAACAAGTATGTTAGTAGCGAGGATAACTATGAACAACCAAGTATCGTCATCATCGTGCAATATGGTCGTTATCAAACATGTGAGTACTAATAATTACATGTGTTTTACGGAATGAATTTAGTAAAACAAATAATCGTTTATAAACTTATTTATGTTACTCACATGAAAAGGTCCATCATTTATTTTACAGATAATCAGAGTGTGTACAATGATTTTCATGCTACCCGTTTGTTTATAAACTCAGATATCCCTAAAATCAAGGAATTCAGACACAAGTACGTGAAACATCTTTATCATATCAAACGTGCATTATCGAACAAGATTTATTTTTTCAATAACGCATTTTATTCATTTTAATGCAGGTTGATGCTTCTGGATTATGAACAGAAAATTGCTTCTAGGATATCTTATAACTCTGAAAAGTACGACTCATCTTACATTGATGATATGTTGCATTGCTTTCCCTTTCGTTTCATACAAGATTTGCGCGATTCGAAACAGGTTTCATGTTAGACTCTTTTTAACAATGACAACTAAATTTGCATATAATGTAGCATATAACTATTTTTATAATACTTCCTTTTACAGCCCGGACATGCTGCTGTATTGGCAACTATCGTATATTTGGAGACTGATAATTCTTGGTTCTACTTTACCTGCTCTGAATGTAACATGAATGTTACATATTTCAATTATGCCATTGAGCTTGAAAGTAGACATTCTTATGGCATACCAAGAAAAGACGATATGTGGTGTAGGATTTGCAAAACCAAACCACAAAATGTTATCCCTAGGTATTTTATTTACCATTCACTTATTATTTATCCGGTTTATATTACTGTTATTTCACCAAATTTAACATTTACTAAACTTACTATAGGTTTAAGGTCTCTGTCACAGTTATGGATAGGACTGGGAGTACTTCCTTCATAATATTTGACAGAGAAATCTCTAGGATTATCAACAACACTGCTCGGGAATTGCTAAAAATACAAGAACAAGTTTAACTAACCTATTTTACATTATTTTCTGTGATAAATACCTTTGTATATCAATTTCTAACTTTGTATATTTTCTTGCACAGTCTGTTGATGTTCACTCTTTCCCACCAGCTTTACAACAACTTGTGGGGAGTAAGTTTGCTTTTAAAGTCGATATTTCTCACTATAACATTGAGAAGGAGTTTTATGTCTACAACGTTGCCAAAATGACGAATGATGGACATGTTATATCTAGGCTTCTTGATACTATTAACCAAATTGTACGTTCTTTTTTTGAAAACATACATTCAATTACACATTCTCATTTATAGTTTCCTCATAACTAATGATTTTTGTATTCATTTTTTAGGAATCCTTATACTACCACCCACACAGCGTAGGAACGGACAACGATACTAGATATCAAGAGACAATGAAAGTGGATGTTATTGGCAATGAATCTGTAGACAACAACGATAACAAGATTCTGCATTGTGATGAAAAGAAATGAAAGCAACCTACATACAGATTGAAAATGCATTATTGTCTTATCTATTATGTTATAAAATTTTGAACTTATTATGGATTATTTAATATTTATGCATCATTTTTCGTGATCACAAATGAAAGCAACCTATTGCAAGTTTATAATGTCAAGGCACCATAATAAAATGAAGGCATATAAAATATAAGATAACTAACATCATTGATTTATTCTACATGGATCAAGGTAACAACGATCAACTATCATCTGGAATGATTGCGACAAACACTACCACAAACCTGACCTTTGAACGACAATGTTCACAGGAATCAACTCCACAAACACTACCAGAAACCTATACTAAATATTTTCACAACCAAATGTTCAGAACCAAATGTTCACAGCTACCGGTACCATAAACATTGTTCTTGAAGCAGACACCACACAAAAGAAAGCATCAATAGACATTCCCAGCAACTACCAAAAGAACCTACCATATACCCGGTTAACATATGTGGAATATAGGGTAATGAGGGTTTTCATCTTCTTGCGCATCCAAGTCTACGCCATTCGACACATATTTGAACCGTATCACCTTGCTATACGGGAAATGGCATGCCTCCGCTAACAGCTTCCACTTCCCGAAGACGTTTACATGGTTGGTTCTGTTTGGTTTATCCCTGTGAGGCTCCATTTGCACCCTCATGACATCTCTATAATTCTGGTGAATCACCAGCGCCTTACTGTAGTTGTGCATAGGATGATTCTCCAGGAAATTCGCAGGGATTGCCTGTAATATTGTAATTTGCAATTAGTATTAACCAAATGTTAAACACTCAATATATATTTATACAAAAAACATTAAATTCACGTACCAATCTGTTGCGGCACTGGATTTGGGCGTAGCTTTTGTAGAAGCTTCTGTTATACTCTCCGTAATGGTCGGTGTGGAATGGCCAGTAGCAAATGTGTTTCATTCTATCGTCATCTATTTAAGCATACAAACGTAATAAGTTATGGTATTAGGTAAACGCAAACAAATAAATAGTAATAAAACCAAATAAAACGTATCTTACTCTGTTCATTCCACTCCAACGGCAGTTGAATCTTCCTTAGATTACAAGCTCATTTGAACACGCCCTGCGTTATGATGCTCCCGTCATCATCAAATGCATCCAGCCACACACTATGTCCCCTGTTCTTTGTGAAGACACATGTGGTTCCAGGCTCCAGACCAACAACGTGTACCAACGAACTCCATACCTCACCCAACAATCTGTACACATATGTGCCAGGTTTCCCAAAAACTTCCACATGGCGCACGCGACAGTTGAAATTCTGTCCGTTCACTTGGATAGTCAGCTCATCAAGCTCCTCAAATTCCGGTAGTAGTTGAGCGGGAATTGACTGTATTAAAGTATATCATCCAAAATTTTAAAAGTTCTTATGCAAAACCTATGCTAACTGAGATTGATCTACTTTATCATATGCAATTTTTAAGTATATTAATTTTAAGTACCTGAGGCAAATGAGGGTCGGGCAACACAACTGTCTTGAACCTTGAATATGTTGCTCTGTTTACATCATACCCACCTACTTCATGTCCGTTTGTTAAGTATCCAGTTACATAAAAACAGTCATCCCCTTCTTCAACAAAATGCAGCATCTCTACATCTTCATTCAAGTACCTATTGCATAAAGCCGTCCATTTTGGTTCTGTTAAATACGAGAGACCGTACCTAGGCTTGACTAACTCCACCTTAAAACGATACCCATCTGCTGATATTATGTATATCTCGGAGTTACCGTTGTATGATTCAAGATTGTACACTTCTGGTAACACCTACAATATAAAGTTCAAATATATTTTAGTTTTAGATTACAACAACGCTCCAAATTACTTTACACTATTGTGGTATTAGTATTTCAGCTACCTGATATTCCGCAAAGTGATCCTTATCTTGAAGTATATCGAAGTCGATATACATGTTTGCCTACACTTAAATATAAATCCATTAAAAGATTGTATATAACATTACACAAACCAAAATAGAGCATTTGCTTAAAACCACTTATGAACAAAAGGGCGCTGAATCAAATACAATTCACTTAACCTACATTATGTATTAACATTCATCATATTTCAAACAACAATCACTTGATCCTGATTATACGATTGTTTTACAATTACAATAAATCCATTTTCTACACCAATTATGTGCGCCTTACATTATTAATACTAAAACAACATGCAACCTTTGTTCAAATTATCTCAATTAACACACGAGCTTTTCTATATTTACAAGATATCAAAATATTGTTCAACACTATCAATTTCTTCACATATTCTCAACAAATACCCAAATATACTTAAAAGTACCATATACAACTACAGAGCATCATAAGTAACCAAATCGATACACACACCATACCATTGACTTTACCCAACAATATATTTGTTAATTATGTGTAACTATTATTGAATAATAGTAGATAAAAAAGTCACAACAACAACTTATAATGGTAATTGTAACCGATAATCTTATATTTTTAATCAAATCTACCTAAGATAATGGCTATAACTCATTACAAGATATGAATCAAGAAGGGTCAGAGGTTTCTTACTCTGCATCAAGAATGGTGATAGTTTTGCGTATAAAACTGATTACAAGACATGAATCTACCTAATACAATCGTACTACCCTTGAATGTAACTAACATAAAATCGTCTTATGAAAAAAGTATATTATTCCTTTGATTCTTACTTACATGCATATGAAAATGAGATGAGCAATCAAATTTATTATTTTATTTTATTTTGGTTCGAGATCAATACCTTTTTCTTGGCGCCGTTTATTTACCAGTTGATGATGAAGTGTAATGAATGTGCTTGTGTGTGTTGAAACGTTTAAACCGGCTTTCCATTTAATTTAGACAGCCAAGTTGCTTAAATGTAGCAATGCAATCATTAGTTTTGAATATAACACTCCTAATATCTTTTACATTTTTAATATAACACTCATAAAATCTTTTACATATTTAAGAGTGTTTTTGAGTGTGTTTTTTTTTTAATCTTAAAAATCACAATGTATCACATCTTTTACCATTTAAGTTCTTTCTTTAGTTTTACAAATTTTTATTCCATAAAAGTCCTTCAACATTGTCTTATTATTAAGTTTAAAACAAAAAAAATTTGCAAAAAAAAAAAAAAAAAAAAAAAAAAAAAAAAAAAAAAAAAAAAAAAGCCCGGCTTATCAATTTTGTGCTGAATTTTGGGTTCAATTTTAATACACAAGTCTTGAGTTTAATACACAAGCTCACAAGCTTCTCAAATAAGCATTACAAAACAGAATAAGCTAAACCAAGAAGGAAATAAGCACCAAACTCCAATTAAGAAGTTAAGAATGCTAATATTTGCATCCCAAAAAAGTCTAAGTAGGTACTTTTGAGCTCAAGAATAAGCTCAAAAGGAATAAGCAAATCCACATACAACTCAAAAGAGTTGACAATCATTCACCAAAGATCTATTAGAACAACTACAAATATTAAAGGGTGTCTATCCATAACAGTTTAACACATGAACAACGACACAGAGTTTGATGCATCAGCGGGTATTTCTTAACACATGTGAAACACTGGGATGAGAATCTGTTTACGTGAAGGCAATGAAACTTGGACGTCTTCAACAGTTTCAACAAGCTTGAACCTAACCATTTTGTTAGGTTCCCACTGACATAATTCGACAATTTCGCTCCATTTGCATTTTATCGTCACGTGGTTCTTGCTATTAGGCCTGTCACTGTGAAACTCCCGATCCACATCGACATAGAACTGCTCTTCTTCACTGTATCGCAGGATGGCGTTATGGTACTTCCACATCTCATGTGCCTTCACAAAATCATGGGGTATGTTCTGCATTTATATTCATTTTATTATAAGCAAGGTAATAAGAGAATATAGTGAACAGAGTAAATAAGTCCATGTATTCACTGAAACAGAGTAATAACAGAATATGTTATGCACTTATTAAACGCTAACTTCCATGGCAAAAACATATTGTGTTTAACACCAATCAAGTTCATAATCACTGAAATGAAAATATAAATGGACTACTTACCAGACGACCTCTGTCGGTCACATACGCCAGAATTGGAGCGTAAAAACAGTTCTCCTCATTCTCATGCTCTGTGTGCCTATCCCACTCGCACATGTGTTCCATTCTTTTATCTACGTATCAAGTAAGTAAATAGAAAATTTAAATTATCATATCTAATGCTTTTTAAACTCCCGGAATAACTACATGTATTGTGCCTACAGTTTCATTAGCATACCTTTATCTATCTTGCTTTTCACGAATGGCTTTCTTGAGTTCAGTACCATACGTTCTACCATATCTTGACGCATCTCCAAACCATTGGCAGCAAATGGCATCAGGGAAACAGAATTGGAACACAAGTTTGTCAAAACCAATCTGGTGCCAACGACGAGGTTTTCAAGTTGAACTAATGTATTTCATCCCTGACCCCCCAACAGATGCGCATGCCTCTCTTCATCCAGCAGGTGAATCTCACGATGAGTGACAGTGGCTACCAGAACGCCACTCACATAAACCCGGAATTCAGGATTCTGAGTGTTTGTGAGGAAACCGCAAGGAATGGGCTACGTAACAGTTATTTGGAAGAAAAAAATTGACAGGTAAGGATTGGTTTTTCTTAAATTTCCAATAAAGTGATTGAATTTAATGATTACAAGTAGGGAAATTACCGGAGATTCTTCAACGTGTTCCAAAGTAACCAAGCATCTACGCTGTCTGTAACCTACCATATTCAGGTTGTATCCACTCAGCTCGCATGCATCATTGTTATATGCCGTAACGTAGTAACAGTCCTCTTCTTGGCGAATAAAATGGAATGTGGCCACTTCTGTGTATTTGCTGTCGTCTAAAAAAGCTCGTCACTCTGCTTCATACAACTTTAAACAATTTCCTCCAGCCATCTTTACATACACCTTGTGTTTAGTCCCCCTATTGTGGATTAAGTAAACAAATCCTTTCTTTGGGTACATTGTTTCCGTAAACAAAGTTGGAAGAAGCTGAAATTAACAAACGTGGTGCGTGTATTAATTTTAAGAGTCTTCAATAAACTGTTAATGTATATAACTTTTTCAGATAGAAAATACCTGTAGTGTTCGAATGTTTCTTCGGTTTGCCTCGACGAGAAACTGAATGTTCATTCTGTTTAATAAAACCACAAACGTCTAATTCGTCAATAAGTTTTTCACATGTATATTTATATATGGACATTCGTATAGATATGGATATTCTTAGATCATCATAACATATTATGTTTAAAGTGTCAACGCAAGAATGAAGATTATGTTACCACATACAAAAGTGTTTGACAGTTCTATAATCATGTAGTCGTTTTAGAGTACTTATATGTATGCCTTACTCTTCTCCATTTTTATACCATATTACCCGTTTTTCAATAATTAATACGTAGTAACTGTTATACAATCTATCTAACCTACATTCCCGCCATACTTTCATACAATGTTGATACCTATACTCAGTTGCATAATGCGATCTTCCTTAACTACTTAACCAAGTCGTATTACATCACAACTAACAATTAATTCATACATGTCTTTAAAAGTACTAATCTTACTTTAGGATATCTTTCATTAGGATTAACTACTATTACAACTTTCTTTAAACATGTTATTTGTAAAACAGACATGTTATTTGTAAAACATTCCTAACATCAACCAAAATATCTTTCACTTTTATAACTAAAATCAGCATACATGTACATTAAACATAAAACATCAAAACTAATCTATTGATCTCGAATATTAATACTAAAACCCATGTTTTCTTATGATCAGAGGATGCAATATCATAATGAACTTCTTTAACTTTACAATACGTCTACAAATGCATTTTTAATCGGTTATTTGATGTTAACCTAAACATTTTTGTAGTTATATTTGTTCTAACAATAAACAGAGCATGAGAATAATGAGCATGCTTTTGCAATCGGTAGATTAACCAAGATAATTAAATAGAAAAAAAAAAGAAAAAAAATACCTTGCGTTGAAGATAGTAGCAGTGTTTATGGAGAGAATTTTAAAGAAGATGAAAATGAAAATGGTAGGTGTCTTTGTTAATTATGGGGACTTGTAATGACAGTCATGTCACAGCCGGTTTTTTCTCACACTTAACGAGACTCAAGGTATTTTATCAATGATGATATGTAAAAAGTTAGTAATAGTAATTAAATGATAACACAAGTAACATGTAATAAAAATGTTAGGAAAACGTTTTTGTTATGTTATCAAGGTTTTTTTATTTTTTTTATTTTAAGCAATTACATTTTACTTAAAAACGTTGATCTATTAAAAAACAAATATTTCATATAACCAACTCTCAAATAATGTGTAATCTACAAATAAATTAAAATATGTTACAAATAAATTCCTAATATATTGTGACCTTCATTTTCTATAAAAACTAAACTAATATATTGTGACCTTCATTTTCTATAAAAACTAAACTATCTTTATTCACAAATCGTTGAAACAAATTTCTTAATATCACATTATGGTGAACACTAAATCATCAAAGGTAGACATGTATCTTTATAGATGTGAAGAAATCACTAAACTTATCTTTACTTTTGAATCCATTTGTAAGTCGAATGTGTACACTTAATTTTTAAATTTTTATGTTTGTTTCAATGTAAAAAACGAAAGAAGAAGAAGACGCTAAAGCATCCAATTATCTCGACGTGGTCAGTAAAGATATACATGTTATTGATATATCGGATGATGACGTGGTAAGAATTACAGCTATATATTACACCAAACACTTTTGATCACATATTTCCTACATAAAAAGATGCACAGTTTATTATAGATTTAACTTATTTTTTAATTGTGCAGGTTGTTCCCGTCCCGCGCAAACGTGGAAGATTGATGAAAAATGGTGATATTGTAACAAACAATGTTGTTGATATTCCGTCTTATGACGATCAACCTGTAAAACCATTATCACAAAAAAAAATTGGTGAATGATGACATTAAAAATAATGCTAAACTGGAATTAATTTAGCAAAATAAGATTATACTTTTTAAAGTGTTATAGTTAAAATCTATATATGTAAAACATACTTATCATGTCATATTACTGTACTCTTTGACATAGGAACTTGATGAGGATGGACCTGTCAGATTTAGTCGTTCGAACAAGAAACGAAGAACGTTGTCCTCCAATCCGTTTATCCTTAGTCAAGAAGACACGGATGATGAGGTTCATGACATTATTGAAGATAATGCTATTCACTTAAGCGATAATGTTGAAGAAGGCACCGATGAGGAAGATGTTATTTGTTTGAGTGATATTGAAACTAATAGTGACGAATCTACGGATGAGGCAGACGATGGAGCTGACTTAGCCGATTTCATTGACGATAAAGATGCACAATCCAATTATACGGATGATGAAAACGACGATGACGAATTTTGATATTCAAAACAGCGTAATTGCAAGTGATCATCCTTTTATAAATAATGTCACGATTTTATTTTATAATGCGATTCTACAAGTGTAACTTTTATGCGTAAACGTCGTAAATGATAAAAATTAATTCTACAAAAAATATTTTTTTGGTTAAGCTTTTTATTTTAATTTTTATGAATTAAAAAAACAATTTGAACGAAAATATATAAAAAATATCAACCAAAGGTGAAAATTTATGAAAAAATCCATAAAATTACTTTAAGATAAACAAAACGTAGAGAAAAAAAAAAGCCAATCGCTTATAGGAATAAGCAGTTAAAAACCAAAAGAGCAAAATAGGCAAACTTACCCCAACTTTGTTACATATAAACTGTTGTGAATTACAACCGAAAAAGTCCCAAGGGCAGTTGGTGTGAGGAGAGTGTGTTAAAGGTTGAGGAGGGTTGAGGTCTTGGGTTCGAGCCTGGCTCACCCTTGGCTTACCTTCCTCCTTTTTTTTTCTTTTTTTTTCTTTTTTTTTTTTTTTTTTTTTTTTATAGATTTGTTTATAAGCTAATAATAAAAACTTTTTGTAAAACCAATAATTTTAAAACTGACAATTAAGGGTGAAAAAAGCACTCAAACAAAGATAATATTTTAAGAAAAGTAACTTTGTGCCACTGGAAATAAGCTAAGACAGTTCTAAATTCTAAAGTGGAAACTTAAATAAGCTAAGAATTACTAAAAGCAATCTAAAGAGTCAACGGAAAATACAATAAGCTAAAGCAAAAAATGGAAATAAGCAACAAAATCCAATTAAGCAGTTAAGGCTAAATTTTCAGCCCAAGACAGTCTAAGTAGGTAGTTTTGAGGTGAAGAATAAGCTCAAAAGAAAAAAGGAAATCCAGAAACAACTAAAATGATATGACACTCATGCACCAAAGATCTTTTATAACAAAATGCAGCTCAATCAGAGCTTATTAAGTGATTCAAAATAAGCTTGAAAGATGGCTGTTCGATTCAGTATACACTGATGTCTAAGTGTATGCTTAGTTGATGAGGCAACTTTGAAGCTTTTGATTAACCACTCATAAGCTGTGGGCAAGTCTGATATTCAGAATTAAGTCTGAAAAAAAGCACTCAAAGAAAGGACTCATTAAAGAAGAAAAGTAACATAGTGCAATTGGAAATAACCTAAGATGCTTCTAAAAGCTAAAGTGCAAACTCAAATGAGGTAATAAATACTAAAATCAATATAAATAAGCAATAGAAAACAGAATAAGATGAATGAAAAAGGAAATAAGCAACAAAAACCAATTAAGCAGTGAATGCTAAATTTGCAGCCCAAAACAGTCTGAGTAGGTACTTTTGAGCTTAAGAATAAGGTCAAAAGCAATAAGGAAATCCACAAGCAACTCAAAAGAGATGACAATGATGCACCAAAGAACTATTAGAACAAAATTCAGCTCATTCAAAGCTTATTAAGTGATTCAAAATAAGCTTGAAAGAGGGCTGTTCAATTCAGTATACACTGATTTCTCAGTTTATGCTTAAAAGACATTAAAATGGACTAAGGCTTAATCTACAAGCTCACATTCATTAGCATGATAAATGTAAGAAACATATGCATAACAACTTAAGCAGCTTAGGGTAGTTCCAGCATATACCCATTATAATGTATGATAACATGATCAAACTTAGTACATAACCATACTACAAAAGTCTTGAGTTTAATACTTATTCGAAACAACTAACCATTGAAACCTTAAAACAAAAGCTAGGTCTTTACTTCAACATCTTCAATCAACACATATCAAATATTGGAACAAGCACAGGAAACTCAGGATCAACTGTCTCATCCAAATCTGTCATGAAGTCAACCAGCTTGAACCTTATCATTTTGTCTTTCCTAAAACGGCACTGCCTGTTTATGTGCTTCCATTTGTCATGTGCAATCATTGTGACATGGTTATTCTTTATCTTGCGTCCCCGTTTCCTTTTGTGCCTTTGAATTTCCAGTTCAACCGTAAACTCCATGCCACCGTGGCGAACAATTGCAGAGTCATATGTGAACAACTCAGTCTTATCAACGTATTTTGCAGGTACAGTCTGCCAACAAAGATAAAACAAGAAGTTTTAATATTTATTCCATAACTTAAAAAAGATTTTAAATATAAAACTATTTCACATACACCAACAATTCTAACTACTTACCAAACGGTTTTTATCTAACACATATGCCACCATTGGAGTATAAAAACAAGCATCTTTGTTGCTGTGTTGATCATGTCCTTCCCAGTCACATATGTGAAACATCCTTTTATCTGTTTTTCAACGTATAAACACAATATCTTAAACTTATGCAGTAATACTAATAATATTGTATACCAAATGATCTTAAACTTTATAACAATACGTCCACTTACCTTTGTCCAGGGGAGCTCGACATATAGGAAGATCTTCATTCACTGGTCTGCTCGGAATGTTTTCAAAGCCTAAACCAAGTCCATTGGTTGCAAAACTAATCAACGCAACTGAATTACCACCGAGGTTTTTGAAAACAATTTTTTTCCCAGGTTCTAAGTGTTGACTTTCAACAGCAGTATTCCAGCCATCTCCATAAAACATGTTTTCGTATTTTTTCGGATTAGCTGTTCCTCGAATATGAACACGACGATGCCTAACGGTTGCTAAAAACATTCCACCCACCTTCAGATCGTATTCGTTACTAACAATATCTTGGAGGAAATCTCCGGGAAGCAACTGTATACATTTTTAGTAATCAATAGCTTAGCAAGTAAAAAATAATTATATCAAATTCAAGATTCATGTATACAAAAAAAAGTCATATCGTGTACACTCACCGGAGAATGTCCAATATTTTCACCCATACGTACACAACATCTCATTTGCCTTGTGCCTATCTCCTTGCGGTTGTAGCCACCACATTCATAACCACCATCATCATAGCCAGTTACGTAGTATGTGTCTTCTTCTTGACGAATGAAGTGTAAAACATCCACATTTGTGTACCTACTGTCTTTGAGAAACTTTGCCCACTCTTCACCATACAATTTGTAATGGTTTCCCGTGGAATTGACGGGTTTGATCCAAACTTTGTGCTTTGTCCCTCGATTGTGTACTAAGAACACCCACGGAGTTCCTTTGTAGAAGCTTTCAGTGAATAGAGACGGTAAACGCTGAAAAGAGAAACGCTAAACATATAGCCATTATGTATATACAAGCTAAAACTTTCACGAGTGAGTCAAGTGTACTTTTACATTATCACCTAATACCTTTACCTGTTGTTTTGGAAATTTTTCTTTCTTCACAGCAAACACAAATTGAAGACTCATCCTGTCAAATTATCATTCAAAAAAACAATATATTAGGTTTATGAGTAATTTGCCGTTAACAATCAAAACACATCAAGAATCTTGCAAGAACAAAGCATGTGATCTAAGCATCACAAGTAGTAATGACAAAAACCACACCAACAATCCTTGAATAATGGCAGTCAACAAATAGTCAACAGAAGGTCATATATCGAGTTTCGCTCATTAAAACACTAACAATGCACATTGTAACAACATTCACATCACCAATTGTTGCAGAATCACAACTGAATTATTTACAAATACATTACATTTAATCTCAATCTAAATCACTCTAAAGTGATCACCAATCTAACCTTAAAAAAAATCCACATTTCCAACCTAAATTCCCATTTAAAGAACCATAAACTTACAAATCCATAAAAAATCACTAATGGCTTAACTAACACACCTGTAGCTTATGATCCCAATTTTACTTCATAACAAACAGATCAAATTCGTCAAACACATGCAACTCATAGATTTAGTGAAACGCTAAAACACCAATAACTATATTCATCAAATCACTGCATAATGAGTATAGGGAAAAAAATTAAAAAAATTTCTAATTATCAACCATAATCCTCATATTCCAAAACAAAGAAAGTCTTGCTTATAAAAAATACCTTTTAGCATGACAACAACATCTACACAAAGAATGGTTAGTCAAGGTGTTCAATTAATCTACTATAATTATAAATGTTGAATTATATTTACATAGCCATAGCAAGAACAAACTCATATTGAATTACTTTTTCCACAAAGACATGAAACAAGTCCCCATAAACAGCGTAAAAATCACTACTTACATGTAGATGACAATCAAATGAGCAATTAAAACATTATTATTATTATTATTATTATTATTATTATTATTATTATTATTTTCTTTTGGTTGTATATCATTACCTTTTCTTGACTCTGTTTGCCTCTGTTTTTTTAGCACTTGATGATGATCAATGAATGTGCTCTGTGTCTGTTAATACATGTACAGGCGTTTCATTTAATATCACATCCACAAGTTTCTCATTTTAAGCAATGCAATAATAAAGTTTTAATAAGAATCGGTTAATATCTATTCCATAAGTAAAATAAACAAAACTTATAAATGGTTTAAATAAAATTAGATGATACAATATATTAATTGTAGTAAAATGTGATATGCTCAATGTACATTAAAAATGCAATTGAAACCATATCATTTCCTTAAATCACAAGGTCTTCCTACTCTATATATACTTTCAACATCACCAAATAATGTGTCTCTATATTTCTTTCATCTTCTTCCTTGCAAACGCAATGTTTCATTCTAAATCAACAGATGTAAGAATGCTAATTTTATTCTATTGTTTACAAGTGTATTCCGACTTTTATTATTGCAACATCCATGTAAATTAGTATCATTCTTTATTGAATTTTTTTAAATACGTTTATGTTTATGTATTTTGTAGGTCATCAACAACCAAGAACAATCAAACACATCAAACGATGAAGTCAAAAATCAAGTTACGAAATCGGAGAATCGTCAAGAAGGACAAAAAAAACTAAGAGAGCTCCTTTAGCAACTCGCATGCCTATTTCCTTTAATCTTCGTGATGATGGTCATGTACGAAAAGTTTACGACAAATACGTTGGCATATCCGAAGGTAATTGCATATCTTATTTTTTAATCATTCCCAGAAAGCTCTTATTGCTGATGTCAAATATAAAACAACTTTGCTTTTATTTACGTAGATTACTACGACCATGGAGATCCTGCATTTGAGTTTATAGCATGTCACGCTTTGTTATGGGAAAATGAAGCGACAACATGAAACGCTAATCCGACAAACAAACCTTACAGTATATGCTGCGGCAAGGGAAAAATTAAACTTGATGCCCCACCTTCGACTCCAAAACCATTGCTTGACTTATTTATGAACGACGACGCCAAGAGCCAGAATTTCAAAAAGAACATCAGAACCTACAACAACATGTTTGCTTTTACCTCAATGGGTGGGAGGATTGATGATTCGATAGACAAGAAAGGACGTGGTCCTTATGTTTTTCGGTTACATGGACAGACTTATCATAGTATCGATAGTTTACTTCCTGAAGAAGGTGCTCCACCCAAATTTTCACAGCCCTATATCTACGACACAGAAAATGAAATAGACAATAGAGCAAAGGCATTAAGGTAATATGTATAACAGATTTACTTCTTTAGTATGTACACATTCAAAGACTGCTCCTGCTGTTTTCCTGCAATCTTAATCGTTTTTAATCCCAATACTGTTTTGATTCGCAGCTCTTCTTCTAAGACGTCTGCTCCATCAAACTCAAAGACTCCTGTCGATCGAAACATTATCAATCAAGTTAAAGATATTTTAGATGAATCAAGTGATTTGGTTAAAACATTTAGAAGGGCACGTGAGGCATACACAGAAGACAACGAGCAGAATATAAGAATAAAGCTGATTGCAAAGCGGGGCAAAGACGGACGCCAATATGACCTTCCAACTGGCAACGAAGTCGCCGGTCTTATTGTAGGAGACGTGGATGCTTGTGCAGAGGATCGGGACATTGTTTTGCAAAAGCGTGATGGACCTTTGCAGCGTATTAATATTTTCACCCTATGTACCTTGCTTTGCAATACCCTTTGTTGATGCCCCGTGCGCAAGATGGATATACTTTGGGAATTCCTCAAAAAAGTATCACTGGCCAACCGAAAACGGGAAAAAAGGACAAAACGGTTACTATGCGGGAGTGGTTTGCCTATCGAATTCAAGACCGACCGAATCAAGAGAATTTGTTTGTGCGTGGAGGTCGGTTGTTTCAACAGTTTCTTGTGGATGGTTTCACTATGGTTGAGACTGAGCGTTTATATTTCCATCGGTCCAATCAGTCAAAACTTAGATGTGATACGTACTCTAATATCCGTCGAAGCATTGCATCTCGAAACATCGACCCTACTCAGCTTGGAAAGCCTATCGTATTGCCTTCTTCGTATACTGGTGGACCAAGGTACATGCAGCAAAACTACATGGATGCCATAGCTTTGTGTAAGTGGTATGGTTGTCCAGATTTGTTTTTAACGATAACATGCAATCCTAATTGGCCTGAAATTGCACGATATATGCGCGAGCACAAGCTTTCATCTACGGACCGTTCTGATGTGCTTAATAGAGTTTTTAAAATGAAACTCGATCAGTTGATAAAGGATGTCAAAGAATTACATCTATTCGGACGCATTCAAGCAGGTAGTCTATTTATCTTTTATATACCAATTTTTACATTCTTTAACGTCTACTTGTGCCACATTGTTTAAAGTGTCAAATTTATATTCACTTGACACTAATTAATTGTATACAAAAAAATTTCAGCTGTGTATACCGTTGAGTTCCAGAAGAGAGGCCTTTTGCATGCACACATATGTTTGTTTTTGCATAAGGATGACAAGATTCCAAATGTTGAACAGATAGACAAATTCAAATCTGCTGAGATCCCAGATCCAAACGAGTACCCCAACTTGCACAAATTAGTTTCTGATTTTATGATGCATGGTCCTTGCGGTAATGATGAACCAAATCAGGTCTGCACCACAAATGGTAAATATACCAAACACTTTCCCAAAAAATTTGTACAACAGAGTTTGGTCGATTCGGAAGGCTACCCTGTTTATAGGCGACGTGACAACGGAAACTATATTGAAAAGAGTGGACACAAGTTGCATAACGGTTATGTTATACCTTACAATGCTACCCTTCTCAAACGTTATCAGTGTCACCTTAACGTTGAATGGTGTAATCAGACGGGGGCAATTAAATATTTGTTTAAGTATATAAACAAAGGACCAGATAGAGTCTCTGCACAGTTGTATGAACCAGGTACGATGGGAGAGCATCAGGAAACTGCTAAACCAGTTGACGAGATTAAGGCCTACTTGGATTGCAGGTATGTGTCGGCACGTGAGGCTGCGTGGAGGATATTTAGGTTTGAGATTCACTATATAACACCGCATGTTGAAAGGCTATCTTTTCACCTTGAAGGCGAGCAGCGAGTTGTATATGAAGAGAACTCTGATCTTCAAACAGTTATCAACAAGCCATCAGTAGGTGCATCTATGTTCGATGAATGGATGAAAATGAACCAGAAGTATCCTGCTGCAAGGGAACTTACTTATGCGGAGTTTCCTACAAAATTTGTATGGAATGCTCAAAACAGAATTTGGACTTTCAGGAAGAAATAATACGCAATTGGGAGAATTCATAGTGTTCCTATTTCAACCGGTGAGGCTTTCTACTGTAGGATGCTACTAAATTGTCAGAAATGATGTAGGTCTCACGCAGATATAAGAACCTGGGACAACGTGGTTTATCCTACTTACAAAGAAGCTTGCTATGCAGCGGGTCTCTTAGAGGACGACAAGGAGTACATTCAAAGTATTAAAGACGCATCCGATTGGGCACCGGCTGAACATCTACGTGACCTTTTTGTCACATTGCTCTCTCAAAAAGAGCTTCGAACACCTTTGACTGTCTGGTTAGAAACCTGGCATTTACTTGCACAAGATGTCGAATACAAAAGAAGCTTGATTTTGAAATTACCAGGTACACCATTTAGTATTTGATAAATATAATACATTAATACTTTTTTTGTTACTTAACCGCATAAAAAATATTACTCTTTTGTGCAGGCTTGCGATTGAGTGACGATGAAAAGAAAAATATTGCTTTGTTCTGGATTGAGCAGCTTATGCTATCCAGAGGAACAACATTGAGGCATTTTCCTGAGTTGCCATACCCAGATGAAAGATACATAACTCAGTTCGGTAATCGACTTATATATGATGAGACACATTATAACGCAACGCGAGTTGGAATCTGAATATAACCGCCTGTACACTGCTTTAACCAACAAACAGAAAGGCGTATATAAGACTATCATGACATCCGTAGAAACAGGTGGAGGAGGTGTATATTTTGTATACGAATACAGTGGTACTAGGAAGACATATTTATGGAAAACCCTTGTTGTTGCTATTAGAAGAAAAGGTGATATCGTCATAAACGTCGCATCAAGTGGTATTGCATCTTTATTGATGTCAGGTGGCAGGACTGCTCATTCAAGATTCCATATTCCTATCAATATTGATGAGACTTCTACGTGCTCCATCTGCCCTCAAAGTGATATTGCACCGTATTAAAGAAAGGGTTAATACATACAAATGTTACTGAAGTTTCCAAAAAATTTGAAAAAAGTTACTCAACTTTTTTTTTGTTGAATTAGGTTACTAAAGTTTCCAGTTCGAATAAGACAAAGTGATTTTCGAATAAGACAAAGTGACTTAATTCAAATTTTTTAGAAACTATAGTAACTTGGTTCAAATTTTGGGAAAACTATAGTAACTTGGTTCAAATTTTGGGAAACTATAGTAACCTAATTCAACAAAAAAAAAGTTGAGTAACTTTTTTCAAATTTTTTGGAAACTTCAGTAACATCTGTATGTATTTACCCTTAAAGAAATGCAAGCTAATTATTTGGGATGAAGCGCCAATGACAAATAAACTTTGTTTTGAGGCTTTGGATCGGTCATTGCGCGACGTACTACGTAAGACGAGGTTTGAAAGTTGTAACACGCCTTTTGGTGGGATGACAGTCGTATTTGGTGGTGATTTCAGACAAATTTTTCCAGTTGTTCCAAAAGGTTCACGACAAGACATTGTAAGTGCGTCATTAAAGCAATCGCATTTGTGGGATCACTGCACGGTTCTTAAGTTAATAGCCAACATGAGGCTAACTATTGGATGTCGCCCTGAAGATGTGAATGAGATACGTGAATTTGCTGAGTGGATACTAAAAATAGGAGATGGGAATATCGGAGATGCAGACGACGGAGAGTTTCCAATAGATATACCGAAAGATATTCTAATAGATGACTCTTCTGACCCAATAGCATCAATTGTAGATTTTACCTATCCAAACCTTTTGGATAACATAGATGATTCATCCTATTTTCAAGAAAAGGCCATTCTTGGTCCTACTAATGAAGTGGTCGACAGTATAAACGACCACTTGCTTCAGGCATTTCCAGGTGATGAAATGGTTTACCTTAGTTGTGATAGTGTTGATAGAACAGACCGTGGCACATCAATCGATGAATCTGTTTTCTCAACAGATTTTATCAATGGACTAAAGTTCTCAGGTGTTCCAAATCATAGGTTGGTGTTAAAAGTTGGTGTACCGATAATGTTGCTCAAGAATATTGACCAATCAAATGGACTGTGTAACGGAACGCGGCTTCAGGTTTTACGCTTATCACGGTCTTCTATTCAAGCACAGATCATTAATGGGACACATTTTGGAAACAAGGTAATCATACCACGATTGAGAATTACTCCATCTGATAAACGTTTACCTCTAAAGATTGTGAGGAAACAATATCCCATTTCGGTGTCATTCGCAATGACAATAAACAAAAGCCAAGGGCAATCGCTTTCAAAAGTGGGATTGTATCTGCCACGTCCTGTTTTCACACATGGACAGCTATATGTGGCTCTTTCACGTGTCAAGAGCAAAAAAGGTTTGAAGATTGTTGTTTCAGATGCGGATGGTAACCTATCAAACACTACTACAAATGTTGTATATAAAGAAGTTCTTCAAGGTTTATGATCACACGTTGAGCATGTATGTATAATATACAAATGACATGTTTTGTCGTATTTATCTTATTTTCACTTATTATAACAACCAACAATATTTAGCTTACTTTTCTTTTTTACTTATTAGTTGCTCACGGTATGGACCTTTTTTGCAAATGGTAGAATTTTCACCACGTGAATTTGTTTCTCAAGACAAACATATTCGAAACCAACAGGCAATCAACGTTTATTAGACACATATTTACAAGAATTGTATTACATACTTTGTCACACTTATAACTTATTTTTTGGTTAAAAGAAAATATTATATCGTTTACGTACGTTGTTCTTTCTCATTATATTCACGTACTAATCATTTCTTGCACAAAATCCCTCTAAAACCCCGTGGATGCCACGGGTCTATAAGCTAGTATATATAATAAACAAAGCTTTTTTTAAAACTTGACACCTCATTAATGCCATGTTGGCAAATAAAGCCACCTCACTAATGCCACCTCATAAATGCCACGTCATCTATTATATTCAATCGTTTACTGGTGGTCCGTCCATCTCTTCTTGTGTTTGACTTAAACTTTATAACTGTAACGTCAAAGTTATATGTTTGGATATTTTTAATTTTTGTTTGTTTTGTTATAAATATACTTAAATTTTGACAAATTGAATTAGCAATGTTTCAAGATAAATCCAACTGAAGATTGAACTTCAACGTGTCAACTTTGCGCTAACTGAGATTTGGTTTGCTTTATTCCAAAAACTTCAGGTGAAACAATTGCTTCATTGTTTTTAAACTACAAAATGCATATGTTTTGTTTGTAATGAATTTGAAGTTGACATTGGTATATTGAATCCTTTTATGGGATGTTAGTCAAGTAATTTAACAAGTGTGTGAAAGATGTTTGATGAAATGTCTTAAAAGAGTTTTACTTAACATGTATGAATAATCACTTATGCTCAAGCAACTTTGGTTTTGAAGGTTATTACTTGGATTTAATTGTTTAGTCAATGTTTAAATATTTTGTAAACATAATAAATTCCTATGTTTTAATGATTTATGTGTTCATAGTTAGAGCTAAAGAAATCAAGGATTCAACAAGATTTTGTTCTCATTTAGTTGCTTTGATACAATGTTAGGCTCTCACGTAGCTATTTTGGTGTAGGGCATGTGATTGTTTTTCTCAAGCCAATGCACTTTCATGTTAATGGTACGAGGCTTAATGAATTTAAATGGTCCTGGTGTATTCCATCTCTTTTGCCATATTTAGTAGCATTTGGTACATGTGAATTAACCATCATATAAAAACCAGGAAATGAGTTTGTTGAAATCTACAATATATAACCTCTTAATAACGTTTCTCTTTCACTGCAGGTTCTGAAAACCATACGCGAGTCTTGTGGTACCCTGATGTTGTTGCATATCTTTAAAGTCATTGTGATTTTGGGGATGTGAATAATGTTGTACAGGTAAGAACCATATGCGCTACAAGGAGTTTCTAAAAAATAATTATATACGACCAATTTGAAAATGTTTTTATGGGGTTTTATGTGTAATTGATTCAAAATTAAGTGTGTAACGGGTCAAATGAGTGGCAAGTTACCCAAAGTTTACTTTTACCAAACACACTATATATTGTTCTATTCAAAAAATGACCCATGAAAGACACATATTCTGACCCAATATTTGAGCAATTGGTTACCTTCTAAAATGAAATATACAATGTATATCTTTTAGTAACTTTACCCCTTCACTGAATGTTTGAAAACCATGTGCAAGTCTTGTGTTCCACTGGTGTTGTTGCATATATAACATATTCCAAGCAGTTTTAGGTGTGAAGAGTTTAATCTCAGTTGGTTAGAATGGATCTATGATAAATAAAACAAAACAATAGCTTTGTTGAGTGACTATGCCCACCAGTTGAACAAGGCGTTAGGTGATTGACAAAACTTGTGCCATGTTGTCATCATCCTACAGTTCATGAAACACAAGATCTATAATGTTTTTTTCACAATACCAACACATGTGAACATGAATTATTTGAGAAAAAAAAAATAAAAAAAAAAAAAAAAACAAAAAAAAAAAAAAAAAAAAAAAAAAAAAAAACTTTTTACGTTATATTTTCAAACTTTCTATAAGCCACCCGTGATTTATCACGGGTTTATAAGCTAGTATATATAATAAAAGAAGGTTTTTTTGAAATTTGACATGTCATTTAATCCATGTGTCACTCATGCCATGTCATTAAAGCCATCTCACTAAAGCCACATGGCATTGTAAAATTACCTTACAGCCCCTAAATTGAATTATACGGAGTAATTGTTTGACTCAATTAATTATTTTTGTTACACATACCATATTAACTATTCCTTTTTCAAATCTTATTAATTAATTCCACATATTTTTCAGATTTTAGAATCGTCTCTCTTATTCAAATTTTACTTTCAATTTCAAAATTTTATTGTTGTCTAGAATCCTCTCAAGTTGCATGTAAGTCTACATATTCTTGGTTTTGATTTTAATGATTATTTGATCGTAGACAATGAGAAAAATGAAATTAGCCTTGATATTTTAATCTATCATTAGCAGGTATGTTTGCCGGTCCCAATGTCGACAATTGGTATGGATTTTTGTGTTTGTATTAGTCAAAGTCAATATGTTGTAGAACACGTTAACATAGCATTCTTATTAATTTGAAATTTTGAACTTTTTTTAATCGGTGTCTTTAGAGATGATGTTAAAAAGAGATTCAATAGTGTGAAGGCATACACAAGTTATTGATTTAATGACATGGTTGCCAAAGATGATCAGAGAAAAGACCATTCTATACAAATTTGTTTTGGTAAGTAAATTTCTTCTGTACCTTATTGATTTGAGTTGGTTTTTGGTGCCGAATTTGTTAGATGTGATAAATGCAGGATCATGGGTGGATATGTCCTTTTACATATATCGTGAAAAATGGTCCAGTCGATGGCCCGAAGTGCTTAAACGAGATAAATATTAAACAACTTGCGTGCAAGGGTTGTCACTAACATTTCGTTGTTTAACACCGGTCACTTGTGTTCCTGAGGTTAGTATAAGTTCGGGCTAATAGCATAACATACAGCATTTGAATATATTTCCGTAAACTTAAGAACATGTTAACTTGAAATTTGAAAATGGTTGGGGGTTGGCCTTACTATACTTTCTCCGTTTTATTAGTTTGTTGAATTGAATTTAGTATCGTCTTTTTAATTTACTCACAAAATTAAAATGGTCTGTTGGTAGGGGCGAGCCGTTGTTTTCCACCTCGAAACTTATAGTGATGTAAAATGTCAGGCCGTTTTACGATGCTGTTTTCCCCTTTACCTAACATAATGGACATAATTGTTTCATTCTTATGCTCCTTTTACGTTATTTGACTATTATATATTCTCATTTAATATTATTTTGGTTTATATTTTCAGGTAAGTTGAACATTCTACATGTTCTAAAGCTTACAGGCTTAATTTACATGCACAAGGTTTACCGGATACCAAATGAAAACAAATTGTGGTGCCCTTTTGCTTGGCATGAATGTAAAAAGGACAATGGTTCATGTATGTAGTTAATTTACGATCATGTTATACAAGTTATATTTGATGACCATCATATGAAACATTTCTTAACATTTAACATATGACATTTAATATATCATAATGTTCTAATCTCTTGGCATTTAAATATTCTTTTTAGGCTCAGTGAAGCATCATGTATGCATGTATACTGTGTTAAGTAAAGAGTAATAGTAATATGCATAGGCGTGTCCTTTTCTTTAAATTGTAATATCCATTTACAATTCTGAAATTGCAGGTCTATAATTGCAGTCCTTAAAATTACAAGTCTATACAAATTTTCGCTTTTTGTTTCAAGATCAACATCTTTTACATAGTTGAACAATGTTTATTTCAGACTTTTTTAAGCCACCCGTGATAAATCACGGGTTTATAGGCTAGTTATAGAATAATCATAAATGCTTTATATATGGGAGGTGATTTGCACACTCCATTAAATGATTTGCACACTCAAATTGTTTATGTCTTTAAATTTATACCATTACATCACTTTTAGTTATATTTGGTATAAATGTCAAAACACAAATAATTAGAGTGTACTAATCATTTTATGGAGTGTACAAATCACCTCCTTTTATATATTAGTAGAGATAGATTTGAAATGTATATTTTTTCATGAAAAGCATGTTAATTGTATGATCATACTTCTGTTTCTTTCTAAAGGAAACTAAGTTAGCGTTATAACACTATTCTATAAACTTAATTTGAATGATCAAAAGCTAAATGAAAGTTCTTAAAAAAAAACATAAAAAACCAAGAACTGAATGTCACATATTTTAATGTAGTGTTGTATGGTGACTAGCTTTGTAGCATCTATGTTTTAGTCCAATTAAATATCAATAGTTTTATATGAGTAAGTTTTTTTTTTTTTTTTTTTTATTTTTTTTTTTTTATATCCAATTATAACTATAGTATAAAAGCCGCGTACTATTTACCATAGACTTCTTAGCCCTTTAGGTTTAGGTAAGCCCAAACCCGCCAAAAATAATATCTAGCGAAAATTACTGTTACCCTTATACACTCATACTTGTCTTGCAGTGCCCAACATTTTCCCACTTTACATATATACCCAAGCATCTCGCGTATCATTGTACCCGTGGCTACCCGAGATTACGTGGCACAATCTTATTGGTCGAAGAAAAAAAAATTAAAGATCTCGCGTATATATTTTCCCGGGCATACCCGAGATTCAAAAAAAAAAATAATAATAATAATAAAATAAGATCTCGCGTATATATGTAGCAATTGTACCCGAAATGCTAAATTTTTAATTTTACAACTTTTTAAAACTTACAAAAAGCTACCCTTTAACTTTTTAATAATTACAACTTTTTTATATAACAAACTTTATTCGTCAAATATTTAGTAAATATCATTCGAATTCTTTAATGATAAAAATATCGTTGCGAAGAGCTCTAAATTACGAACAAAACAAGCCTAATATTAACATGCTTTTGACGTACGTACGATTTTATAAAAAATGTTGAAGTTTGTTTTATATATATATTTATTTATTTAAAAAAAAAATTCAAAACACACTCTTAAACCACATGGGCCAAAGACGTACAAAATTCTATAAAATAAGAATATCGTTTAGAAATAAAAACGTAAATTTTATTTATGAATGTTTACGTTTTTATTTCTAAACGATATTCTTATTTTATATAATTTTGTACGTCTTTGTCCCCTGTATATATATATATATATATATATATATATATATATATATATATATATATATATATATATATATATATATATATATATATATAATATACATATATATATATATAAAAAACAAACTTCAACATTTTTTATAAAATCGTACGTACGTCAAAAGCATGTTAATATTGGGCTTGTTTTGTTCGTAATTTAGAGCTCTTCACAACGATATTTTTTCATTAAAGAATTCGATAGATATTTACTAAATATTTGGCGAATAAAGTTTGTTATATAAAAAAGTTGTAATTATTAAAAAGTTAAAGGGTGCTTTTTGTAAGTTTTAAAAAGTTGTAAAATTAAAAATTTAGCATTTCGGGTACAATTGCTACATATATACGCGAGATCTTATTTTATTATTATTATTATTTTTTGAATCTCGGGTATGCCCGGGAAAATATATACGCGAGATCTTTAATTTTTTTTTCTTCGACCAATAAGATTGTGCCACGTAATCTTGGGTAGCCACGGGTACAATGATACGCGAGATGTCTGGGTATATATGTAAAATGGGAAAATCTTGGGCACTGCAAGACAGGTACGAGTGTATGCAGGTAACACAGTAATTTTCCCTACCCACTTTCTCATTTGCCCTAACTCCAACTGATAAACCGACACCGAAAAACCTGTCCGGCGAAATCGATCCGCTCCGAAAATAAAAGATATATAGTGATCTTTGTGAGTGCAAGAATAGTACCATCTACAGGAAATTAATATTTTAATCCAAGTGCTGTTGTGTGATTGCCATTTGTTATGATCTACAGAAGCTGAGTTACATGGAGCCACATGTTTTTGTGTGAGAAGATAAATGTGGGTTCTGGATTCTTCATAGTTGTAAAATTACCTTTATCTGTCTCTCCTGCTCTTTCATCTCTCTCTAGCAATATCAGGTTTCTTTAGCTAGGTTTCTTGGAGCCACATGTTTTTGTTGGAGCGATGTTGAAATGGATTTTGGTGTTTGGAAGCGGTAGAGGAGAAATGGATTTTCTAGTTTTTCAAGGTAATTTTGGATTTTTTGTTTTAATTTTTTTTGTGTTCGATTAGTGATATAATTCTTTTTTTTTAAAAAAAATTGTGCAAAAAGAGGAAATTTAGACTGTTTGTGTAGTCAATTTGATTGTACCGTTTTTTATTTGTTGGGTAATAATTGGTTTTAGGTGACTAGAGTATCTCGAGAGGAAACCGAAACTGTGATGGGTGGATATGATTTTACTTATGTATTAAACTTCGTACTACAATATATTAATAACACATACTATCTATTAAACTTAGTACTACAATATATTAATACCACATACTATGTTTATTGCTACTCGCATTTCATTGCCTTACTTTCAAAATGTTACTGCCATTTTATGCTTGGTAAGCTATTTGTTATATGTAAGTTGGAAATTGTACATGCCATTTGTGGTGATTTTATTGTAATTTTTCTAATTGGATAATAATAGATCAACAGTCGTATTTGGTCAAAAAAAAAAATACGCTAACTGATAAAACAACATGTCGTTACCACGACATGAATATTTTTTGCGCTTTCTTTTCTTTACTTTAAGCAAAACTACCTGTAAAAAAAACCATAATACAAAAGATATGCAATACAAAATTACACACGTCCATAAATATTCTAAAACCGAAAAATAAAACTACCAACAAAACACTCCCGCCACAACACGCAAGCCTTTTTATTCCTTTAGTCTTTCTTTCAAGTTGCAAGAGCTGAATTTGGATGAACCGTTGGTATGTAACTACCATTCTGTTAAGCACAATGAGTCATGCTACGCTATTGGACTTTGGTCTATGTTCGTTCATATATCTATCCCAGCTACATCCAATATACATAATGCACAATAATATTACGGAAAATGCCCCGCAGCAACGCGCGGGTAAGCCCACTCGTTGATATACATTTACCCGTTTTATTCATCTGATATAGATATTGATAGATGAACTAGAACTAAATGGATATTGATATGGATATGAATGACATATAATTAAATGGATGTGAATATGGATGCGGCTCTACCCGATCCATATCCGATCCATCGCCGTCCCTATCCGGATGTACACTAGCATTCTTATATATTCTACTTCAGTAAGTCTTTTCACTATCTAGTTACCATAAACTATACATAGAAATCAAGAAATGCTAAACACATATATAGCGAAAGATAGAACAACCTAATCCATTTGATCTACATGTTCTTTCTTAACTTTTTATATATTTAAACACCTCTTATAGACACACCAACTTGATTAATTGAAACTAAAATAAAATGAATAGTCTTAAATATTGGAATAGGGGTCCAAGTCCATGGAACTCGGAAAGCAAGTGTCGGCAAGCTTGATTACACGCATCACGGAACCAAAAACTATAAAAAGTTAAAAACCCTTTATTTGAAACCATTCATGAAAGTAGTTATTTTAGTATCATTGTTATCCAAACCATTTTTTCATTAATTGTGTAGTACCGTATTGGACCTATGTCTTAATAACCTTTTAAAAAGTTTATAAAATTGCCTCCTATATAGTTATTAATTCTTAAACCTTTTCATATTATGAACCTATTCTCACTATGGATAAAATTTTTAAAATTTATAAATTGTTCTAACATAAATGATAATAAACACTTCTTGGACCTCTCCAAAATCTTAGACCTTTTCATGCCACCTAGACAAGTGATTCTTCATTATGGTACACAAAATCTTGGACCTCTTTATAAGTTTTTTGACATATTCTTGAAACACAATAGTAGATGCTCTAATATTCATAGGCATGAAATGTTGTAGACTTGTAGTTAACTGGACCGATCTTTTAGTTGTATTAATTATTCGATTTTATTGCTTCACGAGTTTAGGTTTAACCGGACCGTATTTCATTTACATCATTTCAACATGTAGTTTTTAATGCTATAATATCATTGTTTCATTACATAAATGATAAGACATCTAATATCCACAAAAACGAACGAATTTCAAAGGCCAAATTGCATATATATCCTTCCCAAAGTGAATAATTGCATATATATCTTTTGTACAAGTTTTTGATGCACATAATAAAATATTTTTTATGCATGCTTTGAATATATATATGCAATTTTGCATTTTCAAAAGCATATATATGCAAAAGCTCCGAATTCAAATTATATTAAGTACATAAAAAAAATCTAACAGTTTTTAAGATTCGATTTGATATTCCATTTTCCGTAAGCCCAAATGCATCTTTGGTGTCCTACAAAGTATTCTTATGAGAATTCCTTGCAGTTATCTTCTATTTTTCAAAGTACTCTCATGAGAATTCCTAGCAGTTACAGTATCTTTTATGTTATATGTAAATATTAACATACAAATTTATATTTTGTGACATAAGTAAGATAAAAGCAGATAAAAAGTCCTAAAAATATTATAAACAATGTTTGACGCACAAATTAAAAGGACTTTATGAAATATAGACTTTTTTTATTTAAAATAAAGTATTGTGTTTGATTGAAAAAGTTTATTAAAGCTTTTGAAAGAATAAATTCCTTTAAACTCTTAAAATAAAAAGCTACTTTTAGTAGTTTTCGAAAACTAAAGCACAATGCACCATTTGTGTTACAGGTATAAGTTACAGGGTCACATCAACTTTTTTATACATATGATAAATCACAAATCTTATACTAACATAATACAAACTAACCTCCCTCGTAACCCAGGGTGATGGTTAAACAAAAAAAAAATGTACGTATAAGTAGGGGTGAGCATGGTGCGGGTTAATGCGGTTTTTAGTAAAAACCAACCCGCATCCACAATTGCGGTTTTTAAAAAATGAGAATTCACATCCGCGCGGTTTTGCAGTTTCGGTTTTTGCGGTTTTGCGGGTTTTTGCGGTTTTTTGGGTTAAACTTTTTTTTTTTTTTTTTTTTTTTTTTTTTTTTTTTTTAATTTTTTTTATTTTATTTTGGTATATATTTATTATTGAATAAATATATCATAAGGTTAAATGATGGGTTGAAACATATATATAAAATGTTGTGTATTAGTATGAAATTATAAATCTATACAATAATAAAAGTCGAATGAGATGAAAATTTTTATAAACTTCGATGATAAATTGAAAGAAAAATAAAACTATATTATCTAAAAACTCAGATATAATTAACCATTAAATTGTGTTTGAAATAATTAATTAAAAAAGTATAAACAAAAGCATTTTATCATAAAAAAATTATAAATATTATCTTGTTATTTTAAAACAATAAAAAAGAAATATTTGAATATGACGGAGTGGTGCGGTACGGTTATTTTTGTGCAGTTTTTGGGTAAAAACCCAACCCGCACCGCAAAATGCGGTTTTTCTATTTTCAAAAACTGCATTGCCGGTTTTTGTTGTGGATCATTTTTTGCGGTGTGGATTATGTGGTTTTTTTTGTGGTTTGCGGATTGCGGTGCGGTTCCTTCTCATCCCTACCCTACATATAAGTCATGCGCCATTCCTGTGGCTTAATTAATAGCCTATATATAACTGATTGTGGAGTGTGGTGACTCTAAGCCATTGTACCCACTAGATACCCACAACACCGTGTGTTTTTGACGTAACAAAAATTTTCATACAAACCCTAAAGTTTGCTAAACGATTAATAGCAAAAGCACATTTTATTTTAATAATTACATTGTCCAAATTTGTTTTGGTATTCAGCTAAAGTATCCTTTCAAAAATGCCAAAAGCACCTGTTGAAGTAATTTCTTGCAATCACTTCGGACAAATGAAGGAAGCCTTTCGGTTGAACTGGATGAGGGTTCTTTCGAAGGCTTGTGCATCGATCCCTTCGGTCTCCAAAGATCCTTCGGTATCTGCACACAACAATACGCGTTAGGCTCGCCCCGGGTGTTATCCCAGGACCCACCTCCGGCGTGAGAGTAAGTATCGGATATACCGAAAGGCTATCAACAGTAATATAGTAAAATGTGTGTGGTAAAAGTCCTGTGAAAGTAGTAAATGGGCTGGGTATTTATAGTACCCAGCCTTGGTACCTGTAATGGCGGCGCCGGATTTTCTAGGAACATATCTTAGACATAATCCCGTGAATCATGAGATTATGTCTGCTGCTGTCATCTGTCAAAAGGTAATGCCATTTGTCCTATTGTTGACAGTTGTTTTATCCGAACGATCTAGGTGCCTTCCGGCCATTGCCGGATGGTTTTGCTTCTTCCGGCGTCCGGACAAGTTAGGCCGTCCGGACACATACGCCAACATGTCCCCCCCCCCAGTATCATAATATTGGTTTCACCGATAGTGTGATACTCTGAAAAATTTGAAGTCTGATTCTACTAATTCCGAAAGGCCTAAGACATTCGGGATCCGATGAGTTGATTCCATGCATAAACTGCCAAAAACCATTATTACCTCTTTTTAAGGATAGCCGTCATTTTTATTGGGGTTTTAAGATGTCGCCACATGCACACGCGCGTATCGCACGAGTGAGGAGGTGCCACCTCACCCGCTGACAAGGCACGTCGTTTCATATTCTTTCTTTTTGCCTATAAATAGCGTCATTTCTACGGATTTTTTACCACTGTAATTTCCTATTCTGACAAACTTTCCGTAGCATCTTTCCGAGAGGTTCATTTCTTCTTAATCCAAGCGACTTTATTTTGCCATTCGGTTAACCATGTCGAATTCTCCCTCCTCAATTCATGAGGAAGACACCCAGGAGCCCGGGGGGTTCCTTCCTAAGTTCGATGTTCAAAAGTACACCTCCCAAATAAGCGAGGAAGATTTATATATGGTGACGTCGGACGCGGGTATACCGGAGGATCTGCATCCGAGGTTACCTCCGGCACACATGACGATGGATCAATTGCCGGGCGATGCCATTGGTTTGTACGTGGAGTATTTTTACGAGGGTGGTCTTAGCGTGCCGTTCTCTACTTTTTTGCTGGATATCATCAGATATTACAAGGTACATATCTCCCAGCTGGTGCCGCTAGTCTTACACCGTGCCACGCTTTTCGAGGTGTACAGCCGAAGCCTGGACGTCGTTCCCACCACTTCCTTATTCCGGGCCTTCTATAAATTGAGTAAGCAAGGTCACTGGTTTTCTTTCGAGAAACGAAGTGGTAAGGAGGAGAGGGTTTGTTTCCGGGAGATTCTGACCGGACTGAAGGGTTGGAAGAATGAATTTTTCCTGATAGATAGACGGGCGATCCCCTTTGCCATGCCCTGGAGGCATCATGATTCTGATATTTCGGATCCATATCCGAGTGGCGATTTCAGTATTGCGGATGCCGAGAAGCTGGCCGCAAATATAATTGATCTTATCCCGATTCCCAAAGGTTTTCTTTATGCCGTAGGGCTGACCTCGCATTGGGAGCATCCCGGCCACCGTGCCGTGCTAGAGGACGCCGAGGGCAAAGGTATAACTTTGTACCCCTTGTCTTTGTTTCCCTAGGTGACTTGTGTTAGGTATGTTTGTTCCTAACTGTTTCGTGCTCTTTTCCCTTTTGCAGTTGTACCGATGTCCGAGTACTTGATCAACCCTGAGGTCCGCGAGGGTGTTTCAATGGTCAAGGGTGATGAGTACCGTGAGGGTGAATCTCACGAGTTGCACGTGACTTTTCCTGCTCCTTCGAATGCCGATATACCGGAGAAGACGGCCGAGGAGACGAGGGTTGAGAGTGCTGACGCACGGGTCTTGGAAGCCAAGCGTAGAAAACAAAAGCAGACCGTCACCCGGGATGCTCTGAAAGCCCAGAGGGGAGCAGGGGTTAAAAAGGCGTGAGTGCGTGTTCAACATGGTGAGGGTAGTAGCGGTGCGCCCCATCCGGCCAAGAGGTGTAGACCAACAGAGACTCCCGTGGTGGATTTGGAACCCGATTCACCGGAGGTCGAGATCATCCCGAACCCTACCCCCATCCGGTCACTTCGTCCGGAAGACATCGGGAGTCGACCGGAAGGATCAAGTTTTGCCTCCCGAACTGCTGATGTTGGTAAGTCGTCTAACTGCGTTTACCTTGCGCTTCTCTCATTCCCCTTCACTTCTTTGATAATGATTATGTTTTTCTCCTTTCAGGGGGTTCTTCTGTAGCGGCTTCTGGACGTGGCAAGGTTAGAATCACGGCCGAGGGTGATCCGGCAGCGGTGTTTGTCCCGGAATGGTCAGTCAGAAGAGGGGATCGTTTGAATAGAGGGGCTGTTTGCAAAGATTTGATGATGAACCTGCCCACTCCCCGAGAGGAGTTTTATTTTCGAAGCTTAGGTGACTCGGAGGCCATTCAGAGAGGCTGGGTACTATTGGGTCGTGGTGCGGCCGCTCATTCGGACATTCTTGGCCGGCATGAGGCCCTTCTTGAAGAGTATAAACAATTACATCGCACCCATGAGGAGTGCGAGGATGCAGCTCAAGAGGCAGAGGAGCTTCGGAAGTTGAAACATGAGCATGCGAGCTGTATGGTAAGGGAATCGGATCTGAAGGGTCGTCTCTCTCAGTTGGAAAAGGCGAGAGATGAAGGGAGGAGGGTTTCTTCAGACCGAGTCAAGGCCTTGAAAGCTGAGTTGAAAGATGTTAAGGACAAACTTGCTATCGAGGAGGGAGAAAGTTCTAAACTGTACAAGGAAAGGACCGACCTGGCCGTTAAACTAGGCCAAACGGAAACCGAACGTCAGAAGCTGGTGAAGGAGTTCATTCCGGAGGTGATTCGTCGGCTTCTGAATAGTCACGAGTACAAACAATGTTTGGCCGAGCCTTTTAGTTTGTCCTCCCAGTCCGGGTTCTTAGAGGCTGTCTTCGTGGGTCGTAAGCCGGAGGATGTGGCCAAAATTGTGGCCGAGACAGATGATCTGGATGTGGAAGCGAACAAAAAGTTCGACCCTTTGTATGATGGACTCTTTTCTGCGGAATATCCGTACGTTCGAAAGGTGAGCAGTGCTGCGGATAGACCTCTTTCAGAAATAACGGGCCTGATTCCTGATCCTGCACCAAATGATCCCTCCACCGAAGGTCCCTCTGTTGAAGAAAATTGATATGTGTTAAATTACACATATCTTTTACCCGATAAAACGGACCTAAAAGACCAAAAACTGATCAACTATGCCAAAAATATTGTGTTTTTGTGTTCTGTGCATGTGCAGGTATCGGATATGAAAAATGGACAAAAAGAAAGACAAAACGGTAATCACCCGAGCACTCTATTGGAAAGAACACCAAATTACAAGTCCAACGGCACGAGGCAAGAATTATTTGGAGCAAATGCTAAGCTAAAGTGAAGATTAATAAAGATAATTTTGAAGATTATGTGCTAACAAAAATTTATTAATGAAAGCTCAACATTATTGTAAAAGATAAAGTTCAAGCTCAAGTGAGCTTCAAAACACGAGCCCAACAAGAATTATTTTGGATCCATACTTGAAGATAAGGGCTGACGTAGTGAATGGCTGAATGCTATATAATTGAAGACTGCATCAAAAAAGAGGAGAGCAGTAGAGTAGCAGCCAACAAAACAATAGAGTAGCCGCATATATATTTTTCGCTTCGTTCTTTCGAGTCTTCATTTGATATTTACTCCTCCGTATTTAATACCATTAAATTCTTTTATTTTTGTTCTCTTTGATATCACTATATCAGTAGTAGCCATTGAATGGCATATCTCATTGTTTCTATTCTTCATTTTTTTTTTTCTTTCTTTCCTTCGTTATTTTTTTTCTTTTTCTTTTTATAGATTAGATTAGTTTAGATTTTAATTTAAGTTTAATCTTTAAATCATGTAAGGATCTTTATTTAAAGTAAGGGTTTAATCATTATTAGTTTATGTTTATGATATATTAATCTTAAGCCTTTATTTTAATATTTTAGTTAATCATTTTTTTTACACTTAATCACTATTTTTACCTTCTCTAATCAACTTTTTATATAACTTTCTTTTATAAAATTCTTAGTTTTATGTTTTTAAGTTATAAAGTTTCAAACTTTTTATAAAAATATAATTTTTAAATCATTTTCTTTTATAAAGTTTGCATTCTTTTTTAGTTTTTAATTAAAGATTAGTAGTTTTTAGAGTTAAAGTTGAGTAATTTATTGCTTCAAGTGATGATTGAGAGTGTGATTATGGAGCAATCAAGAGGAGATTATGGGTATTGAGCTTGTAGATTGGGTTTTATCGGTTTATCTAGAGTTCTTATTGTCCGCATTCTTGATCTTGGTGACTTCTAATCCTTTTTCATTTATCTCTTTAATTATTTTGCATGATTAGTTTTATTATTAGTTTCATCATTATGTTTGTTTTAATGCGTAATTTAGAGTAGTTTTATTGATGCTTGTTTAGACGGTGATTACCTTTAGTTTTGATAATTAATATATTTGCGTATTTGTTTTTGCTAGCTTAATTAATATGAGTAGTGAGTAGATTTATATATGTTTGTTAAGTGGTGGTGATTTGAGACTTAAGAGTGAATAAGCTTAGAAATTGTTGGTCAATAATCTTTGGTTACTTGGATTGATTTTTGGTTGTTTTAACGGGCAAAAGCCGTTAAGGTAATTGATTGAATCTAGTAATTTTACCTAGATAAAAAGAAGTGTTTTCAATATAAACCAACGTTGTGAGAAAATATTCCTTTTTAAAACGGGTATCAACGGTTGTTAATTAACAATTTTCGGATTATTTTTAGATCTTTTTTAGTTGGTTGTTTTAACGGGCAAAAGCCGTTAGGATAATTGATTATTTAGATCTAATAATTTTTACCAAGAAAAATAGTTGTTTTCAAAATAAGCCAACGTTATGAGAAAATAATTTATTTTGACGGGTATTAATTAAAAAAGGCTTAAAATGAATATTCACAATTAATGAGCTTTTCACCACTCTTGACAAGCATATATTTTAATATTATATTTTTAGCTTTATTCTATTATAATTAGTCGTAGTCTACTTTTAAATAGTTTAAAATAGTTGTTTTAAAATATTTTTAATTTTTATCTTAAAACCAAACCAAAAACAAACGGCAATCAAGCATATTAAAACGATAAACACAAACGTAATTTTCAATTCAAATCTCGCCGTGGAATACGACTCCGGAAGATTTAATTATCATTTTTCCTCAAGTGATTATTTTTTCTAACGGGAATAAAAATTTTAAAACTGCCCTGTATCTACCGCTATCAGTTTTTGGCGCCGCTGCCGGGGAAGATTGAAGTGAGTTCGTGATTTCGTTCGTCGAATCGTGTTTTTGAAGACCCTTCCTCGGAAGTTATCGTTTTTATAAAAAATAAAAATACAAAAATATAATAATTAATAAAAAAAAAACACTTTTCCTAAAGTGTTTTCACCATTAATAATACATCCTCGGTCTTCCGTTGAAGGAGGGCGGTTGTAAACCATTCCGAATAAACAACAAAAGAGATCGTGAAGTTGAACGTTTCTCGGATTATTTCTTTACTACAACCTAATTACGGGGTTTAAGGAAGTCTTGACATTAAATTGCAGACTGAAGAGAGATCCATTCTTCTCTCCCGCCACGCTGCGCGTAGTTTTGAAAGAAACGAGTACGGTTGATAAAACGATCACCAAAAAGATAATAATTTTTCCTTAATTAAAAATCCAAAAAGATTTTTCTTTTCAAATTTATTTTCCATTTTTCTTTTGAGATTTTCCATGTTTCTAAATTTAAAAATCCAAAAATATTCTTCTTAATCCTCTTATCCGTTTGATTCTTTATCTCTATCCCTCTATCCGTTTAATTCCTCTTCTTCATGTCTTCATCTTACCCGTATTCTTGTGAATGGTGTGGGGGTCCTCCAAATGGCGGGAATTGTTCCGGTTGTAGCATGGTGGAATCGGGAAACGGGTTTGTCTATGACCAAAATCCTTATTCTTACCATGAAACAACCGACTTTTTTAACCAGCCCCCACAACATCAGATGGAGACATACTGTTGTGAATATTGTGGAGGTCCCCATTATGGTTCTGATTGTCAAACCGAGAACATGCACTATGAGCATATTCCTTATAACAATCTTGACTTATCCGGTTTTGACCAACCTTCACAATACACAACCCCTCATGACCTTCTTCTTCAAAGGTTTTTAACTACTAGAGCTGAACAGATAAATGCTCAAAATCAATTCAACATGAACCTTCTAGCTGAAATAAATCGTCTTCAGGAGAGGATTCTTATAACTCAAAAACAAGATCCTCCTGTTGACTCATCCTATCACGAAGAGAGGGAAGCGTCTCGATCAGTAGAGAACCTTCATTGTGCCAATATGACATTCGCTTATTACGATGATTCCGATGATGACGAGGAGAGATTTGTTCCGGTAACCTTCCCTCAAATAGCACCCGTCTTTCCTACCGTAGAACCCGAGGACTCTCTAAAAATGGGGGACGAGCATCTCGACACTATTCCAGCAACGGAATCAGACAATGTTGAGAACCTCGTTCCAATCCCAAGTGAGTCCGAGGAAATATCCGACGATGAAAATGATTTTCAATCTTATGGAGATTCCCTTGACGTTTCCGAAATTACTTCCGGAATTTTCTCTAACCCTCTTTTTGAATATAATGAAGAGTACACTTTCAGTGTAGTTAATCCTCTTTTCGACGAAGGGTTAGAGGACGTTGAGGGCGAGGAGGATCTTCTTTCTAATCTTGATGAGCCCATACCGGAAGTCACAGATTCTCCTCGTATTCTCGAATCTCTTCATGAGGTGTTCTCAGAAAAAAATCACTCATATCATACCTCCGCCGGAGTATGATTACTTTGCTATTGATGAAGATCCCGACCCGGGGGGAGGTAAACTCTATCATAAGAGTTTGCTTGATGATGATATCATCCCAACCCTCCCTCCCGAGGTTTTCAAGAGCTTTAATGATGAAGAATGGATCCCCATTCTAATTATGATCTTTCTTCCTTTCTTCACCTACTCGGTGATTTCTTCTATCCTTCACTCCTTCGGGAGTGAAGACACCATCTTTGACCCCGGCATTTTCTTTTCTATCTAGAGCCGCGGGTATCTCATCGGAGTGGAACTTTCGTATGCTTCAGTGTTTATCCAAACATCTTGAATGAAAGTCCGATGGAGATTATTTCTTCCACATGCTCCCCCAAGGACAATTAAATTCGGGGTCGAGTCAAGCTCATGTGACTCGGTTACCAAAAACAAGCGCTTCGTGGGAGGCACCCCATGCTTATCCATCTATCTTCTTATCTATTTTCTAATAAGACATGAGGAGGGATCCCTTTTTTCGTATCTTGTGTTTCGTGTTTTCTGTGCTGTGTCCAGGAATGCCCGATGATGAAGACTCTCGTGCTCGTAGTTTCCTTCACGCTACTCGAGTTTCATCATTCGTTGCTCATCTGATATCCTAAAATCTTATCGTTTAACGTTTATCTTTGGCATAATTAATAAACGGCCTTAGATTTATGTAGGAGAACCCTTACCTTTAAGACATTGAGGACAATGTCTCGTTTTAGTCTGGGGGGTAATCTGTCGATTTGATTTTTGCCTTGCATTTTTGTCGTTTACTCATGCAACTCCGTTTTTCCTCAAAAATTAAAAAAATCCAAAAAAAATGAGAAAAATTTAAAATTTTTTGCAAAAATATAATAAATTTTTGACACATTGTTGACTTTCCGCTGGAGAGAGTAGGAATAAAATTCTGACTTGACCGGGCGTGTTGAGCCCTAGCTTGTCCCCTTAACCTTTATAATCTATAAGCTTGTGCTAGTCTTTTATACAAGGAGCTATAAAACGCGAATTCTTTTTAAGAATTTGCAAGTTCCTATAATTGACTTTATATATGCATGGCTTGATTATTTGGCTAAGCATTCGCGGATCTTATTATTTAAGATTTTAAATTTGCGAAGAACGAGAAATGATAGAGTTGTTTATAAGTTAGATTGCTAAACGTGGAGTAGCTGGATCTCTTTAGAGCTCATCGAAGTTAATTGTGGCTTCTTGTTCCCATAAGCTTGTTTCACCTAATAATAGTAATCTAGGAATAATTAAAGGTATTTTGGTTTTGGCGATAATAAGTTTTTATTTCTTCCTTAGAGAATTCTTGCTTATGAAAGTTGGGTACACATCAAGGTACTGTCAGTGTTACGGTGTAATAGACTATTCCATCTTGCCGGCTCGCAACCGATGTTGGGATTGTTATAAAAGCCGTAGGACTTGGGGTTTGGCAAATGAATAATTAACATGATAATGAATAATAATAATCCAAAGCTATAAAAATTTTTCTTCATCTTGCCGGTTCGCAGCCGATGTTGTAGACTTCTAATAAAGGCAGAGGAAAAATTCCAAGGTCATAATAGACTATCACATCTTGCCGGTTCGCAGCCGATGTTGTGATTGTTATAAAGGGCCAAGGATTAAATACGTTAATGTGCTTAATAATAATAAAAATGCCAAACTTCGACTCCGGGGGTGTCCTAATTAAGGCTTCTGTCTCTGGACTCGTAGATGAGTTGTTTCGGTCGTATATAAAAGGGATATCCTCAAAATCGTGTTAAATCAGAGACCTTGATGTGGACCTCATTTTTGTATGCAACGGTTTTCGAGGGAAGGTTTGGAAACTACTTAGCGTCTAAACTAGGTATCTTTATCGGATTAAAACTTATCGAAACGAGAATTTGAAGAAATTCATTTCTCACCAAAAATAAAATAAATAGAGGAAAATAGGAATTTGGGAGCAAGAAGTAATACACAATTAGCTTTTATGGGTAGTGTTGGCAATCTAACTTGTAAATAGCAATGATTTCGTTTTTAAGCTTAGTTTGGGGACTTGTGAAAAGTCAGGGACGACGAATTTTATCCGTAAGGTCACTTCTTTATGAGTCGTGTTTCCTACTCGATGACCCTAAAAGTTATTGAAAGATAATGATTGTCAACAAAACCGTCACAATAAAAAAAATACAAAAATAGAATAAAAAGGAAAGTCGGGGAGTTTTTAGAACTTAAAGATTTCGTAATCTCTTTTGAAAATTTTGCTACTTTTCAAAGTTAGTAAAAAGAGATTGGAAATTTTTTTTCTTTAAAAACGTGTTTTTATAACATTGCGTGAGGACACAGCAATATCTTAGTCTGGGGGGATTTTGATATGTGTTAAATTACACATATCTTTTACCCGATAAAACGGACCTAAAAGACCAAAAACTGATCAACTATGCCAAAAATATTGTGTTTTTGTGTTCTGTGCATGTGCAGGTATCGGATATGAAAAATGGACAAAAAGAAAGACAAAACGGTAATCACCCGAGCACTCTATTGGAAAGAACACCAAATTACAAGTCCAACGGCACGAGGCAAGAATTATTTGGAGCAAATGCTAAGCTAAAGTGAAGATTAATAAAGATAATTTTGAAGATTATGTGCTAACAAAAATTTATTAATGAAAGCTCAACATTATTGTAAAAGATAAAGTTCAAGCTCAAGTGAGCTTCAAAACACGAGCCCAACAAGAATTATTTTGGATCCATACTTGAAGATAAGGGCTGACGTAGTGAATGGCTGAATGCTATATAATTGAAGACTGCATCAAAAAAGAGGAGAGCAGTAGAGTAGCAGCCAACAAAACAATAGAGTAGCCGCATATATATTTTTCGCTTCGTTCTTTCGAGTCTTCATTTGATATTTACTCCTCCGTATTTAATACCATTAAATTCTTTTATTTTTGTTCTCTTTGATATCACTATATCAGTAGTAGCCATTGAATGGCATATCTCATTGTTTCTATTCTTCATTTTTTTTTTTCTTTCTTTCCTTCGTTATTTTTTTTCTTTTTCTTTTTATAGATTAGATTAGTTTAGATTTTAATTTAAGTTTAATCTTTAAATCATGTAAGGATCTTTATTTAAAGTAAGGGTTTAATCATTATTAGTTTATGTTTATGATATATTAATCTTAAGCCTTTATTTTAATATTTTAGTTAATCATTTTTTTTACACTTAATCACTATTTTTACCTTCTCTAATCAACTTTTTATATAACTTTCTTTTATAAAATTCTTAGTTTTATGTTTTTAAGTTATAAAGTTTCAAACTTTTTATAAAAATATAATTTTTAAATCATTTTCTTTTATAAAGTTTGCATTCTTTTTTAGTTTTTAATTAAAGATTAGTAGTTTTTAGAGTTAAAGTTGAGTAATTTATTGCTTCAAGTGATGATTGAGAGTGTGATTATGGAGCAATCAAGAGGAGATTATGGGTATTGAGCTTGTAGATTGGGTTTTATCGGTTTATCTAGAGTTCTTATTGTCCGCATTCTTGATCTTGGTGACTTCTAATCCTTTTTCATTTATCTCTTTAATTATTTTGCATGATTAGTTTTATTATTAGTTTCATCATTATGTTTGTTTTAATGCGTAATTTAGAGTAGTTTTATTGATGCTTGTTTAGACGGTGATTACCTTTAGTTTTGATAATTAATATATTTGCGTATTTGTTTTTGCTAGCTTAATTAATATGAGTAGTGAGTAGATTTATATATGTTTGTTAAGTGGTGGTGATTTGAGACTTAAGAGTGAATAAGCTTAGAAATTGTTGGTCAATAATCTTTGGTTACTTGGATTGATTTTTGGTTGTTTTAACGGGCAAAAGCCGTTAAGGTAATTGATTGAATCTAGTAATTTTACCTAGATAAAAAGAAGTGTTTTCAATATAAACCAACGTTGTGAGAAAATATTCCTTTTTAAACGGGTATCAACGGTTGTTAATTAACAATTTTCGGATTATTTTTAGATCTTTTTTAGTTGGTTGTTTTAACGGGCAAAAGCCGTTAGGATAATTGATTATTTAGATCTAATAATTTTTACCAAGAAAAATAGTTGTTTTCAAAATAAGCCAACGTTATGAGAAAATAATTTATTTTGACGGGTATTAATTAAAAAAGGCTTAAAATGAATATTCACAATTAATGAGCTTTTTACCACTCTTGACAAGCATATATTTTAATATTATATTCTTAGCTTTATTCTATTATAATTAGTCGTAGTCTACTTTTAAATAGTTTAAAATAGTTGTTTTAAAATATTTTTAATTTTTCTCTTAAAACCAAACCAAAAACAAACGACAATCAAGCATATTAAAACGATAAACACAAACATAATTTTCTATTCAAATCTCGCCGTAGAATACGACTCCGGAAGATTTAATTATCATTTTTCCTCAAGTGATTATTTTATCTAACGGGAATAAAAATTTTAAAACTGCCCTGTATCTACCACTATCAAAAATATTCCCGAATGACCCATCCGGAAATCTTTTGCCCTATCTTGAACAATTTTTGGTGTAAAGCCCTTGGGCCGTTAGATTAATTTGTGAATAGTTAATATGATTCGGATGAATGTAATAACAGATTGTGTGATCCAAAACGCCTTTCGTATGCTTGGAAATTATGTAATGCCATGTTTCGTTATTTCTCAAAATGCTTTTCCCTTTATATATATACATATATATATATATATACATATATATATATATATATATATACATATATATATATATATATACATATATATATATATATATATATATATATATATATATACATATATATATATATATATATATATATATACATATATATATATATATATATATATATATATATATATATGTATATATATATATATACATATATATATATATATATACATATATTTAGCCGACTTATCAATAACACACACACTTAACGAGCAGTGTACCCGGTCAGTATGAATATAATGGTAAGTAGAGTGTCGATCACTAAGAGTGGAACGTATTATCTAGTTATTCTAATCAGTATTTTAATATATTAAGTTAGCTATACAATCTAATCTAACGCAAGGGGGTTCAGCCTGAGAGACTGGCACGATTTGGTTGCAATTAAATAATAAACTAAACCAATAGGCACGAATCAGCAAGTAGCTCACACGTACACAGATAAATACTCGAGACAATAAGAGGGTTGTCCTTATGATAAGTAGTTTGTCACTTGTTTTATTGCTAGTGTTATATGAAGTGTATAATTCGATGCAACGCACCGAGATTAAGTCCTTTCTCGTTGGTTCTAATCTTATCGGCGAGTAAACCCTTAATGATTACTTATGACTATCCCGTTTATCTTTCTCCTACTTTTCTACAGACCATAGAATACATAGGCATCTAATAAACAGGCGAGGGCAGAGGCATGGCGACCCGATCCACGCTCAGCTAGACACAGAGGTTATCAATGCACTAATAAAAGTCACCAAAGACACTAACATATAAACTTTAATTGATGAGAAAGCAGTTTTTAAGGGAGTGCAACCTTTCCGTTGTCACGTTACACAAGCCACCAATCTTGATGAATTAAAGTTTACTAACACAATAAAACAAAACTACTTAATGAATTAAACACATGCAGCACCTTCTTACAGCTCTTGTATCTTTGATTTGGGTGTGTCTTGTGCTGCTGCCTTGACTGAATTCGTCCTTGGTTTCTGGTCTTCGGTCTTGTATATAATATCTGTCGTCTCGAATTCGTCTGGTCTTGGGGTATTTATAGTTTCTGTCTGAGAGTAAGATGCGGCGCATCTAGTAAGTAGATGCGGCGCATGTACTTAACTTCGCGTGGGGTCCAAGATTATAATATTCAGGAATATTCGTACACCGCCAAAAGATGCGGCGTATCTTCATCTTTGGATGCGGCGCATGTCCTCTTGTATCTTGGATCGTATCTGGTGAAATATTGATAGTGATGCGGCGCATGTAACGAGTGAGATGCGGCGCATCTGAAGCAGAACAAGTTGGTTATTCTTCGTTGACCAAAGTTTCATATGCGGCGCATGGGATAAATCCATGCGGCGCATTCTTCAAAGTCAGGCAGTGGTCTTCATTCTCTTCGTTCCAACAACCAATTCCAATCTTGATCATTTTACTCCGTTTTTAGTCCATAATCGCTAAGTTTCACCAAATGCTTGTTTTTACCTGAGAATTACAAAAGTAAACGATTAAGTATCAATCCTCATACATAATATAGTAAAACAAGTCAAATTAATAGGATAAATGATAGTAATAAAATGTACTTATTTGAGTTCATCAAATATCCCCCCACTTGAACTTTACTTGTCCCCAAGTAAACCTTAGATTAAAACTTATGAAAATGTATCCTAAAAGACATTAGGATTTATTTTTATATTTAAGCATGTATTCATTTTTTGTCATAATCACACAACTAAACACTTAACGAATTAGAAGTAAAATAAAATAATTCGATAAAAGCAAATCTAATCGTTTAACTGTCCAGTCGCGATGAATATTCTATCATAAGCTTGGCAAGTATACACATCTCCACCACTAAAGCAAAGGAATAACAAGTCTAAAGCGGTAATAAAAAGGTTTTTAGGCTTAAGGGTTAATTATTCTTAATCTCTATCGATCTCAAATTCCAGAAAAGGCGACAAAACCACAAATACATGATCGAATCCACGAACACGATACTTGCAATTGCTCAAATCCTTAACTCGAATAGGCTAAAGATGGGTCCAAACTTTCACCAATAATAATATATCAAAAAGGGCGACAAAATCATAAATACATAGCCGAATCCACGACTACGATACTTAAGATTGCTCAAATCCCTAATCTCAATAAATCAAAGGTTTGGTTGGATAAAGAATAATACAGGGCATGGATAAATTTTGGGATATAAATTGGTGTAAAATGAAAAATAAACAAAACAAATAGATTAAAATCCTAAGTGTGGTTAATCACTATCCCAACCATCCCATGAATAAGACTCATATCATTGAATAACTCACGCTTTAACACTTGAAACACACGCTTTAGGTAGACACGAATTATACTCAACAAGATCTTAATCAAAGAATAAACCTTAATTGGCGTTCCCATAACTGCCAACTCCCATTCAATCCATAAATATATAACAACTAGTGGTGATATCGACCACTTACATAACTTTACATCGTTGGTTTAAAACAAACATCCAACTTTCTTCTTTTTTTTTTTTTCTTTTCTCATTTTTTTTTTCGATTTTTTTTTTTTTTTTTTTTTTTTTTTTTTTTTTTTTATTTTTTATTTTTTAAACAAAGATGTGTAAAATTTCACCACATCACTATAATGATAATTCTGTATAATTTTTCCATACTTTTCATACTTCAGAAATAACGGTAATAGTGAAAGTAGTAAACACACGAAAAATAAACTCATAGATATACAATATTTACTTTCACTCCAATTGCATTGTGCAATTTCCCGACCTAACCATAGATAATGAATTACGCACGCGAACACAGGTAATGTAAGGAAACACACTTTGCCTATAGCAATTAACCAACCACGGATTTTAATCTACAGGGTATGCTAAGGTGTAAGGTGTAACGAAACATTTTAAACATAGGTGTAAGAAACGAAAGGAATGGCTCTGAGTGTTTTTCTAGGGGTATCTTACTCTAAAAATGAGAGTAACAAAAGGGTTTATACGGGGGTTAACTAACCAGTGTAGTTAGTTAATAACACATAACATATAAGGCTATTTGGGTGTAATCCTAGAAATTTACCAATTTAGACAAGTCATTCCAATTATATAAATAATACTTATTATGGTGGTCTCGAATAGTATACAAGCCAAGTTCTAAAGTTTACAAGTCACCGGCACACTCATAGATTTGTGAATTTTGAAAAATCACAATTTTTGAAAATAACGTCATGTGTGCAGCTATGCAACTTAGACTTTAAACAAAAACATGCTAAAAATTTTAAATTTTTATATATTAAGCACATTTTAAGCATATTTTGAAAAGTTTAGGACAAGTAAGTGTTAAGTGTTCTAATTCTCCAATCCCCCCACTTAAGTTAAACAACGTCCTCGTTGTTTGTATAAAAGGTTAAAAACTAGAAAATAAAAGAATTAGAACAGAAAAACTCCCCTGAGATTTGCTCGGTATGATCCTTCATTAGTAGTAGAGCAAAAATCATCTTTCTTGTGGATTAGAACGTTTAAGCTTCATATAAGATGTATCCACAGGAAATGCAGGAATCTATAATACCACCAACACTTTAAAACACACCTAAGATAAGAAAGGTTCAAACTTGCATAACACATTAGTAGTTAGGTAAAAATAAAACATAAAAACTTAAAATGAAAATCATCAGGTCAGTCGATGCGCCGTATCTTATGGAAGAAGATACGCCGTATCGAGCCAGGAATAATTACGGATCAGAATAAAAGATGCGCCGCATCCTTAACCAGGGATGCGCCGCATTAAAAATAAACTGATAAAAAGTTTTAAATTCGAAAATAAAAAATGCAGAAAAATAAAATAAAATAAAATAAGATATGACCATTTGCAGGAGATGCGTCGCATCTCAGAATTGAGATGCGCCGTATCCTCAGCGGCCTGACTGACTCGACACATAAACAGAAAATAAAATAAAAGATAAGCATGGGTTGCCTCCCACGAAGCGCTTGTTTTTGTTCGAGTCACGAGCCTGACTCCACCCTTATTTACTGTGTAATAGGGTGTTGTTCCCCCCACTTGGAATCAAGTGCGGGTGATAGTAGCAATAAACACGAAAAGAGTGTAAATTTGCTATTAAAGATGGAAGAAATACATAAAGATCATACCTTGGCAATATGTGTACATCTTTCCTATTCTTACCCGGTTTGGTTGATAAATTGGATGACTTGACCATTCCATCTGAAAGAGTAGTGTGTTGAGGAAAAATGAGTCTCCTTTCTTCTTGGTTAGTATCTTTGGTAGTAAGGCGTCCCTTGACTTCCGCAGAAGATGAGAAAGGGTCTTTGTCAAGTAAAAGTTCGAGTTCCTCTATATACTTCATAGGGTCGAGACCATCATCTTCATCAATCATAGCAATGTTAAAGAGCTCATCACCAAATTCTTCTTCCAGCTCTACCAAATACGGGTTGATCGCAGGTGCTTCAATAGGTAGTGTAATAAATTTCGCCTCATCATCCTTTTGTTTTGCAACCTGTTTAGGAAAACTAGCAAGATTATTAGTAACGGGATTAATCATATTAAATAAATTTGTACCACTTTGTGTTGTAAGTGACTCCAATTCGTCTTGTGAATCTCCATCTTCAACTAGTGGTCTTGCAATTTCAGCATCGTCCCGAATTTCATCCTTAAATAAGTAATCCCAGATTTCTTCAAAATCCCTCGTTGGGTCAAAATCTGGCTGAGGTATGTCATCATAAACTATGGCGTCAAATGGTTCGAAATCAAAATTAGAATACTTTTCATCTTCATCCGTTGGATTGTCTAATGGTGGTAATACGATTGCAGGATATTCTTCGACGTAAGGTTCCGTATACACATCATCTTGTGCAATCTCCGGAGAAAAAGTACTATCAATAACAATTGCCGGAATTGGTTTCACGGTATACGAATCTTCTTCATTATCACTTGGCATACACCAGGTGTGTTGAAATGGCAATTTGTTTCTTTCTTTCCTTGACTTTTCTCGTCCAAGAATCAAGTATTCTTCCATAGTGATTTCTTTCGAATCAATGACTTGTGCACCATATCTTGCTCTTTCCCAATCGTAGATCCCATTATTGCTCAAGGCTCTTTCCTCTCCAAGTCTGATATATTCTTCCATTGTAATATCCGGATCGTCCATCTTCCTGAAATAAAACTTACTCGTGCAAAAGAAGGGTGAAACGATCAAAGTAAAATAAAAGCTTCTGATATCTGCTGTTGATGCACCGTATCCTATAAATGGGATACGCCGTATCTAATACGTTAAAAATAATTCAAACTTTTATTCAGAAAATAGATACGCCGCTTAGAAATTTGAATGCGCCGTATCAATTTTAATAATCAAAAATCGATATTTATTTAAAATTAAATGCGTCGTATTAACAAAAGTTAATGCGCGTATCTTCGTTACGTTTCAAAATACAAGATTTTTGATTCAGAAGATACGCCGTATCGACAGATATCGATGCGCCGTATCTGTTTAATAATTCGAAAAACTGTTTTTAATTAAAATAATAGATACGCCGTATCTGCTAAAGCAGATGCGTCGTATGGCGTTATCGTTTATAAATTTTTTTTATCAAAAACAGATACGCCGTATCTTGGGGAAAAGATGTGTCGTATCGAATTATTTAAACGCGTTGTATTTTATAAAAAATTGAACGCAATACGCCGTATCTGAGAAATCAGATGCGCCGTATCGTTCGATTTAGCACAGTACAACGATAGCAGAACACACAAAATACGAAAAATTAAAACAAATAAAAACACACGAAAATAAACACAAACAAAAGCAAACAAATAATCACACAAAAACAGAAAATATGGAAAATAGTACAATAAATGCAAATTAAACTAATACACAACAAAATTAGCGGTTAGATAAAAAAAAATTAAAAACCTAATTAAAATACTAATCAAATTAACAGATAATAACAATTCACTCCCCGGCAACGGCGCCAAAAACTTGATGCGCGTGATGTGTTGTTGCGGTTTAGCAGTTTTAATGCCTACTCAAGTTTTAAATTTATATTTAGCCGACTTATCAATAACACACACACTTAACGAGCAGTGTACCTGGTCAGTATGAATATAATGGTAAGTAGAGTGTCGATCACTAAGAGTGGAACGTATTATCTAGTTATTCTAATCAGTATTTTAATATATTAAGTTAGCTATACAATCTAATCTAACGCAAGGGGGTTCAGCCTGAGAGACTGGCACGATTTGGTTGCAATTAAATAATAAACTAAACCAATAGGCACGAATCAGCAAGTAGCACACACGTACACAGATAAATACTCGAGACAATAAGAGGGCTGTCCTTATGATAAGTAGTTTGTCACTTGTTTTATTGCTAGTGTTATATGAAGTGTATAATTCGATGCAACGCACCGAGATTAAGTCATTTCTCGTTGGTTCTAATCTTATCGGTGAGTAAACCCTTAATGATTACTTATGACTATCCCGTTTATCTTTCTCCTACTTTTCTACAGACCATAGAATACATAGGCATCTAATAAACAGGCGAGGGCAGAGGCATGGCGACCCGATCAACGCTCAGCTAGACACAGAGGTTATCAATGCACTAATAAAAGTCACCAAAGACACTAACATATAAACTTTAATTGATGAGAAAGCAGTTTTAAGGGAGTGCAACCTTTCCGTTGTCACGTTACACAAGCCACCAATCTTGATGAATTAAAGTTTACTAACACAATAAAACAAAACTACTTAATGAATTAAACACATGCAGCACCTTCTTACATCTCTTGTATCTTTGATTTGGGTGTGTCTTGTGCTGCTGCCTTGACTGAATTCGTCCTTGGTTTCTGGTCTTCGGTCTTGTATATAATATCTGTCGTCTCGAATTCGTCTGGTCTTGGGGTATTTATAGTTTCTGTCTGAGGGTAAGATGCGGCGCATCTAGTAAGTAGATGCGGCGCATGTACTTAACTTCGCGTGGGGTCCAAGATTATAATATTCAGGAATATTCGTACACCGCCAGAAGATGCGGCGTATCTTCATCTTTGGATGCGGCGCATGTCCTCTTGTATCTTGGATCGTATCTGGTGAAATATTGATAGTGATGCGGCGCATGTAACGAGTGAGATGCGGCGCATCTGAAGCAGAACAAGTTGGTTATTCTTCGTTGACCAAAGTTTCATATGCGGCGCATGGGATAAATCCATGCGGCGCATTCTTCAAAGTCAGGCAGTGGTCTTCATTCTCTTCGTTCCAACAACCAATTCCAATCTTGATCATTTTACTCCGTTTTTAGTCCATAATCGCTAAGTTTCACCAAATGCTTGTTTTTACCTGAGAATTACAAAAGTAAACGATTAAGTATCAATCCTCATACATAATATAGTAAAACAAGTCAAATTAATAGGATAAATGATAGTAATAAAATGTACTTATTTGAGTTCATCAATATATATATATATATATATATATATATATATATATATATATATATATATATATATATATATATATATATATATATATATATATATATATATATATATATGCCATGTTTCATTATTTCTCAAAATGTTTTTCCCTTTATATATATATATATATATATATATATATATATATATATATATATATATATATATATATATATATATATATATATATATATATATATATATATATATATATATATGTTCGTAATACATTACCTACGCCCTTCAGCAATTTACCTTTCGCCTTGACCGCATGATTGTTTCCTTTTCGAACACTGATCATCAATCTCCGGAGGGCACGAACCTCTCGAAGGGATCACTTTCGACTTATGTTCGGAAGGCCATGAATGATTATGTGGCCACCCATTTTTGGGTGCCATCCGGCCTTTTTGCCATGGCAATCCCTTTTCAGATATCAACCATCTTTGGACATTGACCACACACTCCCCGGAGGGTGTGAACCTCTCGGGGGGGGGGGGGCATTTTCTAATTATGTCCAAAAAACATTGAACATTGATCACTAATCTCTGGAGGGCACGAACCTCTCGGAGGGAGCACTTTCTACTTATGTTCGGAGAGTAACAAATGATTATGCGGCCACCCTTTGTGGGTGCCGTTCAGCCTTTCCGCCAGGATTATGGCAACCCCTTTTTGGGTATCAACCATCTTTGGACATTGACCACACACTCCCCGGAGGGCGTGAACCTCTCGGAGGGGGGGGGCATTTTCTAATTATGTACAGAAAACAATGAACATTGATCACTAATCTCCGGAGGGCACGAACCTCTCGGAGGGACCACTTTCTACTTATGTTCGGAGAGTAACAAATGATTATGCGGCCACCCTTTTTGGGTGCCGTTCAGCCTTCCCAGGATTATGGCAACCCCTTTTTGGGTATCAACCATCTTTGGACATTGACCACACACTCCCCGGAGGGCGTGAACCTCTCGGGGGGGGGGCATTTTCTAATTATGTCCAGAAAACAATGAACATTGATCACTAATCTCCGGAGGGCACGAACCTCTCGGAGGGACCACTTTCTACTTATGTTCGGAGAGTAATAAATGATTATGCGGCCACCCTTTTTGGGTGCCGTTCAGCGTTTCCGCCAGGATTATGGCAACCCCTTTTTGGGTATCAACCATCTTTGGACATTGACCACACACTCCTCGGAGGGCATGAACCTCTCGGGGGGCCATTTTCTAATTATGTCCAGAAAACAACAAATGGTACGAGAGTTCAATGTATAACATGAATCGCTTCCCTCCAACTGTGGGATAACTGCACTTTGTCATTTAAAATAGTCAAACAACTCCTTTCGGATGTTTACATTAGGCATATTTAAGTCATTTACAAAAAACATTTTCTAAGGTTGACAGCATGCCAAGTTCGTGGCACTTCCTTTTCTTCCATTGTCTCTAACTTGTAAGATCCGGTCTGATATGCTTCCACGACCCGGTAGGGTCCCTCCCAATTGGGTCCTAGCTTTCCCTGATTCTCAACCCTGCTTGCTTCATTCCTTCGGTACACAAAATCACCTATCTTATATTTTTATTTCACACGTTAGTCAAAGTAGAGACAAATTATAATTGAAACGAAATAATTAGATATTTGTAGCAACCTTTGATTTCAAAGAAGTTATGTGAATTCTTACTTACCTTAAATGATTCGGCACGAACCCTTCGGTTGTAATATTGTTCTACCTTCTTCTTGTACTTCGCCTCTCGTATCGCAGCCATCTCCCTTCGTTCCTGTAGGAGGTCGAGGTTCAAATAGATCCCTTCGTCGTTTTCTTTTTCATTGGTCACCATGGTCCGAAAGGTTGGCATCCCTATTTCTGCCGGTATGACCGCTTCACTACCATACGTAAGGCTGAATGGTGTTTCTCCGTTGCTCGTTTTCAAAGACGTGCGGTGTGCCCACAATACATTCGATAGTTCATCCACCCATCCGGCTCTTTCCCTACCGAGCCTTGACTTGAACCCCTTCATCAAACTCTTGTTTGCTCTTTCCACTAATCCGTTGGCCTGAGCATGGGCTACGGCAGTGTTTATCTGGGTTATATTCAGGCGCTCACACCAACTTTTGAAAGGGTCGTGAATGAAATTGCTTCCATTGTCCGTGATAATCACCCTTGGCAAACCGAACCTACATACTATGTTCTCCCAGACAAACTTCTTTACTTCTTTCCCGGTAGTACGAACCAATGGCTTGGCTTCCATCCACTTAGTGAAGTAGTCGATGGCCACGATGACAAATTTGATTTTTCCCGGGGCCTCTGGCAGGGGGCCCAGCACGTCCATGCCCCACTGATAAAAGGGCCATGGGGCCATTATTGAAGTTAGTACGGTTTTTGGTAGTCTCGGAACGGGTGCATGTATCTGACAAGAATCACATTTCTGAATCACTTCCCTAGTATCTCAGTGCATGGTCGGCCATTAGTATCCCTGCCGCATTAACTTTGCCACGACGGATCGCGGCCCGGAGTGCATCCCACATGCTCCCTCATGTACTTCTCGGATGATATAATTAGCTTGGAGCGGTCCGACACATCTCAACATCGGGCCCAAATAGAATTTCTTGAAAAGTACATCGTCTACCATAGTAAACTGGTTTATTTTCATTCGGAGAGCCCGAGCCTCGTTTTGATCCTCCAGCCAAATGCCTTCTTGCTTGCACCGAATGATTGGGGTCATCCAATTTTCCTCCTCTTCTTCCACATTGGCGTTGACCACCTCTTCCTCCGTTGATGGCTTTTCTAAAACTTCAACTGTGGTTTCCTTTGTTAGGTGATCGAAAGCCATGGATGCTAATTTACTGAGTATATCGGCTTTCTGGTTCTGCGCCCTTGGGATGTTCCGGATTTTGAACTGATCGAAGTATGCGATATACTCTTTGGCTTTGGCTAGGTATTTTATCATGCTATCCTTGGATGCCACGAATTCCCCATTGATCTGGCTTGCTACCAAATTGGAGTCCACTCTGACTTCCAATATCCGGATTTCCATCTTTCGAGCGACTCTCAACCCTGCAAGCAAGGCTTCGTATTCCGCTTCGTTGTTGGTGCTCTTGAAGTTCAGCCGGATGGCATAGGTGTACTCCGTTTGATCCGGACTAATCAATACCAAGCCTGCTCCGGCACCTGACTTACTGGAGGCTCCATCGGTATACAACACCCATTGTTCCTGATTGGAGATGTTACATATCTCCTTGCCCTCCTCTTTCATGTCATGACCGGATGTCCCCATGGGTATTTCTGTTATGAAGTCCGCGAGGACTTGTCCTTTTATCGCGTTTCGGGGCACATAAGTGATGTTGTAAACTCCCAATTCCATGGTATATTTGGCCATTCTCCCGGATGCTTCCGCCTTATTCAGTATTTGCTTGATGGGCTGATCGGTGATGACTTTTATTGGATGGGCTTCGAAATACCTCCGAAGTCTTCTAGACATGTGCAGCAGGGCCAGAGCTAACTTCTCGACCGGAGCATAATTCTGTTCGGCTTCGTGCAATGTTCGGCTAACATAATGTATTGGGATTTGCTTCCCTTCCCTTTCCACCAAAAGCACTCCACTCATTGCCCCTTTTGATGCCGAGAGGTACGCATATAGGTCTTCTTTTGGCCTCGGAGTTGCCAGGTAGGGAAGCTCGAGAATCATCTTCCTCATCTCTTGAAAAGCTTCTTCGGCCTGATCCGTCCATCGGTATTCGTCCTGATTTTCTTTTGTAATATTTTTTAATGTCTCAAAGAATGGAAGCGCCCTTTCTGCTGACTTGGATAGGAAACGGTTCAAAGTTGCCAGCTTACCGCTTAAACTCTGCATCTCTTTGAGCGATTTTGGGGACTGCATGTCCAGAATAGCTCTCGTTTTCTTCGGATTTGCCCTAATTCCTTCGGATGTCACCATGCATCCAAGAAACGTTCCTTCTTCTACCCCAAAAGAGCATTTCTTGGGGTTCAACTTCATATTAATCCTCCGAAAGTTATCGAACGTCTCCGCTATGTCGGCCAGCAACTCCTTTTCAGTCTTGCTTTTTATTACCATATCATCTACGTAGGCTTCAAGATTTCTCCCTATCTGCGACCAGAAGGCTGAATCCACTAACCGTTGGTACGTGGCTCCAGCGTTCTTTAGACCGAACGGCATTTTGGTGTAACAGTATGTCCCGTGCTCGGTGTTGAAAGCTGTTTTTTCCTCATCCTCTTTGGCCATTTGAACTTGGTGGTATCCTTTATAAGCATCCAAGAAACACTTGTACCGGAATCCCATAACCGACTCTATCTTCCAATCAATGTCGGGTAGCGGGTAGTAATCCTTTTGACAAGACGAGTTGAGGTTCTTAAAATCGATGCACATTCTCCAACTACCGTCGGATTTCTTTACTAAAACCGGGTTCGCAATCCATGTAGGGTATCGCACTGGCCGAACTATTCCAGCCTTCACCCATTCTTCCACCTCTTTGGCTATGGCCTGGTTCTTTTCGGCCGAGTAGGTTCTTTTCTTCTGTGCTACCGGCCGATCTTGGACGTTCACGTTTAGCGTGTGTTCGGTAATCCGTCGGGGTTCCCCCGTCATATCTGCAGGTTCCCAGGCGAACACATCTTGATTGTTTTTTAGCAGCGTGATCAGCTGTCTTCTGCATTCCGAGGAAAAATTTCCTCCAATGGTTACCAGCTAGTCCGGGTAAGCCGGATGTACCATTATTTCTTCCGTTTTCCGGGGAGCTTTCTCTGTCACTTCGGCACTTCGGGGTTCACTCCTTGCTCCTTTTTCTATCATCTGTTTCTCCTCTAACTTGCAGCATTCCGAGACAATTACTGACCGGGAAACTAAGGTCGCTATGCCCTTCGGGGTGGGGAATTTCATCATCGAGTGGATGGTTGAGGGAATGGCCCGCAGCTTCTTCAAACCCGAGCGCCCCAGAATGATGTTGTACTGATCCGTGCTAAAGTATATATAAATATTATGCAACGACGGATACACGTGAATAATTACAAATCACCCCTTTGTGAAAAAGGATGCTTGCAAAAACTCACGTTCGTGTGTAGTGTGAAGACAGGTAAGTAATTACCCGAATCGTTTCCCAACGAGGTGTGAATGGGCAAACTGTGAAAAGCTAGGATTATAGTGACTGATGTGATTAGGTATTTGATTTTGCTTTTTTAATAATTCTAAATGACAAATGATAAACAAATATGCACAAGAAAATTAAACGCGAATAAAAATAAACTGAAAACGCGTAACAGGAAATCTAAAATGGGACAAAAAAGTAAAATTTATGAAATTAAAACCTAAAAATGTAAAATTACTTAAAACTTATTTAAAAACTTAAATTAGATTTTTTTTAACTTTTTATTTAATTATTATTAATTATTTATTATTTAATAATTGTTTAAAACTAATTTAATTTATAATAAATACTAAATAAACAAAGAAAAATCTAAAACCTTTTCTATAAATATTATTATGTAAAAAGAAGTTAAGAAAATTTATAAAAATGAAAATTGCTTAATTAAAAATTAGATAAATTCTATTAAATAGAATCTATCACTTATTTTCTATTTTTGTTTTCTTAAGGTCTAAAAATATTATTATATTTTTCCTAGATTATAAATGACAAAAGAAAATTATGAAAATTAAAATTATATTTTTCTGATTATTTTTCTATTTATTATGATTTAATTACTAATTTAAACTAATTAATTGATTAAAAATATTAAAACTATTGAGAAAATTCTGAAACTTTTTTCTAAAATACCTTATGTGATTGCAAAGCTAAGAAAAATAAAAAGGTGGAGACAGCTTATGTGGATAAGCTGTTATTAAGCTAATAAATTTAATAAGCTAAAGACTGCTAATGATACTTAAATAATTAATATTGCAATATTAAAACAGAGAAAGCCCAAGGGTGCACTGGTAAGAGCTGTGAGTTGTGAGTCCACAGACCTAGGTTCGATTCCCACTATTGGCTTTTTTTTACTAACTATTTATTTTTTTGATTTTTCTTTTTGAAAACTATTTTTAAGCTAATTATAAGTAACTTTAATGAAAGAAATATTTTTGTAACAAGCTACATAAGCCAGAAACTATGAGCTTAATCAAACAGTGGGCTATTATAAGGCTTTTAAGACTTGATTTTTCAAATTAAACTATGGGTTGATTAAAAAGGTATAAGCTATTGTAATAAGTTACTAGGGTCTGAGTTAACTTTAAATATGCTATAGGAACTAAGAGAAGCTAGGTCTATAAGCTGGAAAGCTCTCAATAAGCTAAAAAGCTTATGAGTCTGCTGATGTGCCTGGAATGCAGGGCAAAACTAGGGTTTTCAAGCTCTTGAAAAGCTATCAAAAGCATTTCTAAAAATCTGACAAAAAATACTAGAGCTAGGTGAGCTGGGGAACTTTACTAATCCAGAAATTCAGCTAATGATAGCTTAAATTGATTGCTACAGAAAATCCACAAGGTCTGCAAAAACTATGAAAACTAAAAATCTAGTCTGATGTACAAAGCTAGGTCTGCTATGGTGAAACTAGGGATTAGGCTTATGGGGGTTTTAACACAAACTGAATATGAAATAATTGGAACCTGAGGAGTTGCAAAATGACTCCAAAATAAGCCTAGCTTATTTGGAGCTTGTTGTGGGCTTTTCAAACCTTGTGACTGCAGTTTCTAGCTCCAAACCTGCAAAATCTATGAAACAGCAAAAGTAAAGATGAAAGCAGCTTATACAAGCTTCAAAAAGCTCAATCAAAGCTGGCTTTAGTGCAAATGAACAGTGGAGTCTTCAAATGACCCACTTTAACCCATGAACCAAACAACCCTTTAGTAAGACTGTTTTGTGATTAAAACTAGGAAACACTTAGTTGGCTTAAATTCTTGACTACTTAATGACCAAATAACTTGTTTAAGCTGAGAAAAGCACATTCCAATTTAAAATAAGCTGTAAATAAGCTTTTGCTAAACTTTGACCTTTTGACTGATTTTTAGTGTTTTAGTGAAAAATGAGATTTAAACACTACCAACTATGAAAAGATCTTAAGTTAACTTATAAGTAAGTAATAGACTCAGAAAAATGTGGAGAAAGCACTAGATAAGCAGTGCTACAGTGAAGTTTGACTATTTTGACTTTTTCTTCTTTCTTGAAACAGAACAGATAAAAACTATATAAACTTATGAAAAGCTATGATAAGCTTTCATAAGCTTATAGCAAGGGTGGTGAGTGTTTGGATTTGATTCTAACAACTGTATGGCTAAATTCGAATTACCAGGAAACATGAAAACTTGAAATTCATTACTTTGGTGAAATCAGTACAATACATGAGTAAACTAGTACATAGAACTTGAAACAAACTTGAATTGATAATAAAAACCTTAATTGAACTGAAATAACATTAGATAATTTTCTACACTACTTTTGGTCCTAATCTACTGACAAAAAAAACTATATGTGTGTCTTCTTGGCTTTTTATACATCCCACAAGCTTTATCTCTATCTTCTCTCCAAATCCCCATCGTTTGATTGAATTAAAATCATCTCATTCGTCTATTCTTGTTTTGGCGGGAAAACGGATGAGGTGGCTTTTAACTTATCTGAGCACATGGGAAGGTGTAAGTAGCTAAGTGTAGTGGGAGGGAAACGTGTTTCAGTGAAATAGCAGGGATAAGGGGTTGATTGGTGGTATTGCAGAGGTGAGGTGGGGGGTGGTATTGTTTTTGGCGGTATGGGGAAGAAGAAGACGGGTCAAACTTTAGTTTGACCCTGGGATATTTAACTAAGGGGTGTGGGTTTTATTAATAAAAGGTTGGGTCGGGTTTGGGTTTTATTTAGTTTGGGCTTGGGTTATTGTTGTGGGTTGGGTTAGGATTGGACTGAATATGGGTTTTAGTTTATTGCTGGGTTTAGTTTAGGATTGGATTTGGATTTGATTTAAAAGTTTAGGGACCTATTGTGTAAATACTGAAAATCCAGGGACCATTCGTGCCAAAATCCAAAACTATTTCCAAGGGTACAAATTGTCATTCCTTGATTCCTGGGGACTGTTGTTGACTTTTCTTCAAAATAATTTATCCAGGGACTATTTCTGACAATCTTTGAAAGCTCAGGGACTGAATCTGCCAATTAAGCAAACTTTGCTCGTTTTTCACCTGTTTTCCATCCTTTTGTACCTGAATCATATAAAAACACATTCTATGGATATTTTATGTATTTTGAAGCATATCTGCATGTTTTTAAATGTTTTTGCAGATAAAATGTGACAGAAATGATGAGTATTTAGACACTCATCATGTACGGAGAAGGAGACCTTATCACGGCGAACTTCATCATAGTCCTATGCAACAAACCTTGGCTCCCAAAATAGACTTCCAATTCGATTTTCCCTAATGGCTTTATGGACTCCCCCGCGAATCCTATCAATGGAGTGTTGATTTCTTTCAGTCTGGCCTTGATGGAGGGGCACAAGTGCTTGAAACAGTGTTCATACATCACTTCAACCGAAGCACCCTGGTCTACATAGACCCTCCGTATAGTATAGCCTTCCACCTCGGCTTCGACTATTAAAGGTTCGTCCGACACATCTCCCGGAAGGATGGCCGAAAAACTAGGATCGGGATATTCATCCACTCCTCCTCGGCGTCTATCATTTTCCTTTTTTGGTGTGTAGGACCAGCCATTTCGACCTTTGGGTAGATTGAGCAGTTGGTCCCACGGATGGCGCCAATTTGTTGAAGTAATTTCTTGCAATCACTTCGGACAAATGAAGGAAGCCTTTCGGTTGAACTGGATGAGGGTTCTTCCGAGAGGCTTGTGCGTCGATCCCTTCGGTCTCCAAGGATCCTTCGGTATCTGCACACAACAATACGCGTTAGGCTCGCCCCGGGTGTTATCCCAGGACCCACCTCCGGCGCGAGAGTAAGTATCGGATATACCGAAAAGCTATCAACAGTAATAGATAGTAAAATGTGTGTGGTAAAAGTCCTGTGAAAGTAGTAAATGGGTTGGGTATTTATAGTACCCAGCCTTGGTACCTGTAATGGCGACGCCAGATTTTCTGGGAACATGTCTTAGACATAATCCCGTGAATCCTGGGATTATGTCTGCTGCTGCCATCTGTCAAAAGGTAATGCCACTTGTCCTATTGTTGACAACTGTTTTATCCGAACGATCTAGGTGCCTTCCGGCCATTGCCGGATGATTTTGCTTCTTCCGACGTCCGGACGAGTTAGGCTGTCCGGACACATACGCCAACAGCACCCCCATCAACTTTACAAATAACTGAGAGTAACTCTTAAACTCTTTAATCTTTATATTCTAATTCTAACACATCCAATATTAAAAAAATATATATATAATTAAAAAAAAAAAAAAAAAAAAAAAACTTCTTTTAGTTTACTAATAACACAAAGTATCTTATAAACCTATTAATTATTATATTTTTACATACTTTAAGCTTAGCAACATAATAAATTAACACCTAAATCCATTAAACTCTATACTTTTACTTATTTACATGATTTCTTTTATTATTGTTAACATAATTTATTGAAAAACATATTGTTATTAGAACTTTATTTTGTAAGTACAAAATGAATACTTTCACCCCGCAACACGCCGGCGAAAAATATCTCGTTATATCCCAATTTCCTATAACGAAATTATAATTTTAATCGACAATGAAGAACGATCAGTAACGGTGTTCATCGGTTCGTTTATCAGGTTGTTGAGTTTATTTGATTCAGTTAGTTTGGTTAAATTTTTTAATGGGAAAACCGAAAACCAAACAGAAACGAATTCAAATCGGATTAAACGGAATATAAAACCAAATTTGAATTTGGTTCGGTTTTTTAGTTGACCCGAATAACCCTAACGACATAATTTATATTTTCTTTTCATTTACTTATATAGATGCTTAGCACTTAAACAAATTTCAAGCTTCAAAAAAATGTTATATTTATACTATGAAAGAGTTTTAATTGTTATTTTTATATATAAACATATAAAAGATATATATACTGAATATTTTATTTCTTTCGGTTTTCACAAATTCGATTTTCAGTTTCTGGATATGTTTGGCAGCAAGAGTTAAGGAGTGTTTTGAAGCAACTAGCAATTAGCATTTAGCATTTTGTACACAATATTTGTTTGGAAACAAGCAACTAGCATTACCAATTTTTCTAAACGCTCCAAATCAAAATGCTACTTGAAGAAGCATTTACTAGCAATTAGCGTTTACACTTAATAATTACATGTATACATTTATGTTACCAAACACTTTATCAAAACAAAAGCTATTGCTTTCTGCTATTGCTAATTGATACTGCTTCTGCTGTTACTATTTTCGACAACCATACCCCGTTAGAACGATGGTAATTGTCTATCAAAGTATGTGGGCTTCGTGGAAATGAGTAGAAACTAAAAAGAGAAAGACCCGATAAACAGGGTGGCTAGGCCTCACGTCTTGGAGCTCAATGAAAGCTTAACTAAAAAAATCTGAACGGATAACAAAAATCATTTCCACATACACACTCTGACACTCATCTTTTCTCTATAAAAATATACAATATGCAAACAGTAAAATCAACATGTATCAGATTATACAACTGTTTACACCATAGTATATTACTATGTAGTATCGCATAATAAGTGTTTACATTGCTATTTTGATATGTCTCAAATTAAGTGTCCACTTTGTATTTCAGTAAATGAGAAAATGTTTTAATGAGAAAAGATGATATTTGATTTGTGAAAAAGTTAGTTAGTACTTAGTAGGAACACTTTGTGCATACCGAAAGTATACAATTATTATGGGACGGAAGGAGTATATAAATCAAAACTGAATGTGTGAAAATTATTTCCCTTACTTTTAAATAGATAATCAAATATTGTAAATTTGTAACAGATGATGGCACGGTTGAGTCATTTTTTTGGCTCGGCTCGTAGCGGACTTATTCTAGTAGAAAGAAATTTTTCTCTAGAAAAAAGACATAAGATTTGTTCGTTAGAGCTCATCACTGAAGAATAGTTGCTTTACTTTTTTGAATTAGAGAATAACTTCTGCGCAACAATATAGTGTTTTCAATAGGAGGAGATTTGAATAAGAAAACTTTTTTACCTGGAAGTGGTCTATGAAATAAATTTAGTGGTGTATAAACAAGTACTATTTCTCGATAGGGTTTATAGACAGACAGGTTACCCAACTTTCCAACTTTGTTCGCCTAAGTTATCAAATTTTTTTTTGTTCAACCAGGTTACCGAACTATCAAAATTGTTCAACCAGGTTACTGAACTTCAAAAGTGTGTTCAATCAGGTTACTATTGACGAAAATACCCTCATTTTCATTTTTGTTAAGTACATAAATGGTCCCTGTGTTTTGCGCGGTGTTACGGATTCAGTCCAGTTTTCATTTTTGTTACGTTTTCGTAAGTTTTCATAAGTTTTCGTCCGTGTTTATACGTTTTCATCCGTTTTTCCTCTTCTCAATTCGTTTTTATACGTTTTCGTCCATTTTCTTCCGTTTTTATACATTTTCTTACGTTTTTATCCGTTTACTTACATTTTTATCCGTTTTCTTACGTTTTTATTCGTTTTCAAAAAAAAAATTAATTTCGAAAAAAAAGTTAATTTCGAAAATAAATTTAATTTCGAAAAAAAGTTAATTCCGTTTTTATAAATTTTTTAAAAAAAGTTAATTTCGAAAAAAAAAAATTCAAAAACATTAAATTTAAAAAAAAAAATTATAAAAAAAAATCGAAAAAAAATTAGAAAAAAAAAAATTATTTTCAAAAAAAAATTTCGAAATTATTTTTGAAATTAAACTTATGAAAATTAAATTATTTTCGAAATTAATTTTTTTCGAAATAAAGTTTTTTTTTCTAATTTTTTTAGAAAAAATTATTTTTTTTTCGAAATTAAAAAATTCTAAAAAAAAAATCTAAAAAAATGTTCGAAAAAAAAATAATTTTTTCTAAAAAAATTAGAAAAAAAAAACATTAATTCGAAAAAAAATAATTTCGAAAAAAATTTAAATTTTTTTTGAATTTTTTTTTCGAAAATAATGTTTTTTTTTTTCTAATTTTTTTTCGAAAAAATTAATGTTTTAGAAATTTTTTTTCGAAATTAAATTTATTTTCGAAATTAACTTTTTTAAAAAAATAATTCGAAAAAAAACGACAAATGGTCTGAATCCGTAACGCCGGATGAACCACAGAGACCATTTATGTAGTTAACAAAAATAAGAAAGAGGGTATTTTGGTCATTTTAGTCGTAATGTCACAATTTTGATAGTTCAGTAACCTGGTTGAACAATTTTGATAGTTCGGTAACCTGGTTGAACAAAAAAAAAGTTTGGTAACTTAGGCGATCAAAATTGAAAAGTTGGGTAACCTATCTGTCTATAAACCCTTCTCGATACATAATAAACTCTTAAATTTTCTTTAGAAATTTTTTAACGAGTCTAGAAAAATAAACGTAAGACGTAAAACTCCTCACAGATCCATTTTGCCATCTCTACTAGTTGGAGTGATTAAGTTGATAACATTAAGCAACTACAAGTCTACAACAGGCTTAAGAACAATAACTTTCCTTATAAATTTGCGAGTCTTAGCAAAATCTCTTTACCCTTAACATCAAATAACTACGGCGGAATGGTCACCCAAGACCATTAGGTCCCTCTTAGACAGGGAACAATTTTTCAGTATAACTTTGAAGACGATTCTTGACTTATTTCACAACCGACAATCATATGCATTCTAATCTTTATTTTCTTTGTACCCCATGCAAGTACCGAGTTACATGACTGATCAAACTGAACCAATCTTACTTGCCCTTTAATCTTCCTTGTGTGACCACGAGATAACTTCTAATTGCAAGTATTAGTACCCATGTGGTAGCCGTTATTTTTTCTTTTATCATTAGAAGTAACGCTGAACTTAAAACCGTCTTCATTATTTGAGCATCCAATCCCTTAAAGAAACCAAATACCCCTTCTTGTTTCCAAATGGCATCTATAACACCCGATAGTGTTTTTCGTGGTTTCTTTTTGTTTTCTTTGGTGTCATCGTCGCTTGAGTCTGCAGCCTGAATCATGACCTTGCACCTGGAAATTTGGTCTTTATGACTTCAATATTTTGATATACATTCTGTAAATTATTTATAAAATTGCACAAAATATCAATGAACCTGATAGCTGGGTATGTAAGAACGGTTGCAATACTCTTAGAGATTGCACCGAGCAAAAAGGCAGAGAATGCAGAAAGAGATTCAGGAGAAGATCCGATTCCTGCTTTTTTCAGTTTCCCGTCTAGAAGTTTTTGCTTCAATTGATCAAATACCGTGTACTGCAAGAAAACAATGTAAACAGGTCAAATTTTAAGTCGTTCAATACATACTCGAGCTTTTACAACTACCTAGATTGTTTAACTCCAAAAATTGGATCTTAAGGTTTATAATAGCTTTCAAGCATATTAAGTTATTAACTGTTCGAGTTAACAAAATAGACAAATACTTTTTGTGGTCAATCAAATACATTTTGACCTGTCCTAAATATTATCCTGTTTGACCATTATGGTTCAATAATGAAACCCATGATATACATACAGTACTATTCCAATGTGAGAAGAATATTATTATTGCGGGTGGTAATTTGAATCTATTTATGTGCAATGGGGTTTAATATGGCATTTAAGTCGGTGCTAACGGGTGAAACTGGTTTTAAAAAGCCCATGACGTAACTAAGTACCTCTAATATCCTATAGATTGTTTTATAACATAGAATTATATCAGTAATGGTATAATCATATATAACATATTAATTACAACATAAAAATATATAGGAAATTTGACGGGTCAACGAAACACATTCTGAGCATTTTGACCCGAACCTGCCAGCCCACCCACTTCGCTGATTATTTCATTTATAGAAATAGGCAACATACCTGAATTGCAGGGTTGGAAGTTAGAAGTAAGGAGATGCCAAGCCCGTCAAATGCTTCACTCCAACTGCCTTCTGTAAGCATTGACCAAAGGCCTTTTGATCTTCCAAATGCACTTGTCTGCATCCGTGATGAGGCTGTATCGAGAGGCTACATGATAAACGATAATGTTAGATATAGATTTAGTAGTTCTTAACTTAGATATACTAACATGTCACAAGGTTTAATATTCTAACCTGAGTTATAATGGCAGTACAGGCTCCAGCAGAAGCAGCAAGAAGCAAGTTTGCTTTTGTTCCAATGGATTTTGTACCATATTTTTTCTGGTAAAGCCTTTTAAAGTAGCTATATCCATAGAAGTATACAAATTGTGCAATAAATGATTGCAAGCTCTTGGTTCCAAGGCCCTGATACAACGAGAAAACTTGACCTGTTGATACTGCTTCCCACAACACATCTGATAGCTTCCTGCATGACCCATAAGTTAACTTTATCAGACTCATATATTGCATTTACAAACAAGCGCACAAAAGGCTAGAAAATCGACTTTACGTAGGTTTTGGATGTGCCTCTTGAAAACAATTATGTGATATTACATAATCAGAATTATATAAGAGCTAAAATAAGAAAAGGCTGTAGGTAATAGTGCTCGAATGTTGGTAAAGTCTGAGTACTTACGGAATTAACAGATATGGGAATACAGCTCTAACAAAAGTTACAAAATAGTCGTAGAAATTAGTAATCATGTAATTTTGATTTACCATTAGATAATAACTTTCGTATGGAACTTATTACTCAAAACTACCTATTTCACCGCTAAACAATCACATAATCATAGGCACAGTAAATACTAATTTTTGCAACTTCATCTTACAATAATCAGATAATTAGTTTCAAAGTAGCTTTTATAAAAGCATACAAACTGGCAAACTGCTAATATTATTACGGTAAGTAGTTGATTCCCAGGTTTATAATCCTTCACATAAATTTTGTCTTAAGGGCTTAAGGCTTCAAGTACACGGAATTCCCTCTGTATAGAATAAATTAGACAAATTATCAGAAAGAAAATGTAAAACAGACCCTGAACTTTCTACAAATAGCAAAAGCCTCAACTTCCTGCAGAATATTACCCTGACCAACAAAAAAACTAAAGCTAGTTGAAATCTAACCACCAAAACAAAGTCTTCTAAGGTAATGTGAGACGAGGAGAATAACAAGACATGAATTTAAAAACGACCGAGATGATTCGAAAAAGAGAAGACCATTTAAAATTTGTTATGCTTCCATTTATAGCCTACTTCAACTAGTTTGCGATCAAAGCTTGTTTTGTCCGCGGTTCTTTTTAGGCATGGACTTAAAAGAACGTTGGCTATGAGTGTCGAACCAATCAGTTCATACTAACCTATCTCTACGACAACTGAACAATGAAGATACATTCCTCAATAGCTACTTAGATTATATGTTTTCATTGCCCATATATAAAGTTAAAGATAAATAATAATTAAAAATAATATGAAATACCATTAACTCTAATAAACTGGAGTAAACAAAAGGAAATCACAAAACAATCAGCCTAACATACTTATACTGCTTATAATTGCGAGTCAAAGAAACCATGGTATGTACCTCAGCCTTCTTTACAGATGATATAGAAGTCTTTAATCTTTAAAAAGGAGCAAACTAATTGCAACATTATAAATCATCTTAAATCCACATAATGAAGTTGAATTATCACATGCATACATATCAAACACGACTAATAATAGATTCAATATAAAGATGGTTACAGTAAGCTTAAGGTCATCATGAAAAAAAAAGCAAAGAAGTAATAGAAATGATAAATATCATTGACGGCATAATTAATTTAAGCTTCTTGACATGTATCAACCACATTAGACGCGCGAAGTAAAAAAAATCTATCCCCCCGTTTCTTACAAGATGAAGCTGGTTTAAGAAAGACTAAAAGATATCCCCCAGTTTCTTAAAAGGTGAAGCTGGTTTAAAAAAGACTAACATCAAAAGAAATTGCTAAGATAACTAACAATAATCAGAAGTTTAGCTACTACTCCTCGACTCTACGCACACAGTTATCACACTAATTGCTTTAGACAATGCTATTTAAGCCACAATAATCAGTTTAAAAAATGCACAATTATGCTCTTAAAGCTGCAAAAGTCACTTTCGAAACGCACATCATATACTTTAACGGTTCTATACTTTGACAAAACTGTTAAACATGTGACATAATATTATTATGCAGCCAGAATAATTTTTTCACTCAACCTTAGGTCTGAAGCCCGAACATGACGGAAACTTATGAAAAGCCATAAACATGTTATAACATGAATATAAATATTTTAAAAGGTAATAGTTTTTTACGTTTTTAGTTTAACATGGTTGCCTTGTAGCAAAGCAACTTTAACTTTCAAAACCAGCTTTTTTCAAACCCCACATCTTAAAAGGTTCAATGATGTGACAAATCTTTTAAAATGTAACTTGAAATAATTAGGCTACCCGAATAGATTTGGTCTGAACTTAAGCCCGAAGCCGAGCACGACGGATACATGATGGGGCAAGGATTTGTTATGAGATCAGATTTGTTGATATTGGGGTGTGTGAGTGCTAACAATCAACGAACAATGTGGATAAAACTCTTGAATCGTGTTCATACCACTGTTAGATTGTAGTGTTTTGACCCACTATGCCTCGGGTTACATGAAGTCTACAATCAGATAATTCAAGATTACACTCGAGTTTCTAGGCACTAAAGCAAGAGCGAGTAACACATATTTTATTTTCTGTTGTAGTGAATGAGACCAAATAGAATTTAAATGGTGGGTTTTGGGCGGAAAGTGGTCGAGGTCAACCATTGTGTCCATTGGCTTTTGGTGGGAAAACTGGTAAAAACAGTTGGCCAACTTCCAACCCCACAACTACGCTACCCTTGAGTCCTTGACCCTGCAAGGGGCACAGGGCTGCCGCGGCCCCTTGACCGTTGACACATACTATTTTTTGTGGCCTGAATAAGGCTAGCTTACACGAGTGTTCTGCACCTCCTACCCACACTTAACAAGAAATTCCTTTAATATATCTAGTAAATAACATTACATAAAACTGTACGTGGCAAAATGTATGGGTCGGGTAGGGTTGGGTCACAGGTCCAGGTTTAGATGGGTCATTTAGGAGCACTGGTCTAAATGGGTCCGGGTCAAACAGGTCTATGGTCGGGTTTCTTTTATTTGAGTGAAATATGGGTCAAATTTTTTTTGACCCGTTAAACCCACCCTAGACCCATTGGTTAATTGTTATACAATTGGAGATTATATCAAATACCCAATTAGACCCATGTAAAATATAGAGGGAGACACATCAAAACCTTAACCAAATTGATCCATAATTAACCAATGGGTCTTAAATTGCCACCAATGGTTGGTCACGCTCATGTCCTCACAAGAGGTTTCACGTTCAAACCTCACTAGGTACTCATTTTGGGGTTGCTAGGAAATGGGTCAGTCAGAAACAGTCACGGGCCCACCTACTGGTAACTAAGTTAGACCTAGTACATCTCAGTCAAAGACTCGCCATCTATTTATCAGGCAGAAACAGTCACGGTCCCACCTACTGGTAACTAAGTTTAACCGCTGTAATTATTTATTCTAGCTAGGTTCAAGATTTACCAAACTCTAAATCTTGTAAAAAAAACCAAAATTGAATGGATCATGAAAACCGACAAGACAGTGATCAAGTACAAAAACAAAACAAAAGTGGGTTACTACCTATATTTCTGTCGACCATGGGATGATCTAACCTCAGCTTGGTACTTAGCTTTACACGTGTCAAGAGGGTACAAAATAGTAGTACTCAAAACAGCCCCAATTGCACCTGATGTCGCTTCGGATATCGATTCAAGATCAATTGAAGAAGAAGAAGACATGTTATTCTTTTTTTATTCAATCACATGCAAAACTTCTTCTTTTATATATATATATAAAAAAAAAAAGAAAAAAAGGATCAAAGGAGAAGATGGTTATTATGGGTGATTAGGTTGAAGTCAAATTGAGTTTGGTTGGTGTGTTTTGTATTATACAAATAGGTACACAAATTTGACAATTAGAATGGAAATGGTGTGTTAATGTGAATAACGTGAAAGATCTAAAGTATAAGTATGGTATTGTATTTTGTTTTGTATATTTTTGATTGATAGTGATGGGTGGATTATGAATCGGGATCAAGACGGATAGTATTTTTCTTGGGAATCCCGACCAAATATGTCAAATTGCGTGTGCTATTTATATAAAGAGTTAATTAGATAAATAAGATAAATAAGCATTTTTTTCACTTTCAGTCACTGAACTTTTTTTTTGACTGGTTCAGTCACTGTGGTTTGCATATATTACCGGTTCAGTCCAATTTCGAATAAAATGACCAAAAAACCCTTGTCATCTTCTTTTTCAAATGAGTAATTACATAAATGGTCACTATGGTTTGTCTATTTTTTCACATTTAGTCCTTTAGACTAACGGCCGTTAGTCCTTTATACGTTTTCGTCCGTATTTACACGTTTTCGTCCGTATTTACACGTTTTCGTACGTATTTACACGTTTTCGTCCTTTTTTACACGTTTTCGTCCATTTTTACACGTTTTCGTCCGTTTTTACACGTTTTCATCCGTTTTTACACGTTTTCGTCCGTATTTACAAGTTTTCGTACATTTTTACACGTTTTCGTCTGTTTTTACACGTTTTCATCCGTTTTTACACGTTTTCGTTCGTTTTACACGTTTTCATCCGTTTTTACACGTTTTCGTTCGTTTTTACATGTTTTCGTCCATTTTTGCATGTTTTCGTCTGTATTTGCACGTTTTCGTCCATTTTTACACGTTTCCGTCCGTTTTTACACGTTTTCGTCTGTATTTACACGTTTTCGTCCATTTTTACACGTTTTCATCCGTTTTTACACGTTTTTGTCTGTATTTACACGTTTTCGTCCATTTTTACGCGTTTTCATCCGTAATTACACCTTTTCATATGTTTTTTTCAAAATTTTGTTCATTTTTGCATGTTTTTACACATTTTCGTCCGTTTTTACACGGTTATTTATATATATATACGAAAACGTGTAAAAAACGGACGAAAACGTGTAAATAATGACAAAAACGTGTAAAAATGGACGAAAACGTGTAAAAATGGACGAAAACATGTAAATAAAGATGAAAACGTGTAAAAACGGACGAAAACATGTAAAAATGGACGAAAACGTGTAAATACGAACGAAAACGTGTAAAACCGAACGAAAACGTGTAAAAACGGATGAAAACGTGTAAAAACGGACGAAAACGTGTAAATACGGACGAAAACATGTAAATACGAACGAAAACGTGTAAATACGGACGAAAACGTGTTAAAACGGACGAAAACGTGTAAATACAGATGAAAACGTGTAAATACGGACGAAAATGTATAAAGGATTAACGGCCGTTAGTGTAAAGGACTAAATGTGAAAAAATAGACAAACCATAGTGACCATTTATGTAATTACTCATTTGAAAAAGAAGATGACAAGGGCTTTTTGGTCATTTTATTTGAAATTGGACTGGATCCGTAATATATGCAAACCACAGTGACTGAATCAGTTAAAAAAAAAGTTCAGTGACTGAAAGTGAAAAAAAGGCCAAACCACAGTGACCATTTATGTAATTAACTCTTATATAAAGCTAATTAACCGAATAATCCTTATAGAGAGGTTTTACAGAAGTAAACTCTTTTTCATATACTTTACAAAAACCATTCCAAACCCATCGCCCCACAAATATATGTATTCGCCCCCACAATAAAAACCCATCGCCCGTGACTATCGTTCAAATTCACTCTTTTTCTCACTTTCTCCATATGAATTCATTAAAAACCCATCGCCGACACTCAATTCACATCGCCCAGATTTAACCTAAACTACCTAATAAAAACCCATCGCCCACATTCAATACACGTTTACCATTGTTCATGTCATACCACTCCCTCGCCGGCGTTTAACCAACACTTCCCTCGCCCAACATTCGCCCCAGCCTCGCCTAGACCTCGCCCACCACTCCAGCACTCGCCCCAGCAGCGCCTAAACCTCGCCCACCACTCCCCCAGCTTCAAGGCTCGCCCAACAATTCACCCATCCCTCGCCCTGGCTCAAAACTCGCCCACGACTCGTGTAGCACTCGTTTTATACACGTGTATGGTTAGAAACTAATCTATTAATGAATCTAACGGATAATATTGAAAAGTTCATTTTGGAAAATTTTATGTGCGAGGTTCATATTCGTAAAGTAGTACTATAAAGAGTTCATTTAAGAAATTTTCTCATTTATATAATAATATATATTGAGTGGTACTATTAGACTAGCGCTACTTCAGCGCCACCTCATACTTCTTTCTCTTCTCACTTTCACTCACTCTCATTCACCATACATATGTTTTGTTCACCATAGCTCACATTTCATTAAAATACACACGTTATACAAAATATACCCCACTAAATATTCCACACACACTCACAAAATAAATAAAAAAACCATTACTTTTGAATTGGGCCCTACATAAACACTATGGTGAGTAACTCACAGAAGTTTGCAATTTTGACCGTGACTTTGGACTTGTGTTTTGGGTGTGTCGCGAGTGAGTCACTCACCAAGGGGTGAGTTTCTCCTAACTCCGTCTAGTCTAATGGATTTGGAATCGGAGTGACTGCCCTACTACATCAGCGTCAATTCGGCTTTCTCTCTTAAAGACTACACAACGATTACAATTGTTAATGGTTACAACAATGTCGACCATAATTATTTTTTAAATTAAAATTTCATTCATAATTAAATAAACATTACAATAATAATTCAAATAAAATGAAAAACCATTAAGATAAAAATTAAAACGCTTCTTGAATGAAGATGAATTCCACTATATCGGCATTAAGATGAAGATAAGTTTGTTTGCTGTGTTTTTCTCTAATAAATTTTAACATACTTTCTTTCGATCGTACGAGATCATCTTTACGATGTACTTCTTCGAAAAAATAGTCGGGAGAGGTTGCCATCCCTTGGTCTTGTATAATTATATTATGTAATATGATGCAAGTGTACATTAATTTCATAATTCTCCTAAGACTTCGAAATCGTGCAGGAGTTTTTACTATAGCCTACTTTCTCTTTAGTATGTCAAACGCTCGTTCAACGTCTTTTCTTGCTGCTTCATGCGCGTTATACCTTATTCGCTTGTGATCATTTGAGCCTGGCTCTGAAATAGACTTAATAAGAACAACCCATTCCGGATATATCTTGTCAGTAAGATAATATCTCAATTTATTATTCACGTTGTTAGCCACAAATGGAACCTCTAGTGCTTTCCTTTGTTTGAGATCGTTTAAAAGAGTAAGCTGATTTATAACGTTGATGTCGTTGTATGGACCAACAACACCAAAAAAAAATTTCAAATCCATATATCTTGAGAGGCAACCGCTTCTAATAAAATGAATGGGTTTGACTTGGAATCATCCCTACAAAATTGACCTCGATGTGCAACTGGCATTGAGCCCAAGACCATTTAGTACAGTCGATGCTTCCTAACATCTCAGGAAACCCATATTGCAGTTCGTGAAAAGCATAGAGCTTTTCGACATCTGTTTGTGTAGGCATTTGCAAAATCTCCTCTCCATATAACTTTATAACCCCATCACAGAAATTGTCGAGACAATCACTAAAAGTTTTACGACAAATTTGCATATATTCGTCTAGTTGATCATGAACGGCGCCGTATGCTAGTTGACGAATTGTAGAAGTACACTTGATCAACGGGGAAATGCCAAGTTTTCCCGTAAAATCAGTACGGTGTTGATTGTTTAAAATACGACATAGTTTCACTTAATTTTCGAACAATGCATGTGAATAGTTTTTGGCTCATTCGGAACTGCATACATAATATTGCTTCGTCGTACATTGGGTTGTCAATGAAGTAAGCCGCCACTAAACGAGCATGAGCACCGTAGCAATCTCTTTCTACCGGCGCTCATGGGTTTTTTGGAATTCTAGAAGTGGAAAGATGATGAATAAGAAAAGTGGCATCTTTTAAAAACTCAGGTTAAACTGTTAACCTCATCATCTAGATCATCATCAAATATAAATTGATTGGAATTCATATTTTTTGAGTTGGTAAATAGTTGATAGAATGGAGAAAATAAGTATGAAAAAATGTAAAAGAGAAGTGGTTTATAGAAAGAAAAGTTTTTTTTTTTTTTTTTTTTTTTTTTTTTTTTTTTTTTTGTAGTTCAAATTACTAACGGGTAGGAAAAAAAAAAAGAGAAAGTGTGCAATTGTTTTGGTTGGGTTGTCGACCACAACTTCAAATTTGGGAGGGGGGAACGTGGTCGGGCTTGGTTTTGGTGAGGTGGGGGGGGGGGGCGCACCCCATTAGCATTGGTCTTAGTACCTTCACATTTTTTACAATCAATACCCCCCTAGTATCCATTTATTGACAGGAAAAAGTATTTTTTTTTTAAGTTTTTTTTCTGTATCTTTTGATTCTTGCTATTTTTGATTTGTCAAACTTTAAAATCTCCGTTTCATAATTATTTTGGCAATTTTATCCACTTTATTAACAGGACAAGATAGTTTTTTATGGTTTTGTGCTCCGTATTTTTTGTGCTTTACTACTTTCGACTTATCAAACTTTATATTTTCTGTCATTTTTTATTTCGCAATTTTATAATATAAAAAAAATTATAAAAACTAAAAAAAAAGAAATAATTTTTTTAAAAGGTATTACTTGTAATTTAAGGGGTACCAACAACCAACCCCTTATATATTTTTGCCTAAAATCAACAATGTCACCGCTAGCACTTTTAAAAGAGAAATTATATAATATGTCCATTTTCTTCACTTTGTTCAATAAGGTAAAATTAAAGGATATTTTCAATTTTCACTTGTAAAAGTCAAATGGTATTTTCAATTTTGTGTCGTATTGCTAAAACTATAATACATTTTAATGAACTATATTGCTTTTTCGTAATCAATTTGAGACAGTCATGGCACTTTACACCTAGGGATGAACCTACATGGGATCAGGTGTGGCACGGGAAAGTGTAATTTTATTTTTCCGAAAATCTTCGTATTTTAATACCTGCAACCCCCAATAGTATTTGTGCTACTTTCTTTCTTTTTAATGCAATTTTAGTTTTAAAAAAAATTACCTTTTTGGTTCAAATTTTATTATTTATGATAAAACAAATTTTGTGCAAGATCTTCACGAAAATTTTTGTGCAGCATCCTCCTTAAAATACTAGATCTACCGCTGTTTACACTGCATACAATTTCTCATTCTTCATTCGTCTTCATTTTGCCAAAATTCTTCTTGTTTTTTCACAAAACATTCTTAAAAGTAGTTCCAAAAATTGTTGGTTAAATTCTCTACATTTCGAAATTTATTTCGTTTAATGTTGAAACTTTCCAGCAGGTGTTACTATTCTCAACAGGCTGATAATATCAGGTTTTATGCGTGTTTGATGCGCTTGTCTGTTTGCATTCCACTTGACTTTCTATCTTTTCACTTGTCATATTAATCAAGAATCTATTATGAACTTATTACAAATATTAGTAGGCAAAAACATGTATTAAACTTTATTCGTTCAAAATTTAGCCTTAATTTCACTAATATCAATTTTGTTCTTCCCGTTTTCTTTTCTTAGAGACAATTCCATTTTGAAAGATTATTATTCAATCAATCCATTCAAGTGATTAGTGATTAATTCGAACTCCCTTTTCCTTGTCATCATGTCTAAGGTTAGTAATATTGTGCACTCAATCTTGTTACAAATCATTGACTTCCTTTTGTGTTGCACTGACTACTTTGATTTTATTTTGTATTCCTTATTTTTTTTCCTATATGTTGTACTCTTGTTGTTATTGAAACCAATGCATTTCATGTTAGTGTTTCATAGGTAGTGGCCATTTGAAACCTCTGATTGAAGCATTTGAAAAGCGTGGTCTTCATGAACGAGATAAAATTTTACTGTAGTATTCAAGCATTTTTTTCTCGACGAAATAGTTCAAGTTTTCAGGTATTTTGATACACGAATTGCTTCTTCGTAAGGTACGTAAGCAACCAAGACCATTACCTGAAGTATATTTTCTTCCTGGTAACAAATTATATAGATTTGGGTGTGATAAGTTTTGCCTAATTGCCAGGCTTTGTTACTCAGAATCACTTTTGATAAAGCCCACTGCCAAGATGATTCTTTCATTGTTCAATTTTTTAACATCAAAGAAGTAATTAAGTTAGAAGAATTGTTTTATCAGATGGAGAATTGTTGTCCAGATGTAGATATTGTTTACAAATTGGGTATGCGCATTCTTGTTTAGGATGATTTGCTTGGCAAACCAAAAAAAATTACAGATTAGAAATCAGTGTTAGAATTTAAATACCATGACTATCATATAATTAATTCTACAACATCAAAGCACATAGCGAAAGCAAAGATCAATTATATTTAACATGTATATAGTTAACCGAATAATAAAGATAACGTACCTTTGATCCTAGCAAGAACAAGGATCTAACTTGAGAGGATCAATCAGCTCTTTACCACTTGTGAGGACTGATTAATTATACACTTAGGATGTTAGTCCTTTTAACGTGTATATGATACTTTGAGTGAATATGATTAAGTATGCGGAATCTACTTAACCACACTTAGAAGGATATTGGTTATGGAAATGGAACAGTGATGCTTGTTATTGGAGAATGAACACAGAAAGTATAACACCAAACGATTCAATATTATTGAGAATAATACGAGTGATCTTCACTATCACTAGGGTTACAAACCTTGAATCTCTATTACAAAGAAAACTATTTCTGTTATGTTCAACTTGATGTGTATATTTTCTAAGTACATGCACTTCTCTAGACATACTTAATATCTAGGCTAAGATCTCCCTTTTATACAACAAAGGAGATCTTTACAATATTGTTAAGTCTTGTCAACTACTTGCTTGTTGAGTGTGTCAGTAGCAAAGATACAACTTGTTCTGTGTATACAACTTGTAGACTCATCACTTATCAAAGATATTATCTACCGTATATACTTGACTTTTATACACAAAATATCTTTTTCATACTTATCTAATCAGCAGTAGTATACGTCAACAGTTATCCACTCAGCAGTAGTATGAGTCACTCCAACAGCAGTATTCAACCAGCAGTACCTTTGTTTGTACTAGCAGTACTAACTTATCAGTTAGTACTGCTAGTTATAACTTGAACAGACTTCAAATATACACTAGCAGTTAGTACTGTTAGTGTATTCTTCTCAGCAGTACTAACCTTTAGAACATTTAATTCCCAACACTAATCTTCAGAACATTTAATTCCCAACAATCCTCCCCTAAACTTATGATTTATCCCAAATCATCAAGTTTCTTCTGAATTAAATGAGGATTGTGAGAGTCTTTCAAACATTACATAGTCAGACTCTTTGATCTGAGCTTTTCTTTGTTCTGCAAGATTAACTATCTTTCTGTCTAACTCATCTGCCATCTGTGAATCACTTTCAGCCATTTTCTTTGTCTTTAATACTAGCAGTACCTTTGTTTGTGCTCCAAGCATTGCCTAAAAGATGGTATAATTTCCTTGGATGGAGGAATTATAAGAGGCAATGGTGCTTTGTATCTTGGATGCTTGAAGCCTGATATTATATTCCCTGTAATTGCTCCAAGAAGTCAAATCATCTCTCAGCAAGCCATGCAAGTGATGAGCAAACGTAGTGAACTGAAATTGAAACTGAAAGAACTTAGAAAGAACTTTCTCCATTTGAATATCATCAATCGAAGAAGAGAGATGAATTGCTTCATCCCTTCTGAATATATATAATACTCCAGAATCTTGTCCAAATTTCCAACATGATCTCGAGACAGAGCTTTATCATTTTAAGTCAAAGATGTTCGAACATGAAGAAGAGAGATGAAAGAGCTTATTTCCAGCATCCATCAACTGAAACTGGAGCTTGTTCTCATTATTGGCTGAATAATAAGACATGTTGGCAATGATGATGCTTTTACTGGACTCATGCACTTCTTGAACCAAAGAAACTTCTGGGTCTTGATCAATTTGAGCAATCTTCCTCCCCAATATTTCTCTTCTGTTTGATCAATTTAAACTTCCTCCCATGTTTCTGAGCATACACATTCACAGTCTTTCATCCTCTGATAATCTTCCTCCCCAATATTTTCATCAATTTGGGCAATCTTCCTCCCCTACATTTGGTTAATCTTCCTCCCCTGTTTGGAAGATCTCTCACCATCATCTGAACTTGACTCCTTTGATGAACTAGAAGAAGTTCATCTTCCAATTTGGATACCTTATCAGACAATATTGTACATAAAGCCATCAATTCCTTAAATCTCAATCCAGAATGGTATTAACTAAAGTAAGTTAATTACCAAGGTTTTGTACATACGTACTATAACCAATTAATGCTTGGTGCTAGCAAAAGAACACAAGTAAACCAAACAATTTGTTACTTTGAAAAACACAAGGATCGACTAACTAAGGGTTAGTTCGATCGGTTTTTTTTGGCAAAAGAAGAAGACACAAAATTAGGGTTATAGCAAGAGTGCACAAGGTAAAAAACTAATAACCCTTGAGTTTGTATTTATAGTGAAACTATCTTGGAGCACAAGTTTGGATCGAATAGGGTTTGGCAACCCTAGGCCGATCGGCCCACCCTTCCCCAAGGGTTTCTAGATCATTCTTGAGCCTCTAATTTCACTTACGGTCCTTCCTTTATTCACTAACGGTCGTTAGTCAATTTTGTTAATTACTTAATGTCCGTTAGTCGTTATTTCATGTTCAAATAATTAAATACATAGCGGTTATATATATTAATTATTTACATTAATCATTCATACGTAAAGTGTGCAATCCCAAGGTCTCGTGTTTGATTCTAGTCATACACGATTTAATATTTTTCCATAACTCTAACAGCTCCCACTTGGAAATCTATTAAAAGGGTAATGACATTGGTTAGCGTCTAGCAACACGCCAATGCCCCTAGTACAACTCGGGTGGTGGTCTTCTGGAAAAACCATTCGATGATTCATCATCATACTCATCCTTTTGTTTCTAATACTACATTAATAAAGATATGGATCTCAGTCATTCTTTATTAATTAATTCTGTTTCTCGTTGTTTTCGATTGAGCAAGATTACCAAATCTTCTGAACATATTCAGGGGAGATCTTGGGTGTGGCCACACATATATCTTACTAATCCTACGAGGGGCCCAGCAGTATTAAACTCCAAACAATTTGAAGGAACAAATTCTATCTTGACTACGAGCATAACGCACGCATTTTGCAACATTCCTGAAAATAATCCTTATAGCTACCAGTTACGTATAGCGTTAAATTGAATCACAGAAATGCACTACATGCATGACAGTTATCTGGCATCTCAAGTATGAGGATAACTATATTCACATGATTTACTTGATGACAAGATCCATAAAGTAAACTCATGAAGTTGGGATAAGTCATATATTCAATTCATTGAATATCATGTGAAATTGGTATGACAACGCATCAATATACTTTCAAGTATATTCTACCAATACTCAGATTTTTCTTAGTTTAATGATATTCCCATATCATTAATCGACAACGGACAGTTTAGAATATATAAATATATTCAAGGATATAAACATGCAAATATAGGATATATTATTAAGAAAATGAAAATCAAACATAACAAGTATTTTATTTCATTAAAATAATAACTGTTCAAAACATCCCATTATCCAAACACTAATCACAGATGGGCATGAAACTACTAGCTAAACGAAGCCCTATGCCTTCAGCATGTTGATTAAGCTTTCCACCAGGTAAAGCCTTCGTAAAAGGATCAACTAGGTTTTAATCTGTGTGAACTTTGAGTAACTCAATCTCGCCTATCTCCACTTGTTCTCTAACATAGTGATATCGAATTGGGAAATGTCTGGCGCCCTTCATGATTTCAGGCTCATTGGCAAATGTAATTGCGGCAGAATTGTCACAATACATCTTTATAGGTCTTTCGATTGAGGGCATAACGCCAAGCTCTGAAACGAATTTCCTAATCCAGACGGCTTCCATTGCAGCTTCTGAAGCAGCAATATACTCGCTTTTTGTTGTAGACATCTGTTGGGAATTAAATATTCTGAAATTCAAGAATCGGGAAATACTACAAGTATGTTCCTGCTGGTAGTACATTTCATTCCTGCTGGTAGTGTATTGTTTCTACTGATGATAATGCTGCTGGTTGATGCTGCTGCTAGTGCATCTGTTCCTGCTGCTAGCATTATCTCATTCCTGCTGCTAGCATTATCTCATTCCTACTGCTAGCGTTAACTCATTACTGCTGCTATAAGCTTTCTGCTGCTAGATGGATAAGTATGGAAAAGATATTTGCACACTAAAGTCAATTATATACGGTAGATAATATCTTTCCCCATATGCTTAGTTAACAAGTTGTGTACACAGATACATGTTGTATCTTATGTACTGATCGCGCGTGTGAGTATATATAAATAAATATAGTATCGTGCACACGTGATACTTTGGGAAATGACAAGTCAAACCTTAGGAAAAGTCAAACTTGCAAAACCCGAATGTGATGTGTGTGATACCGGGCAAGTGATCACCCGGGTCGTGTCCCAGCGAGGTGTGAATCGAGGATTTCGTTTTAGGTTCGGGATTAAAATGCTTGATGATTGGATTTGGAGATTATTTGGTGTTGTGGTATAATTACACAAAGCAATGAAACGCAAAAGGTATTTAAAACTAAAAACGCGCGTTTTAATTAAAATTAACGTCAACACGCAAAAAAAATAAAAGTGAAATCTAAAAATATTAACCCTACAAGTACCGAATTAATTTTCCTACACTCTAAATTATAAAAGAAAATTTTTGAAAATTAAAATTATATTTTTCTGATTATTTTTCTATTTATTATGAATTAATTACTAATTTAAACTAATAAAAAGATTAAAAATATTAAAACTAATGATAAAAATCTGAAACTTTTTCCTAAATTATTCTAAGTGAAAAAGAAGCTAAGAAAAATAAAATGAAAGAAATAGCTTATGCAGTTAAGCTGCTAATAAGCAGACAGCTTATATAAGCTAAAAACTAAAAAAAACAAGAAAGGGTTAAAAAGAAATGGATACAAAGGTTTAATGAAAAGGAAGGGTAGGGCAGTTGGTAAGTCAGCTGGGTTGTTACCTGGATGACCAAGGTTCGAACCCCACTTCTGTCCTATTTTTGAAACTTTTATTTTTTTATTTTTTATTTTTTTATTTTTATTTTAAAAACTTATTAAGCAGCAATAAATGAGCAATGTTTGTAAAAGCAATTATTTTTAAAACCTTGAAATAAGCTTAGAATAAGATGCTTAAAAATGGACAGTTGGCTTTTCAAAGAAAACAAGTAGAAACTAGATTTGAAAAAGGAAAAAATAAGCTAGGAATAACTTGAAAAAGAAACTGAACTGAAATAGGAAATGAAAATAAATCAAAGGGAAACTGGAAAAGCTGAAATAACAAACAAAAAAGCTGAGAAAACAAATCAAATAAGCAAAAGGGTTCTAGAGGTCTGCTGCTAAGCCTATGGTGCAGGGCAGAACTAGAGGACTTCAAGCTTGTGAAAAGCTGTCTAAAGCTACTAGAAAAATCCTATAAAAATTACTAGCAACTAGGCAAGCTGGTGAGCCTCAGAAATCCAGAAATTCAGATAATTCCAACTTAATTTGAAAGCACTAGAAAATCCACAAGGTTTGCCAAAAACCTGGAAATCCAAAATGTCAAGTCTGCTATGCTAATGGTATGTGCAGACCTGATCTAGGCTAAAGGACTTCAATCAAAAAGCTTATGGAACTCTTAACTAACCCAATGGAGTCTAGAAATGCCAAAAATAAAACCCTACAAGAGCTTAAGCTTATGGGGGCTTATGTGAGCAGTTGAGGCACTAATATGGCACTAGGGAATGCAAATCCTCTAAATCATCAAAAACAGACACAATGCTTCTACTAAAAACTCTTAAACACTGAATTAATCAAGATTAAACCTAAACAAGATGCAAAGGAACAGTGTATATGGTTTTTTACCCGTTTGACTTAGTTAACCCAAACACCCCTGATCAAGCAGTTTTACAAGATTTTCAAAGCAAATGGATGATTTAGACCTTGTTACTGATTTCAAAGGTTACAAGATGAACATACAAGGTCATATGAGCATAAAACAGCAACAATTCAAGCATGAACCTCAGAACAACCAACTATGCAGTTTCAACTGTGAGAATGAGATATCAAGTAACAAGTGACTCTAATGAACAAACCACCTATTTTCTTCAATATTATCACTTAATGACTCCACAGAAACATAGAAACACAAAGATTACTAGCATTCATCCACAAATTACCATAACACCTTATTTTTGACAATTTAAGGCAGTTAGTATGAAAATCTTGGTGAAATGATATTACAACTGTGAAACTTGAACTAAGACTTATCTAATAAGCTACAATAAGCCTGAATAAGCATAAACAAACAACAAAATACATTTAACACTAGCAATTACTAATTATGCAATTTATGCTAAAAGAACTGAAACTTATGGACCAAGATATGAAAACCTCAACCACTAGCTGAACTAGGGTATCTTGTCACTGCTACAAGCTCCTAGCTTATCAAAGATAAGCTAGGTAAAGTCCACCTGGCCAATCCATTTAGACCACTTCCAATGCTTCCAGTCAAATGCATAGGTACCCTGTGTATCTTTTGTTTTTCTGATTTTATTCCTAGATTTTATGTTTTCTTATGTATTCTAAAGCTTAAGTGAGCTTATGACAAAGTTGAGATGATATGGTTTAAACAACAACAGAACTTAAATTCGATTTTTGCTAAAAAAAACTTGAAATTTCTATTAAAACTGGAAACTGGTTACAACTTGAGAATTTGAACTGAGAACTTAACTTGAACTTAAAAGAAACGAATACAATACTAAAACTAAGTTACATTAAAAATCTAAGCACCTCTTCATGGCTTTACAAAGACTGCTATTTGTACTAGAAGAAGAACTAAAGGTCTTCATTCCTTTGTGCTACTTCTCTGAGACAAAACAGTGTTGGGGACTCCTTTGTGCTTCTTTGAACAACTCCCATTCGTTGGATGGGTCTTGGACTGATCTTGGCCCTTAAATCACTTTGGCGCCCAAAATAATCCCTCGGATTGGTGACTTGTAGGGTTGACTTTGGGAGTGGTAGGAGACAAGGTTGTTGGGGAAGGGAGAGGGGAAACAATAGTGTTGGGATAGTACAAAAAGTGGTGAGGTGATGGTGTACGGGTTTAGTTGGTTAGGCGGGAAGAAGAAGGTCTGCTTTTGTGGGTTAGGGATTTTGACTATGAAAAGAGGGGTTTGACCGAGTTGTGTTAAACACAATACCGGGTATGGGTTATTTCTTTTGGGTTGGGCTTGGGTATTTTACTTGGGCTTGGATGGGTTATAGGATAAAGGGTTGGTTGGGTTTAATGGGATGGGTTGTTTGTGAGTCCATCAAAGTAGTAGTGAAACTTTGGGATTAAAATGGAAATTAGGTGTAAATCCAAGGGCCAAAACTGCCAAGTCCGAAAGTTCAGGGACCATATATGTCGAATCTGAAAATTATCACGAAGGACCAATCCTGATATTTGGATATTCTTCAGGGGTTGACTTGACTTTGACTTTTCATTATATCAAATGCACCATTGTTGTTGACTCTATCCAAAAATGCCGGTTTTCGCTCTGTTTTCAATCTTTTGTACCTGAAACGTATAAAACACAAAACCAAGGATATCTGCAATATATTTGGGTATTTTTGGTCATTTTTGTGTCTTTATTTGGTGTAAAATGATGAGTATTTACACACTCATCAAATCCCCCACACTAAGCTATTGCTAGTCCCTAGCAATCCAATCATGTGAAGTAATGAAAGGAACCAAGTATACCCCGTTTCGACTTTTTATTTGATGCGAGAAATTTAAACTAGAACATAAATAAATAACATGCTTGATTTTCAAAAATGGTATCATGGAACGGGATTCACACAAAATGGGTGTCTCCAGGGAATTGATATCGTCATCCTCTTTTTATACTCCCAACTAAGCTTAAACTCAATGTGCAAATATTTTTGTAAAATGCTAACGCTACTTATACTAATAATCTATGTAAGTCGAGACTTAACTTTTCACTCCCACATTTATTCAATTTAGGTGACTGTGCCATTTTCAAAATTTTGACCGCAAAAATTGACATTTATTATGGTTGTTATTCGTTTAAGTCAAATACTAATTTATCGGGAACCTCGGAAATCTAAGGATCAAAAGGGCCTTTTCCATGTAGCGGCTTTCTTCTCGGCACATCCCAAACCAGTTGGTTTTAGGTGACCAGGCTTTTGACACCCCACAGAGAATAGTACCGGAATCAGCGGAATTTCGATTTCAAAGATTTTGGATATTCCCACTAAGCTAGTATTAAATACTTAACTAAATAACAACAAACGATCATTTAGAGATTAGAGACTCAAAGGCAAGATCACTCCATGTAACGGCTTTCTTCTCGGCACATCCCAAACCAGTTGGTTTTAGGTGACCAGGCTTTTGACACCCCACAGAGAATAATTCCGGAGATTTCGAACCCCTTTGAAATCAACAATCTATTAAATTACCGTTTAACCTTTATACAAAATCGACGAATCCAAGTTCAACTTTCGATTTAAATTTAAAAGAAAGCAATTTCTACATTTATTAACATATATATCTTTATTTTTGCAACATCAAAATTTATTGCATTTTGCAATATCATTCCATTTTATTTTATTATATTATTTTTTTTTTTCATTTTTTCATTTTTTCATCATCATTTTTTTTTTCTTTTTTTTTTTTTTTTTACTTGTGCGACATAAATTAACGGAACTTTACGGGAACCAAGACCTAAACGCCTTTCGGAATAAAGGATCCAAGGGCCGATTTAGAACCGTAGCTTAGGACTTATATGCTTTCTCAAAAATTAAAATAAAAAGTTGAACTCGGGCTCTATATCAAAATTGTATAAAAATTTGTTTTGCATAACAACATGATTTTAACGTTCAAACGTTTGAAAACAGCACGTATTTAATCCGATTAGTTATCTTCTGGGAGGAAAAGCCATAGATTACTTGTATAAGCTCTAAAGAGAACCAACTACTCTACGCTTAGCATTTTCATTTGCACAAATCGTAAAACCTTAGTCTAAACGTTAAGGAAGCAGCCAGATCAATACTCTGGCAGAGTCGGGATTCCCTTTGTTCTAACCTAATCAAGACTAAACACTACTTTTTTATTGCAAAAAACGACAAAAATTTTAAAATTTTTGGCAAAAAACGGGGGTACTAGGGCACTAGAAGGTACATATGTGACAAAATTCGAGAGAATTCCCCCCCACACTTAGAATTGAATATTGCCCTCAATATTCAAAGTACCGGCTATTATGCCGACACTTAGAACGTAAAAAGGTAATACCACTAGCCAAGTGTGGAACAGAAATCTCCATTTTTCACAAAAAAGGTTGAGCGGCTAGATTGAAAACAGGCGCGTCAATCAACACTATCCAAGGGAAACCTGAAAATCAGAGCAAACAACACACAAAAGCCAAGCACAGTGGGACTCCCCCACACTTAGTTGTTAGAAAATAGGAAGAAATCAGAAACATGGGTTGTCACCCATGCAATGCTAATGTTTTTGTTAACCGAGTCACTAGCTTGACTCGACCCCGAATTCATTGGTCCATGGGGAAAGTTTGGAGATCCGGGACAACCATGGATGGTATGTCCCCTCCAAAGTAATGCTTCAACCTATGACCGTTCACCTTGAAGTTTGGTCCGTCGTTTTGAGATAACTCGACGGTACCATAAGGAAAAACTTTGGCAACGGTGAATGGTCCAGTCCAACGGGTTTTGAGCTTACCCGAGAATATCTTTAATCTAGAATTGAAAAGAAGGACTCGATCACCAACGTTGAAAACGCGGTTCTTGATTTTGGAGTCATGGATCTTCTTTGTCTTTTCTTTGTAGATCAAAGAATTCTCGTAGGCTTGATCACGAAGTTCATTTAATTCATTGAGTTGAACTTTGCGGTGATCACCCGCGGACTTTAGGTCGAAGTTTGCATGCTTCAAGGCCCAATAGGCTTTGTGCTCGAGCTCGATCGGTAGATGGCACGCCTTTCCGTACACAAGCTTGTAAGGAGTACACCCAATGGGTGTTTTATAAGCTGTACGGAAAGCCCAAAGTGCATCATCTAGTTTATCCGACCAAGACGCACGGTTTTCACCTACGGTCCTTTCCAAAATTCTTTTTAAACCACGGTTTGAAACTTCCACTTGTCCACTTGTTTGTGGGTGATATGCGGTAGAAAGACGGTGATTGATACCGTACTTAAGCATGACTTTTGCAAATTGATCATTGCAAAAGTGCGTACCGCGATCACTAATGATAGCACGTGGAGTTCCAAACCGAGCAAAGAGAGTTTTCAAAAATTTGCACACTACTCGGGCGTCGTTGGTGGGGAGTGCTTTCGCTTCAACCCATTTAGACAAATAATCGACGGCCACGAGTATATACTTGTTCCCTCGTGAAGACGGGAACGGGCCCATAAAGTCAATGCCCCAAACGTCAAAGATTTCACAAACTTGAACGACGTTTTGTGGCATTTCATCTTTTTGAGATATCTTCCCGTGACGTTGACAAGAGTCACAAGATTTGACTAAGTCATGGGCGTCACGGTAGATTGTTGGCCAATAGAATCCGGAATCAAACACCTTCTTGGCGGTGTAGTTGGCACCATGATGTCCCCCCGTGGGTCCATTGTGGCATGCCTTGAGAATTTCAACGGCTTCTTGGCCGTGAATACACCGCCGGATGACTTGATCCGCACACACTTTAAACAAGTAGGGGTCGTCCCAAAAGTAATGCTTCACATCTTTGAAGAATTTGTTCTTTTGTTGGGACGACATCCCTTTCACAACAAAGTTACCCGCATGGTAATTTGCAAAATCGGCAAACCATGGGGTACTAGAATCACCACAAAAAGATACCACGTTAAGTGTCTCAAGAGGAAATGTTTCATTTATTTCCTTTTTCTCGAGCACACTTTGATGAGGATTCTCTAATCGGGACAAATGGTCAGCAGCAAGGTTCTCGGCTCCTTTTTTATCACGGATGGTGATATCAAATTCTTGTAGGAGGAGAACCCAACGGAGCAATCTCGGCTTTTCATCTTGTTTTGCAAAGAGATATTTGAGAGCCGAGTGATCCGTATACACTATGCTTTTAGACAAGATTAAGTATGGCCGAAACTTTTCGAAAGCATACACCACGGCTAATAATTCTTTTTCCGTCGTGGTGTAATGTGCTTGAGCTTCGGTCATAGTTTTGCTAGCATAGTGTATAGGCTGAAAATGTTTTGCTTTTCGTTGCCCCAAGACCGCACCTATGGCAAAATCACTTGCATCACACATAAGTTCAAAAGGTAGGTCCCAATCGGGGGCAACTAAGATCGGTGCTTCAGTAAGCTTTTTCTTTAGAGTTTGAAAAGCTTCAATGCACTCTTGTGAGAAAACGAATGGAGTTTCCTTTTCAAGGAGACGGGTCATCGGCCGGGCGATTTTCGAAAAATCTTGAATGAATCTACGATAGAAACCGGCGTGACCAAGGAAACTCCGAATACCCTTGACGGTAGTGGGATGAGGTAGCTTAGCGATAACATCAACTTTAGCCTTATCGACCTCAATCCCACTCTTGGAAATCTTATGGCCGAGGACTATGCCCTCTTTGACCATGAAATGACTTTTCTCCCAATTTAGACAAAGATTAGTGTCTTCACAACGTTGAAGCATTTTGTCCAAATGGGAGAGACATGTGGTGAAAGAATCCCCAAAGACCGAGAAATCATCCATAAAGACCTCCATAGTTTTCTCGATCATGTCATGAAAAATGGCCAACATACACCTTTGGAACGTGCCCGGAGCATTACATAAGCCAAAAGGCATGCGTCGGTAGGCGAACGTTCCATAAGGGCATGTGAAAGTGGTCTTTTCTTGTTCTTGCGGGTCAATGGGAATTTGGAAGTAACCCGAGAAACCGTCGAGAAAACAATAGTACTCGTTTCCCGCTAGTCTTTCGAGCATTTGATCCATGAATGGAAGAGGGAAGTGGTCTTTACGGGTGGCGTCATTTAACTTTCGGTAGTCAATGCATACACGCCATCCCATCACCAATCGAGTAGGAATCAACTCGTTCTCATCATTTGTAACAACAGTAATGCCACCTTTTTTAGGCACGCAATGAACGGGGCTCACCCAAAGACTATCCGAGATAGGGTAAATCAAGCCGGCATCAAGGAGTTTAAGAACTTCCTTTTTGATAACCTCATGAATTTTTGGATTAACCCTTCTTTGATGTTGAACCGCTGGTTTAAAGTCATCTTCCATTAAAATCTTGTGTGTACAAAATTCCGGGTTAATACCCTTAATGTCGGAAAGTTTCCAAGCGATGGCTCGCTTGTGTGACTTTAAAACCTTTATGAGAGCGGTTTTCTCCTCATCATTTAAATCTTTAGCAATTATGACGGGTAATTTATCGGTACCCTCCAAAAATGCATATTCGAGATGAGGTGGTAAGTCCTTAAGTTCGACCTCCGGTGGATCAATAGGATTTTCACTAGATGTGATTTCCTCATTATGAAGTTCTGTCGGAGGGAGAGATGATGGATCTTCATTAAGTAACTTCTCAATTAGACGAAGGTCTCCCTCCATGTCAAACACACCTTCATCAATTTCCGATTGAGTTACATCACAAGCTAAACAAGCTTCAATCTCTTCCAAAATGAAGTCACTTCCCTCAAATGGAGTGAGAGAAGGGGAAGAGAGAGCATTGGTATGGCCTGAAGAAGTGGGATTGCCACTTAGCACTTCATGAAAATATTCCTCGCATGTAGTATCAATGATATCAATTTGGTTAATTGACTCGCTATCATGCTTGAGAGGATATTTTGAAGTACTCTCAATATTTAAGACCAATTTTTCATCACCGACTCTAAGAGTCATTTCACCTTCGTAGACGTCAATTAATGCACGAGCCGTTTTCAAGAATGGTCTTCCCAAAATAAGGGGGACACGGGGATCGGCATCAAAATCGACTACTACGAAGTCAGCAGGAAAATGGAACTTGCCAACCTTCACGAAGACATCTTCGGCAATACCTTTCGGAACAGTAACCGATCGGTTTGCAAGCTCGAGAGTCATTCGTGTATCAGTGAGTTCCGGTAGAGAAAGCTTTGCCCATACGGAAAGAGGCATTAGATTGATGCTTGCGCCAAGATCGGCCAAGGCTAAGCATTCATCAAGCTTTTGGAAGTCACAAGGAATGAGAAATTTGCTGGGGTCTCCTAGTTTTTCGGGTAACTTCTTAAGAATCACCGCCGAACAATTCTCATTCAATGGAGTTTTTGCCAATTCCAACAATTTTTCCTTATTGCTAAGGAGACTCTTGAATGTTTAAGCAAACTTTGGCATGTAGAGAAGAGCATCCGCAAAACTAATATCGAAGTGTATCTTTTGAAAGATTTCAAGAAACTTCATCATTTGACTATTAGTTTTATCACGGAGCTTTTGTTCATTAAGCCTCGACGGATAAGGAATCGAGGGCTTAGAATTTGTCTTCGGAACATCGGGTTTCGGAATTGGAGATTGGACGACCGAAGGTTGGACGTTTGCGGTACTTTGTGGGCTAGTAATTTGCACTTTGTCCTTTGTCACCTTGGGTTCTCGTTCCACTTCCTTCACCGGAGAAGGAGTAGGAATCGAGGGTCCATCAATTGTCTTACCACTACGAGTGGTAATAGCTTTCAACTCACCCTTCGGGTTTGGAATGGTATTTCCCGGGAGGGTTCCCGAAGTTGAAGGTTGATTCAATTGGCACATGAGACTAGCAAACATGTTCTCAATTTTGCTTTGAGATTGATCAATCTTTTGATTTGTATTCTTAAGCTCATTTTTAAGTTCATGACCTTGTTTTGAAATTGAAGTTTGAAAATCATTTTTCAAGGTGGTGATTTGATTTTGCATTGACCTCATATTTGCTTCATTTGACTTGATGTAATTAGCAAGTTCATTTGAGGGAGCAATTGGGGCTTGGTAATTCGAGGCTTGAAAGCCTTGATTGAAATTACCACCTTGATTTGGGTATTGATTGATCGGGGCTTGAAATTGATTTTGAACATTTTGCCCTCTTGGTTGGTTTTGATTGAATCTATTTGGATTGTTGGGTTGAGAAAATCCGGGTGGTCCATTTTGATTGCTAACACGATAGTTCGGGTCAACTTGAGGACGGTATTGATTACCTCCTTGGTTGAAAGACCCGGCTACCGCATTAACATCACAACGACTACCATCGGTGGCAGTACAATTGTAGTATGCATGAGGACCACCACAAGTGACACAAGTTTCTTCCACCGCTTTGACTTGAGTGGGTGAAGAAGTTTGTGGGGAAGATTGTTTCTTTTGCTTGGAAAGAACCAAAGCTTGAATAGCCTCCGTGAGTTTGTCAATCTTAGCATCGGTGCTAGAAGAACTCACGGGAGATGAAGTAGAAGGTGAAGCATTCACTTGAGAAACAACTTGCTTGCTTCGTGAAGTACGAACCTTAGACTTATTTTCAATGATGGCTAAAGCATCTTTAGTCGTCCGATACAAGAGATTACCACCGGCGGCGGCATTTAGAGAGTCTTGATCGGAATGGTTCAAACCATTATAGAAGGTATCGAGTTGATGTAACTCGGAGAAACCATGGTGAGGACATTTGCGAAGTAATTCTTTAAAACGGTCCCAAGCTTCACTAAAGGATTCATCAAATTTTTGAGTGAATTTGGTGATTTCATTTTTAAGGCTTGTGGTTTTTGAAGGAGGGAAGAATTCATTCACAAATTTCGACACCAAATCTTCCCATGTTAAAATAGAACGAGGGGGTTGTTTTTCTAGCCAAGTTCGGGCCGACCCCTCGAGAGAGAAAGGAAAAAGAAGCAATTTGATTGCATCTTGTGGTACATTTCGGTATTTGATGGTAGAGGTGATCTTGTTAAGATCCCACGAAAATCCATTATGATAATCCTCATTTATTAAAGATAACCTCTAGTTACCATGTAACAACACCCATTTTTACGGGAAAATTTAAATTTTTCTTTAATATACTATACTCACGACCAACACAAGATTAAGATAAGCCTACATATTTTATATGAACTATTTTCCACTTTATTATTTTTTTTATTAAACTCTTTACGTAATACGAATACTAAACCCTATTAGATTTTATTAACGTATACGCTCTCTATTAAAATTATCTCACGTCTAATATAATTAGTTGGAATATATTAATAAACTTTGATATTTTTATAAACGTTATATTTTTACGTTACCCTGTCTTAAATTTTACGACTTAAGAACTTAACATTAGTAATTACCAAGATCAAAATGTATCTCAAATTGTATCTTAAACTATTTATATCAAAAGGCCATTACGTATACCATTTCAAAATTTCATACGTATTCCATTTCAAAACCATACATATTCTATCTCAAAATTTCCCTACTTGTTCCATTCAAAAGTGTCATACGTTTTCCATTTTTAAAATACCCTACGTGTTCCCTTTTATCTCCAAATGCTTGTTATAACAAACTAAACAAGAACGTGTATCAATTTATGGCCAAACACACATCTGTTTATATACCTGTAGACCTAACTAAATTTCCTTCATCTCTCACCTCACTCTCTCAAAATTATCCGGCCCCAAAACCGGCCAACGCCCTACCACCGCCGCTCATCTTAATTCACCGCCACCACCACTTAACTTATCTCATTTTCCTCATCATTTCCTCATAATTCACGCGCCTCAAAACCACTCCCACCTATTTTAATTTCTCGGTAACTTAAAATTTTCCGGCGAAGTTTATCCGGCAACACCTTTGTAAAACCATACGAGTCTAGATCGAGTGTGTTGGAGCAGTTTTGGGTCTCTTTTTGGTTTGTCGCTGTCGCCATCGTGGTGTGGCTGTTACCACAGCCAACCCCATCGTCTCCACCGCGTTGTTCTTCTCCTTCTCGTCATGGTAAAACCGAGAATCCCGTCAATATTATTATTATTTCTTTTATTATTATTATCGATTATTATTGTTATTTGTTCTTCGTGGATTAAAACATATTTTTAATCGGATTTATTTTGGACGATAAACTAGTAAAACTCGTTATTGGATTTATGGTTAAAACCGGATTAAATCATGTTTTTAAATCTAGATTCGTGTGGTAGGATTCGGTTAATATGGTGTTTGTTTGACTGTTCTTGAGTCTCGGCTTAGATTAGTTGGTTTGGGAAGTTCATATTATTCTTGTTACGGTAATTCTTGGAATTTTAGCTGTTGGTTATGAGTAAAACCCGTAAGGGTTTGGTTTTGAAAATATTGATCATGCTTGTTTTGGTTCTTGAGAAATGGTGTCGAGAGATTAGAATTGGGTTAGGTCCAGTAAGGCTTTTGATCGGTTAAGTTTTCTGTCGACAAGGGTTCACAGCCGAGACCTCATGGTCTCGGCATAGTAAGCTTATTATTGTTATTGTCGCACGTCGTTGTTGTCATAGTTGTTATGGTTTTGGCCTCGGTAAAACTTGTGAATTCCATTTTTTGGTCCGTATGGTGGGAGTAAGCTCGATAGTACTTGAACCGAGGCCAAACGGTCTCGGAAAGAGCTTGTCGATACAATTCGTTTACATGATCAGTCGGGTAGGAAGACATGTTTGAGTTTAAAATTGAGTTTGGTTTATTCTTGGTTAACTTTCATTCGCTGTAAAAATTATAGAGTGGGTTGTAAATTGTTGGGCTATAGAGCCCATAATGGACTGTATTGTGTTTGTTTTAAAGGACGGGCCGAAGCCCAATGATTTTTGGGTTGGTTAAAAGGGCTCACAAGCCCATAAACTTAAAATAGAAAGAGGTAATTGTTTATAAATTTTAAGCAGAATATATTTTACTAAACGAAACATTGACTTGGACATTGTGATACGTTTCGGATAATACTTGGATTGTGAATTGGGATTGAATACGGATTTGATCATTACACCTGGACATTGGACAGTTGGGAATCATTATCGGACTTATGATATTAGATAGCAGATTCATTAAACATTTTGAGACTTGAGACGGCATAATATATTAAACTCGGACTGGACACAAAATCCTTAATAAAACCTAAACTAATATTACGAGAATAATAACGAGACATAAACTTATTAAATATTGTAATCCCAGTTTTGATTAACCCAAGTCTCGACGACTTGAGAAAAGCTAGATTATTAGTTAAGCATATTTTTATACAAGTTATTGGGGGATACCGGGGTAAATGCCGAAACATACCAACTAGTTATTTGATTTGAGGTGTTTATTTGTTTTAGCTCCTAAGTTGTCTTCCTTGGTTTGAGTCCTCGTCAGTATTCTCTAGACTATGTCGATGTCTATTTTATTTTGAGTAAGCTGTCTGTCGAGTCCAGGTTATCTTACCACACCACACGAAACATTGAAAACTAAGCTTTTGATAAGTTTTGGAAAACTGAGTAATCCACGAAAACTATAACACTTTATCTTTTATATACTTTATTATTGTGCTAGACGTATTTTGAGGTAATTGTATACGTATTAGGTTGTGTACCGTCGTTGCTGTATGAGACTGTTGTAGTATGCTCTAGATGCCAGTCATGTCAGTGTGATCTTTGCTTTGCTGTGGCTAAGGTGAGTCGTGGCCCCTACTTTTCACACTTGTTATTAATAACTCTTTTGGGGGAGATACATGCTTTAACTGTTTTTATATTACTTGAAATATCTTATGATTTACTAAAAATCATCAACTATGCTCTACATGCTTGAATTATACTTGAAAGGAATACATGCCCATTATATGTGCAAATTGTCTGTTTAGCTTAAACACGGAACATGGAAGATCACATTTTTAAGCTACTTGATGTAACATGATACTGAAACTCCTTGTATGCATTCATGTGACAAATGATTGTACTGCTACTTTAATATAATATTTCTACATTTCACTATAAATAATTGCCAATACTAAAATTACGCATGATTTACCTATATTGCCTAAGCACACTTTATTGCCGAAAGTCCCTTTATCATGAGCCATTAATCACTGCGGTGAGCGCGAATATAGTGAACAACTTCGAAACCTGTTAGAGGCTGACGACCTATCCCACTAAATACTGTGACGGAATGCCTATATGGTTAGTCGTATTTAGTCGCGATGCACTATATTTGAGAAAAATAGGAATTGGCAAGTACCTATTAACACGAGGGCCATAAAAACCCATCAGTGACCCTGGTGGGACACCGCCGTATTACGGTACTCTGTTAACGTTTTGCGTGTCATGAGGCTTAGGGCAATATAACTTTATGAATATATGAATGTTTCATATATATCCTAGGATACAGCTGTATTTAGAAGATCACCACTTTACACTGATAGATTTCAGACTTTAGACTATTATTTCACTACGTGTTATGATTATGAATCCCGTACTTGAACTTTGACTGTTATCATATGTGATTAAATTGTGAAATCTATTAGAGACAGCCAAAATGCTTAGTATATCGTTACTTTAAAAAGTTGACCGATACTTCACGTCGAGCGTATATCAACGTAGCTCATCTTTATTTATAACTTGAAATTTATGATCTCTTGAATTCATACATGATTTACTTGTGAATTCCTACTTAACACAACTTGATATTTACTTCAGGAAGTACTAGTATTTATTTCGACTATTACTGTATACTACTCGAATTTCTTGAAACTATTGAACGCCACGGCTTACTTGTATTTATACTCATTTCAAATATCATCATAACACTCTTGAAACTTATTGAATTAAGTTATTTTCCATTAAACTCCACGAACTCACCAACCATTATGTTGACGTTTTAAGCATGTTTATCTCAGGTAATTAACGGAGCAGGACAAGACACGGAGCGGGCATCTTTTACTCTGATAACTTAAATGGTGTAAAATCAAATATGTCATTCTCTCCAAATTATCACATCTTTCTAAGGGATGATAAAATCAATTAATTTACTTTTGTATCAAAAATATTATTTTGAATGACATATAACTTTCAAAACGCCCTTTTTGGACCGTTTTCTGAGATTTAAACTTCGATCCTCACCGTAACACCCAAATTACTTTTCCGCTGCCACAAACCAAATTTGGGGGTGTTACAGTTTGGTATCAGAGACTATGGTTATAGAGAATCAAACATTTTAAAACATTGAACTATAACCACACTTTCAAAATGAATGATTTTACACCATACCATTTTACGCCCTCCGTGTCTGCAGACTGCCGTGCTCAATACATTACCTATTAAGATTATGTTGCACTAATCTTTACATGCTTGATAATTACTCTTCACACATTACACACTGTATTATTTCACACTTACCGTTACGCTCTTAACGTACAAAATACTTATAATTATTATTTTCGGCTACTACAGTACCATGTTTTCCAAACCTGTTAATATTACCAAGGCTACCCTTCATACTACTCATACATCACCTTGTTATCATATCACTACGGATGCTAAAAATCCCTATGTACTAATATCTCAACCCCAGACTAATACGGAACTTACTCACATACCACTCTCATTATCACCAATTCACTCACCCTTACGTCAGAAACTTAGAAAAACTGCTAAACCTTATTCAAAATGAAGAGTTGATTGGTCGTCCAACAACATTCGAGGTTAGACAGAATACACACTAAGAAACGATTTGAAAAGAGATTGAGCCAAATACTCCTTTAACTAAACTACCACACCCATATGCCCGGAAACTCGACACAGAAAAGTTAGGATTTTAGTACCTTACGAACTCGAACCTTTTATGACCCTAAATTGGAGCTACCTCAATGGACTTATTAAGAAGATATACCTATGTTTAGTACCAATTATACTACCATTTTCATCTTATTTCACCCTTAGACATGATCAGGATAATGTCACCATACTTTATCACCACTACTATCATCATTCCTTTCACGTCGGTTGGACCCGACTACTCATTAAGACTACTCACTCAGACTTACTTGATTACACCTCACCAACAGAAGCTGACTTCTAGAGAGAATTTACCCTCTTAGGTCTCCATCGTAATTACTATTTCCCGCCTGTTTTCACTCTTTCAGCCCGAATTCTCAAGACTGGATAGAACTTTAGGACCACAGTTACCCACACACCTACTCCTCCCACCAACATGACGCGACTGGAGCGTCATAAAGAACAGATTGATACACTCCTATTAACATCATTGACAAAACACCACTCACAACCAACGACACCCTACCTGATCTTTTACCTGACAAGATGGACTTTTAGGACAGACTGACGAGGTTTCAGTCAGAAATATTGAGAAACACTCCCACATGACAATCCTTACAATAAGAAAAACAGAGATTTATTAACCTGCCACATGGAACATTAATAAAAGACCTTGTATCGTTTGTTTTGTAAAACAATCGATCAAGTTATTAATATTGTGATATTTACAGTAATTATACCCAGACCTACCAAAATAGTATCAACGATTGTTATGATTCCTCATACCAGCCCTAACTAGGTTATGACCATAGAATTCTCTAAGACAAACTTTCGGAAGAAGACTTGATGAATGAAGAGAAAGTTGCTAAACTTTGACTTTTTGTGAATGAAACAGTTTGTTCCCTAGCAATCCCGTACCAAGAATTAAGCATTTATCTACGACATTACCCAGACACATCGTGATTTAGGGTTCACAACTGGTTAAAGTTTCACATTGTGACCACATTATTAAGACTAGTATACAAACACCTTGTTACTCGAATTATTCTAACATGGCCATTAGGTGGATTTAAATCCGTATTTCTTGGGATATCGATAGAATATGGTCAACATGAGCATTACAAATACCCCACTAACACCAACCACAACTATGACTCCTGAAATTATCCGAAATTTAGTAATCAACATCGTTGCTGTGATACTCGGGGCGACTACAGTAGCTCATCCGAGTAGCAACAATAAGACAACCGAAGAAAAGAAAACGACTGCTTCTTATAAACCTACCCTTGAAAGTTTCACGGGTTGTAGACCAACTCACCTTAAAAATATAGGAGAAGTGACTAAACCCACCATCACCATTACCCAAGGATTTTTAGACCAAGAAGTTAAACAGGACACTACAAGGATTAATGCCCAACCCAGAATATCACTTAAGACAAAAAGACCAGTGGAAGAAAATGGAAACTCTTTAGAACCTTAACAACGTCGAAGGATGACACTAATGTTTAAACAGGAAGAGAAATTCATGTTGTGGATAAGTAAACCATAGTTTAAAGCTTTCTAAGTTGTATTCCTTCTTGTACTTTACCTTAGGTACGATGGATGTAACCTAAGTACAACAACTATCTTTCTACCGTATGAAGACATCACCTTGTAATATCCCCGAGATAATCATAATCCACATTATTTCAATCTCTATTCTATTCTCCCTATTTATAGTCGTTATGTAACAATACCCTGATTTCACTTTGGGAATTTAATTTAACCCAATTTCTGACCAAACAATAGGTTATCACCACATTGTAAGAAATTCTCACCCAAAACCTAAGTTTATACCGAGGATATCCTATATTCACTTTAGAAATTCCTGACTTATCCTCAGAATATGAACAAAAACTTCTTAATTCTTTTGAAGACAATCAGAGAGTGTCCGACTTTGTGACGGAACCATTATAATTGAAAAATATAAAACTTCTTGAAAAAGCATAAATCTCACGGTGACTGAGTCAAGCATTACATCATTTGGTCCTCAAATTATACATAGCCTGATCAACTATGTCTAATTTAGGAAGAATCATGTCATGAATGAAACAGTTATCTTTCAGATTTCCTAATAACAACTTCCATCCAAAAGCAAAATCTTGAGACAAAGCAAACATCACTTTTGATCAACCACAAATAAATACCTGCACATATTATCCACCATTCTTATGATAAGAGACTGACAAAAGTACAAGCATTAGAAACCTAAGAATTCACAAAGACTTATGAAAAGCGCAATTAGCAAGAAATCTTATTAGAATACACGAAAATTAGTGCACAACTAGCAACGATAATGCTAAAGTTACAACTACTTATTCCAACCTTTCTACTACCTATTTTCCATACGCCATATCCGCGATAAGGGCTACAATCACCAACGGAATGATAAACATTAAAATCACGACCAAATATTGAGAGTCTTCGTCCGGAGTGTACCTCAAGTAGATAACCACAAGAATAACGTACACAATTGCTAGCATAATTATGAAATGCATCAGTACTTGACCTATTCATACTGTGATACGTATTTTTATATACATCTATATCTGTTCTAGTTCTAGTCTTAGTCCAAATCATTTTATAATACGTATTTCTATACACATTTATACTTGTTCAAGACTATGTTAGCAATGGGTTGTAAACACACAGGTTGCAAGCCTGGAATGGGACGGGCTTGGAACTGAGTGGATTTATAACGCCTTTGCTGGGAAACTCTATTTACTTACTGGTAGAAATACTTTACCTGTTTATCAAATACATGATTAGTAGTATACACTGTTCACTAGCTGTTAAATTTCCACAGTTCCTGACCGTTGTCCTCATTATCCTAAATCTTTAGGTTTATTAATTAACCAAACATTCGAATTTATTCCATATAGCATGAGTAAATCTAATTAGATCTCGTTTCTCTATTTTCGGATAGAAACCTCTCGATAACATTTTCCACAATCTCTCACCCCAGAACATCACATTTTTCAACACCTATCGCAGACTGAACTTCGGGACGAAGTTCAAAATTTAGGGGTAAATACTGTAAGATCCCACGAAAATCCATTATGATAATCCTCATTTATTAAAGATAACCTCTAGTTACCATGTAACAACACCCATTTTTACGGGAAAATTTAAATTTTTCTTTAATATACTATACTCACGACCAACACAAGATTAAGATAAGCCTACATATTTTATATGAACTATTTTCCACTTTATTATTTTTTTTATTAAACTCTTTACGTAATACGAATACTGAACCCTATTAGATTTTATTAACGTATACGCTCTCTATTAAAATTATCTCACGTCTAATATAATTAGTTGGAATATATTAATAAACTTTGATATTTTTATAAACGTTATATTTTTACGTTACCCTGTCTTAAATTTTACGACTTAAGAACTTAACATTAGTAATTACCAAGATCAAACTGTATCTCAAATTGTATCTTAAACTATTTATATCAAAAGGCCATTACGTATACCATTTCAAAATTTCATACGTATTCCATTTCAAAACCATACATATTCTATCTCAAAATTTCCCTACTTGTTCCATTCAAAAGTGTCATACGTTTTCCATTTTTAAAATACCCTACGTGTTCCCTTTTATCTCCAAATGCTTGTTATAACAAACTAAACAAGAACGTGTATCAATTTATGGCCAAACACACATCTGTTTATATACCTGTAGACCTAACTAAATTTCCTTCATCTCTCACCTCACTCTCTCAAAATTATCCGGCCCCAAAACCGGCCAACGCCCTACCACCGCCGCTCATCTTAATTCACCGCCACCACCACTTAACTTATCTCATTTTCCTCATCATTTCCTCATAATTCACGCGCCTCAAAACCACTCCCACCTATTTTAATTTCTCGGTAACTTAAAATTTTCCGGCGAAGTTTATCCGGCAACACCTTTGTAAAACCATACGAGTCTAGATCGAGTGTGTTGGAGCAGTTTTGGGTCTCTTTTTGGTTTGTCGCTGTCGCCATCGTGGTGTGGCTGTTACCACAGCCAACCCCATCGTCTCCACCGCGTTGTTCTTCTCCTTCTCGTCATGGTAAAACCGAGAATCCCGTCAATATTATTATTATTTCTTTTATTATTATTATCGATTATTATTGTTATTTGTTCTTCGTGGATTAAAACATATTTTTAATCGGATTTATTTTGGACGATAAACTAGTAAAACTCGTTATTGGATTTATGGTTAAAACCGGATTAAATCATGTTTTTAAATCTAGATTCGTGTGGTAGGATTCGGTTAATATGGTGTTTGTTTGACTGTTCTTGAGTCTCGGCTTAGATTAGTTGGTTTGGGAAGTTCATATTATTCTTGTTACGGTAATTCTTGGAATTTTAGCTGTTGGTTATGAGTAAAACCCGTAAGGGTTTGGTTTTGAAAATATTGATCATGCTTGTTTTGGTTCTTGAGAAATGGTGTCGAGAGATTAGAATTGGGTTAGGTCCAGTAAGGCTTTTGATCGGTTAAGTTTTCTGTCGACAAGGGTTCACAGCCGAGACCTCATGGTCTCGGCATAGTAAGCTTATTATTGTTATTGTCGCACGTCGTTGTTGTCATAGTTGTTATGGTTTTGGCCTCGGTAAAACTTGTGAATTCCATTTTTTGGTCCGTATGGTGGGAGTAAGCTCGATAGTACTTGAACCGAGGCCAAACGGTCTCGGAAAGAGCTTGTCGATACAATTCGTTTACATGATCAGTCGGGTAGGAAGACATGTTTGAGTTTAAAATTGAGTTTGGTTTATTCTTGGTTAACTTTCATTCGCTGTAAAAATTATAGAGTGGGTTGTAAATTGTTGGGCTATAGAGCCCATAATGGACTGTATTGTGTTTGTTTTAAAGGACGGGCCGAAGCCCAATGATTTTTGGGTTGGTTAAAAGGGCTCACAAGCCCATAAACTTAAAATAGAAAGAGGTAATTGTTTATAAATTTTAAGCAGAATATATTTTACTAAACGAGACATTGACTTGGACATTGTGATACGTTTCGGATAATACTTGGATTGTGAATTGGGATTGAATACGGATTTGATCATTACACCTGGACATTGGACAGTTGGGAATCATTATCGGACTTATGATATTAGATAGCAGATTCATTAAACATTTTGAGACTTGAGACGGCATAATATATTAAACTCGGACTGGACACAAAATCCTTAATAAAACCTAAACTAATATTACGAGAATAATAACGAGACATAAACTTATTAAATATTGTAATCCCAGTTTTGATTAACCCAAGTCTCGACGACTTGAGAAAAGCTAGATTATTAGTTAAGCATATTTTTATACAAGTTATTGGGGGATACCGGGGTAAATGCCGAAACATACCAACTAGTTATTTGATTTGAGGTGTTTATTTGTTTTAGCTCCTAAGTTGTCTTCCTTGGTTTGAGTCCTCGTCAGTATTCTCTAGACTATGTCGATGTCTATTTTATTTTGAGTAAGCTGTCTGTCGAGTCCAGGTTATCTTACCACACCACACGAAACATTGAAAACTAAGCTTTTGATAAGTTTTGGAAAACTGAGTAATCCACGAAAACTATAACACTTTATCTTTTATATACTTTATTATTGTGCTAGACGTATTTTGAGGTAATTGTATACGTATTAGGTTGTGTACCGTCGTTGCTGTATGAGACTGTTGTAGTATGCTCTAGATGCCAGTCATGTCAGTGTGATCTTTGCTTTGCTGTGGCTAAGGTGAGTCGTGGCCCCTACTTTTCACACTTGTTATTAATAACTCTTTTGGGGGAGATACATGCTTTAACTGTTTTTATATTACTTGAAATATCTTATGATTTACTAAAAATCATCAACTATGCTCTACATGCTTGAATTATACTTGAAAGGAATACATGCCCATTATATGTGCAAATTGTCTGTTTAGCTTAAACACGGAACATGGAAGATCACATTTTTAAGCTACTTGATGTAACATGATACTGAAACTCCTTGTATGCATTCATGTGACAAATGATTGTACTGCTACTTTAATATAATATTTCTACATTTCACTATAAATAATTGCCAATACTAAAATTACGCATGATTTACCTATATTGCCTAAGCACACTTTATTGCCGAAAGTCCCTTTATCATGAGCCATTAATCACTGCGGTGAGCGCGAATATAGTGAACAGCTTCGAAACCTGTTAGAGGCTGACGACCTATCCCACTAAATACTGTGACGGAATGCCTATATGGTTAGTCGTATTTAGTCGCGATGCACTATATTTGAGAAAAATAGGAATTGGCAAGTACCTATTAACACGAGGGCCATAAAAACCCATTAGTGACCCTGGTGGGACACCGCCGTATTACGGTACTCTGTTAACGTTTTGCGTGTCATGAGGCTTAGGGCAATATAACTTTATGAATATATGAATGTTTCATATATATCCTAGGATACAGCTGTATTTAGAAGATCACCACTTTACACTGATAGATTTCAGACTTTAGACTATTATTTCACTACGTGTTATGATTATGAATCCCGTACTTGAACTTTGACTGTTATCATATGTGATTAAATTGTGAAATCTATTAGAGACAGCCAAAATGCTTAGTATATCGTTACTTTAAAAAGTTGACCGATACTTCACGTCGAGCGTATATCAACGTAGCTCATCTTTATTTATAACTTGAAATTTATGATCTCTTGAATTCATACATGATTTACTTGTGAATTCCTACTTAACACAACTTGATATTTACTTCAGGAAGTACTAGTATTTATTTCGACTATTACTGTATACTACTCGAATTTCTTGAAACTATTGAACGCCACGGCTTACTTGTATTTATACTCATTTCAAATATCATCATAACACTCTTGAAACTTATTGAATTAAGTTATTTTCCATTAAACTCCACGAACTCACCAACCATTATGTTGACGTTTTTAAGCATGTTTATCTCAGGTAATTAACGGAGCAGGACAAGACACGGAGCGGGCATCTTTTACTCTGATAACTTAAATGGTGTAAAATCAAATATGTCATTCTCTCCAAATTATCACATCTTTCTAAGGCATGATAAAATCAATTAATTTACTTTTGTATCAAAAATATTATTTTGAATGACATATAACTTTCAAAACGCCCTTTTTGGACCGTTTTCTGAGATTTAAACTTCGATCCTCACCGTAACACCCAAATTACTTTTCCGCTGCCACAAACCAAATTTGGGGGTGTTACAAGAGGTGATCTTGTTAAACCATCGAATGTGGGAATGAGGATCGTCCCTCTCAAATCCGAAATATTGACTCGAAGTTACTAAGGATAGCAACCCGGTCTTAAGCTCAAAGCTATCGGCAACGATTGCCGGAATAACAATAGCATCTCCGTAACCCTCGGTGGGTGCTTGGAGAAGCTCACACATGGTACGTTCCTCCGCCATTGTGACAATGGGAGGAACGGGAATAACACGAATCTCGGGTTCGGCTATTGGGGCGGAATGCCTACGATTACGTCTCCGATTACGTCTTCCCGTAGTATGTACGAGTTCACGTAAAGGACTTGTTGACGGAGAAGAACGAGTGCGCATGCACTAACAAAAACAATTCAATTAAAACAAGACCGAGGCAAAACACAAGTGAACTTAAACCTTAAATCAAACAAGCGTACGGTAGCTCTTCAAAAGATAAACGCGCAGAGTGGCGGGAGAGAAGAATGGATCTCTCTTCGGTCTGCAATTTAATGTCAAGACCTACCTTAAACCACTTGTATAGGTTGTTTATCAATCAAAGGTGAGCCGAATTCGCAAGCGACACAAAGGCAAGTTTTAATCTTTAGTTTGGGAACTTATTAATGGTCATACCCCAGTTAGGTAGTATTCTGTCTTGGTTTTCGACGGTAATTTTTTTTTATTGTTTTATTAATTACAAAGAAAAACGGAAAATCTTTTTGTGTTTTTATCTTTTATATATATAGAAAGAAAATGAAAAATATTTTTGTGTTTTATAATTTTTTGGAAGTGAAAACTTCGTGAAGAAGGATCTCAAGTCACTAATCGTTTAAACCTTAAACAATATTGTCGCAACACAACCTCCCCGGCAGCGGCGCCAAAATTTGATCGCGCGTGTGAGTATATATAAATAAATATAGTATCGTGCACACGTGATACTTTGGGAAATGACAAGTCAAACCTTAGGAAAAGTCAAACTTGCAAAACCCGAATGTGATGTGTGTGATACCGGGCAAGTGATCACCCGGGTCGTGTCCCAGCGAGGTGTGAATCGAGGATTTCGTTTTAGGTTCGGGATTAAAATGCTTGATGATTGGATTTGGAGATTATTTGGTGTTGTGGTATAATTACACAAAGCAATGAAACGCAAAAGGTATTTAAAACTAAAAACGCGCGTTTTAATTAAAATTAACGTCAACACGCAAAAAAAATAAAAGTGAAATCTAAAAATATTAACCCTACAAGTACCGAATTAATTTTCCTACACTCTAAATTATAAAAGAAAAATTTTGAAAATTAAAATTATATTTTTCTGATTATTTTTCTATTTATTATGAATTAATTACTAATTTAAACTAATAAAAAGATTAAAAATATTAAAACTAATGATAAAAATCTGAAACTTTTTCCTAAATTATTCTAAGTGAAAAAGAAGCTAAGAAAAATAAAATGAAAGAAATAGCTTATGCAGTTAAGCTGCTAATAAGCAGACAGCTTATATAAGCTAAAAACTAAAAAAAACAAGAAAGGGTTAAAAAGAACTGGATACAAAGGTTTAATGAAAAGGAAGGGTAGGGCAGTTGGTAAGTCAGCTGGGTTGTTACCTGGATGACCAAGGTTCGAACCCCACTTCTGTCCTATTTTTGAAACTTTTATTTTTTTATTTTTTATTTTTTTATTTTTATTTTAAAAACTTATTAAGCAGCAATAAATGAGCAATGTTTGTAAAAGCAATTATTTTTAAAACCTTGAAATAAGCTCAGAATAAGATGCTTAAAAATGGACAGTTGGCTTTTCAAAGAAAACAAGTAGAAACTAGATTTGAAAAAGGAAAAAATAAGCTAGGAATAACTTGAAAAAGAAACTGAACTAAAATAGGAAATGAAAATAAATCAAAGGGAAACTGGAAAAGCTGAAATAACAAACAAAAAAGCTAAGAAAACAAATCAAATAAGCAAAAGGGTTCTAGAGGTCTGCTGCTAAGCCTATGGTGCAGGGCAGAACTAGAGGACTTCAAGCTTGTGAAAAGCTGTCTAAAGCTACTAGAAAAATCCTATAAAAATTACTAGCAACTAGGCAAGCTGGTGAGCCTCAGAAATCCAGAAATTCAGATAATTCCAACTTAATTTGAAAGCACTAGAAAATCCACAAGGTTTGCCAAAAACCTGGAAATCCAAAATGTCAAGTCTGCTATGCTAATGGTATGTGCAGACCTGATCTAGGCTAAAGGACTTCAATCAAAAAGCTTATGGAACTCTTAGCTAACCCAATGGAGTCTAGAAATGCCAAAAACAAAACCCTACAAGAGCTTAAGCTTATGGGGGCTTATGTGAGCAGTTGAGGTACTAATATGGCACTAGGGAATGCAAATCCTCTAAATCATCAAAAACAGACACAATGCTTCTACTAAAAACTCTTAAACACTGAATTAATCAAGATTAAACCTAAACAAGATGCAAAGGAACAGTGTATATGGTTTTTTACCCGTTTGACTTAGTTAACCCAAACACCCCTGATCAAGCAGTTTTACAAGATTTTCAAAGCAAATGGATGATTTAGACCTTGTTACTGATTTCAAAGGTTACAAGATGAACATACAAGGTCATATGAGCATAAAACAGCAACAATTCAAGCATGAACCTCAGAACAACCAACTATGCAGTTTCAACTGTGAGAATGAGATATCAAGTAACAAGTGACTCTAATGAACAAACCACCTATTTTCTTCAATATTATCACTTAATGACTCCACAGAAACATAGAAACACAAAGATTACTAGCATTCATCCACAAATTACCATAACACCTTATTTTTGACAATTTAAGGCAGTTAGTATGAAAATCTTGGTGAAATGATATTACAACTGTGAAACTTAAACTAAGACTTATCTAATAAGCTAAAATAAGCCTGAATAAGCATAAACAAACAACAAAATACATTTAACACTAGCAATTACTAATTATGCAATTTATGCTAAAAAAACTGAAACTTATGGACCAAGATATGAAAACCTCAACCACTAGCTGAACTAGGGTATCTTGTCACTGCTACAAGCTCCTAGATTATCAAAGATAAGCTAGGTAAAGTCCACCTGGCCAATCCATTTAGACCACTTCCAATGCTTCCAGTCAAATGCATAGGTACCCTGTGTATCTTTTGTTTTTCTGATTTTATTCCTAGATTTTATGTTTTCTTATGTATTCTAAAGCTTAAGTGAGCTTATGACAAAGTTGAGATGATATGGTTTAAACAACAACAGAACTTAAATTCGATTTTTGCTAAAAAAAACTTGAAATTTCTATTAAAACTGGAAACTGGTTACAACTTGAGAATTTGAACTGAGAACTTAACTTGAACTTAAAAGAAACGAATACAATACTAAAACTAAGTTACATTAAAAATCTAAGCACCTCTTCATGGCTTTACAAAGACTGCTATTTGTGCTAGAAGAAGAACTAAAGGTCTTCATTCCTTTGTGCTACTTCTCTGAGACAAAACAGTGTTGGGGACTCCTTTGTGCTTCTTTGAACAACTCCCATTCGTTGGATGGGTCTTGGACTGATCTTGGCCCTTAAATCACTTTGGCGCCCAAAATAATCCCTCGGATTGGTGACCTGTAGGGTTGACTTTGGGAGTGGTAGGAGACAAGGTTGTTGGGGAAGGGAGAGGGGAAACAATAGTGTTGGGATAGTACAAAAAGTGGTGAGGTGATGGTGTACGGGTTTAGTTGGTTAGGCGGGAAGAAGAAGGTCTGCTTTTGTGGGTTAGGGATTTTGACTATGAAAAGAGGGGTTTGACCGAGTTGTGTTAAACACAATACCGGGTATGGGTTATTTCTTTTGGGTTGGGCTTGGGTATTTTACTTGGGCTTGGATGGGTTATAGGATAAAGGGTTGGTTGGGTTTAATGGGATGGGTTGTTTGTGAGTCCATCAAAGTAGTAGTGAAACTTTGGGATTAAAATGGAAATTAGGTGTAAATCCAAGGGCAAAAACTGCCAAGTCCGAAAGTTCAGGGACCATATATGTCGAATCTGAAAATTATCACGAAGGACCAATCCTGATATTTGGATATTCTTCAGGGGTTGACTTGACTTTGACTTTTCATTATATCAAATGCACCATTGTTGTTGACTCTATCCAAAAATGCCGGTTTTCGCTCTGTTTTCAATCTTTTGTACCTGAAACGTATAAAACACAAAACCAAGGATATCTGCAATATATTTGGGTATTTTTGGTCATTTTTGTGTCTTTATTTGGTGTAAAATGATGAGTATTTACACACTCATCATGTACTGACACACTCAAGATAAGATTAGCAAGTAGTTCGACTAGACTTTAAGCAATATTGTAAAGATCTTCTTGGACTATAAAAGAAGATCTTAGACTCGATATTATGTGTCGATAAGTTGGTTGATATTGTAAAAACACTTAGAACTTTCATAACTGTTAGAAATAAGAACAAACACAACAATATCACAAGTTAGAAAAACTTAAGATTCAAGGTTGTAACCCTAGTGATATCTCAAGATCACTCGTATTATTATCATTAATAATATTGAATCGTTTGGTGTTAATCTTTCATTGTTCATTGTCATATAACAATCACAACCATTCCATTTCCATAACACAAATAACCTTCTAAGTGTGATTAAGTAGATTCCGCATTCTTAATCATATTAACTCAATATATCATACACACAAAGAACAAAAGGTTTAACCACCTTAACCTTGTGTCGAATCCTCACAAGTGGTATCAGAGCTCAGGTTGATATTATTGATTTAGAAGAAGAAGCTGAAGAAATGGACGTTGAATCTATTTAGACAAATGTTGCTGCGAAGATTCCCATGCTCAAACAAAATGAGTTTGAGATGTGGAGGCTGTGGATAGAGCAATATTTCCAAGTGCAAGATTATGCACTTTGGGAAATCATTGAAGATGGAGACTCTTACCAGCCTACCACCACTACATCAACAGTGGAAGGCAAAGTGGTGTCAACTCTGCAGACAAAGCCAACATCTGCAGAAGATAGAATAAAGAAGAAAAATGACTTGAAGGCAAGAAGCATGCTGATGATGACCATTCCCAATGATCAACTTCTAAACTTCAACAAGTTCAAAGATGCCAAGTCATTATTTTAAGCTATTATTGCAAGGTATGGTGGAAATGAAGCCACCAAGAAATCGCACAAGACGCTGCTCAAGCAGCAGTTTGAAAACTTCTCCTCTACATACAATGAATCTCTTGACCACATGTTTAATAGGCTTCAGAATATTGTGAGCCAACTTGCTATTCTTGGGATTGAAATGCCTCAAGAAGATTTGAACCCAAAATTTCTGAGAAGCTTACCAGAAGAGTGGGCTATGCATGTTGTTGTCTGGAAGAACAAGCCAGACCTAGACACCATGGAACTGATGGACTTGTATAGCAACTTCAAGATTGTGGAGCAAGATTTGAAGAAGAATGGAGGTACTAGTTCTAATACTGGGAACAAGGCATTTATGTCAACTCCTAGTACCTCAAAATCAATTGAAGAGGTGAAAGTTGTTGATGATGTTGGTGCTGCTAGTTCATCAAGTAGTACCATAAGTATTTTGGATGAAAAGACTTGTTGTGCATTTCTTACAAGTCAGAATAATGGGTCCATGCTCTCCTATGAAGACCTCCAAGAGATCCATGAAGATGATCTGGAGGAAATGGATCTAAAATGGCAAATTTCTGTTCTTAGCATGAGAGCGAAGAAGTTCTATCACAAGACGGGGAAGAAGCTCATAATCAGCAACACTGATGCTGCTGGTTTTGATAAGTCAAAGATAGAGTGCTATAACTGCCACATGATGGGTCATTTCTCAAGAGAGTGCAGAAGACCAAGGCAGCAAGATAGCAAGAATAGAGGTTTTGGAAGCAAATCCAAAACAAAGGAGGTTATTGAGCCAAAAGCTATGGTAGCTATTGATGGCTTAGGTTTTGATTGGAGCTTTATGGCAGATGAAGAAGAAACTCCTGCTCAGATGGCACTTATGGCTTTTTCTGCTACTGAGGTACAAAATCATAAAGCTTGTTCAAATACTTGCACTGCTCTTAATGCTCTACAGGTTTTAATCAAACAATATGATGATCAAAAGAAAGAGCTAAGCAGCACTTTTCAAAAATTTATAAACTATAAGTGTGGATTAGAGACTTTAGAGAAACAAATCACACATTATAAAGAAAATGAATTAGCTTTTTCTGATGACAAAGCTCTCCTAAGACAGGACATATTCTTTAGAGATGCTGAAATTAAGCTTTTGAGAGAAGCTTTTGATAGGGTCAAAAAGGAAAATGAAAACATTCACTTGACTACACAGGCACTAGAACATGCTTCTAGAGGTGTGCACAACATAGTAGAATGTCAGGTGATTAATAGAGCTAAGTCAGGAGTAGGATATAAGAGTGTCCCACCTCCTTATAGAGGCATCCCAAAACCCCCAGGGATTGACCTAGGAAATTCAGGTTTACCTGAGTTTCAAGAACCAATAATGGAATATGGTTCTAAGACTACTGAGAGTCTTAAGGTAGAAAAAGTAAGTAAAAGTTTAGATAAAACTTTACTTTATCAGGACAAGGTGTCGTTTGTTAAGAAATTAGATGCTATAGTTATTGAGGATTGCACAACTGATAGTGATGAAGAAGAACAGTTTATGTCTAAACCTGAAATGGTTAAGAAAGTAGGAACAAGTGTTCCTAAGATAGTCAAACACAATACTGCTAAGCCTAAATCAAACATTAAGCATGTTAGGCAACCAGTTAGATATTGTGAGCAATATAGAACCACCAACAAGCCCAGAGGTAACCAAAGGAATTGGAACAACCTCAAGTCTAACCAACTAGGTGATGACTTTGCTTTTTATAACAAAGCTTGTTACACATGTGGTAGTTTTGACCATCTTGCAGCTTTCTGCAACCATTGGGTAACTGGGTATGAAAACAATAGAGTGAACCACAAAAGGCAAACACCTAAAACTCACTTTCACTCTAGTTCTAGTGTTAATAGAACAAAACCCAGAACAGTCTCAAACAAGTCTATCTCAAACACTGATCCTGCTGCTAGACAAATGGTTCCTGCTGCTAGACTAATTGTTCCTGCTGCTCGACCATCTTTGACTGTTAACCCAAAATCAACAGCTAAGGGTGCAAAAACATTTTTCAAACATGCATCAAAGACTATTCTAAGGCCCATTCAAACAAAAGCAGTGGTTCAAAAACAAGTTTGGAAACCAAAGGGTAGAACTGAAAAGTTAGCAGTTCCTGCTGCTAAGCAATCAGTTCATTCTGCTGCTAAGGGAAACAGGGCAAATGCTGTTAAGGCCTCAGCATGTTGGATTCTTAAATCCAATATTGCATCAACTGTCCTTAAAAGATTAAATTACATTGATGCAAGAGGCAGATCCAAGTCAGTAATGGCTTGGGTCCCCAAAAGAAACTAATACTTCTCTTTTATGTGCAGGAACATTCAAATGATCAACAAGAGGATCAAGGATACTCAGATAGTGGATGTTATAGGCACATGACAGGCAACAAGTCTTATCTCTCAGATTTTCAATCAATAGATGGAGGCTATGTTACCTTTGGAGGAGGTGTTGGTGGCAAAATTTCTGGTAAAGGTACCATTAAATCTGGAAAATTTGATTTTGAAGATGTGTTCTATGTAAAAGAGCTAAATTATAATCTTTTTAGTCTCTCACAAATGTGTGACAAAAAGAACAATGTTCTTTTCTGTGAGACTGAATGTCTTGTTCTTTCTCCTGATTTTAAGATGCCTGATGAAAGTCAAGTACTTCTTAGAATTCCTAGAAAGGGCAATATGTACAGTGTAGACATGAAGAACATTGTTCCTAAAAAGAATGTAACTTGTCTTGTTGCAAAGGCCACATTGGATGAATCAATGATATGGCATCGAAGGCTTGGTCATATTAACTTCAAAACCATAAATAAAATTGTTAAGAATGGTTTGGTAAGAGGTTTACCTCACAAAAGATTTGAAAATGATCAAACATGCATTGCTTGTCTTAAAGGCAAACAACACATAGCCACTTGTAAGCCCAAGATTTTTAACTCTATCAATCAATCATTGTTTATACTGCATATGGACTTATTTGGACCTGTTTCAGTAATGAGCATAATGCATAAGAGATATTGTCTAGTTATTACTGATGACTATAGCAGATTTACATGGGTTTTCTTTTTAGCTACTAAGGATGAGACATCAAGCATCCTTAAGGATTTCATTACACAGATAGAAAACCAAGTAAGCAAGAAAGTAAAAGTTATTAGATGTGATAATGGGACAGAGTTTAAGAATAGAGTTATGGATGATTTCTGCAAAGAAAAAGGTATTAGGAGAGAATTTAGTGTTGCTAGAACTCCACAACAGAATGGAGTAGCTGAAAGAAAGAATAGAACACTAATAGAAGCTGCTAGAACAATGTTAGCTGATTCTAAGCTACCTCTAACTTTTTGGGCCGAAGCAGTCAACACTGCTTGCTATGTCCAAAATAGAGTTTTAGTTATTCAGCCTCACAATAAGACATCATATGAAATTTTTAGAGGTAGAACTCCTGCAATAGGATTTCTTAGACCTTTTGGATGTCATGTGACAATTCTCAATACCTTAGACCATTTAGGAAAATTCGATGGTAAAGCAGATGAAGGTTTCTTTGTTGGATACTCTCTTAATAGCAAAGCATTTAGAGTATAAAACCAAAGAACTATGATTGTAGAAGAAAACCTACATGTGGAGTTTTTAGAGGATAAATCCAAT